>CANIUD010000844.1:0-585871 GCA_947470075.1 Closterium sp. Yama58-4
ACTTGGGCCCCAATCAAATCAAACCACCTTCCCGATGTGCAAGCACGCCCATATTCCCTAGCACAAAGAATGTTCGTTGGTAGTTGCAGCGACTCATTCAGTTTCAGCCTGCGACTTAGGGCGACGCCGATCGATCTTGGTTGTCACCTGTGGCGCGATGTACTATCCCGCCTGCTCAGACCAAGATCGATGTGTGCCCACAGGCACATCGATCGTGCGAGCTGCGGGTGCCACCACTTCATCACTTGTGTTTACTGTATATATTGGCGATTTAGCGAAAGCAGGAAACCAGGTATGCGCGATGTCGCCAGTACACTGTACACACGGCACATCGATCCCCAACCAGGATCGATCGTGCCTCCTGGGAAACAGGTGCCGCGTCCTTAATGCTAGTATCATCCGGTGAGTCAAGTCATGTTCTTAGTCCTATGTTCACTAAGTCGCCACTCATAGGTGAGAACCTAGATCCAACAGTTCAAGCTCAAACCCTTAACGCGCATGTAGGGGCTGTGGAGTTGCCTAGTTCTACCAAATCTCCATATGAGAAGAGATATATGGAGATAGTAACAGCAGAGAAAACTGCCCAAGTCGTCAAGGAGTATCGTAGGAGACATCCGTCCAAAGCTTGCGACGACAACGAGTCAGGGGGCGATTCTTCATCTGAAAACGACTCCAGCCGTGACGGCGATGAGGAGCCATACGCAAACAAGGCTATTTCCTCGCCCTCGAAACGGAGGGAAAAGCGTATGAAGAAGTTAGAAGAATGCAACCCAAAAAAAGGCCAGAAAGGTACGTGTTCACTATATCCCACCAGTAATTCTCTGGCTCGTTTTGTAATTTCTGGGATGCCTATATGTTGTTACTGCCAATCCCGCTAACGGCACGTGTGAAACTCATTTTGCTCTATTGGTGCTTTTGACAGGCGAGTCAGAAGAGAAGGGTCACCCGCAAGCGAGAGCAAAGCGCAAGAAGGGGAGGGGTGTGGTGGAGAAGGGTTGTTCTTTTCATCGGCAGGAGAAGGCGGTAGCGGCCGGTGGCGACAACGTGCTTTAGGGTGGGCCTGCCAAAGATGGGGAGGATAAGGGACGAGGGGCTGATGTCGCTAAGGGCGACAGTAATGGTGAGCGTAAGGGGCGAGGGGTTGAAGTTGCTAAGGGCGACAGGAATGGGGTGGATAAGGGACGAGGGACGGAAGTCGCTAAGGGAGACAGTGATGGGGAGCGTAAGGGACGAAGGACCAAAGTTGCTAAGGGCGACAGGAATGGGGGGGTAAGGGACAGGAATCGCTAAGGGCGACAGTGATGGGGAGCGTAAGGGACGAGGCACTGAAGTTACTAAGGGCGACAGGAATGGGGTGGGTAACGGACGAGGGACAGAAGTCGCTAAGGGCGACAGTTGATGGGGAGGGTAAGGCACGAGGGACCGAAGTCACGTACAAGTGGCGCAAGGCGGTTGACACGGGCGGTCTCGACAAAAAAATGAGGCAGGCTCGCCAGGGACGGAAACGCTACGCTTCCAGCTCCTCGTCCGGTTCCGAGGAGGGATCCAGCGACGAGGAATCTGGTAGTTCATCCAGCAGCGAGGAGGTTTATGGAGACGAGGAAGAGGAGGAGAGTGAGGATCAGGATCTAGAGCCCGAAAGCGAGGAGGCGGATGAGGTGCGTCCGAAGAGAAAGGGGCGTGATCGGCGGCCCAAGAATGGCAAGGATAAGAGGAACCGTGGCAAGGGTCGTGACAAGGGCCGTAAGGGGCGCGACAGTCGTGGGAAATCGCATGGCAACAACGGTCGATGCCGTGGCGCTGCCCAGGTTGTCCGTGTGGCGCCCCAAAGTGAAGCCCGAGCCTGAATTCTATGCGGAGATGGGAGTGAAAGCAACTGCTGCTACTACTAGATCTCTTGATCGTAAGGATATGCCCCGAAGCTCGCGTGACGATCGCGCGGACCCTTACGCTGCTCTCAGAGGGCCATCACTAACTGCTGGGAAAGGAGCAGACCCGTTGCCCACAGGGTCCTGGCGTCATAACAAGGAGGGAAAAGACCCGCCTGCGAAGCCTGTCGAGCCTCGGGGTTCACCGGATCCTGACAAAGGTGACTTCAAGCCCAAACGATACGGTGACGCAACGGCGCAGCAGCAAACGACGGTGTGGCATGTGGGATGTGGGCAAATGCATTGAGTGAGTGTGGCGGAGTTATGGCTGGGTCTCCGTACGATGAACGTGACGCAAGGGGCGACGACTACATCTTGAAAAGGGATGCACACACGAACGAGGGGAGGGGTGAGAACATATGCACGCCCGGTGCATCAGGTCGTCTCAATCCGGCTCGCCCCAAGATGGTGGAAGAGCTCACGCGAGAGCTAGAGCTAGCAAACAGCGAACTAGCAGCCCTCAAGGCAAAACCAGTTTGCCATGGCGTCAAAAACCACGGTCCTCCCTCCCGGGTTCCTCCGGGGGCATCTATGTGGAGTGACCCATCATCTGGGGGCCTCAGTCCTGGGGTAGCTGAGGAGAGCACACCGACAGAGGGCCAGCCCATTCGGCGCAGGCATGGAATGCCCAGCCTCGAGAAATTGAGGGTGAGTGTGAGTGGCACTCTGCGTTGCTTTCAAAGACAAAGGCATGTGTACCAACTGTCATATGAGTGCGCATATTAACCCCCCTTTGACTGCCCCACCTTGGTTATTCATGCTCATGTTAAACCCCCCTGCCAGAACCGTGTTATTCATGCTCATGTTAAACCCCCCTGCCAGCATCTTGCTATTCATGCTCATGTTAAACCCCCCTGCAAGCATCTTGTTACTCATGGTCATTTTTATACCCCCCTGCTAGCCCCACATGGTCAAGCATAACGTTTCTAACCCCCTCTGCCTGCCCTACTTCTGACCCACATGTAATGGATGTTAATTATAACCCCCTCTACCCGCCCCACGTTTGACGTGCTTGCCCCTTGCCACTGATTTCATCTTCCCCTATCCTCCCGTCCATTGTAGCTTCATTTCGTCGAGGCGCGGGACCGGATGTGCATGGATGCGCCGGATCATGCGATTGACTGGTACCCATCATTTGATCAGCGACTACAGGTTCTATATGGCGTCATCAGTGAGACCCACATCATTTCCCCCATGCAGCTGAAAGAGACAATGAAAGACCAGAACGTCGTTGCCGTCTTTAAGCGCGTGTGGACAGCATGGAAGAATGAACGGGGCTTCCAAGTCAAGCGCAGTGTGCTCGAGAAGTTCGGAGTGAGGGTTGATGGGCTGCGTGCAGCCGAGATCACGCTGAGCACGAAGAGGAAGAAGAGAGGCTGTGGCGGAAATACAAACCGAGTGAGTCATGATGGCCAGCTATCCCGCTGCAAATACGATATGTTCGTCCCGTTGCTCATTCCCTTTGTCTTTTCTGATCGTACTTCCATAACCTTAACCCGGCCCCATCCTGTCATGGTCACAAACCCGTCTGCCCTGCCTGCCCCACCTCAGGATCCTCACACAAAACTGTCTGCCCTGCCTGCCCCTACTTAGGATGCCGAAACTTACCTCCAAACCTTGCCTGCCCCACTTGATGATCAAACATGCACTGTGCTTCCACACCTGGTTGTGCATGCGTGTAGGATGGAATGAGCGGGTCAGCTCGTGGGGCAACGACAGATCCGGGCTCCCTTTTGCCAACGCCCGGTTTGTGAATGCGGTGAAGGCATCATTTCGGGATTACGCTGTTGGGCGCAGGCTGGCCCTAAAAACGTACCACATAGCCTGGTCACTCATGGTGGTGAGACTGTTTCTGTAAATCACATTTACTTGTCCTAGTGCTCGATCCTTTCTATTGCATTTTCCACGACTTGGGACCCTCGGGGGCTTGCAATGTAAAACCCCAACTCTGCCTTGTTGCTGATCCCTGTAATTCAAACCCATTTCAGATTGATCAAGGCTTGGCGCGCGTCAAGAAGACCGACATGAACCTGGCGAATTCCCACCGAAAAAACACTAGATGGATGACGAGTTTGAGTCGGGGGGTGCGGGGGATTGTTAGGAATCACTTTACACGTCACACCCCCGTGTACAACGCAGAGTTGCAGGGCTTCAAGTGGGGCACAGTGGGCTATATGTACATGAGTCTGGGTTTGAGGCGTTTCGAAGGACGGCTCAGGATGATAATGAGGAGGAAGAGGAGAGAAGAGGAGAAGAGGAGGAAGAGGAGGAAGAGGAGGAAGAGGAGGAGGAGGAGGAAGAGGAGGAGGAGGAGGAGGAAGAGGAAGAGGAGGATGATGAGCAGGGGGGGAAGGGGTGGAGAGAGAGCAGAAGGCACAAGAGAGGCAAAAGGATAGGAGGCAGGGGGGGAAAGTGATGGGCCGGCAAGACAGGGGGCAAGCAGGGCGGGTGGCAGTGGAGGCAGTTGGAGAGAGCCTCGGGTGAGGCAGGAGGGTATCGGTTAATGGGGAGAGCAGGGGCGTATAAACAGTTGGGGTCTGCAGCAGGGCAGGTATCAAGGAAGACAGCAGGGAGTCAACAAGGAAAGGCAGCGGTGGAGGCAACATAGAAAGGCAGCGGTGGAGGCAACAAAGGGAGGGAGCAGGGGAGGCAACAAAGCGAGGGAGCAGGGGAGGAACAAACGAGGGAGCAGGGGAGGCAACAAAGGGAGGGAGCAGGGGAGGCAACAAAGGAGGGAGCGGGGGAGGCAACAAAGGGAGGGAGTGGGGGAGGCAACAAAGGGAGGGAGCAGGGGAGGCAACAAAGGGAGGGAGCGGGGGAGGCAACAAAGGGAGGGAGCAGGGGAGGCAACAAAGGGGGAGCAGGGGAGGCAACAAGGGAGGGAGCAGTGGAGGCAACAAAGCGAGGGAGCAGGGGAGGCAACAAAGGAGAGCAGGGGAGGCAACAAAGCGAGGGAGCAGGGAGGCAACAAAGCGAGGGAGCAAGGGAGGCAACAAAGGAGGAGCAGGGGAGGCAACAAAGGGAGAGAGCAGGGGAGGCAACAAAGGGAGGGAGCAGGGGAGGCAGCATCGAATGGCAGCAGGGAGGTAACATAGAGAGGCAGCAGGGGAGGCAACATAGAATGGCAGCAGGGGAGGCAACAGAGAGAGGCAGCAGGGGAGGCAACATAGAATGGCAGCAGGGGAGGGAGTGTATATTTGGAGGTTCCCTGGGTGTCGGTAGTGGAGGAGCAGTGGAGGCGCCAATATGAGTAGCAGCAGGGGGGGTAGCAGGGGAGGTAACAGGGAAGTTCCAGGAGAGGCCCAATATGGAGCAGCAGGAGCAAGCATGAGATGAGACCGCAAGGGGGGCAGCAGTAGAGGCAATGCGTGGAGACAGCAAGGAGGCCGGAGTATAGGCAAGGGAGGAGACAGGAAGTGTGTAGCCGTGCAGGTTAGCATTAGGTGGAGCAGTGTCTGTAGTCAAGAAATCTCTAGGCCAAGAGCCCAAGAGATGGGGCGGGGACACATCCGATGGTGGCTTGCGAAGTAGGTAGGAGGATGGTGCAGATTAATCCATCCTAGCGGGGCTACGCAAAGCGTGTTTAGGAAGTTGTTTTGTGTGCCAAGCCAACTCTGTAACGAGATTAATGATCATTTAGTAATGCATTCATGATGTGCGTGTACACCTACCAATGGCTCCTAGACCTTCCATGAAACAACGAGAAACGCATGATGAAGGTTCCTACACAATCTTATTGAACGTTGGTCCTAAGCTCTGCTAAAGTGTATATTGGGTGGAATTTAATCTCCCAAAACACTCCTAAGTAAGTCTTATACATCTTTGTCGAAACTCGGACCAGCCTTAATCCGAAGGTAATTCAAACGTGTCATGACCTGCAAAGCATTCGACAAAGCATTCGAAAAAATGTTTCTACTTTCACCGAAAAGAGTCTTGGACACTACGTTTTAAAAGCATTTGAAAATACTTCGCAACAACTCTTTACAATAGGTTTCTAATCATATGATTTTGTGATGATGAGGAAAATCGACTCTGATCGGGATGAAAATCGGTTCTGAGGCTGTCGGCGGGAGCTATAAAGAATTACCTAGCAGTTCTGCTGCTGCTGCTGGTAGATAACAACCTCGAAAATACCTGCAACTCCCAGTGAACCCTAGAAATTTGGAAAAGCACAACCAGGAAAAGGCAGGTTGGGCACCCGCAACAGAAGAACATGTTGGCGAGGCGTGACGACGCTGACGAAGACGTCGTGGTCATGATAATCCGAGGTGGAAGTGGGTGTGGCGAGGGGTTTGTGTAACAGTTTGTTTCGCGCGACTGACATTCTGTGCACGACTCGTGGTAAAGTGTGGTTCGTCAAGCAGTGGACGGTCTGGGCCCTGACAGTCGCAGCCTGTGACAGTTTGGGCGCGAAACAATGTCTCAACAAAGAGTGATTCGTTGTTGTGCGGCAATTGTAGAATTTCTCATTGACTTTGGCTCACTTTACCTGATCGAGTTGGAGCGATCAGTTGATCGCGATCAGCTGATTGCCCCCCATTACCTGAAATTGGCTTCCAGGCTTTCTAGAAATTAAAGCGCGTGTGATCTGTTTTGAAGTCTGGAAAAACAGTTCGAACTTTGGGTGGTTACCCGTTTCGCAAATCTCGCCGAAACAAATTGGCGAAACATTATTTTATGGGGCACGTAAAAGTTCGAGTTCGAAATCTGAACTTGACTCGAGTTGGAGTCGTGAACATGCGTACGCACCTTCATTCGAGCGTGTGTGATTTGTAGCATGTACAAAACGCATGTGAAACGGGTGACCGCTTCGCGAGTGACTGAAATGGCACAACGAAGTTACTCTACTATTTGGTGCAATGAGTGGTAGCCACGTGGCCAGATTTTTGCGGGTAACCTATATTGTAACGATCCGGGTAACCTATATTGACCACGTGCGGCTCAGCTCGTTTTTCACAAGTTCGAATGTCGGGGTTCGACCTTGTATGTGTGTGTGCTTTTTTACTGTGTTGTAGACCTGATGTTGGAACTTTGATACAAGGAAAGTCAATTTCGTTCGACTTAAGTTCGTTTCGCAAAATTCGCCCTGAAAACATAAACTTTTACAAATTTCGAAGACCACACACGCCCTTAATGGTCGCCTGTGATTGAGACGATCAAACTCGATTGGGCCCACGTCCTAAAAATTCTAGCATGTTCTGTCGAAGTCGGAGGGAGTTCACGAAAAAAGGGGTGAAACAGAGCATCCCGCCTGGCGCAGGTGCGCTGCTGTCGCAGGTGAAAATGAACATGCTCAACGGCGCGCGCAAGTGTATGCCTCACCCTCCGCACCCCCAGCATTTTGGGAGCATACGCGACGAACGCCTGCAGCAACGGAACAGAAGCCATGGCAATGACAATGACAATGACAATGCAGCCATGGCCATGGCGGAGAGCTTTAACTACAGCAATGTGCATCAATCTCCAGCCTGATACTGACATTGTGGCACTCAGACGACGCGCGGCTTTAAGCTCTACACATTGGTGTGATTTTTGTGTTCATTACGGGAACCTAATTACCCTTTACACGAGTTCCAGGCTGTCGTCAGTGTTTCAAGCATCATCAAGGCTATCTATTGTACAACGCTACGATCAAGTTTCTAAGCTTTCCAATGGATATCATCGCGCCTTACACTTGGCACTGTCATCATCTCGCGCTACTTTCAAGGCTGTCATTCTCAGTGTTTCAACATTTCACGCGGTTCTCTTTCAGCGCGGCTCTATGACGTTCCCTAAGGTTCAGACGTCCTCCTCGGGCCTGGACCTGCAGCGCTTCAGTTTCAAGCATAAGAAGTACAGACAATCAGTTTCATCATCAGATGTGCTCAGTCCGGCTTGTCCCTCAGCCTCAAACGGGCTGACAAGCTTCTCTCATCATCGCACTATGGGGAAAGGACGCACCAACAAGACTGGCAAGAAGGCGGTGGACACGGACAAGGAGGCTGAAATGTCTAACGTACCTGCTGTTCCTGTGACGGATGCTGCGGACAAAGGGCGTATGCCATCTTCCTCTTCGTCGCCTGTGGTGCTTGGTCCCTTTGAGGATCTGCTGGACTTGCAGAACAAGGTTGATCTCACCGTTGAGCAAGATGGTGCTGGCGCAGATGGGGTCACTGGCACCACTGCTAATGAGGAAGAGAAGGTGGCTGCTGCGGGGGAGGCTGATGCGGATGCAGACGCGTTGGAGGGTGAGGATGCCTTGTCAGATCGGGCTCCCGACGATGACGGAGATGGTTACCTGAGTGACGACTCCGACGAGCACCTGGAACCTGCTTCGCTTGGCAGCATTATCGCATTGAAAAGGTTTTCACTAACCCTGCTGGTGCCGTTTAACAGGAAGCCTGAAGTTAAGCGGACGGCTGTAACCGTGGCTGCCTTGCTGGATGATTGGAAGGATCAGTTGTCGCCTGATGTGCTGCAGACAACGACTTATCAGGAGCTTATCGCGACTTATTTTTCCGGCACGCGTTATGGTCGCCTTCAGGTTACCTTCAACCACGTCCGCGACGCGAATTTTGTCTGGAGCCAGGTCGTCAGGCATGAATGCGCAAACGGCGACATCGTTGACTTTACCTGGCAGCATCCTGAAGACGCACGTTTTCTTCGTGAGCGGCTGCTGAATCCGACGGCGAAAGAGATCATTGTCAAAGGAGTCCCTGCGGATATTACTGCTGAGCTGATACGTCACCTGCTAGTGGTGTCGAAGCTGGTTAAGCGCGGTCGGAGTACTTACGCCAGTGGTTTCGGCTTTCACCGTACTGTTGACCCGGTCACTGGGTTGGACACCGATCGCATCCGCGGCCTGTTTATTCCTCATGCTGATGATGAGTACCGCTGGAGGTACTTTGTGGAGGACCCATCGATTGGCAGGCGTTACCTGCTTCATTTGTCAAACATTATATCTGTTGTTGTTGTTTAGGCTACAGTGGGTTAGCCTTTAGGGGGTACACAAATTCTAGGGTTGCATACTTGTACTCACATTCTTGCTAGTCATTCCCATTCCTGCCAGTTAGTTTCAACATGGTTTCAGAGCAGGTCCTTCGCTAGGACCGTTTTTTTTTAGGGCCCACCTACCTACCTACCTACCTACCTACCTACCTACCTACCTACCTACCTACCTACCTGCGCCCTAGAGCGCTTCGTACTTCACGGCCCCCTAAGGCCCCGCGACCCGCGACCCGCACCTTAGCGACCCGCGCGCCGCCCCTTAGCGACCCCGTCGGCCCCGCGTTCGCCCCCTATCGGCCCCTCTACGGCCCCGCGTTCGCCCCTAGAGGCCCCTTACGGCCCCGTCGCAGCCCCTTAGAGGCCCCGTCGGCCCCGCGCGCCGCCCGCTAGGGGCCCCGTCGACCCCGCGTACCGCCCCTTAGAGGCCCCGCTGGCCCCGTCGACCCCACCCACTGCCCCTACCTGCCCCGCACGCGACCGCGACGGCCCCGCCCGCACCGAGCCGCGCCGCCCTAACCGAGCCGCGCCGCCCTAACCGAGCCGCGCCGCCCTAACCGAGCCGCGCCGCCCTACCTGCGCCGAGCCGCCCTCCCTGGGTCGCACTACCTACTACTGTTAGGGGGCGCCTACTGCTACTGCTGCTACTGCTACTATGGCTAGTCCTCCCGTGCTAGCTTTCGATACTGAGGGACGTCCAGTGAAATTTGACACCTGGCTAGATGACCTGCACCTTTTCCTACAGCTCACTGCCAAGGAAGACATCTCACTGTACGATCACGCCCTAGGCCATGCCCCTGCGCCTGCTGCTACTGCCGACAGCTCTACCCGCTCACAGTGGCAGACTCGTGACGCCCACGCTCGCTTTGCTATTCGCAACTCCCTGCCGCTAGAAGAGCGCGAGCACTTTGGCCAGCACAAGACTGCACAGGACCTGTACAAAGCTGTCGTTGCCCGCTACTCCTCGCCTGCCTCTGCCGCTCTAGGCCGTCTCTCGCTTCCCTACCTGTTCCCCGACCTGTCCTCTTTCCACACAGTCGCTGACCTCATCACCCACCTCCGTACTAGTGAGGCCCGCTTCCGTGCTGCCATGCCCGCCGAGTTCCTTGCCAAGAACCCTCCCCCGCTCTGGCTCACTCTCTACCACCTAGTCACCCGCCTCCCTGACTCTCTGCGTGCAGTCAGGGATTCCTTCCTAGCTCGCTGCCCTACTGAGCTCACCATTGCCCTCCTCGAGAAGGAACTACTTGCAGCTGAGGCTAGCATAGTCGCTGTAGGTGCCTCTCGTGGCGACCCCCGCACCCCGTTCTTTGAGGGGTGTTCTCCTTCCCCCCTTCTTCCCTCTGTCGCCTCTGCTGCTGCTGTCGACCTCCTTGGTGCTGAGAAGGTCAGGACTGCGTCTGCTTCGAGCGGACGCCGCAGCGGCAAGGGCAAAGGGGGCAAGGGAGGCGGAGGTCACAGTGGGGGAGGAGGTGGTGGGGGCGGTGGCGGCGGTGGGGGTGGTGGCGGGGCTGGAGGGGTGAGTGGTGGCGGTGGGGGGGGTGGCGGCAGCGGCGGGGGAGGTGGCAGAGGCGGGGGCGGTGGTGGGGGTGGCGGTGGACGTGGAGGCGGCGCGGGTTGGGGTGGTCGAGGAGGTGGGAGCGGAGGTGGTGGTCGTGGAGGCGCTGGCGGTGGCCAGAGCCAGCAGCACACTCCGTCGCCCCAGGAGGTCCGTGAGTGGTACTCTCAGCACGGGGGGGGGGGGGGGGTGGGCTTAGCTGCACGTACGTCATCCGCACTGGTGACCGCGCTGGTCAGACGTGTGGGAGGGCCCACACCGCGCAGCGCTGCTTCTCTCGTCTCGACGACGCTTGGCGTGTTCAGTTCCCTCAGGCCTCTGAGCTGCCCCGCTGGATTGATCTCCTGAAGAAGGGGATTGATATCTATGCTCTAGACTTTGATGCTATTCTCACTGCCATGTATGTGATGTCTACTAGTGGAGAGGGTGCCGAGTACCTGTGTGTTCCGCCCGACCCGGGCATTAGGACCAGTGAGTCTGCCGCTTCAGGTCCGCGCGTGTCTGCTTCCTCAGGTGCTGGTGCGGCTGCTGCTCTAGGTGCTTGTGCGTCTGCGCCCACTGGTACTGAGTCGACTGCAGCACTGCACACCTTCACACTGGACTCAGGTGCTTCTCGCTGCTTCTTTCGTGACCGCACTGCCCTTGAGCCACTTGCTCGGCCAGTTGCTGTCTCTCTCGCTGACCCCTCCGGGGGACCGGTCGTGGCGACCTCCTCCACTGTCCTTCCCTGTCCTGCGGTCCCGTCGGGCACATTGTCCGGTCTCCACCTCCCCTCGTTCTCTACGAACCTGGTGGCTGGGTGTGCGCTCCAGGATGCGTGTGTTCACCAGTTCACCCCGGCCTACGAGCGCGTGACGCACTGCACGTGTGCCCGTACGGGCCGCCACTTGGCTACCTTCACTCGGCAGCCGGGGTCGGACCTGTACACACTGACCACTGAGTCCCCTCAGGTCGCTGCGTCTGCGTCTGCGTCTGCGTCAGGTCAGCTGTCGGCCCCCTGCTCGTGTCGCTCTCTGGCGCACGAGACTGTCCTCTGGCACCACCGACTTGGCCACCCGTCTGTGCAGCGCCTTCGGGCCATGCACTCCAGGTACCTTGTCTCTGGTCTTCCCAGGGTCCTCCCTCCTCTCCCTCCCTCCCAGGGTCTTCCCAGGTAATTGTCGAGTTTCCGGGTCTTGGGATCTCGAGCTTTTGTCCGCGACGCTTCCGCGGACAAGCTCTCCACCCGCGCTGTTCCCTGTGTCTTCCTTGGCTTTGTCCCTGACGCGTCTGGTTGGCAGTTTTACCACGCCACCTCGCGCCGGGTCCTTGCCTCTCAGGACGTCACTTTCTTCCCCTACCGCACTGCCCCACTCCCCCCCCCGCCTCTCTTCCTCGCACCAGGTGCTGCTGTGGTAGACCCCCTCCCCCCTCAGGGTGCCGCTCCCTCAGGTGTGTCCCAGGTAGACCCGGTTGACCCTGTTGAGGTAGCTGTTGACTCTCGTCCTGCTGGGGGTGCGGAGCCTGGGGGTGCTGAGCCTGGGGGTGCTGAGCCTGGGGGTGCGGAGCCTGCGGTTGCGGAGCCTGGGGGTGCGGAGTCTGGGGGTGCTGAGCCTGGACGTACTGAGCCTGGGGGTGCTGTGCCTGGGGGTGCTGAGCTGCAGAGTTCTGGGTCTGGGAGTGCTGAGTCTGGGGGTGCTGAGCCTGGGAGTCCTGCGCCTGGGGGAGCTCTCTCCTCGGAGCAACTGCGTGAGTGGTACTCAGAGTACTGCAGCCTCCGGAGAGGTGCCTCTGGGACCAGGAGTGCTGCTGCGACTGGTGCTGGTGCCTCCCCTCCTCAGCGGGAGCTGCCCTCTCTTGAGCGGATCCGCGAGTGGTACGAGCGGCGCTGCACTCTCCGGAGTGGAGCGCCTGGTGTCGCGGACCCTGGTGCTGGAGGTGCTGCTGCTGTTGCTGGAGGCCCTGCTAGTGCTGCGGACCCTGGAGCTGGAGCTGCTGCTGGTGCTGCGGACCCTGGAGCTGGAGCTGCTGCTGGTGCTACAGACTCTGACGCTGGAGGTGCTGCTGGTGCTGCGGACCCTGGAGCTGGAGCTGCTGCTGGTGCTGCGGACCCTGGAGCTGGAGCTGCTGCTGGTGCTGCGGACCCTGGAGCTGGAGCTGCTGCTGGTACTGCGGACCCTGGCGCTGGAGCTGCTGCTGGTGCTGCGGACCCTGGAGCTGGTGCTGCTGGAGCTGCCGCGGGTGCTGGTGCCGTCTCTCCTGGTTCTGGAGTCACTGAGCGGCCCCGACCGTACTTCGTTCCGCTTCTCCAGCAGGTTCTTGGTCAGCCTCCTCCTCCTTGTCCTGCTCCCTCCTTAGAGTGTCCTCCGCCTGTCACGTCGCAGTCGCAGTTACCGCCTCCCTCGCCGCTCCCCGGTCCTTCTCCTTACACTGGTCCCACAGGAGGTCTTACGGAGCGTCGTGAGCCTGAGTCTCGTCCTGTGTCGCCTGCGTCTCGCTCTGCGTCGCCTGTCCGTGCTGCTCGCACTGGTCGTCGTGTCCCGCGTGAGCGTCCTCCTCCTGTCCCTGGCACTCACTACATGACTCTGCGTCCCTCCACTACTAATCAGCGTGTCCTTCTGCCGTCTCCTCCTGCGTCCTCTCTTCCTGAGCTTCCTGACCCGGAGTCTGACTCCCTTCGTGCTGCCCGTCCTACTGTCACGCGTCTCCTTGCTACTGTTGTCACTGACCCTACCTTTGAGTCCTCTGCTGCGTCTTCTCTGGTCGCTGAGTTAGTTGACTTTGCTGCCGCTTGTCGTCTCGACTACGCCGCTAGCCTAGTTGCTGAGTCTGGGTCTGTCTGTCCTCCGTCCGTCGGGGGTGAGTGTGCTCTTGGCACGGACGTCCTTGAGGACAGGCATGAGGAGTTCCAGTGCTTTGCTGCTGCTTTACCTCATCTCGTGTCCATGCTAGTTGCCCCTGAGGGAGACCCGGATGCACCAGACATCCCGACCCCGCGCTCTTACGCAGAGGCGATAGCGGGTCCCTACTCCTCTCAGTGGCAGACAGCCATGGACGCAGAGATGGCTTCCTGGAAGTCCACAGGCACCTACGTCGACGCTGTTCCCCCACCAGGGGCGAACATCGTCAGTGGCATGTGGATTTTCAGGGTGAAGCGGCCGCCGAGTTCTCCGCCTGTCTTCAAGGCGCGTTACGTTGCTCGAGGCTTCAGCCAGCGTGAGGGAGTCGACTTCTTCCAGACCTTCTCCCCCACCCCGAAGATGACCATTCTTCGGGTGCTGCTGCACATAGCCGCTCAGCGTGACTACGAGCTTCACTCTCTTGACTTCAGCACTGCTTTCTTGCAGGGCAGTCTGCACGAGGAGATCTGGCTGCGCCGCCCTCCTGGCTTCACTGGGTCGTTTCCTCCTGGTACCCAGTGGAGCCTCTGCCGGCCAGTCTACGGTCTCCGCCAGGCACCACGTGAGTGGCACGACACACTGAGGACGACACTTGCGGCACTTGGGTTCGCGCCTTCTACTGCTGACCCGTCGCTGTTTCTGCGCACAGACACTTCGTTGCCGCCGTTCTACATCCTCGTGTACGTCGACGACTTGGTCTTTGCCACTGCTGACACTGAGGCTCTCGCCCACGTGAAGTCGGAGCTGCAGAAGAGACACACGTGCACAGACCTGGGTGAACTGACAAGCTACCTTGGCTTGCGGATCACCCGGGACAGAGCACGCCGCACCATTACCTTGACTCAGTCACACATGGTGCAGCAGGTCCTTCAGCGCTTCGGCTTCACGTACTCCTCGCCTCAGTCCACTCCTCTGCCTACCGGTCACCCGCTCTCAGCTCTGCCTTCGGATGAGTCCGTAGAGCCGAGTGGCCTGTATCCAGAGCTTGTGGGCTGCCTCATGTACCTGATGACCTGCACTCGTCCTGACCTTGCATACCCTCTTAGCATCCTTGCACGCTATGTCGCTCCTGGCCGTCACCGGAAGGAGCACATGGATGCCGCTAAGAGGGTGTTGCACTACTTGTGCAGTACGTCGGGCATGGGGCTAGTGCTTGGAGGGCGAGACCGAGTTGTTCTCACTGGACACTCAGACGCTTCTTGGGCGGACGACCAGGCCACTCAGCGGTCGTCTCAGGGTTACACCTTCAGCCTTGGCTCCGGTTCAGTTTCTTGGCGTTCTACACGTTCTTCTTCAGTTCTCAGCTCCAGTTGTGAGGCTGAGATCTACGCCACAGCCATGGCGGTCGAGGAGCTACGCTGGCTCACCTACCTGCTGACCGACTTGGGAGAGCAGCCTCGTTCTCCTCCAGTGCTGTACGTCGACAACAAGGCTGCCATTGCCTTGTGTGAGGAGCACAGACTGGAGCACAGAACAAAGCACATCGCTCTGCGGTACTTTCTGGCTCGTGAGCTGCAGCAGCGTGGTCAGCTTTGTCTGCGTTACGTGGCCACTCAGGCCAACACTGCTGACGTGTTCACCAAGGCGCTTCAGCCTTGTGACCATCAGCGCTTCTGTACTCTTCTAGGCCTTGTGCCTACTGGACCTCACTTGCTTACTTCTTGACTTTGTTTGTACTGTGATCTCTATATATATTCCTGCATGCTTTCACTTGCTAGGTTGTGATCACTGTACCTCTTGCTCTACTATCAAACTGCATGTGAACTGGTCTTGTGACCACTCTCTTGTTCTTGGAATTTGTGTGGTATCCCTTGAGATCCACCCTGAGCTTGCTTGTGCTTTGCTTTGCTCTGACTGGTCTTGTGACCCCTTGTTCTCCCCCACTTTGCCTATGGGGGTGTGTCAAACATTATATCTGTTGTTGTTGTTTAGGCTACAGTGGGTTAGCCTTTAGGGGGTACACAAATTCTAGGGTTGCATACTTGTACTCACATTCTTGCTAGTCATTCCCATTCCTGCCAGTTAGTTTCAACATCATTACCCGTCGCTTACCTGCGAGCTCTGCAGCGGTCAGCACATGTCTCGTTACCATGATCATTATGTCACCCCGCGCCAGGAGAACTTCACCAACTGGAACCTGACTGTCAAAAAGGTTCATGACATGAACGGTATAAGCAGGAAGACCCCATCCCCTCGTCGTCTTTCACTTCCTTTACCTTCGCTTTCCAGTTCGCTCATATCCTGCCTCCCGAATCGTACTGATAACTGTCTCCTCACCTCCTCCCGCAGCGGCTTCCCTGAAAGCCACAACGTCCCTGACACGCATTCTAAAAGATCCCGCAATCATACTTACCTCTACGGGAGGTGTGCGGGAGGAGTGGGTGTGCGTACAGACCGTTTGCGAGAAGGCTCAGGGGAATCGTTTCGAGCAGGCGGCGGCCTATGTTGCTTCTGCCAGGCACAAGGGAGGGCTGAAGAACGAAGGCGCTGCAACACGTGCCAGCAAGCACTCCCAGAAGATGGCTGCTTTCAAAAAGGAGTTCATGGCCATGCCGGCAAAGAAGTGACCAGCGGCTTAGCGGATGAGATGACGTCGTGGTTGTTTGGAGCAAGTTGTGTAGTAGGTGCCATGTTCTCCTTCGCTGTAGCAGGATGCATCGTCGCAATAAAGATCAATCGCCCGTGGATGCTGTGGGGCTCAAAGGAAGTGGTTAATGGATAAAGCAACAGCTTAACCTTTCTCGAGCTCAACATCAACGGGCTCGGTAGCTGTGGGAAACAAGAGAGATGTGGAAAGTGGGTCAGGAAGGCAGCACACATAGTTGTACTCACCGACACACGAGTTTCACAAGATCATAACTTCTGGACGCAGGTCAGGTCGGAAGCTCAGGCGGTGGTTACCCCGTCACAGAGAGCCGGGGGGGTGGCGGTCTTGGGCTTCCTGCCAGGCATGCGGTTCACAGACGTGGTTAAACACAAGTCTGGCAGGCTCATAAGTTTGATGATTGCATGGCGGGATCTTTCCCGCAGGGTGGTGGCTGTATACCTACCTGCACAGGCACCCGCTAGGGGGGTCTTTTTTCGTGACGTACTAACGCCCTTTGTGCAGAGCTTGGGTGCCTCTCTGTATACCATATTGCTCGGTGACCTGAACTTCGTTGCGGATCCAGAGCTTGACAAATCCTCCAAGCTTGGCACGCCGACGGAGAACCAGAGGCTCCTGCAGATTTTCTCGAGATGGGATCTACAGGATGCTTTTCGAAGCCTCCACCCGACCAGGAAGGAGTACACTTTCTTCTCGAGGTCTGCGAAAACAAGCACGCGAATTGACAGGGCGTTAGTTTCACACTCCTTGCTGGGGTGTGTAACGGAGGCAAAGCATTGTATGGTACCCTACGGCCTGACAGACCACTGGTTTGCAGTGAGGGTGACGCTCAAGGCGGCGGCAGCAGATGATCATGGGCCGGGGTTGTGGAGGCTCCAGATGCCTCGGTCCGGGGGTGATGGTGTCAAGAACATCGTCTCGGTGGTGGTGTCGTCACATGAGAGCTGTCCGGATCAAAGCTTGGAGAGACTTGTGGTGAACCTGCGTGCATGTATGCGTGCTCATGTAACAGAAGAGAGAAAGAGGGTGAGAGCGACTTTGTTACACCTGGAACGGAAGGTGGAAGAGTTGCGATGGAAAGTGATGGCGGACGCCTCATCGCAGGCCCTATACGAGGAGCTGGTCAAGGCTGAGGCAGCACTTAAACTCTATCAGGATGATAGCAAGGAGCGGCTACAGGTCATGACGGGGCTGCTGGTGGAGCTGGCCAGTGAAACGCCTTCGGGTTTCCTGTCGGGTTTGGTCAAATCGAGAAAGGCAAAGACGGAAATTATGGAGCTGGTATACAAGGGGGTACAGAGGAAAGGGGCGAAGGAAGTACTGCAGGCGGCTTCTGAACATTTCAGGGAAGCGTACGCGGAGGCAGCGCCTGGTCGCACTGCGGAGCCATGGCCGATAGATGAGGGAAGGAAGCTGCAGGAGACGGACAAGCTGCAGCTGGATGCGGAGTGGTCGGAGCAAGAGGTGAAGGCAGCGCTCAGAGGCTTACCAGTGGGGAAGGCCCCGGGACAGGATGGGCTGCCGAAGGAGTTTTTTGAACGCAACTCGGAGCTGCTTGGCCCGGCTGTGATGAAGGAGGTTCGTGGCTTCGAGTCGACGGGGGTACTCTCGGAAGCCTTTACAACCGCGGTAACCATTCTGCTGCACAAGAAAGGAGACAGAGGCGATTTGGGAAATTACCGACCGATTACATTACTCAGTTTCTTTTATAAGCTACTGGCGAAGGTGATGGCGAACAGAATGAAGCAGGTCTTACCGCGGGTCATCTCGGACAAACAGTTCGGCTTCCTCCCGGGGAGGAGCCTAGCCGATGCGGTCTCGCTGGTAGCGGATGTAATTGATGCCGCGCAGGAGGAGGATGAAGATTGGCTGCTGCTGCTGCTGGATTTCCAAAAGGCTTACGATTATGTGTCCCGGGGCTACCTGTTTGCGACGCTTAGTGATATGGGTTTCCCGGAGAAGTTTGTGCGGTGGGTGAGGGGCCTGCACGACGGCGCGCCGACCAGGATGCTGCTGAACGGTTGGGTAGGAGAGCGTGTGGCAATGGACAAGGGAGTGCGGCAGGGATGCCCGCTTGCTCCATATCTCTTCCTTTGCGCGGTGGAGCCGCTCTGCCAGGAAATTGGGAGGAGGAATCTGGGTGTTCGGAAACGAGGGGTGAAGGGGGAGTTAGCCTACATAGGATATGCCGACGATACAACACTTGTCTTAAAAGGAAAGGAGCAAGTGGCTACAGCGAGTAAGCTGCTCGACGACTTTGCAGAGCTTTCGGGGCTGAGAGTGAACAGCAGCAAAACGACGCTGATGCCACTGGGGAAAAACAGGAGGAGACTGCTGCCGATTGAGTCGCCCTTCACGTGGGTTGACAAAGACAAGTCGGAGCGGCTTCTGGGAATCTGGATAACCTCTGGCGGGTCGCCGGGTCCTGCATGGGATAAAGCATTTGAAAAGGTCAGTGCGGTGCTGAGCTGCTGGGAATCGAAACACCTCAAGACGTCGGCGCGAGTTACGATCATCAACAGCTATGCGATGCCGATCCTGCTGTTTCAAGCGCAGATCTATGCCCCGCCGCACGATATCTGGACCAAGGTGAAGAGGCTGTGTCACAACTTCATCTCGGGAGGAAGGGCGGTCCTCGATAGGCATTTCACCCTCTGGAGTTTGACCTGTCGTGCAGGAGACGGAAGGAAGGGGGGCTGGGCGTGATTGACCTGAAGCAGCGGATCGACAGCATAGTGATACAGAACCTGGGGAAAGTTCTGGCGGAGCAGGTGCCATTACGAAACTGGCTATGGGAGAGGGCGGCCGGCTTCCCGCTTGGCCTAGCCACGATTTACGCCCATCCGTCGGTGCTGAAACATTGGCTGGGTGGTGGCACGAGGTGGAAAGCGGCGGTAAAGACGTTGTGGGATTCAAAGTTGGTAGTGTCAGAATGTTATATTGTCTAGCCTGCAGTGGGGTACTCTATAGCGAGTACAGCCCAATCTAGGGTTTGCTATTTGTACTCAACTGCCTGCTAGTTCAAACCCTCTTTCTGTTCCTAACTTCTGCCTAACTTGTTTCGACATGCTATCAGAGCAGGTCGACCCCCTTGGGTCGATCCTGTGGGTGGGCCCACCACCTAACTGCTTCCGCTGCTGTTATGCTTCTCGCGCGCCTCGGGCGTGCGTCGTCTTCTTCCTGCCGTGCGCTCGGGGCGCGCGGCGGTTTTCTGCCCGCCGTGCGCCCCGAGGCGCACGGCGGTTTCCTATCGTGGGGGACCCGCGCGCGCCCCCGCCCTGTCCGTCGCGTCGCCCTAGGGGACCCGCGCGCTGCCTCCGCTGCCCCGTCGGTGGTCGCATCGCCCCGCCACCCCGTCGCGCCGCCCTGGGGAGCCGCGCGCGACCCCCCGCTGCCCTGTCGACAGTCGCGTCGACCAGCTGGAGCCGCGCGCGGCTCCCGATTCCCCGTCGCGCCGTCCTGGGGAGCCGCGCGCGACCCCCCGCTGCCCCTTCGCGGCGCCCTGGGGAGCCGCGCGCGGCCCCTCGCTGCCCCGTGGTGGCGCCCTGGGGGCCGCGCGCCGTCCCCCTCGCCGTCCCCCGCGCTCCTTCCCCCGTTCCGCCCGTTTTAGGGTTTGGGGGTGGGGAGTGTGGGGGTGGCGGTTGTGGGGGTGCCGGTTGTGTGCCCCGTCCCCTCCTCCTCCTCCTCCTTCGTCTCCCGCTGCTGCAGCTGCCGCTCAGGGGGGTGGTTGTGTGGGGAGCCGAAGGAGTGGTGCTAGGGGGGTGAAGGGGGAGTGGAGCTAGGGGCGCAGCAGGGGGTGTGTGTCGAGGGGTGTGGGACTGTTGGGGGAGATTGAGTGGAGGTTGCCGTCGTGTCGTCCGCAGCGCCTGTATTCCGGGGTTCTGATAGCCACCGGTAGCTCAGAGAGCCGGTTGCACCTGTCGCCCGTGGGTCCGTTGCTCCTGTCGCTGCTGATCAGACGCAGAGCCAGTTACTCCTGTATTCCGGGGCACTTGCTCCCGGTAGCCACTAGCGTTGCACCAGAGCCGTCTGTTGCCCGTGTGTCTGCAGCTTCAGTCGTCGCCTCCCATCTACTCTCCTCTCGCCAGCCCTCCTCCTCCTCACTTGCCCTCAGTGACTGCCTCTACCTTTGCTCATAATTTATGAACTATTGCTATTGTGACTGCTTGTTGTGCTGATTACACCCCACTTTGGCTATGGGGGTGTGTCAGAATGTTATATTGTCTAGCCTGCAGTGGGGTACTCTATAGCGAGTACAGCCCAATCTAGGGTTTGCTATTTGTACTCAACTGCCTGCTAGTTCAAACCTCTCTTTCTGTTCCTAACTTCTGCCTAACTTGTTTCGACAGGTAGTCATGGGCGATCCTGCGCACAGATGGGATGCAGAGGAGGAGCAGTTGCTTTTCAACCGGAAATTTTTCTTCAAGGGTGGCTCACCTTTCGGGAACCAGGCGGGCTCACACTGTCTGAAGGGCGTCCGTCTGGGCGACCTGGTCGCCAAAGGAGCAAGTGGTGGGAGGAGTCTCAAAAGCGAGGCGGTGTTGGAACGGGAATTGGGCGGAGAGGAGCAGAGGAAATGGGCCCTCAAGGCGTGGGAGGCGACGCCCCAGGGATGGAAAGATCTACTACTCGGTCAACTAACAGCGGAGGAGGTTTTCAGGGAGACGGGGCTTATCTGTACACCGTCGTACCGGCCGAGAGAGTTCTTTTACTATCGACTGGAACACGTGGAAGAAGGGGTGTTATATGGGAAAAGTGTGGAAGTGGATAAGAAGGGCTTCGTATCGACGGTGAGATATGCGGATGTGGTGGCGGTGGATTTCCTGCGAGCTACGCCTATGGCGGTCATCGACGGGAGGGTTCGTGGCCCGCTAGGAACTCCAAGGACAAGGCTGCTCCACACACCGATTTGTGACAAGGGAGAGCGAGCCGAGCTGAGACAGCTGAGGAAGGCGATGAAACCCCCGGTGTCCCAGCCTAAGCAACAGTTGAGATGGGAGGAGGAGATGGGGAAGAAGATCGATTGGGGGAAGGCCACCACGGTCCGGGACTCTTTGGCAACTCCATGCAGAGCAAGGGAGGTGGTGCTGAGGCTGCACAGCAACAACCTGCAAGTGGGGGAGAGGCTGCCCTTCCTGGGGGAGAGGGCGAAATGTGTGCATTGCGGAGAGGTGGAGTCGCAAGATCACTGTTTGTTCAGCTGCCCGGTGATCCAGCCGGCGGTCAAGATGATGAAGGGGGCGGTACAGTGCATGAACCCGGGCAGGGAAATGAAGTCCCTCGGAGACATGTTGTTTCAGAAGAGTGGCACGTCGACCTGTTTTCCGGAAGCTGCAATCATTTCGATCACAGCACAGCAAGTGTGGCTGGAGAGGTGCAATGCGGTGTTTCGTGGCAGTCGCTTTCAACCGAAGAGAGCACTGAGACGCATAGCGGTTGGTTTTACAAGGCACGTGAAGGTATACAGCAGAGCGCGGAAACGGTCGGCTGGCAGGGGTGTTTCAAAGAGGACGGGGGAGTGGATGTCAAGAGAGTAAGCATAAGCAGGAGCCATAGCTAGGAGAACCCTAGCTAGGCAAGAGAAAGTTTAGGCAAAGAGGAGGTTCACTAGCAGCAATGAGGATACATATAGCAAACCCTAGATGGGTTGTACTCGCTATAGAGCACCCCACTACAGGCTAGAGAATAACATTCTGACACACCCCCATAGCCAAAGTGGGGTGTAATCAGTACAATGAGCAAGCAGGTAGAAAGCAGGTTCACAAGTGCAAGCAAAGCTAGAGGCATTCACAAAGGGCAAGTGAGGAGGAGGAGGAACTGTGGAAGGAGAGAAGATGAGAGGCGACGGCTGAAGCTGCAGACACACGGGCAACAGGAGTCAAACTGGCACAGTGGCTACCGGAACAGCGCCCCGGACTACAGGAGTAACTGGCTCCGCGGCTAAGAAGAGCGGCAGACGAGCAACGGACCCACGGGCGACTGGCGCAGCTGGCTACGACTGGGCTACCGGAACAGCGCCCCGGACTACAGGTGCTGCTGACGACAAGACGGCAGCCTCCGCTCAACCTCCCCCGACCGTCCCACGCCCCTCTCACACACCCCCTGCTGACACCCTAGCTCCACTTCCACGGCACCCCCCTTAAACCCTAAACCTCGGCTCCCACACATCCACCCCCCTCAGCGGCAGCTGCAGCAGTGGGAGACGGAGGAGGAGGAGGAGCAGGGGACGGCGCACACACACGGCACCCCCAGAGCTGCCACCCCCACACTCCGCACCCCAAAACCCTAAAAACGGGCGGAACGGGGGAAGGAGCGCGGGGGACGGCGAGGGGGACGGCGCTCGGCCCCCAGAACGCGACCACGGGGCAGAGAGGGGCCGCGCGCGGCTCCCCAGGGCGGCGCGACGGGAAATCGGGGCCGCGGGGGGGTCGCGCGCGGCTCCCCAGGGCGGCACGACGGGAAATCGGGGCCGCGGGGGGTCGCGCGCGGCTCCCCAGGGCGGCACGACGGGAAATCGGGGCCGCGGGGGGTCGCGCGCGGCTCCCCAGGGCGGCACGACGGGAAATCGGGGCCGCGGGGGGTCGCGCGCGGCTCCCCAGGGCGGCACGACGGGAAAACGGGGCCGCGGGGGGTCGCGTGCGGCTCCCCAGGGCGACGGGATCGCGGGGCCGCGGGCGACGGGACCGGAGGGCCGCGGGCGACGGGATCGGGGGGCCGCGGGCGTCCCCCACGGTAGGAAACCGCCGTGCGCCTCGGTGCGCACGGCGGGGAGAAAACCGCCGCACGCCCCGAGCGCGCGGCGGGATGAAAATGTGAAGGTCGCGCGCCACGGGGCGCGCGACACTGAGTAGGGCAGCGGAAGCAGCAGTGGGGCCCACAGGCCAGGAGCGTGAAGGCTCTGTTACCATGTCAAGAGAGTAAGCATAAGCAGGAGCCATAGCTAGGAGAACCCTAGCTAGGCAAGAGAAAGTTTAGGCAAAGAGGAGGTTCACTAGCAGCAATGAGGATACATATAGCAAACCCTAGATGGGTTGTACTCGCTATAGAGCACCCCACTACAGGCTAGAGAATAACATTCTGACAGTGGAGTCATCTGCATGCCGACGAGGCAGCGGCTCTGGGCAGGTTGTATGAGAACGAAGCCTCGATGACGTGGAGAACGGGTTTCACGGCTGTGTGGAAGGACGGCGGTGTCGCTTTCCAGCCCCCGTAAGGTGGAAGGGGGGGCCTGGTTACCTGTAACCATCTACATGCCCTCCTAGTATCAGTTACAACTGCGAGTGTATATATGCGTGTAGTGTACTTATGCTCACCAAAAAAAAAAAAAAAACAAGAGGCGACTACATCGTCTTAGGGTTGCGAAGCAACAGGTTGTAACATGTTTTTTATTTTTTAATGAATTACACTTCCATTTATAGAAACACATGACATATAATATATGATTATATAACTGAATCGCTGTGGTCGTTTAGAGTACAGATTTGGATGTTTCACAATGTATAAAATATGTGCTTCTTGAGAACTTATTTGTGTTTGGTTATTCTTGTTATGTTCATATTATTTGATTTTAAAATCAAAATGTTTTTATACTTTAACGTCAGAAGGCGTTTATACTTTGACGTCAGAAGGCGTTTGGATTGTTTGCGTGACGATATCGACAAACAAGTGTATTTTACGTCTGCAATTTCGCGCAAAAGTCTCCTTCCGTGGTAGTTGACAACAGGAATCGAACCTGAAACCTTTCGAATAGTTTTTCAACTTATACCGTCTGCGCTAAAGCCGCTGATATTCTGCAGCGTCGTGAAAAAAACTGTAAAAACTGTGTGTGTTATTGTCAGGTTTCGAAATGTGTCGTCTGCAGGAACTGAACTAGCGACTTTTCGATAGCACATCGAAGTTCAACTAATTGCGCCAACACTGTTATGTTAAGCAACTCGAAGTTCTTTGTAGGTCGATTAGCTTTGCGACGAATCTGACACCTTTTTAGGGTTTGTTATTCCCTTTTCTTCTCCCTCGCTGGCTGAGCTTCGCTCATGTTTGACTCTACCTACCAGAACGAGTTCCTATCCTACTAAGGTGAGAGCTACCTTAACCCATCAAGTAGATTAAGTTAGACGATTAAGAGCTAGACGAATGTTGGCCTAAGACATGTTAGTATTGCTCGTGTTGGTAGCTTCTAAAGGATGAAAGTCGTTTAAGGCTTAGGTTGTAAACTTGCTGCAAAAAATTTAGCTGCAGGTTTTCCATAAGCCTGCATCCGTTTTCCGGTTCTTCATTGACTAACATCTCCTAATCTCGTGTCTTAACTGTTTCTAAAGGATGCGGCTTGTTTAAGCTAAGGGTAGAGGCCCATTGTAAAGACTTCGCCTTTTTTCCTCACATTTTTTAGGTCATATCTTCGTCTCTTACTGCATATCTAGCATCTATTTCTTTTGTTTTTCATCGTTTCTGCCTTTCGTCTCTACGTCGTATGCATATTTTCACTTTTTGTTGTTCCTAGATCTAGAACCGTCATATCCTCCTATTTGCCGCGAAGTCGCTTTAGGCCTAAGATTTCTGTCGGTTTATTCATTATCTTTCATAATCTCATTGCTTTTCATTCTCGTATGGCGTCTCTCTCCTTGTCCAACTTTCTCGCTCGTCCCCCTCCGCCTCGTCCGCCCACCTCTTTCCTTTGTCCGCCTCACTTTGTATCTCCTTACTACTTTCTTCTCTTGTTCGTTCACTCTCTCTCTCTCTTGTTCCTTCTCTCACGTTCTCTCTCTCTCTCTCTCTCTCTCTCTCTCTCTCTCTCTCTCTCTCTCTCTCTCGCTCTCTCTCTCTCTCTCTCTCTCTCGTTCTCTCTCTCTCTCTCTCTCTCTCTCTCTCTCTCTCTCTCTCTCTCTCTCTCTATCTCTCTCTCTCTCTCTCTCTCTCCCTCTCTCTCTCTCTCTCTCTCTCTCTCTCTCTCTCGTTCTCTCTCTCTCTCTCTCTCTCGTTCTCTCTCTCTCTCTCTCTCTCTCTCTCTCTCTCTCTCTCTCTCTCCCTCTCTCTCTCTCTCTCTCTCTCTCTCGCTCTCTCTCTCTCTCTCTCTCTCTCTCTCTCTGTGAAATTCACACCTAAGGGATATCGTTGTTTCCTGTTTTGTTACTTGCTCTGTTTTTTGGGTTCTGTTTTTATATGTATATCTATGTTCACCACCATTAGCTTGCATCCTGTTTGGTTATTATGCTTTTCTCCTCACTGCCTTGCTTTCTTTTTCCATTTTCTTCGCGATTTGATACTTCTTTTCTCCTCCCCCCCCGGTTCCATCTTTCCCTCTGCTTCATTCGTTGCTATTTGTTTTTCCAGATTTTTCTTTGACTTTCTTTCCAGATGTGTACATCTGCGAAGCGAAGAGTTCATGTGAAGTGGATAGTAGTGGTGACTTGTAAAATTGTATTGTATTGATGTTCACATGTTTTATTGTTTTGCAGTTTGTGCATTAGTTTTTTTTTTTTCTTTTTGTGAATGTGTGTGATGTTGTATATGCGTTTGTATGTATGTATGTGTGTGCGTGTGTGTGTGCTATGTGTACGTGCACTCATCCACATCCATCGCAATAACAATGCATGTCTGTGAATTTTAAAAAGATGGCTCAAGTCTATCATTTCACATAAGGTTCATTGGCGCACAAAGTGACTCGTGTGCGACCACTTCGAACTGGATTTGATAGGTTTGACCATTTTTTTAGAATATACAGACTGTGTTGTTTCATGTGACTGTTGATTATTCAAAAGCCAAGCTATTGACCTCCCCCCCATGCTAGGCAGGGGATGGCGGTAGCTTAGTTTTTGGGTAGTTAACTGTCACGCATTTTATTACCATATGTACATATGCATCAAGACGTCTCATACCGTACATTATGCATCTTATAGCATCATTTATGCATTAAGCATGCATCTATTCATCATTATCATAATAGCATCTAATAGTAAAACATGGACGTATTATATTAAAAATTATGCATCTTATAGCATCATTTATGCATCAAGTGTGCATCTGTTTATCATTACCACAATAGAACAGTAAAACATGCAACCAGTACAGCAAATCTGCACTAACAACTGCAAAAATATCACATGATTTAATGCACTGTAAACAGTACCAAACTGCTAAACATGCATACAGTATGTGAAGAGTATTACTGTAGCTTACGAATTTTAATTTCATGATTTTCATAAATTAATTAATCATGAAAATAAAATTTGGCAAAATCGATCGTAAAGGGTTGCTTCGCAACCCAAAAAAAGCAGTTTTGGGAGCAGAATGGAGCGCCACATCATCCACTCCACGCCAAAATGCTGGACTTTGACCTCTGCTCGTCTAGAGCTTCGTCTAAGGCAAGAATTCGTCCTCGCTTGCAATTGCGAGGCAAGGAATCGAGTGGGGTGGGACGAAGAAGAAACCCAATACCCCTCCCACTAGGTGTACCCACCGTCTTGCTCTCCGCGTTGTCAATAGTTGCGGCAGCACTGGATGCCTCACTCCACGCCAAAATGCTGTGGCATTTCCCTTGACTAACTGGGCAATCACCCTGTCTCGATTGAAAGATACAGGTGTTTCTAATAGGAGCCCTGATTTCGACAAGGACATGTTTGTCTCAGCCTTGAAAAACTTACATTGTTTTGCAAGACTTGTCCCTGTGATATCGCACCCAAACGCCACACGCATCTCGCCCCTTGATGGTCACTTAGTAGAATTTAAAAACCATTCAGGCCTAGTTCTCTGCTGCTCGTTGCATTTCGTTGGGGCATTCTCGCTTGGAAACCGGTCATGTTCTTCCCCACCCTTCAAAAGTTTTCGAAGTTTACGACTCTGCTCCAAACCTCTAGTTCAACGTTGCACTTCCTAACCTGGCCCCCAAACCCATCATCCATTGATTCGTTTCCCGAGGAAATAATGCTTCCCATCCCCAAACAGATGCAACCTATGCTCTCATGCTTTCCATCCCACAAAAAATGGTGGAACGCAGTTTCCCAGGCCTTTTCTTAGTTTCGAAGTCATCCAGACTGAGATTGTGCACGATAAGCCTGCACGGGAAAGACTTCCCTTCGTTCTCAGCAGAGAGAGTTCCCTTCCTCCCACTACAGCACATTTGTCGAAAGCCCACGACGCTAGGCCCTGTCAACATGGCTGTTTGTGTCAAAGCCGTGCCCACAAGTTTTTTATCGTTTGCGGGCAGTGGAAGGCAAGAGGGTGTACTCGGATTTTGCGGCGCTCGACGTCCAGCGAGAATTCTGTCTCTTTGGCAGAAAGACAACTTGAATGTTTACTACTCTATTTGTAGTGTCGTTTCACGAGCGCACCTGAATCCGTTTCGATTCTGCGGTTGATGATGGATCACACGGTGATAGATCACTGCCAGCCGAGCTGATGCGAAAAATTGGTTTGGGTGGCTGGGGAACTCAAGAACCCCGTCAGTAATCTACGCAGCCAATCACAGGCGATCGGAAGATGTATCACAGTTTAGTACCTGGTCATCGACGTAGATACCAGCTGTCTTTACTGAGTAATCGACAAAAAGGTGAGGAGTGGTGGGTGTGTCGTTAGTGGCCAGCATGCCTTCTGTCGTGTATTGCCGCCGAGACGACTCCGAGTAGGTTCAGACATTCCGTTTCGAGCAGTCGGGTTTCATTTGCGTGGAAGGCGCGGCGGCGCCTAGCGCTCGCTTTCGACCTCAGAAAGGACGCACCGCCGATGCGCGGGCAAAGGTCAATTTCTCTCCTCCACCCCCTCTCGCTCGCTTCTCCACCTGGCAACGGGTCAATGCGCGACCCTCGGAAGATCGGCTCTCCCCGCCGAGGATGATAAGCTCCCCGCGGAGGAGAAGGATAAGCTCTCCCCCGGGATAATAGGAGCTCTCCCCCGCTACGCTGGACACTAAATAGTGCAGTCGCTAAGTCAAGCGCTTGACTTCCCCTTTGGTCCTCGCGCTGCTTGTGCTTGACTTTCCCCTTTGGTCCTAGCGCTTTCTAGGGCGAGGGGAAGACCTCTCGGGGAAAAGGTCCCCATGGGAGCGGGAAGGGGGAAGGGGAGGGGAGGGGAGGGGGAAGAAAGAGGAGGGAGGCGAGACTTCCTATCGTACATAAGCCCGCGCTTGGGGCTCAATCCACATACTACTATCGCCTTCGCTGCTCGCGACTCACCCCTTTCTGGTTCCTGCTTACCTGTCCTGCTTACCTGTCCTGCTTACCTATCCTGCTTAGCTATCACTGAGAGCATCATGGGCTCCCGTGGACTCGTGCTCGCTGCATTGGTTGCTCTCGTGCTCTCGGGTATGATGCGGCATCATGGGTTCTTGTGGGCTCGTGCTCGCTGCGCTCGTGGCTCATCCTGCTCTCATGCACACCTACCTTTTCCTTGATCTCCGCCTTCTCTCCTTACTTCCTCTCCTCTCCCTCTCCCCTCCCCCTCTCCCCCCCACTCCCCCTGCGCGCCAGTGTGTGCGCCTATGGCGGAGGCTATCCGCGACGCTCCGCTGCCGCCCTGCCCGTGGGGGCAGGCTAGGATAGACGGCAACTGCGCTGGTGTGTGCTTCACCCCTCTCCCTCTTGCGTGCTACACATGGCTGCACCCTGAATTCGCGCACGCCTGTATCGCCAACCTTCTGAAATCTCCCTGACTGATCTGTGCCTGCTGCCATACCTTCTACATGCCGTACATGTCACCAACATCTCTTGACCCCAAAATATCGCTCCTCGTTTCGTGTTTGTGCGTGTTACATGCCTGCACATGTTCTCCTCACGTGCTCACGTGTGTTCTCTGTGTGTCTGCGTGTGTCCTCCACGTGTTGCCTGCCTGCTCCAGACAAGTGCAAGTTTGCGGGTTGTGGCACCGACTCGGTGTGCAAGAAGAACGACACGGGCGACGCAGTCTGCGTGTGCATCAACCCCGAATACGTGCTGCAACCCGACAAGTCATGCGCACGTACGATACATCACCCCTTTGCTTCGGTGGTTGAGGCTCCCCCCCTTTTACTTTGAGCATGCTGGAAGGGTGCCCCTCCCCTTAGCTGGAGCGTTGTGTTCTTCCTTGGTGGCTGAATCTCATTGTGTCTTTTCTTCTTTCCCCTCCCCCCCCCCCCTCTTGCCCATGCCCCATGCCCCATGTCTCGCCTTGGCCCCACTGCGCCACGTGGCAGGGTCGTGCGCCACCATGGAGTGTGCGAGACTTTCATCTCAGCCTGATCGTTCTCTTGCCTCCATGCTCCTGCCCCATGCCCTTGCAGACCCGTGTGCCGGCACGTGGTGTGCCATGGATGACCCCAATTCCTCGTGCGTGAAGCAGGAAGGCCAGCTGGCTACGTGCGTCTGCAACTGGGGCTTCGCCATGACGCCCGACCGGGGCTGCGTCGGTCAGTGCTGCTCTGCTGCGCTTCGCATCTGCCTGCTTCAAGCTTCTTAACTCTCACCCGCTTCATTCTGCTGCCTGCTCCTTGTGTACCTCTCTTCCTTTTCTGCCCGCTCTCGTCTCACCCACCTCCCTCCCCTCCCCCCCATCTCTGCCCTCCCTTGGCAGACTCATGCAGGCTTAAGGCCTGTGTGGACGGCACGTGCAGCAAGGATGAAAATGGGATGGCCGTCTGTTCCTGTGACGCCGAGGCTGGCTTCAAGCTGCAGCTTGACGGCAGGACGTGCAAGGGTACGTGCTCAATATGGTGCGCGCTGCTGCGGTAGGTGCTGCTGTTGGCTTAAGCTGGTGTATGTTGTGCTGTTTGCAACTCCTGTATGTGCTGCTGTGCTGCTACGTAGTTTCTAACTTGGCGTCTCGTCTCTTCCGCACTTGTCTCCCGTCCGCCTTTCAGACGTGTGCGTCATCGAGGACTGTGAGGGCAAAGACGCCAATTCTACGTGTGTGAGGAATCTGGACGTGGCCCACTG
This sequence comes from Closterium sp. Yama58-4, assembly GCA_947470075.1. Classification (NCBI taxonomy): domain Eukaryota; kingdom Viridiplantae; phylum Streptophyta; class Zygnematophyceae; order Desmidiales; family Closteriaceae; genus Closterium; species Closterium sp. Yama58-4. The sequence continues at coordinate 29,856 of CANIUD010000844.1, forward strand.
TGTATGCAAGACCAACTTCCAGCTGTTCGAGGGCGTATGCACTGGTACGCTCATAGGTCTTAGTTTGTGTGTGTCTGGGTGTCTTCCTCTCTGTCTTAACTAATGCGTCCGCTTTACTCTCCTCTCTCAAGCTACCTTATGCTCACTCCCCTCCACGCCTCCCCTCCACCCCTCCCCTCCGCATCTGCCCACCCAGACACGTGCGAGGTGAAGGCGTGTGTGGATGGCACGTGCACCCAGGACGTCAACGGAACGGCATCGTGCCATTGTGACGCCGACGCTGGCCTCGTGCTGCTGGATGACGAGAGGACGTGCCAAGGTAAGGGCCGGCGATTGTCAATGCTGACAATGGTAGGTGCCACTGTGTTCTACTTTCCGAACTTTCTCATCTTTCCTTTCGTTTCCGTTTCACCCCCCTTGCAGATGTGTGCATTATCAAGGACTGTGAAGGCAGTGATGCCAACTCCACGTGTGTCAAGAATGGCATCGTTGCAACCTGTGTCTGCAAGACTGGATTCGAGCTGTTTGACGGCAAATGCACTGGTATGCAGCACGCTTCCTGATCTCACTTTCAGTGTGCCTGGGTGACTGGGTCTGTCTCTCTATGCATGCATATGTTGGTTTTTGTCACATTTCTCTCCTTCTCAATCAACCTTTTGCTGAATCACCCCTCTTTCCACTTCTCTCTCGCATCTGCCCTCACAGACACGTGCGAGGTGAAGGCGTGTGTGGATGGCACGTGCACCAAGGACGTCAACGGAACGGCATCCTGCCATTGTGACGCCGACGCTGGCCTCGTGCTGCTGGATGACGAGAGGACGTGCCAAGGTAAGGGCCGGCGATTGTTGCTGCTGAGTAGGCCCCCCTGTGTTTGCAACACTGTTATGTGCTGCTGTGGGCTCAATCTCGTGTGTGTTGTGCCGATTGCAATTGCTGTACTACTGTGCCGTCTTGTCTCTCTCTCTCCCACTTCTCTCCCGTCCGCCTTTCAGACGTGTGCATCATCGAGGACTGTGAGGGCAAGGACGCCAAGTCCATGTGTGTGAGGAATCGGGACGTGGCTCACTGTGAATGCGTGATCAACTACGAGCTGTTCCAGGGCGTATGCACTGGTACGCTTCCTGGACTCACTTTGTGTGTGCCTGGGTGTGTGTCTCTCTGTGGGTGCGTATGTGTATCTGCTTTTCATTGACTCGTCCACGTTTTACTGCTCTCTCAAACTACCTTTCGCTTACGCCTCTCCACCCCTCCTTCCACATCCCCTCCGCCCCTGCCCTCCCAGACACGTGCGAGGTGAAGGCATGTGTGAATGGCCTGTGCCGCCAGAACAGCATTACTGGAGCGGCATCCTGCCATTGTGACGCCGACGCTGGCTTCGTGCTGCTGGATGGCGAGAGGACGTGCAAAGGTAAGGGCCGGCGTTTGTCGATGCTGACAATGGTAGGTGCCACTGTTTCCAAGGCTGTTATTTGCTGTTGTGCTGCAGTCATCTCCTATTTCCCAAACTTTTTTCCTCTTTCTTATTCATCTCTGTTTGACCCTCCGTGCAGATGTGTGCATTATCAAGGACTGTGAAGGCAGTGATGCCAATTCCACGTGTGTCAAGAATGGCACCGATGCCACCTGTGTCTGCAAGACTGGGTTCAATCTGTTTGAGGGCAAATGCATTGGTATGCTTGCCCTTCCTGCCACCACCCCTCCCCTCTCCCCTATACCTGCCAGCTCAGGGGCTGGTAGTTCATAATAGGCCCTTTGCATTTACTGCTTCTTTTGCTCTCCCTCCCTCGGCGTATGTGTGCGTCTCTATGCATTTGTGCTTTCTCATTCCTTTTGTGTTTATGTGTGTTTGTATGCCCACGCCACTCCCCCTTCTCAGAAGCCACCTTTGCTTCCACTTTTCCTTCAACCCTGCCCTTCCAGACACGTGCGAGTTGAAGGGGTGTGGCGTAAACGGCAAGTGCCACAAGGACAGCACCACTGGAGAGCCATCCTGTGTTTGCGATCTGGGCTTCACGCTGCAGCCTGATGGCACCACGTGCAAAGGTACGTGCTCACCATGCTGTTTCCTACTCTCCTATTTCTTAGGGCATCTGCTCAATTTTCAAAAACGTCCTCCATTAAACCTTAACCCTCAACCAACCTCCAACCCCTCTTTTCTGACCCTTTTGTCAACCCATTCTTCCAATCCCCTACCCTCAGATAACTGCGAGATCCTGAGCTGCACTGGTCCCAAGGAGCACTGCGCCAAAGAGGTCATCACCGGCCAGGCATACTGCAAATGCGATGATTACTTCCACAGGGCAGTTGGCGGCTTTTGCCAGGGTACGTGTTTTGCAGCAGCAGCTTCACTCGTTTGCCTATCTTCTCCCCTTCTCTTAGCTTGCGCATTCTATTTCCCTTGCACCTCTTCGCACCTCCCGTTTCCTGCTGTTGGCATGTGGCAGCCTGCTGTTCTTGTGGGAAAGGACGGGGAGGGTTTGTATCATCCTCTAGATCGTGCATCAGAAAGAAGTGTTTTTTCCTCATCCCCCCCGTCCAGATTGGTGCCCCTTCAAGGGCTGCAACACCACCATCTCAACTTGCGTGAGGAGGGTGGACGGGATTCCCTTCTGCATCTGCAACAAGGGTGTCCCGCTGACCACCAAGGCTTGCGTTGGTAAGAACCTACTTATTCCTCCTGCATGTGTCTTACAATATCCTCCCTCTCCCTTCCACCCAAATCCCCCCCCTCCCCCGTCCCTTATCCAATTCTTCGGTCATCCTCTTTCTCTCACCCTATCCCTAGGAGATTCTTCCCCAGTCGTTGTCCAACCCCGTCAGCTTGTCCCTTGCATATTCATCTCCTTTTCCGTCTCCCCCCATCATCAGGCAAGGTGCCCTCAGCATGGCCGTGAGGAATGTCTACTCAACTGATGGAACACCCTCATTGCTCTCGTGATGGCACGCTCGCATCACTCCTGTGAAGGCACACCCTCGTCAGCCCATCAGCTAGTTTTGAAGATGTTTTTCTTGCACACTATCGCACAGCTGCCAAAGAGGATGAAGGCATGATTTGCGTGCATCAGGACAGTCCCTGCTTGAGTGCCTCTAGAAGGGAGGATATATAGAAGAGGCTTGGCCCTTGTGTGGCCTAGAGGGGGCAGGATCTCCATGCATCACGGTACAAGGCGTCAGCCGCATTCACTGGGAAACAGGGCTTCCTTTGTTGTATTTCTGGGCGTTTGGCTGGTCATGGTGTGTGTTGGCTGTCCATTTTGCTTGCTTTTGTTTGTTTGTCCATTTTGCAGAGCCGGTTCTAGCGGTTGCTGAATAAGGGAGTGTAATGTACCCCTTAGAGTACATGGCTAGCTAGAAATGTCTTGTACTAGAACCATTAGTAACTGTTTGCTTTACAATTACTATTAAGATTGGATTTCCTAATTCAAGGCCCATAAGAATGACCAGCAGCATTGCAGTTACTAAATGATGCACACTAATTGAATGCAGTATGAAAAGAGTGTAGAGGTTTTTCACACTGAATGCTTCAAGGTTACGGGAATTTGTCAGAATCGAAAGTGTTTTTTTTTCATTGATGCAGGTTGGGGTACATATAACAAACCCTAACATTTGTACCCCCTAAGACAAACCTCACTACAGGCTACAATATTTGACACACCCCCATAGCCTAAGTGAAGGGTGTCACACAAAACCAAAGGTGTACTTTCTCAAGACTAGTCTCAAAGAAACAAAGCCCAGGGTGGATCACAACGTCACCACACACTCTGAGCACAAGCAACAGAGGCCACAAGGCCAGTCCTAGAGTTCACAGAGGTATATAGCAAGTGTACAAGCAAAGCAAACAGTAAACTCAAGCCTACGCAAGACGAGAACCAGTGTCAACAAGGCCTAACTGCACACAGCACCTCTGGTGGTCACAAGGCGGAAGCGCCTTGGTGAAGATGTCTGCAGTGTTGGCCTCGGACTCCACAAACTCAAAGCGAGCCTGTCCACGCCTCTGCAACTCTCGCAGAAGGAAGTACCTGACGTTAATGTGCTTCACTCTGCTCTCCAGTCGCGGCTCTCGACAGAGAAGAGAATCGACGCCTTGTTGTTAGTGAACAAGGTCGGTGCAGAGCTCGGCCGCTCACCAAGGTCGGCGAGCAAGAAGGTCAACCAACGCAGCTCCTGTGCCGCCATGGCACCAGCGTAGATCTCAGCCTCAGCGGTAGAGGTCGAGACCGAGGAGGAACGCGTGGACCTCCAAGAAACAGCTCCAGAACCCAGACTGAAGCAGTACCCCTGAGTAGACCTGAGAGTCTCAGCGTCGTCAGCGTAAGAAGAGTCACAGTGACCAGTAAGTACGACAGACTGCTGCCCTCCAAGAACCAGCCCCACGCCTAATGTCGTCGCTAGGTACTTCGCCACCCTCACAGCTACCGTTCGGTGAACGGGATGGTGTCTCCCTGGCGCAACAAATCGAGCAAGGATGCTGAGAGGGAAGGCGAGGTCCGGACGAGTACAAGTCATCAGGTACATGAGGCAGCCCACCAGCTCTGCGTAGGGACCACTAGGCTCAAACGGCTCGTCAGGAAAGGGACCAGTGAGTCTGTGGTCAACAGCAAGGGGTGTGCGCTGTACTGTGGAGTGCTGAAGCCCGAACCGCTGAAGGACCTGCTGCACCATGTGTGACTGTGAGAGTGTAATGGTGCGAGCAGCTCTGTCCCTGGTGATCTGCAGGCCAAGGTAGTGGCGCAGCTCACCTAGGTCAGTGCACGTGTGTCTCTTCTGCAGTTCGGACTTCATGTTTGCCAAAGCAACCCTGTCAGCAGTGGCAAAAACTAGGTCGTCGACGTAGACAAGAACAAAGAACGGTGTGGAACCACGACGAACGAACAGTGACGGGTCGGCAGAAGACGGCTGGAAACCAAGGTCAGACAGGGTAGAACGAAGGGTGTCGTGCCACTCACGAGGAGCCTGACGGAGACCGTAGACCGGTCGCCTCAGTCTCCACTGGGTCCCAGGAGGGAAAGTGCCAGTGAAGGCAGAGGGACGACGCAGCCAGACCTCCTCGTGTAGGCTACCCTGAAGAAAAGCAGTAGAGAAGTCGAGAGAGTGTAACTCGTAGTCTCTCTGTGCTGCTACGTGCAGTAACACCCAAAGAGTGGTCATCTTCGGGGTAGGCGCGAAGGTCTGAAAGAAGTCAACTCCCTCGCGCTGACTGAAACCTCTAGCCACGTAGCGCGCCTTGAAGACCAGAGGAGATCCCGGTGGCCGCTTCACCCTGTAGATCCACATGCCATCGACTACGTTCGCCCCAGGGGGGGGAACCTCGTCGACGTAGGTGCCTGTGGATCTGTAGGAGGCCATCTCTGCGTCCATGGCAGCTCTCCACTGAGAGGCCCAAGGCCCTGACACTGCCTCAGTGTAAGTGCGAGGAGTCGGTATGTCAAGGGCGTCAGGGTCTCCCTCAGGGGAGAGGAGCATGGCACAGAGATGAGGGGAAGCGGCTGCCAGGAACTCTAGCTCAAACTGCCTGTCCTCTAGGGCGTCACAGCCAAGGGCAGACACACCCCCGACGGCCAGAGGACTGGTAGGAGGAGCAGCCACAAGACTGGTGGCGTAGTCAAGGCGGCGAGTAGAGGCAAACTCAGTGACTGCGGCAGTAAGAGCGGAGACAGAGGACAGAGAGGCACGAGGGTGGGTAACAAGAGAGGCGAGAACACGAGAGAGAACAGGACGGTACGTGCGGTAGTAGTCAGTGACAGGAGTAGAGAGGGAAGCAGTGAGGGCCGACTCAGGGGGAGAAGGAAGCACAGACAGAGAGGAACAAGGCGGACTAGGACGGAACAGGGCAGTGCGAAGGTCTGTGAGAGCGACAGGGGACGAGGGACGAGCACGAGGAGAGCGACGAGAGGGCCAAGCGTGGGAAGGAGGACGAGACGACTGAGGGGGAGAACGAGGGAAGACAGCAGGGGAGGAGTCAGGAGGAGGAAACGTGGGACCGTAGACAGGAGGAGAGGGGGAGGAGGAAGGAGAGCGAGAGGGGAGACCGAGGGTCCGAAGACCAGAGACAGGAGGAGGAGGCGGCTGCTGCTGCTGCTGCTGCGGCGACTGGTGTTGCTGCTGCTGCTGCCGCTGCCATTCCTCAAGCCGCTGCAATTCGCGCTCCTCTCTCTCCAACTCCAGCTGCTCCTCACGGGCACGGCGAACACGAGCCTGGTGCCGGGTCGGGTAGGGGTGGGAAGGAGGAGTAGTTTCTGGGGCCGTAGCAGCCTCAGGACTGCCCTCCAGAGCACCAGGCGCACCACCCCCAGAGTCAGCACCTGTAACAGTAACATGGCCAGGCTCACCAGAACCCGCTCCCGCACCCCCAGACGCAGCACCCCCAGACGTAGCACCAGCTCCCGGAAGTGTAGAGTCGCCCGCAGCCACGGGCTCAACCTCAACTCCAGCACCCCCAGAACCAGGACCCGGCACAGGTACGCTCTGTGCTCCCACTCCAACGCCTCTAGAGCCAGCACCTGGAGGGTCCCCTCCACGAACACCGGCTCCCACAGGGTGTGCAGTAGGCTGCGAGGAGGACTGCGGGGAAGGAGGCTGCACCTGAGGGGCTACCGAGGGGGGAGGGGTAGCGTGGGACACACCTGACGGGGCTGGACCAGGGGGGGAGGCTGTACCGGGGGAGCAGGAGGGGGAGCGGAAGTCAGGAAGAGAGGGGGAGGAGGTGTCAGAATGTTGTATTTGTCTAGCCTGCAGTGGGGTACTCTATAGCGAGTACAGCCCAATCTAGGGTTCCTATATGTACTCAACTGCTTGCTAGTGCAACTCCTCTTTCTGCCTCTAAACTTTCTACTACCTATCTTGACATGCTATCAGAGCAGGTTGACCCTCCTGGGTCGATCCTGTGGGTGGGCCCACCACCTAAGCCTTCCGCTGCTACTGCTACTGCTACTGCTACTCCCTGTCCGCCGCGCGCCCCGTGGCGCGCGGCGTCGAAACTAGGGTTTTCAGCCCGCCGTGCGCCCCGAGGCACGCGGCGGTTTTCTGCCCGCCGTGCGCCCCGAGGCGCGCGGCGGTTCTCTGCCCGCCGTGTGCCCCGAGGCGCGCGGCGGGTTCCTGCCCCGTCACTCGGCACGTCGCCCCCGGGAGGAGCTGCGACGGGCGACGGGGACCCGCGCGTCGCCCCCCGTCGCCCGTCGTGGCCTGCGCGCGGCCCGTACACCCGGCACGCGGCCCGTACGGGCTGCGCCAGGCCCGCGCGCGGCCCGTACGGGCTGCGCCAGGCCCGCGCGCGGCCCGTACGGGCTGCGCCAGGCCCGCGCGCGGCCCGTACGGGCTGCGCCAGGCCCGCGCGCGGCCCGTACGGGCTGCGCCAGGCACGCGCGCGGCCCGTACGGGAAGCGCCAGGCCCGCGCGCGGCTCGGGCCGCCTGCGCGCGGTTCGGGCGGCTCTACCAGGCCCGTGGGCGGCCCGTTCCTCGCTGCTCCTGCCCTCTCCACTGTCCCCCGTGCTTCTACCGGCGCCTCACCCCTCCTACAGCCCGTTCTCCTGAATTAGGGTTTGGGGGTGAAGAGTGTGGGGGTGGCGGCTATGGGGGTGTCGGTTGTGAGTTCCTCCCCCTGCTCCTCCTCCTCCCTCGTCTCCCTCTGCTACAGCTGCCGCTGAGGGGGGTGGTGTGTGGGAGCCGAGGGTTTAGGGTTTAAGGGGGGTGCCGTGGATGTGGAGCTAGGGTTTCAGCAGGGGGTGTGTGAGAGGGGCGTGGGACGGTCGGGGGAGGTTGAGCGGAGGCTGCCGTCTTGTCGTCAGCAGCACCTGTAGTCCGGGGCGCTTGTTCCGGTAGCCCAGTCGTAGCCAGCTGCGCCAGTCGCCCGTGGGTCCGTTGCTCGTCTGCCGCTCTTCTTAGCCGCGGAGCCAGTTACTCCTGTAGTCCGGGGCGCTTGTTCCGGTAGCCACTGAGCCAGTTTGACTCCTGTTGCCCGTGTGTCTGCAGCTTCAGCCGACGCCTCTTATCTCCTCTCCACCTACAGTCTCGCCTCCTCCTCCTCACTTGCCCTTTGTGAATGCCTCTAGCTTTGCATGCACTTGTGAATCTGCTCTATGACTGCTTGCTCTGCTGATTATACCCCACTTTGACTATGGGGGTGTGTCAGAATGTTGTATTTGTCTAGCCTGCAGTGGGGTACTCTATAGCGAGTACAGCCCAATCTAGGGTTCCTATATGTACTCAACTGCTTGCTAGTGCAACTCCTCTTTCTGCCTCTAAACTTTCTACTACCTATCTTGACAGGAGGAACCGGGAGACCTCGACAGGGGTACCTGACGTAGAAGGGGTGGACTCCTCAAAACGGACGTCACGGGAGTCAAAGAACCGGTGAGAGGGAGGGTGGTAAAAGGTGAAGTCAGAGGAGTCCTCAGGGAAACCAAGGAAGACACAGGGAACGGCGCGAGGCGAGAGCTTGTCCGCGGAGGTGTCGCGAACAAGCGCCAAGCAACCCCAAACACGAAACCGCGACGCAACACCAGGGGACCCAGTCCAAAGACTGGTCGGTGAAACCTCTGGCCGAGAGACACGTGGCCAGAGGTTCAGCTGGTGAGCGGCGTACCGAACCGCGTAGGGCCACAGAATATGGTGGGCACGGGCGTGAGTCAAGGAGGTGCGGGCGATCTCCATGACCAAGCCTATGCGGCGCTCAGCAACCCCATTCTGCTGTGGGGACTCCGGAAGCGTCCAGGACTGACGAATGCCCTGCTCGCGACATAATCCAGCGAGAATGCCGGAGCGAAACTCACCCTCACGGTTGGAGTGAAGACAGCTGACACGACGACCACGAGTGTCCTCAGTGGTAAGCAACCACCTGATCAGCGTAGAAGTCACCTCAGACTTCTTCGCCAGGGGGAACACTGTGGTGTAGCGGGAGTAGTCGTCAACGACCACCAGAAAGAAACGCTCACGCTCAGGGCCAGGGCGAGGGGCGGGGCCCCAGACGTCCAAGTGGAGTGTCTCAAAAGGCTGGGTGGCCGGACGAAGGGAGGAGGAGTGAGGGGTGGCGCGCAGCCGACCCTCGACGCAAGGACCGCACGGTGGCGCAAGGGACGGCGGCAGCGACGGCAAGACACGCGGGAGGCCTAGGACAAGACGCTGACTAGACATAGCACGCAGACGTGGAATGGACGGGTGCCCCATCCGGTGGTGCCACAGAACGGTGGGGTGGGCAAGAGACCGGCAGGAGCAAGACGCGGCAACCGGACCAGACACGGGAACCTGAGTAGACACAGCTACCTGGGGGGACGCAGCAACCTGGTGAGACGCAGGGACTAGACGTGGAGTAGGGACAGGAGCCGGGGGTAGTAGCCGCCGCTGCTGCTGCTGCTGCTGCTGCTGCTGCTGCTGCTGCTGCTGCTGCTGCTGGTGCGGCTGTTGCTGCTGCGGCTGCTGCTGCTGCTGCTGCGGCTGCTGCCCTCGGGAGCTAGTGCGACGTGTGTAGAGGCCGGAGCCCAGCTCAGCAGTAAAGGTGGCAAGAGGCGCGTACGAGTCCCCGTCCATACAAACCGCATTCTCGCCAGAGGGTTCAACCCACACACCGACGTGCTGACTCGCGAGAGGCCTCACACCCACCAAGTTCCTCGAGAATGAGGGGGTGTAGAAACCCGTGAGTGAGCCCGACGAAACAGCTGGGCAAGGAAGCGTAGTAGTGAAGCGAGTAGTGACTGGTCCCGAAGTGGGATCAGCCAGTGCTACAGAGACCGGCGCAGGAAGTGGTGTAAGCGTCGTGTGGTCGCGGAAGAAACAGTGCGAAGCCCCAGAGTCCAGAGTGAAAGACAGCGAGGCCTCCTCCGAAGCAGCTCCTGGACTAGTGTCTACACAAGTACCTACACTAGCAACAGGCAAATCAGCAACACTAGCACCTAAGCTAACAACACTCGAGTAAGCATTGTCACAAGCACTAGAGTCAACAACAGCACACATAGCATGAGGAGTTCCTAAGAGATCAACCAACTGAGAAGCCGACATGCCCCACAGAGGAACAAGAGGAAACCAGTCAGGGGCAGGGCCGCCAACGCACCGTGTCAGTAAGCTGAGCAAAGCACTGACCAGGAGGGTGAGTGCGGCCACACGGCTGACCCCGACGAGCACCTGTCTGAACCGGATAGGTGCACGGAGGGTGGACAGCAGCTCGCTGGAGCTGACGCTGAGTCAGGTACCACGCCGCTGCTCCACCCACTGCGGGCGGTAGAACGGGAGGCAACTGACGAACTCGGGCGTCGCCACCACCAGCTGCAACAGGGAAGTCACTGGGCGCTGCACGAGACGCCTCTCCAGGCCCTGCACTCCCACAACCACCGGTCGCGACTCCAGCCCCACCACCCCCGCCTCCACCGCCGCCGCCGCCCGCACTCTGACCGCCCCTCTTGCCACCCCTACCCCGAGACCGCGACGAAGTCGTAGCAGCAGCTGCGGTCACGTCAGTAGCGGCAGTGGCGAGAGAGGCAGTAAAGGTGGGCAGCTGTGGGACAGTGCACCCGTGAAACAGTGGAGGGGGCACAGCACCAGAGGCGGCGGCAACAGAGCGAAGGTGGCTCTCAACGTCCTTGAGCGCTAACTCAAGGACCTCGATGGTGAGCTCACTAGGGTGCTTCAGCAGAAGCGCGTCACGAACCGACGCAAGGCGGTCAGGGAGGCTAGTGGCGATGAAGTAGATAGTAATCGCCATGGGGGGGGGGAAGCAGTGCAAGCTGTGCGTCAGTGCAAGTAGTGCGGTAGCTAGAGTCGAGCGAGCGCAGGTGAGCGATCAAGTCAGCAGAGCGCTCAAACGAGGCTACATCATGGAACAGGAACGGTAGGAAGAGTCGGCCAAGAGAGACAGTGGTGGGAGTAGGGAATGCTTGCACCAAAGAGGTGAGAGATAAGCTTGCAGGGAATGCTAAGCAGGGAGAGTGAAATCAGAACCTGCAGGCTATTCAAGGCAAGGAGAGCGAGAGATGAGGTTGCAGGGAATGCAAAGCAGGGAGAGTGAAATCAGAACCTGCGGGCTATTCAAGGCAAGGAGAGGGAGAGGTGAGGCTGCAGGGAACGCAAAGCAGGGAGAGTGAAATCAGAACCTGCAGGCTATTCAAGGCAAGGAGAGGGAGAGATGAGGCTGCAGGGAATGCAAAGCAGGGAGAGTGAAATCAGAACCTGCGGGCTATTCAAGGCAAGGAGAGGGAGAGGTGAGGCTGCAGGGAATGCAAAGCAGGGAGAGTGAAATCAGAACCTGCAGGCTATATAAGGCAAGGAGAGGGAGAGCTGAGGCTGCAGGGAATGCAAAGCAGGGAGAGTGAAATCAGAACCTGTGGGCTATTCAAGGCAAGGAGAGGGAGAGGTGAGGCTGCAGGGAATGCAAAGCAGGGAGAGTGAAATCAGAACCTGCAGGCATTTCTAGGCAAGGAGAGAGAGAGAGAGAGAGAGAGAGAGAGAGAGAGAGAGAGAGAGAGAGAGAGAGAGAGAGAGAGAGAGAGAGAGAGAGAGAGAGAGAGAGAGAGAGAGAGAGAGAGATGAGGCTGTAGGAAATGCAAAGCAGGGAGAGTGAAATCAGAACCTGCGGGTTATTTAAGGCAAGGAGAGGGAGAGATGAGGCTGCAGGGAATGCAAAGCAGGGAGAGTGAAATCAGAACCTGCAGGTATTTCTAAGCAAGGAGAGAGAGAGGGAGAGAGATGAGGCTGCAGGGAATGCAAAGCAGGGAGAGTGAAATCAGAACATGCGGGCTATTCAAGGCAAGGAGAGGGAGAGGTTAGGCTGCAGGGAATGCAAAGCAGAGAGAGTGAAATCAGAACCTGCAGGCTATATAAGGCAAGGAGAGGGAGAGATGAGGCTGCAGGGAATGCAAAGCAGGGAGAGTGAAATCAGAACCTGTGGGCTATTCAAGGCAAGGAGAGGGAGAGATGAGGCTGAAGGGAATGCAAAGCAGGGAGAGTGAAATCAGAACCTGCAGGCATTTCTAAGCAAGGAGAGAGAGAGAGATGAGGCTGCAGGGAATGCAAAGCAGGGAGAGTGAAATCAGAACCTGCGAGCGATTTAAGGCAAGGAGAGGGAGAGATGAGGCTGCAGGGAATGCAAAGCAGGGAGAGTGAAATCAGAATTTGCGGGCTATTCAAGGCAAGGAGAGGGAGAGGTGAGGCTGCACGGAATGCAAAGCAGGGAGAGTGAAATCAGAACCTGCAGGCATTTCTAGGCAAGGAGAGAGAGAGAGAGATGAGGCTGAAGGGAATGCAAAGCAGGGAGAGTGAAATCAGAACCTGCGGGCTATTCAAGGCAAGGAGAGGGAGAGATGAGGCTGCAGGGAATGCAAAGCAGGGAGAGTGAAATCAGAGAGATTGACATCAGAGAGATTGAAATCGGTGAGATTGAAATCAGAGACATTGAAATCAGAGAGATCGAGATAAGTGACCGTGGAATCAGCGAATTCGAGAGAAGTGAGAACAACTGCATTGAGAGTGAGATTAGTGAGATCAAAAGCAGTGATGGTGAAATCGGCGAGATACAAAGCAGGGAGAGTGAAATCAGTTAGATCAAAACCAGTGATAGTGATATCAGTGCATGAGCGTGAAATCAGTGATATCTAGAGCAGGGAGACTGCAATCAGTGATGTCTCCTATCCACCCTACACGAATCTTGCCTGCTGGTTAATGACAAAACTACAACACGATGAACAACCGATGGAATCAAACAGCGAATCTTGGCAAGTACACGGTTCTGGTGTACTTACATACGAGCCATGTCTTGCAGATTCTTCAGGGACGTCTCAGTGTGGTAGGCGCGATGCCAAGCGAGAGTATGCCACAAGCAATACAACTCCACGGTCCTCACCCACTCCGGGTTAATGTCCTTGACGGTTGACATCAAAATAGGCAGCACCTGCATAACGGCCTGGTGCTGGAAGGCATAGAACATGGCATTGCCACTGAAGTATCCGTCAGTATGCTCGGGAAGGCGGAAGAAAGATTGTCGGCTGTACTGGGTGACAGTAGATAGCGCCATGTCAAGTTTTCTAAGATCTTCATTTGATAGCTGCTGCTTCAAGATTTCTACAATGTGCTTGTAGACCCCCAAAGAGGACATGTGCATTATGTCCATCATAAGTTGCATATATGGGTTGCCGAAGCTTGTCTCACCAAATCGAAATCCCCACAGTGCGCTCTGCAATCTTCTGTTAGGGATGAACTAGCCAAGGTACACCCCTTAACGTTCACTGCAAGTTGAAAACGCTAGGTTAAACCCACCTTGACAAAATGAGTACTGTGCTTGACCTCCAATTCTTCTACTGCTTTTTTGGTTGGGGCTAGCTGCATTTCACGGACAAGCTTCTGTTGCTCAATCTCCGTTCGATATTGCATAGGACAAGTCATGTCACCGAGCTTTTCATTTGGCACTTTGCATTTTGGGAAGGGGAAAGCAGTTTTGATCCACGATTTGGTTCCTGCCACCTTGCACTGCTCCGGGTAGTCCCCAACATACGCATAGGAGACAGGTTAGACCCAACGATCGATTCCGTAAGGATCTGTCAGCTTCTTCCCCCTGTAAGGTGGGGTACGAATCAGATAGTCATTGTAAAACAATGGGTAACCTGAATTGCAATACGTAGTAACCAAATACAAAATACCCAGCAGGGGGAACATAGGGGCCATGCAGGGACGATGCAGAGAGGTGGGCAGGGAAAATCGACGGAGGAGGGAGAGCAGGGAGGACGGCAGGGATGAGGGCAGGGAAGATGGTGGAGAGGAGGGCAGGGAGGAGGGCGGGGATGATGGTAGAGAGGAGGGCGGGGAGGAGGGCAGGGAGGAGGGCAGGGATTTAACAATATTCTCGTCCTTTACCATGCGAAAGGGTCACTCTGAACCACTCACTTCTTTAGAACGTTCATTTGTTCCTCCAAGAACATGCGCCATGCATCGTGGTACACTTCATTCCGCCTGCGCGTGTCGTCAGCCCCTTTGAAGGTCAGGTCGTCAATAACAGGAAGGAGAGCGTCCAGACGACGCCGTGAGATTTCCATCTGTTTGAGGAAGAGATGCTAGCGAGCGATATATATACAGACCACCAGGTCACCCCGCCGTCAGTAGTCAAAGTTGTCTGATCAGAGTAAAGGATAACAGCGGCAACATGAGCATTCAAGGGCAGCACATCTTCTACCTCTGCCCACCAGGTACCAGTTTCAGGACCCTTGTAAATCCTCCTCTGCTTTTTCCCGAACCTTCGAGCTTGAACCATGAATCCCTCAACATTGGCCCGGTTCTGGTACAGCCCTTGTACACATGACACGCTTGAGCGCCACTACAAAACTACAGGCTTCAGGTCACCTGGCTTCTCAAGGCTTGTGGTTTGAAAGCCCTCCAACTGGGCCTCCGCAGTTTGCTTCTCCTCGAACCTATCAAAATCCCCTAAACTCCTAGGTTTAACACTTCCTGGATTCTCAAGGGCCTCTATCAAAATCTGAATAAGTTCTTTGATGTCAGCTCGGGACAAACCAGCACCCCCTGCAGCTGTCCTACAGAACTTGTATAACCTACCATCCATGTCAACTAAAGAGGGGTTGCCTGCAGGGGAAAGGTCGTAGCCCGTCATGTCTGCGTTGGGGATTGCGGCATCGGTTTCTGGCTCTAATCGTTCCCTCAGTTCGCATGGAGTGACAATCCTACGTTTTCGGCTTCTGCACTCAAGAGCTTGACCTGCAGCCACAAAAATGCGCATGTTAATAGCCATGCCCGACGTGCTAGCCGCAACTGCTGCTCTACCCTGAATGCCGTGAAACGTATGCTGGCCCCTGCTCATGTGCCACGCTTTCTCTCGCTGAGAGGCAAATTGTGCTTCACAGCCATCCTGATCGCACTCGAAGGGAAGGCTTTGTTGATCCATGTTGCTGCTGTGCGATGCCGCTAAACCTGATGCTGCGAAGTTACCAGCTGCACCGCGCCACTGCGGCCTGCTGCGACCGCTTTGCTGATGTGAACGTGCATGTTGCTGCGAACTCATGCTGCTGCTGATGCCGATGCACCGAACACATCTGCTGCTGCTATGCGCTGCTGATCCCAATGCACCGAACACACCTGCTGCTGCTATGCGCTGCTGATGCCGATGCACCAAACACCCCTTGCTGCTGCGATGCGCTTCTGCTTCCGCTGGGCTTGAGAGGCTTTTGAATCACCTGCTATTACCGCTGCTCCTAACGACCCTACAGATGCGCGTTGCTGCTACTGCTGATGCCCCGAATGCACCTGCTGATGCAATCCCAGCTGCTGCGCGCCGCCGCTGCTAGCGCGCTTCGGTGCTTTACGCGCACATCCCACTGCCGCTGCTCCTAACGCCCCTACTGATGCGCGTTGCTGCTACTGCTGATGCTGCAAATGCACCTGCGGATGCTATCCCAGCTGCTGCGCGCCGCTGCCTGCTTTACGCGCACGACCCGCTGCCGCTGCTCGATGCGCGTTGCTGCTACTGCTGAAGCTGCGAATGCGCCTGCCAGCTGCTGTGCGCCGCTGCTGCTTGCGCGCTCCGGTGCTTCACGCGCATATCCCGCTGCCGCTTCTCCTAACGCCCCTACTGCTGCACTCTGCTGCTGCTGCCGATGCTGCAAATGCACCTGCTAATGCGATCAGGCTGCTGCACGCTGATGCTTCAAGCGCGCTGCGGTGCCTCACGAGCACATGCCGCGGCATCTGCCTCTGGTGCGATGTGCAGCTGCCCACCTGTTCATACGCTTCTAGCGCGACCGCTTCTGCCGCAGATGCTGCTGCACGCACCTACGCGCTCATATGCTCCAAGCGCGCACCTGCTTATCTAAATCATCTATTTGTGCTAAAACACATACGGTCGTTTCTCCTACTGGTGCACGGCTCCTCGTAGCGGGCAAGTGCAAAGGATATGATGAAGGGAGCAAATATAGTTCCAACGATTTTAAGCTTGGAGAGCGGTTGTTACTAAGTAAGCTAAGTTCCGAACCGCGCATCTCTCATTTCGGCAGGATAAACTGGCTGGGAGGAAGCGAATTGGGCTTAGGACGCGTCAACTCCTGCTAAAATCGGCGATCGATCCTGCAAAATCGATCAGCCACCGCACTTAAATCCCGCATTTGCTTCCAAGTTTTAATAGAACCTCCTCTAACCCAGGTAAAATTCGATCCTGCGAAGGATTGATCGCCGAAATTTGCAGGAGTTGACGTGTCCTTATGCTCCTCTGTGATTGCCAAAGTGAGTTTCCAAATTTCGCGCCAAACCACGCCCAGCATCCAAACTGACATGTCCCTGACCTGACGAATGGAATCCATACGCCATTTAAGTTGAGGGTCTTAACGAATCCGAAATGCATTTCGTTACATTGCGCGGAATGCGCAGGAGGTTGAACAACCCTAAGCAAGGAATGAAATCCATACACAGTATCGATGTTCACATTAAACTGTACATGGTCGATTTTGTAACCAGCTCAGAAACATAACATTCACTGCATCAACAATGTCGAGGTGTTTCATAACCCGAACAAAACGGCTGGTTGTCGAGCCGCCACCTGAGAAACTTTCCCAACCAACGGAAGTTGCCTACGTCACTCGTCCAACTCACTCGCAACTGGCGATGGGAAGGGGACTTGAAAACCTAAAACTGCTGAAGACGCGTCACAATTGCAACACCGATCCCGTGAAAAATCGGTGTGCACAATGTACAGTGACTTCGCCATTTCGTAAAAACTATGTATCCCGATTTTGTTTAGCCTGTCGCGAAGATCGTGCACACGCTGATTGCCGAGATCGGATGGCTCAAACTGCCACATCGATCGTGCGATTGGCAGCGCAGGTATCGAAACCGCGCCACCAGTGCCAGCCACGATCGATCGCCGTCGTATACTGTCGATGTGGTAACAGGGCGACATTACAATTTGTCGGTGGGTGATATCTGCGCTGTGTGAGCGTCATCACAAGCCAGGCGAAAATGCACGACACGCCAGGAAGAACTCCTACTGCGCTACCAGCAGTGTATCGCGGTTGTCATGGAGGTCCTCAACTTGCAAATCCGGTCGTGTCCCAATTGGCTCGGGGAAGCAGCCAACACTGCTCATGCAGATTGATATCCGTTTTTCGTACGCGATGCACACAATTTCAGTGTTTGTTGCCGATCCTCTATCGGTGTTGCAATTGTGACGCGTCCTGAGACTGAAAAGCGAGTGATGCGTGACATGCCAAGCTTGGAAGTTGCAAGTAGCACGCTTTCAACATCTGTTCCGCGAGGCCAACAATTGCGATGCGTGAGCACCTGCAACAGGACGGAATTCACCATGCGATATGCATGGAAATTTCCGAACGGGACGGTGCCTAGCTATTTACGAACTGCACCACTTGCTAGCCTAGTAGAGCACACTTCTGTACCCCGTCACGACATCAGAAATTTGCCCCGTCTGGTTTGGGGAGTTCGGGTCGAATTTGGGTTGTTGGGTTACGGTGTTGGGACATATTTCGATCAGACTGTTTAGGTGTGATGGGTTCGGCCAATCGCCACCCAAGATTGACTATTCCGTCGATGAATGTGAATGTGTGATTCTCGTTAAAACAGTGAAGGCTGGGAACGGATGGTAACAAACTATCACAACCACCTCGGCATAAACAAGGGCGACCGTTGGTGGTTGTGATTCCTTGATGTACGGCGTTTCCTGTGCGTGGCAATCTGTGGTCCACTTCGTAGATGAGCTGTAACGACAATTTACGAGGCCGATCTGGCAGTTTGCGTGGTGTCACTTAGGTGACGCCTTGTTACTCCTTGCAGCGAGACCGTTACGAATGTAGCGCGACATCAGTAATCATAGAACGTTACATCGTTTTGTTACACTGACTTTCGTAACGGCGCGCGTGATTGTAGGAGACGGTAATGAGATGAAATAAGTAATATTCGTGTTATGCGTACAGTGTGCTATAGTTTTTGAATGTTATTTCAAAAAGTAAACACATGCTTGTAATAGTTTTCTGTTATTTCACTGTTACGTTCTAATTCATATTAGACAGATTAGACAAATTTTAGTTGCATAGAAACAATTAATTATTCAAACCTTTCAAAATTTCAAGGTGCCAAAATCCACTCAGGGCCTAGGACGCGGATGACAAACAGTTAGATCTACAATTAACAACTAAACAGCATCCAGAGTTGCCTACAACCTAGGGCGGAGGGCAGTTAGGAAAGATGGCTGCCTCATAGCCCTCTAACAGGATCTTGATAACGGGGGACATTTTGAATCCAGCGGGTGGCGTGGAATCCCAGATCGCCAAGTCCCCGCTCTGGTAGGTCGCCTTGATTCAGGCGACCACCAGGTTAACCTTGGTTGCGACATTCTAGCGGTTCACAGCCTCAGCGGTGTCGAGTGCTGGGTTCAGTCGACCCCTGGCATTCACCAGGGGCCACTCCACCTGAAGTTAAGAAGAAAAAAGGGCACACAAATCAGCAACAACATTATACAGAGTTGGTGAAGCTAGTGGACCATGTTCTCACCACATTGCAGAGGTAGCCCACAACGGGAATCTTGATGTGCAGCGTGGTTGCGCGCTTGCTGGCAAACCCACGCAAGGCTCCCAACTGGAAAGCCCGGTTCGCATAGGAGTGGTTGGTGGTTGCGTGAGAGTACGCCGACGTTCGACATATTTCTCATTTCCATATTTTTCCTATATCTTATTCTCCTTATTTTCCTCTTTCATTTGCACTTTATTTCACCTCAATCGGACTACTATTCTATTTTCTAGAGCTTTCCGATTATTTCACTTATTTTGTATTTTCGGCACCGACAATTACATTATACGGCACCGACAGCACCGACAGTGGTGTACAAGGCGTAATCTCGCCATAATCCGAAGTGCCAATAGGCTTGTGTGCTTATGCGCACTAGTGATTATGTATTTTGAAAGAGCGCGTTCCCGAAGGTTCGGATTATCGCTTGTGTCTATGAATTTCTGAGTATAAATACGCCTTGTACTCACCTTTAGTGCAACATTCTCGAGTGGAAATTCGATCCTGTGACACTTGGTAATCAGAGCCGTTTTCACTCGCGGAGTTTCAGCTAAGCAGCGCGACAGCAAACTCCCTGCTTTGAAAAACCGCCGGGGGCGAAGAAGTCGGCGCCGACGCTGGTGAGCACCAGATTCCGTGTTTTTTTAATAATCTCCCTCGCGTGTTTTTTTTAACATGGTCGTAAGTTCAAATTTCTGGCGACGAGTTGGCGATATAGCGACGACAATCGCGAGCGGTGTGGAAGGAGCGAGACCGACGCGCGACAGATCGAACGACTTCGGGTGAAAGCGCGCGTCATGACGAATATTGCGACAGAAGCAGAATCGATTGTGAGTTCGCAGTGTCAGAATGCTATTATTGTCTAGCCTGTAGTGGGGTGCTCTATAGCGAGTACAACCCAGTTAGGGTTTGCTATATGTACCCCAACTGCTGCTAGTGAAACCCCTCTCCTTTCATTCATTCTTGCCTAGTGATTCTGAGATGCTATCAGAGCAGGTCGACCCCCTTGGGTCGATCCTGTGGGTGGGCCCACCACCTAAGCCTTCCGCTGCTACTGCTACTGCTACTGCTACTCCCTGTCCGCCGCGCGCCCCGTGGCGCGCGGCGTCGAAACTAGGGTTTTCAGCCCGCCGTGCGCCCCGAGGCGCGCGGCGGTTTTCTGCCCGCCGTGCGCCCCGAGGCGCGCGGCGGTTCTCTGCCCGCCGTGTGCCCCGAGGCGCGCGGCGGGTTCCTGCCCCGTCACTCGGCACGTCGCCCCCGGGAGGCGCTGCGACGGGCGACGGGGACCCGCGCGTCGCCCCCCGTCGCCCGTCGTGGCCTGCGCGCGGCCCGTACACCCGGCACGCGGCCCGTACGGGCTGCGCCAGGCCCGCGCGCGGCCCGTACGGGCTGCGCCAGGCACGCGCGCGGCCCGTACGGGAAGCGCCAGGCCCGCGCGCGGCTCGGGCCGCCTGCGCGCGGTTCGGGCGGCTCTACCAGGCCCGTGGGCGGCCCGTTCCTCGCTGCTCCTGCCCTCTCCACTGTCCCCCGTGCTTCTACCGGCGCCCCACCCCTCCTACAGCCCGTTCTCCTGAATTAGGGTTTGGGGGTGAAGAGTGTGGGGGTGGCGGCTATGGGGGTGTCGGTTGTGAGTTCCTCCCCCTGCTCCTCCTCCTCCCTCGTCTCCCTCTGCTACAGCTGCCGCTGAGGGGGGTGGTGTGTGGGAGCCTAGGGTTTGGGGTTTAAGGGGGGTACCGTCGGAGTGGAGCTAGGGTGTCAGCAGGGGGTGTGTGAGAGGGGCGTGGGACGGTCGGGGGAGATTGCGTGGAGGTAGCCGTCGTGACGCCAGCAGCGCCAGTAGTCCGGATGCCCTCGCGCGTTTCGGTAGCCCAGCGAGCCTGCTTCGCCAGTCGCCTGTGGGTCCGTTGCTCCTGTGTGTGCTCGTCGTAGCCGCGGAGCCAGATACTCCCGTAGTCCGGTGCCCTCGTGCGCTCGGTAGCCACTGTGCGCGCCGCTCCTGTTGCCCGTGTGTCTGCAGTTTCAGTCGGCGCCTTTCATCTTCTCTCCTCTCGCCAGCCCTCCTCCTCCTCGCTTGCCCTCTGTGACTGCCTCTAGCTTTGCTCATAACTGTGAACTTTAAACTATTGCTTCTTGAACTTGTGCTCAGAATGTGTGGTGACATTGTGATCCACCCTGAGCTTGTACTGCTTTGCTTGCTCTGCTGATTACACCCCACTTTGGCTATGGGGGTGTGTCAGAATGCTATTATTGTCTAGCCTGTAGTGGGGTGCTCTATAGCGAGTACAACCCAGTTAGGGTTTGCTATATGTACCCCAACTGCTGCTAGTGAAACCCCTCTCCTTTCATTCATTCTTGCCTAGTGATTCTGAGACGCAGCAGTCGCGATATTTTCCCAAGGCCCCAGAAATACGAGCCCCCAACACCTTCGATGGGGAAAACAACGCTCGGCGCTGGCTAGTGGCGATCGAAATTTATTTCGCCGCCATTGGATGGACAGCACCAGTACACTACTACGCGGACCAGCAATTGAATGGATAAGCGGAAGCGGTTTATAAAACCAAGGCGGCAGCAGTTCCGTGAAGGATTACTACAACGTTTTGAGCTGATAAATGCAGCGTTGATCGCCCGCGACAAAATACATCGTCATCGACAAATCGGGAGCGTCGCGAACTACACGCAACAAATGGAGGAATTTTTCAACAGCATCCCCGACGCCACTGAAGGCGAAAAAATTAGAGCGTTTATCGCGGGGCTGAGAAACGAAACACGACAATACGTTGCGGCCGCATATTGGAGCAGCTACAACGGCGTTGTCTCGGCTGCTGAGCGTTTCGATGTAATCACGATCGGAACACGACGACTTCATGGACGAGCTAGACGACATGGAGGACGCTTGGCTACCCCCACGTGCGCCGACCCGATGGTACTCGATCGAATTGACGCAAAGACAAGACCAAAGAAGAACATGTCAGAATCCCAGTCACTAACCACTGGGATAAAAGGGCTTGTTTATATAGCGGGTGAGTGCGCCCATAACCCCCCAGGCCGACGTGCCTATAACCCTTCCCTAGGATCATCGGGGATCTCCAGTGGACCTCTGACACCCCCCCGCACTGGGATGCCCGAAGTGCACACACCGGGAATCGAACCCGAGACCTTCGCTCTGATACCATGTCAGAATCCCAGCCACTAACTACTGGGATAAAAGGGCTTGTTTATATAGCGGGTGAGTGCGCCCATAACCCCCCAGGCCGACGTGCCTGTAACCCTTCCCTAGGATCATCGGGGATCTCCAGTGGACCTCTGACAGAACAAATTTAAGTGTTCTTTCCACGGCAAGCCGGGACATCGACTCATCGATTGTAACAAAATGAAAACCGCACGTGCATCGTTTCTGGACCGTAGCACTGGAGCAGATTCAATGTGAAAATTGGAGGATCGTGGAGTGAATTCTTCAACCCACGAACGGACTCTACCAGGGAAAATCGCCAAGAAAAATAAAACCTCCGCGAAACAAGACCCTGCTGGACCCGTAAAACTCCAAAATGACCCTATTAACAGTAAGCACTTCTTAATATTATCATACAAGGATGCCTTACTTGGAAAAAACTTCCCTGGGTCTACAGCCTTGGTGAAATTTGGAGAGAGGCTCCTAAAGAAAAATAATGTACCGGTACGACAACTGCAGCAGCTGCGCATGGGGAACCAACAACGGAGCGTCGAAGATTGACCTTCCAACGACGACATCGTCCTCTCTCAGAACAACCAGCCCACGTCGACCAACCGGTCCCCACGGAAGAAGTCGGTGGCGCTGAAGCAGCTCAAGAGGGAGCTGGAGGTCAATATGAAGCTGCGACGACCTCAAACCTCCTCTGAAGATGCATATGAAACATCTGAAACATCTGAAACACCTGCAATATCTACAACATCTGCAACATCTGCAACATCTACCCTACGAGGGAATTCTACTACGAGCTCGAGAACCACGTCGTCGACGACAACAAAAAATCCTGGCAAAAGGAAAAGGCAGAACTCACCATCTGCCACCCCAGGGAAAGACATGGAGCTACGGGATGTGCCCTATGATCCAATCAACGAGACGATCAACGGGTACAGCAAGCATCGCCAACCACTTCTACTCGAGGTCATTTGCAACAGACGACGCCTCCAAGCACCCGTGGACAGTGGAGCATCCCATTCAGTATGCGACAAAGCAGCCCTCGAACGCATCAATGAGGAGTGCACACCTTCAAGCTTCACACTTACGATGGTTGACGGAAGCAAGTTACAAGTCTACGGCGAAGTAGCGTTACACCTGCAGATGGGTCCTCTTCGCTGGAAACCGACCCTACCTGTCACCAACATCAAAGGGCTAGACTTGATCCCTGGGAGAGACTTTCTGAAGAAGTTCAATCCTGAGATCAACTGGGTCACCCGCACGGCAAGTATCTTCAATCAAGACACAAGAGTTCCACTTCCGAGTTGGAGCAACACGGGAGATATTCCGGAGGAGACTCTCGCACGCTTCGAGAAGGACGTGAAGCGAACCATGACAGGGTTTGTCGCACTGGTTACAGACGAGGATGAAGCAGAGAAGAAGAAACATGAGCTTTCACCTGCTGTTCAGAAACTACTGGAGGAGTTCAAAGATGTTCTCCCTGACGACCTTCCAGACTAGTTGCCACCATATCGAACCCACCAGCACGAGATCGACGAAGAACCTGGTTCGAAACCGACCTTCCGAGCACCATATCGACTCAGCCCTACCGAGTTGACCGACATGAAGAAGCAGATCGAATACCGCCTGGACAAGAGACTCATTCGACCATCGACATCACCATATGGTGCACCAGTGCTCTTCACGCCAAAACCTGACGGAAGCTTACGCATGTGCATCGACTACCGAGCTCTCAATAAGCAGACGATAAAAAATATGTATCCGATTCCACGGATCGACGATCTACTTGACCAGCTTTGGGGAGCCATGATATTCTCCAAACTTGATTTGAGATCGGGATATTGGCAAATCCGGATGACGGATAACTCCATCCACAAAACGGCGTTTCGAACACGATACGGATCCTACGAGTACCTGGACATGCCGTTTGGTCTCACCAACGCACCCGCTACATTCCAGGCCGAAATGAACCATATTCTCAGGCCTCTACTCGACGAATGCGTGGTGGTGTACCTGGACGACATCTTGATCTACTCGAGGGACATGAAGCAGCACATGGAACACCTACGACGCGTCTCTGAGATACTTCGACAGATGAAGTTTTACGTCAAGCTATCCAAGAGCGAGTTTGCCTTGAAGAAAGTTCAATTTTGTGGACACATGGTGAGCGCTCAAGGTGTACATGTGGACCCAAAGAAGATCGAAGCAGTACGAAAGTGGAAGACGCCGGAAAACGTTAAAGAACTTCAACAATTCCTTGGCTTCGCGAACTACTACAATCGGTTCGTGCCACAGTATGCGAAGATTGCAACACCTCTCACCAACCTACTGAAGAAGAATACACTGTTCAAGTGGGAGGATGTGCATCAGCAAGCCATGGAGTAGCTGAAGACCCCACTCACATCCGCACCCATACTTATCCTGCCAGATCTAGAAAAGGACTATGTCATCGAAGCTAACGCTAGCGACCAAGCCGTTGGAGCAGTCTTGATGCAAGACCAAGGAAAAGGTTTACAACCAATCGCTTACCTTAGCAAGAAATGCACGGGGCAGAACTCAACTACCCGATTCACGACAAAGAGGCCTTAGCGATCATCACCGCATTCAAGACATGGCGATGCTACCTCGAAGGAAGGAAGACCACGGTATACACGGACCACTGTAGTCTGAAGTACCTAAAGACGCAGCCTACTCTCTCCAGACGACAGGTCAGGTGGATCGACTTCCTCGAGACGCACTTCGACTTTGACATCGTGTACAAGCCGGGAAACAAGAATAAGGCAGATGCACTGAGCCGGCCAGGACACATTCCCGCCATGCAGGTTGAGGGGATGAATCCGCTACTTAAGGGACTCTTTACGCACGGATATACTATCGACCCCGAGATTCCCTTGGCAGAGAAGAAGAAATTGCTGCAGTGGGACCACGACATCGCACTACGCAAAGGATCAACAAAGATATGGGTACCCAACTACCCGCCTCTTCGGCAGTTGCTTCTAGAAGAATTCCACAATGTACTCTACGCTGGACACTTCGGGAGTAACAAAACCCTTGCCGGGATTGCGAAATTCGACTTCTGGCCTCACATGGCAGACGACGTGCAGAAGTTCGTCACTTCGTGCGACACGTGCCAACGGATGAAGAGTAGTAAGCAGAAGAAAGCAGGACTTCTTCAGCCTCTACCCGTTGCAGAACAGCCTTGGCAAGTGGTCAGCTTGGACTTCATCACCGGGTTACCACCTACCAAAGCGGGGCATGACGCCATCCTGGTCGTCATCGACAAATTCTCAAAGATGGGACACTTCATTCCGACGCATACAACCGCACGCACGGAGGAAACGGCACAGCTATTTATCAAACACATCATCTCATAGCACGTGATCTCGACAACCCTTATATCTGACAGGGACCCCAAGTTTACTAGCAAGTTCTGGAAAGAGCTCATGTCGCTCATGGGGACGCGCCTTGCGATGCCATCTGCATATTATCCCCAAACCAATGGGCAAACAGAGCGCTTGAACCAGATTGTGGAACAACTCTTGCGCGCAGCGTGCAAGGACGACGTTAGCAAGTGGGACTTGCACTTGCCGGTGTTCAAGTTCGCCTACAATAATGCGAAGCATGCCGCAACAGGAGAGACCCCGTTCTTCCTCTGTTACGGTCGACATCCGCTAACTCCACAACAGCCGACAGTACCTGCAACCGTCCAGCCTGCGCACGACTTCGTTATCACAATGCAACAGTTTTGGGATTGGACACACAAGCGTCTGCATGACATACAGTCTTCACTGAAACGCTCAGCCGATCGCCATCGCCGTGATCATACCATTACGGTTGGTGACCATGTGCTTCTTGACACATGCAACCTCAACCTCGGTCACCTTCCATCCAAGTTGCGACCTCGCTTCTGCGGACCTTTCCTCGTAGAAGAGCAGGTCACTCCAGTCACATTCCGCTTGCGCCTACCAGCTACTTGGAAGATTCATAACGCCTTCCACGTGCAGCTTCTTAAACCCTATCGGGATCCAAATAAGCTGTACACGGGACGCCAACCTCCGCCGCCGCCTCCAGTCCTCGTGAATGATGAACCCGAGTACGAGAACAAATCTGTGCTTGCACATCGTAGTCGTCGGCATGGCGCCCCGGAATTTCTCATACGCTGAAAGGGCTATGATCCTTCTGAGGATAGCTGGGTCTCTGAAGAAGACATAACTAACGCCCGACGTTCTCTCCGAGACTACCTTGTCAAGCAGGGTGTTACATCTACCACCCAACTTTTAGGGGGGAAAGTGTGAGAGTACGTCGACGTTCGACATATTTCTCATTTCCATATTTTTCCTATATCTTATTCTCCTTATTTTCCTCTTTCATTTGCACTTTATTTCACCTCAATCGGACTACTATTCTATTTTCTAGAGCTTTCCGATTATTTCACTTATTTTGTATTTTCGGCACCGACAATTACATTATACGGCACCGACAGCACCGACAGCACCGATAGTGGTGTACAAGGCGTAATCTCGCCATAATCCGAAGTGCCAATGGGCTTGCGTGCTTATGCGCACTAGTGATTATGTATTCTAGAAGAGCGCGTTCCCGAAGGTTCGGATTATCGCTTGTGTCTATGAATTTCAGAGTATAAATACGCCTTGTACTCACCTTTAGTGCAACATTCTCGAGTGGAAATTCGATCCTGTGACAGGTTGGGTCCACATGCTAGTTTGCCCCTAGGCCATAGACAGCTGCAAGCAAGTAACATCGAAGGTTAGTAACAAGGTGCAAACTGCAAAACGAATGTAGCTTGCGTGACATTGAAATAAAACTCACGGTGCTAAAAAAAGCGGCACCACTCTGCAGGGGTCCATGAGATAGAGGGCGCGATGTTTTCCTCCGAAAGCTCCTTCCACTTGCTCTCTGGAACGCACCCTCCCGGGCCTCTCCCGAACAACTTCATATCAGCGTTCACGTTAGAACGCTTCTTCGAAACTTTGCGCATCTTCAGCGCCTCCTTCTGGGGGTCCGTGCTGATAACGTAGTAAAACATGTCAGGCAAGACGCCCGCGACCTCGTACTTCTGACACATCACCTCGCGAAACTCCGACCACTCTGGGTAGAAGCGCATTGAAAGTGCAGGCGCATCAGTCATCAGGAAGCTAATCGACTCGAGCGCCTTCTTTTGCGATGGAAAAGAAATAACGGATTGTAAAAGGGAACAGAAGACAAGTGTGAGTACAAAAATCGGTATTTTAAGGGCATCCGGGTTAAAAAAAGACACAATACGCCAGAAAACGATAACTTACGGCGAAATGCGCATCCTGAGTAAGAATGGCAAGAAGAAGCACATTGCTGTTGGTGTCGCGTAGAATGCGTTCCAGGTTATAAGTCGTGGAACCGTTGACGG
This sequence comes from Closterium sp. Yama58-4, assembly GCA_947470075.1. Classification (NCBI taxonomy): domain Eukaryota; kingdom Viridiplantae; phylum Streptophyta; class Zygnematophyceae; order Desmidiales; family Closteriaceae; genus Closterium; species Closterium sp. Yama58-4. The sequence goes on from CANIUD010000844.1 coordinate 56,925, forward strand.
CAAGAGAACGGACCCCTTCCGGGTTTTGGGCAGCAGCGAGGTCATGAAGAAGTTGCTCGTTAAGTCGCACCATCTCGGCGTAAGGCTCGTTCATCGTGGCTAGCTCCACGTCCCTCGCCGAGAGGTGCTGGGACAGTTCCCTTTCACGGTCCTGGGTCTGCCTGAGAGTGTTCCGCACATCAGCAAGTTGTCCTTGCAGTCTGAAAATCTGGACGGCGCTTTCTTCTTCGGCGGGAACAACTGCGACATGGTGGGGCGAAAAGGTAAGTAGAAGAACAAGTTATTCACAAACAAGGAACAATGAAGCATGCGGTAGTTCGAGTAAGGTCAAACGTTGGCGGACGGAATCGAATATCGTAGCAAAGCTAAGAAATCGGGTCTTACTGCTTTGTGAGCTGACTTGCAGTCCTGGCTATGCTGCGGCGTTTGCAGTTGCGGCAGCAGGGGCGGTGACGACAGATCCGTCAAAAATCGCGGTTGCAGCTTCTTCTTCCACAGCTAATGATGGTGCAGGAAGCGGCGCAGTTGGGGAGTCTGAGGCAGCATTGACAGCAGCGGCACTTGGAACTGATGTCGCCGGATCGGCAGGCGTGGAAACAGCAATCGATGCAGTGAGTATAGCGGCAGGAGAAGTCACGGTAGTTGCGTCGTCTACGGTTGTCACGGTCGTCGCGGCGGCAGGCGCACTAGTGAGCGCCGCCGCCGCCATAGCCGGAGTGGTTGTTGCCGCAGTGATTGCTGGTGCACTGATAGCAGCTGCTGCTGCATCAGTAGGTGCCTCTGTGTCTAGCGCTGTGCCACGAGATGTAGATGGCCCAGCACCGTTGTCTTGCAGCATCTTACTGAGACAAGCAAGCTTTTTCTTGCCCCGTCCCTTGGCCGTGAGGGTCACTCCGCTCTGCTTGAGCTGCTGCATGAAGCCGAGCATTTCGTCCAGGTTCACCACGTTGTCCGCGTCATCATCCCCCCCAGAATCATCCTGGGGACCTTGTTTGAGGGTAACCACTTCTTCGTCGCTGACATCGTCCGACATCGAGCCTGCAGCAAACACTCGCTTTAGGAAGGTGAGTCTGTTCATTGTGCGAAGGATTGCACGTGTGAGTGAGTCGCACAACCCCATTTCTAGTCATTTATGGCGGGGTATTGGTTGTGCTGCGATGCGCCAATGCTAGCGTTGCGTGGTTTGTGGACTACGCGTCTTCGTGCGACTGTTGCAACGTGGAAGCGATCCTTGAGCGGTTTGCCTGAAATCTTTTCCCAATCGCCCAATCTGCCACGTAGCATCGAACCTATGGCGATTGGGCGAAGAGGCGCCACGCAAACCTGAAGTCATTCATTTGTGCGGTCAGCATATTTGCTGACATGGATGAGCGGGAAGGAGCTTTTGATACTGGTGCTGTTATCGAGAAACGTATATTATATAAATATTTGGGCATTTCCCAGATAATTAATTTATATGTGTATTTTTTTTAAACAAATCTATTTACCAACCATAATTCATCGCGCGCATCAGGCTGCACCAGATCAACGGCACGCAAAATACTATTCACGCTAATGACTTGGTAGCGCTGTTTTGTAAGTCCCAGCGCAGCTGTATGCACCCATTTACTACATCACGCTGCGGTAGGACCCTATAATATTTAATAAACGCGTATGGCTTCATCGGTGTGCCGTCTTGCAGATGGAACAAGATGAGTGTCTTTGCATACAACTCTTCGTGGACGCCATTTGTCAAAGGGCCCCACATTGCAATGTCCAAATACCATGGGCGCCCATAAAAATTTGCAACAGCGCGCACGCGGTGTTGTCAGAATAACTGAACGAGGAATGGATGAACTAGCAGGAAGGTGGGTACAAGTATGAAACCCTAAGTTTGTGTACCCTCTAAGGCTAGACCCACTATAGCCTACACAATATAAACATACAATGTTTGACACACCCCCATAGGCGAAGTGGGAGACAACCAGAGGGTCACAAGACCAGTCAAAGCAAAGCAAAGCAAAGCAAAACAGGCTCAGGGTGGATCTCAAGGATACCACACAAATTCCGAGCACAAGCAAGCGGTCACAAGACCAGTTCACATGCAGTTTGATAATGTAGCAAGACATACAGTGATCACAACCTAGCAAGTGTAAACATGCAGGTATATATATATAGAGATCACAGTACAAACAGAGTCAAGAAGTAAGCAAGTGAGGTCCAGCAGGCACAAGGCCTAGAAGAGTACAGAAACGCTGATGGTCACAAGGCTGAAGCGCCTTGGTGAACACATCAGCAAGGTTGGCCTCAGTGGCCACGTAACGCAGACGTAGCTGACCACGCTGCTGCAGCTCTTGAGCAAGGAAGTACCGCAGGGCAATGTGCTTCGTTCTGTGCTCCAGTCTGTGCTCCTCACACAAGGCAATGGCAGCCTGGTTGTCGACGTACAGCACTGGAGGAGAACGAGGCCGCTCTCCCAGGTCGGTCAGCAGGTAGGTCAGCCAGCGTAGCTCCTGGGCAGCCATGGCTGTGGCGTAGATCTCAGCCTCACAACTGGAGCTGAGAACAGAAGAAGAGCGTGTAGAACGCCAAGAAACTGAGCCGGAGCCAAGGCTGAAGGTGTAACCCTGAGACGACCGCTGAGTAGCCTGGTCGTCCGCCCAAGAAGCGTCTGAGTGTCCAGTAAGTACAACTCGGTCTCGCCCTCCAAGCACTAGCCCCATGCCCAACGTACTGCACAAGTAGCGCAACACCCTCTTAGCGGCATCCATGTGCTCCTTCCTGTGACGGCCAGGAGCGACATAGCGTGCAAGGATGCTAAGAGGGTATGCAAGGTCAGGTCGAGTGCAGGTCATCAGGTACATGAGGCAGCCCACAAGCTCTGGATACGGGCCACTCGGCTCTACGGACTCATCCGAAGGCAGAGCTGAGAGCGAGTGACCGGTAGGCAGAGGAGTGGACTGAGGCGAGGAGTACGTGAAGCGGAAGCGCTGAAGGATCTGCTGCACCATGTGTGACTGAGTCAAGGTGATGGTGCGCCGTGCTCTGTCCCGGGTGATCCGCAAGCCAAGATAGCTTGTCAGTTCACCCAAGTCTGTGCACGTGTGTCTCCTCTGCAGCTCCGACTTCACGTGGGCGAGTGCCGCGGTGTCAGCAGTGGCAAAGACCAAGCCGTCGACGTACACGAGGATGTAGAACGGCGGCAGCGAGGTGTCTGTGCGTAGAAACAGTGACGGGTCAGCAGTAGAGGGAGCGAACCCAAGAGCCGCAAGTGTCGTCCTCAGTGTGTCGTGCCACTCACGCGGTGCCTGGCGGAGACCGTAGACCGGCCGCTGGAGCCTCCACTGGGTACCAGGAGGAACCGACCCAGTGAAGCCAGGAGGGCGGCGTAGCCAGATCTCCTCGTGCAGGCTGCCCTGCAAGAAAGCAGTGCTGAAGTCAAGTGAGTGAAGCTCGTAGTCGCGCTGAGCGGCTATGTGCAGCAGCACCCGAAGAGTGGTCAACTTCGGGGTGGGGGAGAAGGTCTGGAAGAAGTCAACTCCCTCTCGCTGACTGAAGCCTCGAGCCACATAGCGCGCCTTGAAGACAGGAGGAGAACCCGGTGGCCGCTTCACCCTGAAAATCCACATGCCACTGACGATGTTCGCCCCAGGTGGGGGAACCTCGTCGACGTAGGTGCGTGTGGACTTCCAGGAAGCCATCTCTGCGTCCATGGCTGTCTGCCACTGAGAGGAGTAGGGACCCGCCATCGCCTCGGCGTAGGTGCGCGGGGTCGGGATGTCTGGTGCATCCGGGTCTCCCTCAGGGGCAACTAGCATGGACACGAGATGGGGCAAAGCAGCAGCAAAGCACTGGAACTCCTCCTGTCTGTCCTCAAGGACGTCCGTGCCAAGAGCACACACACCCCCGACGGACGGAGGACAGACAGACTCAGACTCGGACTCAGCAACAAGGCTAGTGGCGTAGTCTAGACGACACCGGGCAGCAAAGTCTACCAACTCAGCGACCAGAGCAGACGCAGCAGAGGACTCAAAGGTAGGGTCAGTGACAACAGTAGCGAGAAGACGCGTGACAGTGGGACTGGCAGCACGACGGGAGTCAGACTCCGGGTCAGGAAGAGTAGGAAGAGAGGACACAGGAGGAGACGGCAGCGGGACACGCTGAGGAGCAGTGGAGGGACGCAGAGTCATGTAGTGAGTGTCAGGGACAGGAGGAGGACGCTCACGTGGGACACGACGACTAGTGCGAGCAGTACGAACAGGCGACGCAGGACGAGACTCAGGCTCACGACGCTCTGTAAGACCTCTTGTGGGACCAGCGTAAGGAGAGGGAGCAGGGAGAGGCGAGGCAGGCGGTAACTGTGACTGCGGCGGGACAGGCGGAAGACACTCTACGGAGGGAGGAGGACAAGGAGGAGGAGTCTGACCAAGAACCTGCTGAAGGAGCGGTACGAAGTACGGTCGCGGCCGCGCAGCGTCTCCAGAACGAGCAGAGACACCAGCAGCAGGGTCCTCAGTACCCGCAGTAGCTCCAACGTCCGGGTCCTCAGCACCAGCAGCAGCTCCAACGCCCGGGTCCTCAGCACCAGCAGCAGCGCCACCGCCCGGGTCCTCAGCACCAGCAGCAGCTCCAACGCCCGGGTCCTCAGCACCAGCAGCAGCGCCACCGCCCAGGTCCTCAGCACCAGCAGTAGCTCCAACGCCCGGGTCCTCAGTACCAGCAGCAGCGCCACCCCCAGGGTCTGCAGCACCAGGAGCACCACTTCGACGTCTTCAGCGCCGCGCGTACCACTCTCGGATCTGCTGAATGGGGGGGAGCTCCTGGGTAGGAGGGGAAGTACTGGTACGAGCTCCAGCAGCACCTCTCCGGAGGCGGCAGTACTGTAGGTACCTCTCCTGCAGCTGCTGGGAGGAGAGGGCTCCCCCAGGTGGAGCACGCTCAGGCTCAGCACCTCCAGACACAGCACCCCCAGACGTAGCACCCCCAGGCTCAGCACCCCCAGAATCCGCACCCCCAGGCTCAGCACCCCCAGACTCAGCACGGTCAGGCTCAGCACCCCCAGGCTCAGCACCCCCAGACGCAGCACCGCCAGACGCAGCACCTCCAGGCTCAGCACCTCCAGACTCCGCACCCCCAGGCTCAGCACCTCCATGCTCCGCACCCCCAGGGTCCGCACCCCCAGGCTCCGCACCCCCAGGCTCACCTCCCTCAGACTCCTCACGGTCAGGCTCAGCACCCCCAGCAGGACGAGAGTCAACAGCTACCTCGACAGGCTCAACCGGGTCTACCTGGGACACACCTGAGGGAGCGGCACCCTGAGGGGGGAGGGGGTCTGGTACCTCAGCACCTGGAGCGAGGAAGAGAGGCGGGGGGGGGAGCGGGGCAGTGCGGTAGGGGAAGAGGCGGTAGTAGGGGACGGACTCGTCAAAAGTGACGTCCTGAGAGGCCAGGACACGACGCGAGGTGGCGTGGTAGAACTGCCAACCAGGCGCGTCCGGGACAAAGCCAAGGAAGACACAGGGGACAGCTCGACGGGAGAGCTTGTCCGCGGACGTATCGCGAACAAAAGCTCGAGATCCCCAGACCCGAAAACGCGACGCATCGCCAGCCTCTCCCGTCCAACGCAGTGTCGGAGAAGTCTCCGGTAAGGAGACACGGGGCCAGAGGTTGAGCTGATGCGCAGCGTATCGGACTGCAAATGGCCACAGAAAGTGGGGGGCAGCCGCATGAACTAAGGAGGTACGAGCGACCTCCATGACCAAGCCAATGCGGCGCTCAGCAACCCCGTTCTGCTGTGGAGAGGCCGGAAGCGTGAACGACTGCTCAATGCCCTCCTGCTGACAGAAGGTCTCCAAGAGGCCAGAGGAAAACTCCCCACCTCTGTCAGAGTGCAGACGCAGGACAGGGAAGTCGGAGCGGAAACGCTCACTGAGCTGGAGACGAGATCTGCGGATCCAAGGGATCAAGACATCAGGGACGTCACCCTTGGTGCGCAAGGGGAAGACCGTGGTGTAGCGCGAGAAGTCGTCAACAACAATCAGGAAGTACCTCTCCTGACCCTGACCACGGACGCGGGCTGGGCCCCACACGTCCATGTGGAGCGTCTGCAAAGGAGCAGTCGTCGGGGGAAAGGAGGAGGAGTGAGGAGCGGCGCGCTGCCGCCCCTTGACACAGGGAAGACAGGGAGGAGCAGGCGAGGGTGGGAGGGGAGGGAGAACCCTGGGAAGACCAGCAACAAGGTCCCGTTTGTGCATGGCCCGAAGGCGCTGCACAGACGGGTGACCAAGGCGGTGGTGCCAGAGGACAGTCTCATGCGCCAAAGAGCGGCACGAGCAGGGGGCCGACAGCTGGCCTGGCGCAGACGCGGACGCGGACGCAGCTACCTGAGGGGACTCAGTGGTCAGTGTGTACAGGTCCGACCCCGGCTGCCGAGTGAAGGTAGCCAGGTGACGGCCCGTCCGAGCACACGTGCAGTGTGTCACGCGCTCGTAGGCAGGGGTGAACTGGTGAACACCCCCGTCCTGGAGCGCACAACCTGCCACCAAGTTCGTAGAGAACGAGGGGAGGTAGAGACCTGACAGTGTGCCTGACGGGACCGCAGGACAGGGAAGAACAGTGGAGGAGGTCGCAATGACCGGACCCCCAGAGGGGTCAGCGAGGGAGACAGCAACTGGCCGAGCAAGCGGCTCAAGGGCAGTGCGGTCACGAAAGAAACAGCGAGAAGCACCTGAGTCCAGGGTGAAGGTGTGCAGTGCCTCAGTCGACTCAGTACCAGGGGAGACAGACTCACTAGCACCTAAAGCGACAGCCTCACCATCACCTGAGGTGGCAGACACGCGAGTACCGGGAGTGGGAGCCTCACCAGCACCTAGGGCAACAGACGTACTAGCACCTAGAGCGGCAGCCTCACTGACAGAAGCTCCCGAACGATGCACTCCAGAGCGACTACCACTACGGCCACCCCGACAGCCCCAACTAGCGTACCACTCACGCGCACGAAGCACCTGGGGCGAAGGAGGACACGGCAGCTGCACCTGTCCACTACCAGAAGCTCCCGACCGATCCACTCCAGAGCGACTACCACTACGGCCACCCCGACAGCCCCAACTAGCGTACCACTCACGCGCACGAAGCACCTGGGGCGAAGGAGGACACGGCAGCTGCACCTGTCCACTACCAGAAGCTCCCGACCGACCCACTCCAGAGCGACCACCACTACGGCCACCCCGACAGCCCCAACTAGTGTACCACTCACGCGCACGAAGCTGCTGGGGCGTGAGGGACTCACGCGCACGGCCCTGGAGCTGCATCTGGCCACGCCAGGAGCAGCAGTAGTAGCAGTAGCGGCAGCAGTGGGAGTAGAAAAGGCAGTAGCAGCAGTAGCAGCGGTAGCAGTGCTGGGCAATGCTCACCAGTGGTCGGCGCGGCAGGCGCAAGACGGTGGCGACAGCGGGGCCGCTACAACTGCAGGGCTGGGCCGGGCCGTAGCAGGGAGCTCCGCGGCAGCTGCTGCAGGGCGAGGCCGGGCCGCGACGGCAGCTGCTCCAGGTGCCAGGGGCGGCTGCTGCAGTGGCGGCGGCTCCAGGGGCCAGGGGCGGCTGCTGCAGGTGCGGGCTGCTCCAGGGGCGGCTGCTGCAGGTACGTGCTGCTCCAGAGGGGGCCGCTGCAGTGGCAGGCGGCTCCAGGGGCGGCTGCTGCAGTGGCGAGCGGCTCCAGGGGCTGCTGCTGCAGTGGCGGGCGGCTCCAGGGGCTGCTGCTGCAGTGGCGGCTGCTCCAGGGGCTGCTGCTGCAGTGGCGGCTGCTCCAGGGGCGAGAGGCGGATTAGGTCAGGGCGACGCGGCGAGAAGGGCGACGCGGCGGGCAGGTGGCGACGCGGCGGGCAGGTGGCGACGCGGCGGGCAGGTGGCGACGCCGCGGGCAGGGCGACGCGGCGGGCAGGTGGCGACGCCGCGGGCAGGTCGACGCGGCGGGCAGGTGGCGACGCCGCGGGCAGGGCGACGCGGCGGGCAGGGGACGACGCCGCGGGCAGGCGACGACGTCGCGGGCAGGCGACGACGCCGCGGGCAGGCGACGACGCCGCAGGCAGGCGACGACGCCGCGAGCAGGCGACGACGCCGCGGGCAGGTGCCGATGTCGCGGGCAGGCGACGACGCCGCGGGCAGGCGACGACGTCGCGGGCAGGCGACGACGCCGCGGGCAGGCGACGGCGCCGCGGGCAGGCGACGACGCCGCGGACAGGGGCTACGTCGCGGGCAGGCGACGACGCCGCGGGGAGGCGGTGACGCCACGGGCAGGGCGACGCGGCGGGCGGCGAGAGCCTGCAGGGGCGGCGTGCGGTCGTGCAGAGGCTGCGCACTGGCCTGACGGACCTGCAGGGGCAGCTCGAGAGTGCACGAGGGCGCACGAGGGCGTACGAGGGCGCACGAGGGCGCACGAGGGCGCACGAAGGCGCACTAGCAGAGAAAGGCGCACTAGCAGAGAATGGCGCACGAGGGCGCACGAGGGCGCACGAAGGCGCACGTAAGGTAGAGCGCACAAGGGCGCAGAGGGGGAGGCGCTAACGCAGCACTCCGACAGTAGGGCGCACTAAGGCGCTAGGAAGTAGTTAGTAGAGGTGGGCCCGAAAAAAAAAAAAAATTAGGTCCTAGCGAAGGACCTGCTCTGATACCATGTCAGAATAACTGAACGAGGAATGGATGAACTAGCAGGAAGGTGGGTACAAGTATGAAACCCTAAGTTTGTGTACCCTCTAAGGCTAGACCCACTATAGCCTACACAATATAAACATACAATGTTTGACAGGTGTGGTAGGCGTCCAAATTCCGCATCTGTTGCAGAAGGCATGGCGAGTTCATTGTGTACCTGTTGGTGTCAATTGTGGCAAATGTCACGAAATTTGGAGGTAATGTTGTTAGTAAAGATGTAAAAACATATTATCAAATAAAAGTGTATAGGGTTTAGTGATATTTATTCTAACATCTCCAAGGTAGCGACAAACACGGACCACTGTAGCGGTTTCGGAAAAATGAGACGCGAAAGCGCGAACGTGCTGATGTGAACCAACTGAATATAAGAGTACTGAATATTTCGGAATTTAACCCCATCGGACAACAAGGCAGCAGGATCTTACGTGGATGACGTGTACACCTCCCCCGTTGCAGCCAGGTGCGTTGTCAAGCGCACGTCGCAGGTGAGGCAGGTCACCTGCCAGTTGCGAGTTGAACGCCACGTCATGCCCTGCATCTGGCGCCACATGTTTCACGAATGGTGGAGTCGTTCGTCTCGACAGAACTGTCAGCTTCCAGCTCGAGCGAGACAGAATGCGACTCCCTGTCGAGATTGCCTGGTGCATAGAAAATATAAGTGCACTTGAAATAAAAAACTTTAATACCTAGAAACAGCAGATGGTTAAAAGAAGGAAAATAAAGGTTGTTAAATGCTCACCTGAAGAAGAGCGGTGTCGTAGCGTTTTCTCTTGCCAAGCTGTGGTGCAAGATATTACAGCCGTAGCCTGGTCACCTCCGCGTTCATCACTTGTTCAGTGGCGTTGCGCTTGTTCGACGCACGGTATGGATTCTTCACGTACTCGATGTGAAGATGCTCGAATAATTGAGCACAATAGTGCTATGGTAAGCCTGCGCGACGGATGGCGTCGATGTAATGGCTTACGAGATGTACCTTGATGATATTCCAATTGGAATTTTGGGTGAATGCCTCAAGGCCTCGGAGCATCCTGTTGTAATGTCAAACAAGAATGGCATTAATAAGAGAAGGCTTCATAGAAGTTGGTGGGTATGCACAAGAGAGGTAGAGGGTGTACATGCTGGCCATAAGCTTCAGCTGGAGCAAACTCTGCTCGGTGTGCTCGGTGACGCGCGCACAATAGCTGTACCACTCGATGTACGCCACGATGCCCGAAATCTGCGCATCGGTGGTGTAACCCTTAACAATAAAAGGGAGTATTTGCATCACACTCCGGTGCTTGTACGCCTTGTCCGAGGCACCTCGGCTGAAGTATGCACCTGAAGGGAGTCTTAAATGGAGGTTCAGGTTGATTGCGCGGAAGAATTTCAAGCGCTTATCTAACACTTCCCTCTCCCCCTCCTTGCGTTGTGCCCTAATAACGTCAATAATGTACTCTAGAATGCCCAAATCCGCCTGGTGCATTATGTGCGGCATAAGATGTCAGAAATAACTGAGCAGGAATGAATGAACTAGAACAGAGTTTGGTACAAGTAGGAAACCCTAACTTTGTGTACCCCCCAAGGTGTAACCCACTACAGCCTAGACAATATAAACATGCAATGTTTGACACACCCCCATAGGCGCAGTGGGAGACAACCACAGGGTCACAAGACCAGTCAAAGCAAAGTAAAGCAAGCTCAGGGTGGATCTCAAGGATTCCACACAAATTCCGAGCACAAGCAAGCGGTCACAAGACCAGTTCACATGCAGGTTTATAACAAAGCAAGAGATACAGTGATCACAACCTAGCAAAAGTAAACAAGTAGGCATATATATATAGTGATCACAGTACAAGCAAGGTCAAGAGGTAAGCAAGTGAGGCCCAGTAGGTACAAGGCCTAGTAGAGTGCAAAAGCGCTGATGGTCACAAGGCTGAAGCGCCTTGGTGAACACATCAGCAGTGTTGGCCTCCGTGGCCACGTAACGCAGACAAAGCTGACCACGCTGCTGCAGCTCTCGAGCAAGGAAGTACCGCAGAGCGATGTGCTTCGTTCTGTGCTCCAGTCTGTGCTCCTCACACAAGGCAATGGCAGCCTTGTTGTCGACGTACAGCACTGGAGGAGAACGAGGCCGCTCTCCGAGGTCGGTCAGCAGGTAGGTCAGCCAGCGTAGCTCCTGGGCAGCCATGGCTGTGGCGTAGATCTCAGCCTCACAACTGGAGCTGAGAACAGAAGAAGAGTGTGTAGAACGCCAAGAAACTGAGCCAGAGCCAAGGCTGAAGGTGTAACCCTGGGACGACCGCTGAGTAGCCTGGTCGTCCGCCCAAGAAGCGTCTGAGTGCCCTGTGAGAACAACCCGGTCTCGCCCTCCAAGCACAAGCCCCATGCCCGACGTGCTGCACAAGTAGCGCAACACCCTCTTAGCAGCATCCATGTGCTCCTTCCGGTGACGGCCAGGAGCGACATAGCGTGCTAGGATGCTAAGAGGGTATGCAAGGTCAGGTCGAGTGCAGGTCATCAGGTACATGAGGCAGCCCACAAGCTCTGGATACGGGCCACTCGGCTCTACGGACTCATCCGAAGGCAGAGCTGAGAGCGAGTGACCGGTAGGCAGAGGAGTGGACTGAGGCGAGGAGTACGTGAAGCGGAAGCGCTGGAGAACCTGCTGCACCATGTGTGACTGAGTCAGGGTGATGGTGCGCCGTGCTCTGTCCCGGGTGATCCGCAAGCCAAGATAGCTCGTCAGCTCACCCAGGTCTGTGCACGTGTGTCTCCTCTGCAGCTCCGACTTCACGTGAGCGAGTGCCGCGGTGTCAGCAGTGGCAAAGACCAAGTCGTCGACGTACACGAGGATGTAGAACGGCGGCAGCGAGGTGTCGGTGCGTAGAAACAGCGACGGGTCAGCAGTAGAGGGAGCGAACCCAAGAGCCGCAAGTGTCGTCCTCAGTGTGTCGTGCCACTCACGTGGCGCCTGGCGGAGACCGTAGACCGGCCGCTGAAGCCTCCACTGGGTGCCAGGAGGAACTGACCCAGTGAAGCCAGGGGGGCGGCGCAGCCAGATCTCCTCGTGCAGGCTGCCCTGCAAGAAAGCAGTGCTGAAGTCAAGAGAGTGAAGCTCGTAGTCGCGGTGAGCGGCTATGTGCAGCAGCACCCGAAGAGTAGTCATCTTCGGGGTGGGGGAGAAGGTCTGAAAGAAGTCAACTCCCTCTCGCTGACTGAAGCCTCGAGCCACGTAGCGTGCCTTGAAGACAGGTGGAGAACCCGGCGGCCGCTTCACCCTGAAAATCCACATGCCACTGACGATGTTCGCCCCAGGAGGGGGAACCTCGTCTACGTAGGTGCCTGTGGACTTCCAGGAGGCCATCTCTGCGTCCATGGCTGTCTGCCATTGAGAGGAGTAGGGACCCGCCATCGCCTCAGCGTAAGAGCGTGGGGTCGGGATGTCTGGTGCATCCGGGTCTCCCTCAGGGGCAACTAGTAAGGACACGAGACGGGGCAAAGCAGCAGCAAGGCAGTGGAACTCCTCCTGTCTGTCCTCAAGGACGTCCGTGCCGAGGGCACACTCACCCCCGACGGACGGAGGACAGGCAGACGCAGACTCAGACCTAGCGACAAGGCTGGCAGCGTAGTCTAGGCGACAGCGAGCAGCAAAGTCAACCAACTCAGTGACCAGAGCAGACGCAGCAGAGGACTCAAAGGTCGGGTCAGTGACAACTGTAGCGAGGAGACGCGTAACAGTGGGACTGGCAGCACGACGGGAGTCAGACTCCGGGTCAGGAAGAGTAGGAAGAGAGGACGCAGGAGGAGACGGCAGCGGGACACGCTGCGGAGCAGTGGAGGGACGCAGAGTCATGTAGTGAGTGCCAGGGACAGGAGGAGGACGCTCACGTGGGACACGACGACCAGTGCGAGCAGTACGAACAGGCGACGCAGGACGAGACTCAGGCTCACGACGCTCTGTAAGACCTCCTGTGGGACCAGCGTAAGGGGAGGGAGCAGGGAGAGGCGAGACAGGCGGTAACTGTGACTGCGGCTGGACAGGCAGAGGACACTCGACGGAGGGAGGAGGACAAGGAGGAGGAGCCTGACCAAGAACCTGCTGAAGGAGCGGTACGAAGTACGGTCGCGGCCGCGCAGCGTCTCCAGAAGCAGCAGGGACACCAGTGGCAGCCCCAACGCCCGAGTCCTCAGCACCAGCAGCAGCACCACCGGTCGGGTCCTCAGCACCAGTAGCAGCGCCACCGCTCAGGTCCTCAGCACCAGCAGCAGCGCCACCGGTCGGGTCCTCAGCACCAGCAGCAGCTCCAACGCCCGGGTCCTCAGCACCAGCAGCAGCTCCAGCCCCCGGGTCCTCAGCACCAGCAGCAGCTCCAGCGTCCGGGTCCTCAGCACCAGCAACAGCACCACCGCTCGGGTCCGCAGTACCAGGAGCACCACTACGAAGACTGCAGCGCCGCGTGTACCACTCGCGGATCACCTGAATGGGGGGGAGCTCCTGGGTAGGAGGGGAAGTACCGGGACGAGCTCCAGAAGCACCTCTCCGGAGGCGGCAGTACTCGAGGTACCTCTCCTGCAGCTGCTGGGAGGAGGGGGCTCCTCCAGGTGGAGCACGCTCAGGCTCAGCACCCCCAGACTCAGCACCCCCAGACTCAGCACGTCCAGACTCAGCACCTCCAGGCTCCGCACCTCCAGACTCCGCACCTCCAGGCTCAGCACCCCCAGGCTCCACACCTCCAGGCTCAGTACCTCCAGGCTCCGCACCTCCAGGCTCCGCACCTCCAGGCTCAGCACCCCCAGGCTCCGCACCTCCAGGCTCAGCACCCCCAGGCTCCGCACCCTCAAACGCAGCACTCCCAGGCTCAGCACCCCCAGACGCAGGACGCGAGTCAACAGCTACCTCGACAGGCTCACCCGGGTCTACCTGGGACACACCTGAGGGAGCGGCACCCTGAGGGGGGAGGGGGTCTGGTACCTCAGCACCTGGAGCGAGGAAGAGAGGCGGGGGGGGGAGCGGGGCAGTGCGGTAGGGGAAGAGGCGGTAGAAGGGGACGGACTCGTCAAAAGTGACGTCCTGAGAGGCCAGAACCCGGCGCGAGGTGACGTGGTAAAACTGCCATCCAGGCGCGTCGGGAACAAAGCCAAGAAAGACACAGGGAACAGTGCGACGCGAGAGCTTGTCCGCGGACGTGTCGCGGACAAAAGCTCGAGATCCCCAGACCCGGAAACGCGACGCATCGCCAACCTCTCCCGTCCACCGTAGAGTCGGGGAAGTCTCCGGCAAGGAGACACGGGGCCAGAGGTTGAGCTGATGCGCTGCGTACCGGACCGCAAACGGCCACAGAAAGTGGGGAGCAGCCGCATGGGTCAGGGAGGTACGAGCGACCTCCATGACTAAGCCAATGCGGCGCTCAGCAACCCCATTCTGCTGTGGAGAGGCCGGAAGCGTGTACGACTGCTCAATGCCGTGCTCAGCACAGTAGGCTGCCAAGAGGTCGGAGGCGAACTCACCACCCCTGTCAGAGTGCAAGCGCAGGACAGGAAAGTCCGAGTGAAAGCGCTCGCCTAGCTGGAGACGGGCTCGGCTGATCCAGGGGATCAAAACACCAGGGACGTCACCCTTGGCGCGCAAGGGGAAGACCGTGGTGTAGCGCGAGTAGTCGTCAACAACTATCAGGAAGTACCTCTCCTGACCCTGACCACGGACGCGGGCCGGGCCCCACACGTCCATGTGGAGCGTCTGCAGGGGAGCGGTCGTCGGGGGAAAGGAGGAGGAGTGAGGAGCGGCGCGCTGCCGCCCCTCGACACAGGGAATGCAGTCAGGAGCAGGGGAGTCAGGAAGGGGAGGGAGCACCCTGGGAAGACCAGCAACAAGGTCCCGTTTGTGCATGGCCCGCAGGCGCTGCACAGACGGGTGACCAAGGCGGTGGTGCCAGAGGACGGTGTCGTTCGCCAGAGAGCGACACGAGCAGGGGGCGGACAGCTGACCTGACGCTGACGCAGACGCAGCCGCAGCTACCTGAGGGGACTCAGTGGTCAGTGTGTACAGGTCAGACCCCGGCTCTCGAGTGAAAGTAGCTAGGTGGCGGCCCGTCCGAGCACACGTGCAGTGAGTCACACGCTCGTAGGCAGGGGTGAACTGGTGAACACCCGAGTCCTGGAGCGCACTACCTGCCACCAAGTTCGTGGAGAACGAGGGGAGGTAGAGACCTGAGAGTGTGCCGGACGGAACCGCTGGACACGGAAGGGTGGTGGAGGAGGTCGCAAGGACCGGACCCCCAGAGGGGTCAGCAAGAGAGACAGCAACCGGCCGAGCTAGAGGCTCAAGGACAGTGCGGTCACGAAAGAAAGAGCGAGAAGCACCTGAGTCCAGTGTGAAGGTGTGCAGTGCTGCAGTCGACTCAGTACCAGGGGGCACAGACGCACAAGCACCTAGAGCAGCAGCTGCAGAAGTACCTGTGGAAGCAGACACACTAGCACCTAGAGCAGCAGCGGGGCTGGCCTGAATGCCCGGGTCGGGCGGAACACGCAAGTACTGAGCACCCTCTCCACTAATAGACATCGCATACATGGCAGTGAGAATAGCATCAAAGTCAAGTGCCCAAATATCAACACCCTTCCTGAGCAGATCAGCCCAGCGCGGCAGCTCACCCCCACCAGGAAACTGAGTGCGCCACGCATCGTTGAGGCGGGCGAAGCAGCGCTCCGTCTGGTGCGGCCCCCCACACGTCTGGCCAGTGCGGTCACCTGTACGAATAACGTACTGGCAGGTGACGCTGCGCCGCGCATACCACTCACGGGCGGCCTGAAGGGTCGGGGCAGGCTGCTGACTCTGACCGCCCCCCGGGCTCCCACGACCACCACCCCCTCCGCCTCCGCCCCGGCCACCTCCACCCCTGCCGCTGCCACGACCACCTCCGCCTCCGCTGCCACCTCCGCCCCTGTCACCACTCCCAACACCGCTGTCACCTCCACCACCGCCGCCACTAGCCTCTCCAGTCGCACCTCCACCGCCACCACCTCCACCCCCGCCTCCTCCGCCACCACCCCCACTCCTGCCACTCCTGCCCCTGCGTCGTCCGCCTGAAGCAGACGCAGCCCCGACCTTCTCAGCACCAAGGAGGTCGACAGCAGCAGCAGAGGCGACAGAGGGGAGGAGGGGGGAAGGGGAGCACCCCTCGAAGAAGGGGCCGCGGGGGTCGCCACGAGAGGTGCCTACAGCGACGATACTAGCCTCGGCTGCAAGCAGTTCCTTCTCGAGGAGGGCTATGGTGAGCTCAGTGGGGGAGCGAGAGAGGAACTGGTCCCTGACAGGGCGCAGAGAGTCAGGGAGGCGGGTGACAACGTGGTAGAGAGTGATCCAGAGCGGGGGGGGTTGCTAGCGAGGAACTCATCAGGCATGGCAGCGCGAAAGCGAGCCTCACTAGTCTTAAGGTGGGTGATGAGGTCTGCGACAGTGTGAAAAGAGGCTAGGTCGGGGAACAGGTAGGGGAGAGTGAGGCGGCCTAGTGTGGCAGAAGCGGGTGAGGAGTAGCGGGCCACTACAGCTGTGTAGAGGTCCTTAGCAGTCTTGCACTGGCCGAAGTGCTCGCGCTCATCTAGCGGCAGGGAGTTGCGAATAGCAAAGCGAGCGTGCGCGTCACGGGTCTGCCACTGTGAGCGCTCAGTTGGGGGGGCAGTAGCGAGTGGGGCGGTCGCATGGCCGAGAGCGTGGTCGTACAGTGTAATATCTTCCTTGGCAGTGAGCTGTAGGAAAAGGTGCAGATCATCTAGCCAGGTTTCGAATTTGACCGGACGGCCCTCGGCGTCGAAAGCTAGAACAGGAGGACTAGCCATAGCGACAGCGGCAGTAGTAGAAGCAGTAAAGTCACTGAACAGGCGTGCGCAGGGTCAGCAGGGCCGGTGGGGCCTACGGACTGTAGTGGCGCACAAGCAGCAGTAGCAGGAAGTGTAGTAGTAGGATCTGCAGTGGTGCACAGGCGCAGCAGGCGGCAGCGAGAGCCGGCGCAGCAGGGGCGGGCTCAGCAGCGGTGATACGCGGGCGGCAGCGGGCGCAGCAGCGGCGGTGCGCGGGCGGCGGCGGGCTCAGCAGCGGCGGTGCGCGGGCGGCGGCGGGCTCAGCAGCGGCGGTGCGCGGGCGGCTGCGGGCTCAGCAGCGGCGGGCCGGGAGCAGTGCGGGCAGCGTGCGGGCCGGCGGCGGTCAGCGCACGAGCCGCGCAGGCTCAGCGCGGGCTGCGCGGGCTGCTCGCGGGCTGCGTAAGCGGGTCGCGGGCGGCTCGCGGGGGTTCGCGGGCAGGTCGCGGGCTGCTCGCGGGCAGTTCGCGGGCTGTGCGCGGGCTGCGCGGGCTGGTCGCGGGCTGCGCAGGCGGGTCGCGGGCTGTGCGCGGGCGGTTCGCGGGCTGTGAGCGCGGCGCGCTGTGCGGTTCGCGGGCGGCGTGACGGGGCCGATCGGGGCGCTAAGGGGCGACGCGACGGGGGCCGTGAGAGGCCGCTAAAAAAAAAAATTCGACGGGGCCGCAGGGCCGCTAGATCGTGCTAGATCGACGGGGCCAGCGGGGCCGGAAACAAGCGAAGGTAAGCAGGTAGGTAAGTCGGTGGGCCCTAAGAACAGTCCTAGCGAAGGACCTGCTCTGAAACCATGTCAGAAATAACTGAGCAGGAATGAATGAACTAGAACAGAGTTTGGTACAAGTAGGAAACCCTAACTTTGTGTACCCCCCAAGGTGTAACCCACTACAGCCTAGACAATATAAACATGCAATGTTTGACATAAGACACAAATATGGACTGAGAATGGCATGAGACTCGAAGCGCCATCCCCATAACAAACACTTTACGGGGTGAATTGAGAGCTCCAAGTGTCAGAATATTATGCTCTAGCCTGCAGTGGGGTACTCTATAGCGAGTACAACCCAATTAGGGTTTCCTATATGTATGCCAACTGCTGCTAGTGCAAACCCTCCTTTCTTCATTCTTACTTTCTACAGCTAGTTCTGACATGCTATCAGAGCAGGTCGACCCTCCTGGGTCGATCCTGTGGGTGGGCCCACCACCTAAGCCTTCCGCTGCTACTGCTACTGCTACTCTGTGTGTCGCACGCCTCGTGGCGTGCGACGGATTTTTCATCCCGCCGTGCGCCCCGAGGTGTGCGGCGGTTTTCTGCCCGCCGTGCGCCCCGAGGCGCGCGGCGGTTCTCTGCCCGCCGTGCGCCCCGAGGCGCGCGGCGGTTTTCTCCCCCCGTCGCCCGCCGAAGCGCCCCCGGGGACCCGCGCGTCGCCCCCGTCGCCCGTGCGCGGCCCGTACTGCACGAGCGCGGCCCGTACAGGCTGCGCCAGGCCCGCGCGCGGCCTGTCCTGCACGCGCGCGGCCCGTACGGGCTGCGCCAGGCCCGCGCGCGGCCCGTACAACCCGCGCGCTGCTCGTACGGGCTGCGCCAGGCCCGCGCGCGGCCCGTACGGCCTGCGCCAGGCCCGCGCGCGGCCCGTACGGGCTGCGCCTGGCCCGCGCGCGCCTCGGGCCGCCTGCGCGCGGTTCGTACGGGCTGCGCCTGGCCCGCGGGCGCCCGGTCTCCTCTCCCACTGAGCTGCACGCCGTCCCTCGCGCTTCTGACGGCGCCCCACCCCTGCTGCTGCCCGTACTCCTGAATTAGGGTTTGGGGGTGGAGCGTATGGGGGTGCCGTCTCTGTCAGCCGTCCCCTGCTCCTCCTCCTCCTCCGTCTCCCACTGCTGCAGCTGCTGCTCAGGGGGGTGGGTGTGTGGGAGCCGAGGGTTTAGGGTTTAAGGGGGGTGCCATGGGAGTGGAGCTAGGGTTTCAGCAGGGGGTGTGTGTTGGGGGGTGTGGGACAGTTGGAGGAGGTTGGGTGGAGGCAGCCGTCGTGTCGTCTGCAGCGCCTGTATTCCGGGGTTCTGATAGCCACCGGTAGCTCAGAGAGCCGGTTGCACCTGTCGCCCGTGGGTCCGTTGCTCCTGTCGCTGCTGATCAGACGCAGAGCCTGTTACTCCTGTATTCCGGGGCCCTTGCTCCCGGTAGCCACTAGAGTTGCACCAGAGCCGTCTGTTGCCCGTGTGTCTGCAGCTTCAGTCGTCGCCTCCACTCTTCTCTCCTCTCGCCAGCCCTCCTCCTCCTCACTTGCCCTCTGTAACTGCCTCTAGCTTTGCTCATAATTGTGCACTTTAAACTATTGCTTCTTAAACTTGTGCTCAGAATGTGTGGTGACATTGTGATCCACCCTGAGCTTGTACTGCTTTGCTTTCTCTGCTGATTACACCCCACTTTGGCTATGGGGGTGTGTCAGAATATTATGCTCTAGCCTGCAGTGGGGTACTCTATAGCGAGTACAACCCAATTAGGGTTTCCTATATGTATGCCAACTGCTGCTAGTGCAAACCCTCCTTTCTTCATTCTTACTTTCTACAGCTAGTTCTGACACCAAGTTCCGACCCGATGGCAAAACACGGCGTTGCAAAAGTCTTACATTAGTTTTTTGCATGTACGGAACTCGTGGTTCCGGATGGTCAATCAACTCACTCAACTTGTCCTTTAACACGGTGCAAATGGAGCACGGGTGGTTTGTGGTGTCTGATTTTGTGCATGACACCTTGCATGTCTCAGAGTAGTCGGCAACGTACGCATACAAGGCTGGCAATGCGTTGTACGACGCTCCCGTTTCATCCACTATAGGGATGCCGTGATGCGAAGCCTTAATCAAAGGCTCAAGAACAATGTGCATGATATGCTGAAAAATAAATAGCTTGTCATCAGAGTCGTATTCCGATGGATATTCGGGGAGGAGTGCGAGCAACACATGACCAAACGGCTTCCAACGATCATCTTTATCAATATTGGCAAGAGTAAGGTAGACGGGGTGCCCTTTGGCTTTGCCCCACCGGTCCATATGTGTCTCATCACTAGCAATGATGAGCGCACAAACCACCCCATTTGGATCTTCCTTTTTTATCTCCTCGTCAAGAGTATGCCACCAATCTCCCATTTCTGGTGTGGAATACACGTGAGGTTTATTTGGGGAACGTGGGGTGTGTTTGAGGACAAGTTTGGGGCCCAACTTAGGGTGGGTCAAGAGGTCCTTGATGCCTTGAATGGCACCACAATAAAAGTACTCAATATATGGCTTATCCGCCAATCGCAACCGTGCCTTTTTCCAATTTCGATGAGCATCGGGTGCCCTTGAGAAGGCATATTTCTCAACGTCTTTAGCGTTTTTTCAAGCGGCCACTTCTGCGAGGTTGGCGTTTGGGTGGTGGAAAACCTGAAAGAACTCATCAGTCTTCTTGTGAGACACCCCACAAGTGAGCAACCAGTGGGCCCAAGCATCCAAAAACACAAAAGGGGGCTCTCATCGCCGTCACTTGAAGTCCCATCATCCCCTTCATCCGCATGGGATGGAGTGGCGTCATCGGGCATGACATCCGACAACGAATCCATGGAACCTGAGGGTGAGGGGGGCGGTTGGAATGAGTCGGGGACCATGTTGTCCTGCATGATATTCGAGTCATCATCACCCCGTGAGGGCTCCGTATTTACATCGAGGATTGGTGGGTCCAGCATAGAGTGAGAAGAAGAAGGCATGGACGGGGGAGGGGAGGAAATGGAGAGAGTAGGAGAGGCCATGGATGCGGCATGCTGACGGCTCATAACAAATGGGCTAGGAGCATTCCCCGTTGCTGCATGACGCGTACTCCCAGGGCAACGCGTGCTATTGCGGTGGTTTGTTAGGTTGCCACGTGTCGTAAAACCGCTAGCAGGGCAGTCGGGGCAGTTGTAAGCCATAGCCCTGTGGTAAGCCATAAAAAAAACGAGTGGGGATGACATCAGACAGAGAGAATGAGGGGCAGTGAATGACGGGCAGAGAGTGTGTTGGAGGGTGCTTGAGGGGCAGAGTGAGTGAATGAGGGGCGGGGAGGGTGATTTGCGGGCAGAGTGAGAGTGAACGGGGGGCTAGAGGGTGATTGATGGGCAGAGAGAGTGAATGGGGGGCTAAACCCATCTGTTTGACGGGCTGAGTGAGTGAACGAGGGGCAAGAGGGTGATTGGCGCGGAGAGAGAGTGAATGGTTGGCAGAGAGAGTGATTGACGGGCAGAGTGAATGAATGAGAGGCAGGGAGGGCGCTCGGTGTGTTCATGAAGCCGCGCCGAGCAAGAAAAGCAACGGCGCGGCGCGGATTCACACACAGCAGGCGCGAGGTGTGTTCATGAGGCCGCGCCGAGCAAAAACATCAACGGCGCGGCGCGGAATCAGTCCAGCAGGCGCGAGGTGTGTCCATGAGGTCGCGCCGAGCAAGAACATCAACGGCGCGGCGCGGATTCAGTCCAGCAGGCGCGAGGTGTGTTCACGAGGCCGCGCCTAGATGAGAAGATATCCGCGGCTCGCATTCACACCGAGCAATCACACCGGCGCACTCGCGATCAAGGGGTGGGGCAAGAATCAAGAGATGGCGCGCCGCGCAAGCACGCCGTGCATCTGCTCCGCGAGATCAAGGGATGCGCCGAGCATTGCAAGAATTTCGTGCGGAGCGCGAACACGCCGTGCATCCTCCCAGCCCTCGCACGTGATGCGCCGAGCATCACGTGCACGGCGCGCTGCGCAAGCACGCCGTGCATCTGCTCGGCGCGATCAAGGGGATGCGCCGAGCATCACATGCACGGCGCGCCGCGATTGCGCCGTGCATCGTCTCCGCGCAAACCCTGGGAAGGGAGAGCACTGAATGCACCATCGCGAAAGTCTAAGGCCGGAAAAGTTGCTTTCACGCAACTTTGGTTTCGCAAGATTTAAGTATAGGTCAAACGCTTCTGTGTCGGGGTTACGGGGAAAGTGGCTTTTCCGCAACTCTCACGCAGCTTTCTAGCAACTGTTCCCGCAACATTGCCGCAACACGCACAGCGTCATGGGTACGTCATGTGTTCGTCGGTGACATTTGCGTCACCGTGATGACACTCCACGGTTACACCTGTGCGTTGCCACATAGCTGCATTGGAGCATACATGAAGTCACTATTCCACGTCAGCAAAATATCTCCACATGTAATAACGCTTTATGCCAGGTGGATGCCATTCCCTAACGAATCTGCGCGTGCTGCATGTAGGGTCCAGATGGTCACAGTTGTACGATGGCGATTGTCTCATCGCAACGAGGGTTTCCCGAACAGGAGCCGGCACATGGCCGCTCCGGATACGCCGCCGACCTACAAAACTCAAACGGATATGCCACATCGCGACCGTCCGTACGTTACAGATGTTGTTCCTAGATTGGTAGTGCAATCTACCTGTACCTGCAATCCGTCCGATCGGAGATAGTCCATGTCCAACTAGGACTACAGCTACCAACCGCACATACACGTGTAATCGTCGCGGATCTCTCGATAAGACACCTGTGACCATCTGCAACACCCACGTGGCCAACATACATTTGACACTTGTGCCGGCACCCAATAAGTAACGTATCGTTGACGAGCTGATCGGAGGGAGGTACGGTTGGTCTTTCGCCACGTCTTTAAACTAGCATGGCATCTAACGACCCCTATTAACCCGCCGTATTTGTTGCCGTGAATTGCGCCGCACTTGTCGCCGTGACGCACGGAACTGTGGTAAAACCATCCTTGTTTATAGGTTGAGCACGGTCTCCCCTAAGTGTTTAAAAATCCTGCATATTTGTCCTCGATTTATTCCACATACGCACCAAATGAACAAATATAGCCTCCTCCCACTAAGGCACTACACCAGTCTACGACACACAATTTGCCAAACAACCCTAAGCAGGTCACATACCGTCAGCCCCCGGATAGAAGCGCCCCTGGGGGTATAAAAAAACACTGTTTTTTAGGGGGTGCGCTTATAATTGAGGAATTTTATAAGAGCCGGCGCTTATAAAATGGCAAAGCAAGTTTATATTTGTTTTACACCAATCTGTACACCTTGTTCTGCCAATTGTAATCGAGTCGAATATATCTGGGGTCGCGAATCTGATTCTCGCGCAACTTACGGTAGCAGGGATGTATTCCCTGCCAACACATGCTGACTAAGCGACAGCAAGTGCTGACTAGACGCGCAGCAAGTGTGATGTGAGTGGGAAAGTGGACCTGTACTTCGATTCCCTGGTAAAGAGAAATTCGTTTCTGAAATCGACTGATTTTCAGAATAAAAAATAGACATGCGCTTATAATAAATCAGAATTTTTTAAGGGGTGCGCTTATAATCGAGGACCGGATATAAGCGCCCTCATCCTTTTATAAGCGCCGGCGCTTATCCGAGGCCTGCGCTTCTATCCGGGGGCTTACGGTATTGGATTCACTCTCTGACTCATCAGACTCCTGATGATCGTCTTCAAAGGATGCTTCGTCTTCCAGGAGGCATTCCAGGCCGCAAGATGAAAGACGGAGCCCATGCCTGCCCCACTTCCAGGACTTCATTTCCTCATCGTAGGCCACTTCATTCCCACACACGGCATCTGCAATGGCATCAAAGGCCAGCTTCTGGATCCGGCGCACAGAAGCGCCGTTATCGCACGGTGAGTTGTGGAGTTTCCCCTTGCGCGCCTCCCAGTTGATAATGGCGTCCGTGATCTGCGATGGCCGAAAAAAACCCACTCAAAACGGAGACTTCTACGGACGTGGCTACATCATATGTGCGCAACGGTGTAAACGTACCAGGTGCTCGAGCCACGACATGTGGTACAGCTTTAGAGTTGTTTCTTTGTCGGAGCGCTTCCCTCCGAACGCCGCGATGGCACATGCCGAGAACGCTCCTGAAGCAAAGGCCAGTCCTTCCTTGCTGATGTGCCAATTGCACAAGGAACAAACCCAGATGCAACCAGCGCTTCGAGATACTAGCACATGTACACCCCGCAGTCCCAGCTGTTTGGTTGTTTGGGGATCTGGTGACCCTGCGTACAATTCAGTCACGAAGATGGAAGTCATCAGAATCCGCTACTGTAATAGCAACAATTCCGAGCACTTTGAGCCAACCCTAGTCACCGTCGTGGCATTGATAAGGCGCTGCCTAGCCGCCTCTGGGTCCACCTCCGGATGATCGCGTGTGCACATGAGGTGCAGTAACCTGCACGACCACACATCCACCCGGTCATATGCGGCCGCAAGAAGAGTTTGAATGAACGTGTCACACACTGCTCTTTAACGAAACTCACGCCTTAGTCCCGTCGAAGGCATCTCTCGTCTTGGTATGGAGGCCCTCACTGTCGAATAGAATGAATTCCACCGGAGTCGCAGTCTGGGTTACTATCCCGCTCGGGTTGGTTACCACCATCAAAGAATAGTGCTTCCTGCATGATCCACGATTCATTGTTAGGCGGGGGCTGCATATGGGCGTATTAGACTGCCGGGGGAAAGACGTATGTACCCGGCAAAGATTGGGACAGCGATGTAGTCGTACTCGAACACGGATGGGCCCGTGCATCTCCCGACCGGCTTGCCGTGCATCTGGGCATACGCATACGCCTTGCTGTCTAGGGCCACCCAGGATTTCCCGTTCGGGCATGCCGGGTACCTGATGTTCAGGAGGCTGCAAGGGTGCGGCGGGACAACGCACAACGGATTAATAAGCGTTAAAATCGGAATACCATCCCGGTGGCGTTCAAGGCTGTAGGAGTACTGCCGTCGACCACGCACATGTTGTGGAAGTCGATGACCGCGTCGTTCAGGCATTGCTTGTCGGCGAGCGACACGGCGTCATGCGCATTCACTTGACAGCCCACGCCCATGTGGTTATACAGCGACAAATTCTTGAACTTCGAAGAGGATGGTGCTGTCAATAGAGCTGTCAGCGCGTCATTCGGCGCAGGCTCTTCGTTGGCGCCGGGAAGCCGCGAGCCCCATGCTGAAACAGCAGCCTCAGATGCGTTCTCCTTAATCGTTTTCCCCTGCTGGACTTCACGCGAGCGCATCCGCTTGTTGCTCAGCGATTCCGGGATCGTTGTGTTATCCCGCCGCGCTCCTGCCGATTGCCTACGCGTTGGCATGGCTTCGGTCCTAAGGAGACCGCGTTTAGCGGCCTGCGCTTTGGTTCGCGGAACCATGGATAGTCAGAGTTGGTGGGAAAGGCCGAAACCCTAGTCTGGCAACAAATTAGCCGTCGGGCTATCGGGCGACAGAACCTCTTGTAGGCTCAACTAGTCACCAAGGGTAACAAATATCGGATCTCGCTCAGTTGATGTTGACCCAAAAACGGGTCGCGTTTCTAGAATGTGAATACCACCATGGCGGTTCGCGACTGGCAGCTGATTGCTGGTGAAAATGACACTTGTCACGTGCCTGTTACAAGCCGAGGATGCTGTACCCTCGTCAGCATGCAAACCTGCGACCATCCGAAAGGTTGTGTTTCTCAATTGTGCAGCTCTTAACGGGCCGACATATGTCCCGTTAGAGATACATTGAGATGCGAATATCGATTTTGTTACGAATACCACTATGTCCATTTACGTTCACTGTATTGTTAATGTTATCGTCTCGAATCGCGTTTATACAACTCGTCGAATACCAACAGTGCCTGTACAGTTTACAGCATCCAAATAACATGATGTAGATTGATGTGCACGCAAATTATGTAGTATTAGTATAGAGATTGTTGGAAGTTTACAGCAAGTACCCTCGTCTACCGACATACACATAAATGCGTACAGTAGCGAAGATGCATATACAGTGGACGGAGAAGTCAGTCTCAAATGAGCTTTCTGGGCAAGAACATGTGGTAACTACCGCGCACAAATCGTATGTCCTATGAGATGTACCCACGTCATTGCGCAATCCTGTGCTTCTGTGGCCAATCTACGCTGGGCAGGTCAAAATAACTTGTGGTGCGCTGGCGCTGATGCTTACAGAAGCTTGACTCACGTCTTGTCAACGATGCAGCGACATTGGACGGTGTTTCCGCCCGCTCTAACGGGTATATCATATGCCGCTCTGTGTCTCGGACGCCATTTCACTTCCTTGGCGGCTTTAAAGGATTTATTTACGCGGCTTGGCGCATCTCCCAGTGACGTCTATATCTTTGTAGAAGTTACTCTCTGCCCTGCGCTGCAGCCATACCTGCATCCGTTCGAAGGCCCCAATGTAACAGAGCTGAAGCGGCTGTCTATCGGCCTTCTCTATTCCGCCGACGGCGCACAACGCTTCAGGCCCGTCGTTGTGAGCCACGATCGGGAGCCAATGCGGCTGGGCTCCGATGTGAATGGAGACGAGTGGGCGAACATCCGCCGTACTCGGTCCGGCCGCATAACCCCAGAGGTAATGTCCATCTATATGACAAAAATTTATGTCTCCGACATATGGACTCATGTCGTTGGTGCCTAATAAATGTCTTTGCGATAACCGTTATTGTTATGTGCAGCTGTTCACACAGTTCATGCTTGGCCTCAACGCTGCGAGATTGGCCGAGGACCGTGACATCGTCGTCCTTGTGTCCTCGCGTAGGCACAGGCTCCCTTGGGGGGAGGGCAAAGTGCATACAAATGGGCCGTTCGTGGTGCACCACCTAACCCATACTCGCATTGTGCAGCTTCATGATACTGTTCCTGACGTGGGGAACCCAGTGGTGCAGGGCATTGTCGCGTTCTTTAAGGCTGAATTCCGTTTGATGTGGGTGGACCACCAGACGCGCTTCATGACGCGCGTGCCACCAGCATGGGTGTGGAGGGGTAACTCTCCTTCGGCCGCGAAGACATTGCAGTGGACGTACGAAGCGCTTTGGGGGGTGGCGACATCCCACATTCAGCTAACGTTCTGGCGCACTGGGTGCGTCCCGGACTAGTGGATGTCTCAGCTTCACGCAATCAACAGCGACATGCATGTCGAGGTTGTGGAGCAACTCGTTGCCAGCCTCATGGGCCTGCAGAGGAAGCTGGACAAGTTGGACATCCCTGACTGCGTGATGGAAGCAATGGACTATGCGACTTGGGATGACGAGATGGACGAGGTTACGACCGGATGCGTGCCAGAGCCGGTCATCCGTCTCGTGGATGATTCAAGCAGTGACGGCCGCATTTCGTGGGACAACAGGACTCGCCGCAGGTTCCTGTGTATGGCATCCTCTGCGTACACAAGGCTTGCCAGCGCGAAGGGAGTTGCTCCGCGTGACGTTGTCACGCTTAAGCGCCCGGGGAACTCGGATCTTGTGGACCGCCTGGTGCGCACACCAGAGAAGAAGGTGCGGATGCAGTCCTACGCGCCTTCGTCGTCCATGTCTCCAACGGCCAGCGAGGAGATATGCTTCCAGTCCCCTTCCACATCACTGTGTAGCGTTCGGGAGGATATTGAATATGGGCTGTTGTGACATCTGATGATAATGTTGTTATTATTACCAATTACGCTTGTTATGTAATCAGCAAATCGACATTTGTCTCCAGTACGTCTCGGGTTTGCTTACATTGGGGATGAAGGGATGTCCAGGCTCTCCCCGTTATGGCACAGTTATTTAAATGCATGATTAATACCTAAGGCTAGTGTTCGGTCCAACAAGATGACCATGTTGCGTGCCAGTTCACATAAAAACCATACCACACCGCTTCGTACCGTACCAGCATTGCGTTACCCGATTCCCGTAAGACTGACGCCCGCGCTAACCTACTGCTCGCCTCAAACCCTAGCGCATTAGGAGCCAGTACAGAGTTCAGTTGGTATTGGGAAGATGAGCGTAACGCGTTCAAAATCGCGCGACGTGCTGGAGCCTCGACGGCGCAACACACGGAGCTATTTCATACGGTCAAAGCCCACGATAGCCTATGCCATAATGCAGGTGCATGGTGCCATGCTTACTCAACGAGGTGAGAGCCTTAGCGCACCCACCGTTCTGAGTTCGCTGGACCCCTTCCTCGGTAGTGGATGGCGCAGTCCTAGACAGCACCGTGCGCAGGCGATCATAGAAGCCCGTGCGTCTCTTGCCATACCTCCCGACGCGGCCACACCGTTCATTAACCTGAGGCTCGTTTACGCCACGTATCCGGACGAGTCGGAGTCGAGCATCACACGTGCCAAAGGTCGGCGGTTCATGACGTCAATAGCTGATTACAGGGTCGTAAACCACCGCGCAACAAGCCTCGATGATGTCATACTGCCGGGGTTACCGTCGTTTGACTACAGAGCCGTTACAATGGCAGAGGCGAGGGCGATGGGTTATGAGGTGAGGTTCGTTGGTGGGCCGACGTGTTACTTTTCCATATGGCCAATGTCTTGTGTGGCATGTTCTTCTGGTGTGCAGGCTGAGAGACGTCGGTCCGATGGGTCTAGAATTTCGGCACCTTACCCACGAGACATATACACAGGAGGTGGCACCTCTTCCAATGCAAGTGTTAGAGAGCGTTGCCATTCCGCATGCGCTCTCGTGCACTGGTGCTGTGGTGCAAGCCTGTCCCCAGCTAAACCTTGATGAAGCATCTTGCAGGTGAACGGGCTCACAGAGTGGAAGGAAATGGAAGGAGGAGTGCGTATTGGGGATCTCAATCGAGCGCTCGGGATGCTCCCGTGGTGGTCCAAGGTACCAACGAAGCCCACCCAGGCGGGGTTTATGAAGGGCACCTCATCCAAGCATATAGATTATGCCTCTATTCGCCTCGTGAAGTCCACCTTTAAGCGGTAGAGCGGCGCAATGTACTTACCGGCGCGTGGGATTGGGTTGCTATCGAGCGGGTTTAAAATGTGTCAGATACTTTTGAATATATGCCAATGTAAGGTGGAGTTTTGCTGTATGATGTGCTTCGTGTTTAGATCATATTTTTGGAAATTACAAACTGGCGAACGTCTTTGTACACGTTGTACTACACTCTCCCTATTCTAAACGGGTGTACATGGGCAAACAGCGAGATTCGCCCCGGCATTATCGCGGATGGATATGGCTTCCGACGTGGCCTCGGTGGTTGGGAGGCATATACAATGAGTCATGTTTAACTGTGTGGATATTCCGTCAAACCCTAATATAGTGCCCTGTATGTCTTCCCCTAGCAGTAACGACACTGAGGAAGCGGGGCGTCATATCCACAAGCTTCTCAAGGGATTCCTTTGATCGCGATGGCGCGCATGTGCAGGCTCCGCCAGCGTGTGGTGATATAAGTGCGGATGCGGATACCAGTCGGGAAAAAACCGTCATTGTGACTGTAACACCCGAGCCACACTCGGGTGCTGGCCGACAGCCGATGGTAGCCTCCTCTGATGACCAAACGGAGGAGGGAGTCCTGGGACCTAAGCAGCCAGGTACGGGACCAGAGACGGACGGAAATACGAAGATATCAGCGGAGGGGAATGTAAATGCAGCACACTCTGCACCACATAGCCCAGAGACGCTGCAGGTTGAGCAAATGGCCGCGGGTGCGGAGCGCGGAGATTCCCCGGCCGGTGCACGCGGATGTTCCACCCGCGCGAATGATCTCTTCGACTTTTTCTTTGGGGGCAACAGAGGTGACGCGAATGATGCGCCGTTGGGACGGGAGGGTCCGACCCTCCAAACAACGCCAGCTCGAGCTCAGCGTACGGGGCCCCAGGCGATTGCGGGTCTAGCGCCGCAACTCCTACGATGCACGTCCAGTCACACACAGGTGCGTACTAAACAACTCAAATTGCTTGACAGCGTGCTGCCAAGTTTGGGAACCCTGCCGCACGTTTTTTACCTCGCGCTGCGCCGCGTTGTGTACGTGTCTCTTAGGACGCCCGGAGGAAAGTACCCACGAGGATGGGCGGCGCCGCGTGAGGTGCAGGCGTACGCACGTCACTGACTCCGAAGGTAGGGGACGTCTTGTTATTTGCCGTCATTGATGCTTCACATTGCTTCACGAGTTGTCGTTGGGTTATTTTGGCAGATGCTACCAGGACCACCAATGTCGATGGAGCGTTGCTTCTGTTAAATGTTCTTGATCGTCTCATGCGGTCACGTCGTAGTAGGCCTGGACACCGTAGTAGCTATTACTGATACAATAACGGCCATGTGGCAATATGGCGAAGACTGCCATACCCAGAATGTCTGGAGTTCTGGAGTACCCGGATTTGTGTTAAATTAGTATTATGATCTTGCGACACTATGTGCATGAAGTGGTGGGAGGAGACGAGGGCGGTGCTGAGGATGCGTTGACATTTGTGTCAGAAATAACTGAGCAGGAATGGAATGAACTAGCACAGAGTTTGGTACAAGTAGGAAACCCTAACTTTGAGTACCCCCTAAGGTGTAACCCACTACAGCCTACATAATATAAACATGCAATGTTTGACACACCCCCATAGGCGCAGTGGGAGACAACCACAGGGTCACAAGACCAGTCAAAGCAAAGCAAAGCAAGCTCAGGGTGGATCTCAAGGATTCCACACAAATTCCGAGCACAAGCAAGCGGTCACAAGACCAGTTCACATGCAGGTTTATAACAAAGCAAGAGATACAGTGATCACAACCTAGCAAAAGTAAACAAGTAGGCATATATATATAGTGATCACAGTACAAGCAAGGTCAAGAGGTAAGCAAGTGAGGCCCAGTAGGTACAAGGCCTAGCAGCGTGCAAAAGCGCTGATGGTCACAAGGCTGAAGCGCCTTGGTGAACACATCAGCAGTGTTGGCCTCCGTGGCCACGTAACGCAGACAAAGCTGACCACGCTGCTGCAGCTCTCGAGCAAGGAAGTACCGCAGAGCGATGTGCTTCGTTCTGTGCTCCAGTCTGTGCTCCTCACACAAGGCAATGGCAGCCTTGTTGTCGACGTACAGCACTGGAGGAGAACGAGGCCGCTCTCCGAGGTCGGTCAGCAGGTAGGTCAGCCAAGGCTGTGGCGTAGATCTCAGCCTCACAACTGGAGCTGAGAACAGAAGAAGAGCGAGTAGAACGCCAAGAAACTGAGCCAGAGCCAAGGCTGAAGGTGTAACCCTGCGACGACCGCTGAGTAGCCTGGTCGTCTGCCCAAGAAGCGTCTGAGTGCCCTGTGAGAACAACCCGGTCTCGCCCTCCAAGCACAAGCCCCATGCCCGACGTACTGCACAAGTAGCGCAACACCCTCTTAGCAGCATCCATGTGCTCCTTCCGGTGACGGCCAGGAGCGACATAGCGTGCTAGGATGCTAAGAGGGTATGCAAGGTCAGGTCGAGTGCAGGTCATCAGGTACATGAGGCAGCCCACAAGCTCTGGATACGGGCCACTCGGCTCTACGGACTCATCCGAAGGCAGAGCTGAGAGCGAGTGACCGGTAGGCAGAGGAGTGGACTGAGGCGAGGAGTACGTGAAGCGGAAGCGCTGGAGAACCTGCTGCACCATGTGTGACTGAGTCAGGGTGATGGTGCGCCGTGCTCTGTCCCGGGTGATCCGCAAGCCAAGATAGCTCGTCAGCTCACCCAGGTCTGTGCACGTGTGTCTCCTCTGCAGCTCCGACTTCACGTGAGCGAGTGCCGCGGTGTCAGCAGTGGCAAAGACCAAGTCGTCGACGTACACGAGGATGTAGAACGGCGGCAGCGAGGTGTCGGTGCGTAGAAACAGCGACGGGTCAGCAGTAGAGGGAGCGAACCCAAGAGCCGCAAGTGTCGTCCTCAGTGTGTCGTGCCACTCACGTGGCGCCTGGCGGAGACCGTAGACCGGCCGCTGAAGCCTCCACTGGGTGCCAGGAGGAACTGACCCAGTGAAGCCAGGGGGGCGACGCAGCCAGATCTCCTCGTGCAGGCTGCCCTGCAAGAAAGCAGTGCTGAAGTCAAGAGAGTGAAGCTCGTAGTCGCGGTGAGCGGCTATGTGCAGCAGCACCCGAAGAGTAGTCATCTTCGGGGTGGGGGAGAAGGTCTGAAAGAAGTCTACTCCCTCTCGCTGACTGAAGCCTCGAGCCACGTAGCGCGCCTTGAAGACAGGTGGAGAACCCGGCGGCCGCTTCACCCTGAAAATCCACATGCCACTGACGATGTTCGCCCCAGGAGGGGGAACCTCGTCTACGTAGGTGCCTGTGGACTTCCAGGAGGCCATCTCTGCGTCCATGGCTGTCTGCCACTGAGAGGAGTAGGGACCCGCCATCGCCTCAGCGTAAGAGCGTGGGGTCGGGATGTCTGGTGCATCCGGGTCTCCCTCAGGGGCAACTAGCAAGGACACGAGACGGGGCAAAGCAGCAGCAAGGCAGTGGAACTCCTCCTGTCTGTCCTCAAGGACGTCCGTGCCGAGGGCACACTCACCCCCGACGGACGGAGGACAGGCAGACGCAGACTCAGACCTAGCGACAAGGCTGGCAGCGTAGTCTAGGCGACAGCGAGCAGCAAAGTCAACCAACTCAGCGACCAGAGCAGACGCAGCAGAGGACTCAAAGGTCGGGTCAGTGACAACTGTAGCGAGGAGACGCGTAACAGTGGGACTGGCAGCACGACGGGAGTCAGACTCCGGGTCAGGAAGAGTAGGAAGAGAGGACGCAGGAGGAGACGGCAGCGGGACACGCTGCGGAGCAGTGGAGGGACGCAGAGTCATGTAGTGAGTGCCAGGGACAGGAGGAGGACGCTCACGTGGGACACGACGACCAGTGCGAGCAGTACGAACAGGCGACGCAGGACGAGACTCAGGCTCACGACGCTCTGTAAGACCTCCTGTGGGACCAGCGTAAGGGGAGGGAGCAGGGAGAGGCGAGGCAGGCGGTAACTGTGACTGCGGCTGGACAGGCAGAGGACACTCGACGGAGGGAGGAGGACTAGGAGGAGGAGCCTGACCAAGAACCTGCTGAAGGAGCGGTACGAAGTACGGTCGCGGCCGCACAGCGTCTCCAGAAGCAGCAGGGACACCAGTGGCAGCCCCAACGCCCGAGTCCTCAGCACCAGCAGCAGCTCCAACGCCCAGGTCCTCAGCACCAGTAGGAGCTCCAACGCCCGAGTCCTCAGCACCAGCAGCAGCGCCACCTGTCGGGTCCTCAGCACCAGCAGCAGCTCCAACGCCCGGTTCCTCAGCACCAGCAGCAGGGCCACCGGTCAGGTCCTCAGCACCAGCAGCAGCGCCACCGGTCGGGTCCTCAGCACCAGCAGCAGCTCCAACGCCCGGGTCCTCAGTACCAGCAGCAGCTCCAGCCCCCGGGTCCTCAGCACCAGCAGCAGCTCCAGCGTCCGAGTCCTCAGCACCAGTAACAGCACCACCGCTCGGGTCCGCAGCACCAGGAGCACCACTACGAAGACTGCAGCGCCGCGTGTACCACTCGCGGATCACCTGAATGGGGGGGAGCTCCTGGGTAGGAGGGGAAGTACCGGGACGAGCTCCAGAAGCACCTCTCCGGAGGCGACAGTACTCGAGGTACCTCTCCTGCAGCTGCTGGGAGGAGAGGGCTCCTCCAGGCGTAGCACGCTCAGGCTCAGCACCCCCAGACGTAGCACCCCCAGACTCAGCACCTCCAGGCTCCGCACCCCCAGGCTCCGCACCCCCAGGCTCAGCACCCCCAGGCTCCGTACCCCCAGGCTCAGTACCCCCAGGCTCCGCACCTCCAGGCCCAGCACCCCCAGACTCAGCACTCCCAGGCTCAGCACCCCCAGACGCAGGACGCGAGTCAACAGCTACCTCGACAGGCTCACCCGGGTCTACCTGGGACACACCTGAGGGAGCGGCACCCTGAGGGGGGAGGGGGTCGGGTACCTCAGCACCTGGAGCGAGGAAGAGCGGCGGAGGGGGGAGGGGGGCAGTGCGGTAGGGGAAGAGGCGGTAGAAGGGGACGGACTCGTCAAAAGTGACGTCCTGAGAGGCCAGAACCCGGCGCGAGGTGACGTGGTAAAACTGCCATCCAGGCGCGTCGGGAACAAAGCCAAGGAAGACACAGGGAAGAGCGCGACGGGAGAGCTTGTCCACAGACGTGTCGCGGACAAAAGCTCGGGATCCCCACACCCGGAAACGCGACGCATCGCCAACCTCTCCCATCCACCGTAGAGTCGGGGAAGTCTCCGGCACGGAGACACGGGGCCAGAGGTTGAGCTGATGCGCAGCGTACCAGACCGCAAACGGCCACAGAAAGTGGGGAGCAGCCGCATGGGTCAGGGAGGTACGAGCGACCTCCATGACTAAGCCAATGCGGCGCTCAGCAACCCCATTCTGCTGTGGAGAGGCCGGAAGCGTGTACGACTGCTCAATGCCGTGCTCAGCACAGTAGGCTGCCAAGAGGTCGGAGGCAAACTCACCACCTCTGTCAGAGTGCAAGCGCAGGACAGGAAAGTCCGAGTGAAAGCGCTCGCCTAGCTGGAGACGGGCTCGGCTGATCCAGGGGATCAAAACACCAGGGACGTCACCCTTGGCGCGCAAGGGGAAGACCGTGGTGTAGCGCGAGTAGTCGTCAACAACTATCAGGAAGTACCTCTCCTGACCCTGACCACGGACGCGGGCTGGGCCCCACACGTCCATGTGGAGCGTCTGCAGGGGAGCGGTCGTCGGGGGAAAGGAGGAGGAGTGAGGAGCGGCGCGCTGCCGCCCCTCGACACAGGGTATGCAGTCAGGAGCAGGGGAGTCAGGAAGGGGAGGGAGCACCCTGGGAAGACCAGCAACAAGGTCCCGTTTGTGCATGGCCCGCAGGCGCTGCACAGACGGGTGACCAAGGCGGTGGTGCCAGAGGACGGTGTCGTTCGCCAGAGAGCGACACGAGCAGGGGGCGGACAGCTGACCTGACGCTGACGCAGACGCAGCTACCTGAGGGGACTCAGTGGTCAGTGTGTACAGGTCAGACCCCGGCTCTCGAGTGAAAGTAGCTAGGTGGCGGCCCGTCCGAGCACACGTGCAGTGAGTCACACGCTCGTAGGCAGGGGTGAACTGGTGAACACCCCCGTCCTGGAGCGCACTACCTGCCACCAAGTTCGTGGAGAACGAGGGGAGGTAGAGACCTGAGAGCGTGCCGGACGGAACCGCTGGACACGGAAGGGTGGTGGAGGAGGTCGCAAGGACCGGACCCCCAGAGGGGTCAGCAAGAGAGACAGCAACCGGCCGAGCTAGAGGCTCAAGGACAGTGCGGTCACAAAAGAAAGAGCGAGAAGCACCTGAGTCCAGTGTGAAGGTGTGCAGTGCTGCAGTCGACTCAGTACCAGGGGGCACAGACGCACAAGCACCTAGAGCAGCAGCTGCAGTAGTACCTGTGGAAGCAGACACACTAGCACCTAGAGCAGCAGCGGGGCTGGCCTGAATGCCCGGGTCGGGCGGAACACGCAAGTACTGAGCACCCTCTCCACTAATAGACATCGCATACATGGCAGTGAGAATAGCATCAAAGTCCAGTGCCCAAATATCAACACCCTTCCTGAGCAGCTCAGCCCAGCGCGGCAGCTCACCCCCACCAGGAAACTGGGTGCGCCACGCATCGTTGAGGCGGGCGAAGCAGCGCTCCGTCTGGTGCGGCCCCCCACACGTCTGGCCAGTGCGGTCACCTGTACGAATAACGTACTGGCAGGTGACGCTGCGCCGCGCATACCACTCACGGGCGGCCTGAAGGGTCGGGGCAGGCTGCTGACTCTGACCGCCCCCCGGGCCTCCACGACCACCACCCCCTCCGCCTCCGCCCCGGCCACCTCCACCCCTGCCGCTGCCACGACCACCTCCGCCTCCGCTGCCACCTCCGCCCCTGTCACCACTCCCAACGCCGCTGTCACCTCCACCACTGCCGCCACTAGCCTCTCCAGTCGCACCTCCACCGCCACCACCTCCACCCCCGCCTCCTCCGCCACCACCCCCACTCCTGCCACTCCTGCCCCTGCGTCGTCCGCCTGAAGCAGACGCAGCCCCGACCTTCTCAGCACCAAGGAGGTCGACAGCAGCAGCAGAGGCGACAGAGGGGAGGAGGGGGGAAGGGGAGCACCCCTCGAAGAAGGGGCCGCGGGGGTCGCCACGAGAGGTGCCTACAGCGACGATACTAGCCTCGGCTGCAAGCAGTTCCTTCTCGAGGAGGGCTATGGTGAGCTCAGTGGGGGAGCGAGAGAGGAACTGGTCCCTGACAGGGCGCAGAGAGTCAGGGAGGCGGGTGACAACGTGGTAGAGAGTGATCCAGAGCGGGGGGGGGTTGCTAGCGAGGAACTCGTCAGGCATGGCAGCGCGAAAGCGAGCCTCACTAGTCTTAAGGTGGGTGATGAGGTCTGCAACAGTGTGAAAGGAGGCTAGGTCGGGGAACAGGTAGGGGAGAGTGAGGCGGCCTAGCGTGGCAGAAGCGGGTGAGGAGTAGCGGGCCACTACAGCTGTGTAGAGGTCCTTAGCAGTCTTGCACTGGCCGAAGTGCTCGCGCTCATCTAGCGGCAGGGAGTTGCGAATAGCAAAGCGAGCGTGCGCGTCACGGGTCTGCCACTGTGAGCGCTCAGCTGGGGGGGCAGTAGCGAGTGGGGCGGTCGCATGGCCGAGAGCGTGGTCGTACAGTGTAATATCTTCCTTGGCAGTGAGCTGTAGGAAAAGGTGCAGGTCATCTAGCCAGGTTTCGAATTTGACCGGACGGCCCTCGGCGTCGAAAGCTAGAACAGGAGGACTAGCCATAGCGACAGCGGCAGTAGTAGAAGCAGTAAAGTCACTGAAAAGGCGTGCGCAGGGTCAGCGGGGCCGGTGGGGCCTACGGACTGTAGTGGCGCACAAGCAGCAGTAGCAGGAAGTGTAGTAGTAGGATCTGCAGTGGTGCACAGGCGCAGCAGGCGGCAGCGAGAGCCGGCGCAGCAGGGGCGGGCTCAGCAGCGGTGATACGCGGGCGGCGGCGGGCGCAGCAGCGGCGGTGCGCGGGCGGCGGCGGGCTCAGCAGCGGCGGTGCGCGGGCGGCTGCGGGCTCAGCAGCGGCGGGCCGGGAGCAGGCAGCGCGCGGGCCGGCGGCGGTCAGCGCACGAGCCGCGCAGGCTCAGCGCGGGCTGCGCGGGCTGCTCGCGGGCTGCGTAAGCGGGTCGCGGGCGGCTCGCGGGGGTTCGCGGGCAGGTCGCGGGCTGCTCGCGGGCAGTTCGCGGGCTGTGCGCGGGCTGCGCGGGCTGGTCGCGGGCTGCGCAGGCGGTTCGCGGGCTGTGCGTGGGCGGTTCGCGGGCTGTGAGCGCGGCGCGCTGTGCGGTTCGCGGGCGGCGTGACGGGGCCGATCGG
Organism: Closterium sp. Yama58-4; assembly: GCA_947470075.1. Lineage (NCBI taxonomy): Eukaryota > Viridiplantae > Streptophyta > Zygnematophyceae > Desmidiales > Closteriaceae > Closterium > Closterium sp. Yama58-4. The sequence goes on from CANIUD010000844.1 coordinate 93,586, forward strand.
GGCGCTAAGGGGCGACGCGACGGGGGCCGTGAGAGGCCGCTAGGAAAAAAAAGTTCGACGGGGCCGCAGGGCCGCTAGATCGTGCTAGATCGACGGGGCCAGCGGGGCCGGAAACAAGCGAAGGTAAGCAGGTAGGTAAGTCGGTGGGCCCTAAGAACAGTCCTAGCGAAGGACCTGCTCTGAAACCATGTCAGAAATAACTGAGCAGGAATGGAATGAACTAGCACAGAGTTTGGTACAAGTAGGAAACCCTAACTTTGAGTACCCCCTAAGGTGTAACCCACTACAGCCTACATAATATAAACATGCAATGTTTGACAATTTGTTGTAGTAATTGGCCTGTATGTGTAATGATGTGCACCAAATACACTGGACGTGTAATAATTGGTGCACCTTGCTTTGCCGTATCGAGTATACACCCAGATTGGTGTAATCACATATCTTGACACCGGCAGGTTGATACTTCACGAGGCGATTTCTTACCGCCGACATTTGTGCAGGTTAGGGTTTCTCGTTAATGATAAGGCCGACCGCACAGACTCTCCGCCCATCGTGCATGCACGATGGCTTCGACCCGCCATTATGAACCCGGTGATAGTGGGGCGAGGTAGAATGTAAACAGATGATCCTCAGACGGTCCTTGGGTAGGGGTGTGTGCGTAGACTAGGACGCATGGCAGGGAACAGGTGCGGGGCATGTGGGCAAGAACTGGACTCAGACAACCTGCTGAGGATCCATCTGTATCGAAATGACACGTGCAGGGACACGCTGCTCGAGAGGTTAGAGAGTAGGGCGGTGGAGGCGTTGGCGGAGGCTTTGGCCGCGTTGAGAAATAGCCCGCATCATTCGGACAGTGAGTCTGTCCCGGGTAGCCCCCACTCCGCGGACTCGCTGTTCCGATATCTGAGGGAGTCCTATGAGCGTGCGGACTTTGTGGGGGGGTATGTGTCGTCGTCGGACGATGGATCAGTTTCCACAGTTGGCGAGCTGTTCAATACTCTGAACGAGCTGTACTTGTTCTTCAAGGACGCTCATTTATCGGACAGAGAAATAAATAGAGTATTGCACATATTCAACCACCCGGGGTACAATCCTGCAGCGGTTCGTCGCTGGCAGAACGTCACGGACGTGAGGCGGTATGGGGAGTCACACGCGCCAGACGACATGGTGCCCCGGAGGAAGGTCTCAGATGCTGGAACTGTTGTACAAGGACACCAAGCTGGTGAGCGATCAATGATGGGTGCAGTAACGAGCCGACGGGCCTCTGTCTGTTTATGCACTGACTCCAAAAAGGGTGTGGCCGCATCTGTGTGGACAGATTGCGCAGAAAATAGTGAAGAAACTTGTGAATGTACGAGGATTTGTCAAAAGGCCGCGGCGAGATCCAGAGGATACAACGGAGACGAGACATTTCAGTACGCCCGACACAGGGACTTGGCTGGAAGATGTGCAGGCAAGTAGATGCACTTGTTCCCAATCGTCACAAGGGGCGACGTTGTGATTTGGTATGACTTATTGGGTCACGTTGTGTCGTTGCCAGGCGGAACTGCCGGAGGAGGATTCAAAGGTGCTGGGTGTCATCTCGTACAGCGACAGCACATACGCGTCGGGGAACGGACGCCTACAGGCATGGCCAATGCTGATGGGTTTGGTCAATGTTCCGGAGGAGTTAAGATGGCGTGAGCCAGGGCACGCTCTAGTGGGTGTGCTCCCTTTTCCGCCAGAGTGGGCATCGGCGACGGAGAAGACTCGGGTGTATCAGGAGGCGTATCGCATCGTGATGGGTCCGTTGATGCGAGAGAGCCGCGAGTAAGTGTTTTGAATGCATGATGTAGGTCGTTGGCGTCTAAGCGGTTCATTGGGCGGCGTCTTAATGCCATCGAACTTTTACATTGTGCTTGCAGTGGTCCTCTTCGATCCTTTGATGTGTCAGACGGGCGCGGAGGTGTGGTGAAGGCATATCCATGCCTATATGCATTTGTTGGCGACTATCCGGAAGGGTGCCGGGCCACAGCAACGATGCAGCAGGCTTCGCACAGACCGTGCTCGAGCTGCTACATCAAGAGGGCGCACCTCCATGACCTGTCAAACAAGTACATAGTGCGCACTGTGAAGAGAGAGCGGCACGCGGCGGCAAAGATACTGAGCGCAAAGACGGTGGAAGAAGCTGCAGCGGTCCAGGCCAGGTGGTCTACGCATCCGATAACGGTGTGCGCGAGGTGTACATGTGTGGCAAGTCACATGATTGTTGAGGCTTCTTGAAGGCACATGATCGTTGAGGCACCTTGTTGCGCGTCACGACCATTCAGACATCACTCTCAAATGTGCAGAGCGTTTTGGAGCGCTGGAACTTCTCTGAGACGAAGTGGGGTAACGTCTTCCTGGCGGTTGTTGGCGACATATTGCATGTGCTGGATTCCGGGGTGCTGGTTCATATGGCCACATGTTTCATGGAGGGGAAGACGAAGGCCGAGATACGAGGGTTTGATCAGGGAGTACTCAGAGCTACCGTGCGTTGTTTTGTGTGCTCCACTACGCCCGTGGCGGATCTAACCACGGACACAGTTGCATTGCGTTGCCTATGGGTGCTTGGTGCCTGTAACAGCCGCAAGTTTGGGGTGAAGGGCGACACAAGGAGTGTCCTGGTGCGCATCCCGGGTGGCTCCACCTTTTTCCGCAGCGGGGCGAATTACGCAGCTTTCGAGTATCGTGGCATGATGCAGGTTTTCCCGATTATCATTTCAGACATGTGTGTGGGGCGCTCTGCAGAGGAACGGGACCAGAGGGATAAAGAGGTTCGTGCCTTCCGCTACTATGCGGTCTTCTACAAGTCCCTGCTGGCCGTGACCAAGCACACGCGACTGACCCTCGCTATCGCAAGGCAACATGGCATCTCGTGATTATAATTGCTGGATGCCGTATGTGCTGTATACATGGCCTTGTTTCCCAATTGTCATGCTGGAAGAATGCGTGCATGACAATGTGTCTCCACGTACGTGTAGGCTGGTTGCTGCACTGCAGGCGGCTTTCCCGAAGCAGAAGTCGAGGTGGAACTTTGTGAAGTCGTGCACCTCATCGACGGCATATCCATGAGGGGTTTGCCGCATGAGTATTCGACGGAGCTGTGGGAGCATACCTACAAGGGCACAGTGAAAGGCCCCGTGCGCGGAAGCAACTGAAAAGACATACCAAGGAGGATTGTGGAGGAGGAGACACAGCGCGAGATCACAAGGGAGATTGCGGCCCTGTCGGGCGGTGGGAGAACATACTACACCGCATTGCGAGAGGTACAACACGCGTCGATGTGAAGCGTAGGAGGCGCGTCTAAAAGACTCGCAGGTGTGCGTCTTGTTTGGTACTAATCACGCCACCATTTCGTGCTATGCGTGCTCGCAATCCCCCACACAGGCTGTGCGCAACATGAAGCCCGCGCTGACCCGCACCAGCAAGGCCATGTGTCTCATGACGGAGGACGATCCAATGCGCACGCTGTACAGGGAGACGGTGGGGAGCGAGTTCGACAACATGGCGACACTGATGGCAGCGGAAGGCCTGCAGACTGCTCGTGTATTGGTGAGATACCGTGGTTTGATGTGAAGTTGTGCGTTTGGATTAGTTGTAAAGCATGGTCGTGCGTTGTGAGTGGGAGACGCATGGGAAAGGGTGTCGTTTTCACAATGTAATAATCTTCGTACAAAACCACCCATACACGGCAGGTGCACACCGCAGTGGCCATCCCTAGCACGAAAGGGGGGTACTTGGTGCTGAAGGCGATGTTCGTGAAAGCAAGCCCAAAGGAGAACTGGTTCACGGACATTGCAATCCCGGGAGAGACGGAGGAGGAGGAGGATGAGGTGTGGTGGTATGCGTGGTGCCTCTGTATTTTTAGGGCGGTGAATGGCAGCGGGGAGGAGGGTGCATATGTTTTCGTGAAGTATTACGAGGAGGAGGGGGTGTGTCCACAGACACTTTGCCCCCAGCTGGTGCCTGGGCGGAGGGAGGCCACGCACGGGATAATTGTGAGGAGAATACTATCTTAAGGGAGAGCTGAATTGCGTGGGACGCACGGTCAGAGTTCTGGCAGTGATTCTTGACAGAGTGTTGGAATGCCTTGGTAGAATTCAAGCATAGTTTCACTAGGAAAATTGATTGAACAAGATTATGGTACAAGCAAGGAGAATCAAATAGCAAGAACAATGAACCCTAGAGAAACGTTCCTCGGCTAACACCTGACTTATCCGAGTCAGCAACGGCAGGTGAAACGACAAGCACATGTGTCTTTCACCTGAGTTGGCAGTTTCTCAGGTTTACAGCTTTCAGAGTTGTTTACGTTTTTACTGTTAGTAAAAACGTGTTTCAGGTTCAGTTTCCTTACTGATTCGAAATCTCCTGGGGAGTACAATTTCCGAAATTCTCTGATTGGTCGAAATTTGCTGTTTCGCGATTGGTCGAAATTCGCGCACATTGCGAATTTCGGAGACAAGTACTTTTGTCGACCAGCAACGCTCTGCTCGACGGTGCCTGTTTCGAGCTTAATTCTGTCGACCAGCGTTTCGTCGAAACGCTGTTTTCTACCATTTCGTCGACCCGCAAGGCTTGATTTTGACGCCGTTTTGCTCCCCTCGACTAGTGCCTAATCGAGGGGCAGTTGCGTAAAGCAGAAACAACACTTCAATTTCGACGAATTAATCTCGTCGAAAATCGACCCGTCGTTCAGAGATAAAAGTCCCTGAAGTCGCCGATGACCACGAAACGAACACCGTTGTGCTCCGAAAAGCATGGCCGACTTCGCCCAAGCGAGGGCGGGGCCTTTTCTCCTCGACACTCCCCTGCCCAGCTCGAGCTTGGGCCCCGACACACAAGGTCCACCCAGAACCTACTTAATAGAATACAAGGAGATATTTCTCTGGCGTGCACACTCCCGCACGCCGACCACCGCACCAGCCATGTTAGAGGACATGGCACCTACTGCTGCACGTCGTCGTCGCCGATTTCGGCAAGGCGAACCTGGCCGACCGCGACAGAGCACCGGTTGAAGGCCGGAAAGTGCAGACCCTTTGTGAGGAAGTCCGCCGGCTGCTCGGATGTTGGGATGTATTCCAGCGCAACCTTCTTGCGCTTCACCATCTGCTGCAGCCAGGCGTAGCGTCGCTCCATGTGCTTGAGGTTGCCCTTCAGCCCCAAGCCTTCAGCGACCGCGATGGCGGACTGGTTGTCCACGTTCAGAACAGTTGGCGTCCCAGCATCGAGGAGCTGGAACTCGGCGAGGAGGAATCGAAGTCGACGAGCCTCCTTGGCCGCCTCAGTGGCCGCGATGTACTCTGACTCCGTAGAGGACAGAGTCACGCACTTAATGCGTTGGCTTGTCCAGGAGACAGCTACGCCGCTGAAGGTGAACACGTAGCCACTTGTGCTAGTGCGATTCTGCTTGTCGCCTGCGTCGTCAGCGTCCGCGTAGCCGACCAGTGTCAGAGTCTCCGGTCCTCCTCCGAACTCCAGAGCAACATCACGCGTGTCCGAGAGATAGTTGAGGCAGCGATCGACCTCACGCCAGTGGTTGTCGCTCCTCACCGTCAGACCAGATCCCAGCTTGCTGCACGCAAAAGCGATGTCGGGCCGAGTTGTTGTGGCAGCGAACTGCAGCGAACCGACCTTCTGACGATACTCCTCTTCTTCGCGCGACTGAAAGTCATCGTCGTCGAAAGTCAGCTCGGCATACGCGTCGACGGAAACAGGTGTCTTCGGACGCCGACCAGTCTGCTCCTCGTCGATGAAGCGCCTACGCAGCTTGTCGACATAGGACTGCTGGTGAAGCCACAGCTTCCGCGCCGGACGGTCGCGCACGATTTCGAGCCCCAAGTACTTCTCGATCGGGGTGATCTCGCGCAGCTCAAAGGCAGCCTCCAGCAGCTCCTTCAACTCCTTCAGCATCGCGGTGCTGCTGCTGGCGGCAAGCAGGTCGTCGACGTAGACGAGCACCCAGCACGCCACTCCGTCGTCGCCAACTCGGAAATAGAGGGCCTCGTCGACCTGGCTCTTGCTCCAACCAGCGCCAATCAGCACAGCGTCGAGCGCAGAGTACCACATGTCGTAATAGTAGGTATACTGAGGAGCCATAGCTAGGGTTGACCTAGCTAGGCATGAGAGAATGAAGGCAAAAGAGAGGACTGAACTAGCAAGAATGGGGATACAAATAGCAAACCCTAGAAGGGTTGTACTCGCTACAGAGCACCCCACTACAGGCTAGAGCATAATATTCTGACACACCCCCATAGCCAAAGTGGGGTGTAATCAGCAGAGGAAACAAAGCAGTACAAGCTCAGGGTGGATCACGATGTCACCACTCATTCTGAGCACAAGCAAGAAGCAATAGTTTAAGGTTCACAATTATGAGCAAAGCTAGAGGCAGTCACAAGGGGTCAAGTGAGGAGGAGGAGGCGAGACTGTAGGTGGAGAGGAGATAAGAGGCGTCGGCTGAAGCTGCAGACACACGGGCAACAGGAGTCAAACTGGCTCAGTGGCTACCGGAACAAGCGCCCCGGACTACAGGAGTAACTGGCTCCGCGGCTAAGAAGAGCGGCAGACGAGCAACGGACCCACGGGCGACTGGCGCAGCTGGCTACGACTGGGCTACCGGAACAAGCGCCCCGGACTACAGGTGCTGCTGACGACAAGACGGCAGCCTCCGCTCAACCTCCTCCAACTGTCCCACACCCCTCGACACACACCCCCTGCTTCAAACCCTAGCTCCACTCCGACGGTACCCCCCTTAGACCCCAAACCCTAGGCTCCCACACACCACCCCCCTCAGCGGCAGCTGTAGCAGAGGGAGACGAGGGAGGAGGAGGAGCAGGGAACGGCACACTGAAGCTGCACCCCCATACCCCCCACCCCAAACCCTAATCCAGGAGAACGGGCAGAAGGAGGGGTGGGGCGCCTTCAGAAGCACGGGGGACAGCGGGGAGGACAGGGGAAGCGAAGAACGGGCCGCCCACGGGCCTGGCACCGCCTCCCGAACCGCGCGCAGGCGGTCCGAGCCGCGCGCGGGCCTGGCGCAGCCCGTACGGGCCGCGCGCGTGCCTGGCGCAGCCCGTACGGGCCGCGCGCGGGCCTGGCGCAGCCCGTACGGGCCGCGCGCGGGCCTGGCGCAGCCCGTACGGGCCGCGCGCGGGCCTGGCGCAGCCCGTACGGGCCGCGCGCAGGCCTGGCGCAGCCCGTACGGGCCGCGTGCCGGGTGTACGGGCCGCGTGCAGGCCACGACGGGCGACGGGGGGCGACGCGCGGGTCCCCGTCGCCCGTCGCAGCGCCTCCCGGGGGCGACGTGCCGAGTGACGGGGCAGGAACCCGTCGCGCGCCTCGGGGCACACGGCGGGCAGAGAACCGCCGCGCGCCTCGGGGCGCACGGCGGGCAGAAAACCGCCGCGCGCCTCGGGGCGCACGGCGGGCTGAAAACCCTAGTTTCGACGCCGCGCACCACGGGGCGCGCGGCGGACAGGGAGTAGCAGTAGCAGCGGAAGCAGTGAAGTGGGCCCACAGGCCAGGAACGTTAAGCTCTGATACCATGTCGTAATAGTAGGTATACTGAGGAGCCATAGCTAGGGTTGACCTAGCTAGGCATGAGAGAATGAAGGCAAAAGAGAGGACTGAACTAGCAAGAATGGGGATACAAATAGCAAACCCTAGAAGGGTTGTACTCGCTACAGAGCACCCCACTACAGGCTAGAGCATAATATTCTGACACACCCCCATAGCCAAAGTGGGGTGTAATCAGCAGAGGAAACAAAGCAGTACAAGCTCAGGGTGGATCACGATGTCACCACTCATTCTGAGCACAAGCAAGAAGCAATAGTTTAAGGTTCACAATTATGAGCAAAGCTAGAGGCAGTCACAAGGGGTCAAGTGAGGAGGAGGAGGCGAGACTGTAGGTGGAGAGGAGATAAGAGGCGTCGGCTGAAGCTGCAGACACACGGGCAACAGGAGTCAAACTGGCTCAGTGGCTACCGGAACAAGCGCCCCGGACTACAGGAGTAACTGGCTCCGCGGCTAAGAAGAGCGGCAGACGAGCAACGGACCCACGGGCGACTGGCGCAGCTGGCTACGACTGGGCTACCGGAACAAGCGCCCCGGACTACAGGTGCTGCTGACGACAAGACGGCAGCCTCCGCTCAACCTCCTCCAACTGTCCCACACCCCTCGACACACACCCCCTGCTTCAAACCCTAGCTCCACTCCGACGGTACCCCCCTTAGACCCCAAACCCTAGGCTCCCACACACCACCCCCCTCAGCGGCAGCTGTAGCAGAGGGAGACGAGGGAGGAGGAGGAGCAGGGAACGGCACACTGAAGCTGCACCCCCATACCCCCCACCCCAAACCCTAATCCAGGAGAACGGGCAGAAGGAGGGGTGGGGCGCCTTCAGAAGCACGGGGGACAGCGGGGAGGACAGGGGAAGCGAAGAACGGGCCGCCCACGGGCCTGGCACCGCCTCCCGAACCGCGCGCAGGCGGTCCGAGCCGCGCGCGGGCCTGGCGCAGCCCGTACGGGCCGCGCGCGTGCCTGGCGCAGCCCGTACGGGCCGCGCGCGGGCCTGGCGCAGCCCGTACGGGCCGCGCGCGGGCCTGGCGCAGCCCGTACGGGCCGCGCGCGGGCCTGGCGCAGCCCGTACGGGCCGCGCGCAGGCCTGGCGCAGCCCGTACGGGCCGCGTGCCGGGTGTACGGGCCGCGTGCAGGCCACGACGGGCGACGGGGGGCGACGCGCGGGTCCCCGTCGCCCGTCGCAGCGCCTCCCGGGGGCGACGTGCCGAGTGACGGGGCAGGAACCCGTCGCGCGCCTCGGGGCACACGGCGGGCAGAGAACCGCCGCGCGCCTCGGGGCGCACGGCGGGCAGAAAACCGCCGCGCGCCTCGGGGCGCACGGCGGGCTGAAAACCCTAGTTTCGACGCCGCGCACCACGGGGCGCGCGGCGGACAGGGAGTAGCAGTAGCAGCGGAAGCAGTGAAGTGGGCCCACAGGCCAGGAACGTTAAGCTCTGATACCATGTCGTAATAGTAGGTATACTGAGGAGCCATAGCTAGGGTTGACCTAGCTAGGCATGAGAGAATGAAGGCAAAAGAGAGGACTGAACTAGCAAGAATGGGGATACAAATAGCAAACCCTAGAAGGGTTGTACTCGCTACAGAGCACCCCACTACAGGCTAGAGCATAATATTCTGACACCACAGCAGAGGGCTCTGCTTCAGCCCGTACAGGCTCTTCAGCAGCTTGCATACTCGGCCGGTACCATCGTTGTAGTAAGCCGGCTGGTCCATGTAGAGCACGCGATCGAGCTTGCTCTGTAGAAACGCATTCTTCATGTCTAACTGCATGAGGTGCAGATCGAGGACGGCGACGATGCTAAGGAAAATCCGTAGCGTAACGTAGCTCCCGACTGGAGCGTACGTCTCGTCGTAATCAGCTCCGTAGACCTGCGTGAAGCCCTTCACCACCAAGCGCGCTTTTTCGCGGGCAACCGTGTCGTCGACATGGTACTTCGTTGTCAGTACCCAACGGTTCTTCATGACATTGACGCCGCGCGGGCGCTCCACCAGCTCCCAAGTGCCGTTGGTGATGAGACTTCGAATCTCCTCGTCCATCGCCGCTTTCACCGCCTTGCCCTTCCAGCTCGCTAACGCCTCCTTCACTGTCATGTTAGCGATGTCCTAGTGGTGCTCTGGATCGGCGTGCATATCGGGATCGAGCTCGGGTACGTTGACGTCGAACTGCGCATCATCGAGCAGAGTGCTGTAGGAGGTCGGCGGCAGGCAAGCATGGTAGCTCAGCTTCTCGCGAGGCTTGCCAAAGTTGGAGCGGGTGGAACGTCGAACTGCAATCTTGTCGGCCGAGACTTCCACCACGTCGCTGTCGCTGGACTGCTCCCCGGCCGATGGCTCCCCTTCATCGCTGCCGATGACTTCAACAACGTCGCTCGATGTGCCATCGTCGAACTGCTCCCCTGTCGTTCGCTCCTTTAAAGTTAGCTCCTCGTTCGACAAATCTTCTGTCGAGGCTCCTCTGAAATGCGCTCCTTGTTCGACGGCTCTCTTGTCGATGGCTCCTCTGAAACACGCTTCCTGTCCGACGTCTCCCATGTCGGCGTAAACTTCACTCCGACGCCGACTTGCTCGCTGACCAGATCACGTCGACCGCCAGCGATGCTAATGGGTGGAGCCGAAGGCGACGCACCAATGCTCCCCTCATCGCTGGCGGCCGACGATGATGCCGACTTAGGCAGTCCGGAGGCGAGCGATGGGGGGGAGGCGGGAAGAGGAGGAGGAAGTTTTGACGAGGGCGGAAGGGAGGGGGAAGGATCTTCAGAAGGACCATCGTCCTCGGATTCGAGCAACGAAATCGCCGCTGGCGACGGACCCATCGGCGGGGAAATCTTCGTCCGCTCTGACGCGGGCCCGTGCTCCACCTTCTGTCAAACATTGCATGTTTATATTGTCTAGGCTGTAGTGGGTTACACCTTAGGGGGTACACAAAGTTAGGGTTTCCTACTTGTACCAAACTCTGTTCTAGTTCATTCATTCCTGCTCAGTTATTTCTGACATGGTTTCAGAGCAGGTCCTTCGTTAGGACTGTTCTTAGGGCCCACCGACTTACCTACCTGCTTACCTTCGCTTGTTTCCGGCCCCGCTGGCCCCGTCGATCTAGCACGATCTAGCGGCCCTGCGGCCCCGTCGAAATTTTTTTTTTTTTTTTTTCCCTAGCGGCCTCTCACGGCCCCCGTCGCGTCGCCCCTTAGCGCCCCGATCGGCCCCGTCACGCCGCCCGCGAACCGCACAGCGCGCCGCGCTCACAGCCCGCGAACCGCCCGCGCACAGCCCGCGACCAGCCCGCGCAGCCCGCGCTGAGCCTGCGCGGCTCGTGCGCTGACCGCCGCCGGCCCGCACGCTGCCCGCACTGCTCCCGGCCCGCCGCTGCTGAGCCCGCAGCCGCCCGCGCACCGCCGCTGCTGAGCCCGCCGCCGCCCGCGCACCGCCGCTGCTGCGCCCGCTGCCGCCCGCGTATCACCGCTGCTGAGCCCGCCCCTGCTGCGCCGGCTCTCGCTGCCGCCTGCTGCGCCTGTGCACCACTGCAGATCCTACTACTACACTTCCTGCTACTGCTGCTTGTGCGCCACTACAGTCCGTAGGCCCCACCGGCCCTGCTGACCCTGCGCACGCCTGTTCAGTGACTTTACTGCTTCTACTACTGCCACTGTCGCTATGGCTAGTCCTCCTGTTCTAGCTTTCGACGCCGAGGGCCGTCCGGTCAAATTCGAAACCTGGCTAGATGACCTGCACCTTTTCCTACAGCTCACTGCCAAGGAAGATATTACACTGTACGACCACGCTCTCGGCCATGCGACCGCCCCACTCGCTACTGCCCCCCCAGCTGAGCGCTCACAGTGGCAGACCCGTGACGCGCACGCTCGCTTTGCTATTCGCAACTCCCTGCCGCTAGATGAGCGCGAGCACTTCGGCCAATGCAAGACTGCTAAGGACCTCTACACAGCTGTAGTGGCCCGCTACTCCTCACCCGCTTCTGCCACACTAGGCCGCCTCACTCTCCCCTACCTGTTCCCCGACCTAGCCTCTTTTCACACTGTCGCAGACCTCATCACCCACCTTAAGACTAGTGAGGCTCGCTTTCGCGCTGCCATGCCTGATGAGTTCCTCGCTAGCAACCCCCCCCGCTCTGGATCACTCTCTACCACGTTGTCACCCGCCTCCCTGACTCTCTGCGCCCTGTCAGGGACCAGTTCCTCTCTCGCTCCCCCACTGAGCTCACCATAGCCCTCCTCGAGAAGGAACTGCTTGCAGCCGAGGCTAGTATCGTCGCTGTAGGCACCTCTCGTGGCGACCCCCGCGGCCCCTTCTTCGAGGGGTGCTCCCCTTCCCCCCTCCTCCCCTCTGTCGCCTCTGCTGCTGCTGTCGACCTCCTTGGTGCTGAGAAGGTCGGGGCTGCGTCTGCTTCAGGCGGACGACGCAGGGGCAGGAGTGGCAGGAGTGGGGGTGGTGGCGGAGGAGGCGGGGGTGGAGGTGGTGGCGGTGGAGGTGCGACTGGAGAGGCTAGTGGCGGCGGTGGTGGAGGTGACAGCGGTGTTGGGAGTGGTGACAGGGGCGGAGGTGGCAGCGGAGGCGGAGGTGGTCGTGGCAGCGGCAGGGGTGGAGGTGGCCGGGGCGGAGGCGGAGGGGGTGGTGGTCGTGGAGGCCCGGGGGGCGGTCAGAGTCAGCAGCCTGCCCCGACCCTTCAGGCCGCTCGTGAGTGGTATGCGCGGCGCAGCGTCACCTGCCAGTATGTTATTCGTACAGGTGACCGCACTGGCCAGACGTGTGGGGGGCCGCACCAGACGGAGCGCTGCTTCGCCCGCCTCAACGATGCGTGGCGCACCCAGTTTCCTGGTGGGGGTGAGCTGCCGCGCTGGGCTGAGCTGCTCAGGAAGGGTGTTGATATTTGGGCACTAGACTTTGATGCTATTCTCACTGCCATGTATGCGATGTCTATTAGTGGAGAGGGTGCTCAGTACTTGCGTGTTCCGCCCGACCCGGGCATTCAGGCCAGCCCCGCTGCTGCTCTAGGTGCTAGTGTGTCTGCTTCCACTGGTACTACTGCAGCTGCTGCTCTAGGTGCTTGTGCGTCTGTGCCCCCTGGTACTGAGTCGACTGCAGCACTGCACACCTTCACACTGGACTCAGGTGCTTCTCGCTCTTTCTTTCGTGACCGCACTGTCCTTGAGCCGCTAGCTCGGCCGGTTGCTGTCTCTCTTGCTGACCCCTCTGGGGGTCCGGTCCTTGCGACCTCCTCCACCACCCTTCCGTGTCCAGCGGTTCCGTCCGGCACGCTCTCAGGTCTCTACCTCCCCTCGTTCTCCACGAACTTGGTGGCAGGTAGTGCGCTCCAGGACTCGGGTGTTCACCAGTTCACCCCTGCCTACGAGCGTGTGACTCACTGCACGTGTGCTCGGACGGGCCGCCACCTGGCTACTTTCACTCGAGAGCCGGGGTCTGACCTGTACACACTGACCACTGAGTCCCCTCAGGTAGCTGCGTCTGCGTCAGCGTCAGGTCAGCTGTCCGCCCCCTGCTCGTGTCGCTCTCTGGCGAACGACACCGTCCTCTGGCACCACCGCCTTGGTCACCCGTCTGTGCAGCGCCTGCGGGCCATGCACAAACGGGACCTTGTTGCTGGTCTTCCCAGGGTGCTCCCTCCCCTTCCTGACTCCCCTGCTCCTGACTGCATTCCCTGTGTTGAGGGGCGGCAGCGCGCCGCTCCTCACTCCTCCTCCTTTCCCCCGACGACCGCTCCCCTGCAGACGCTCCACATGGACGTGTGGGGCCCAGCCCGCGTCCGTGGTCAGGGTCAGGAGAGGTACTTCCTGATAGTTGTTGACGACTACTCGCGCTACACCACGGTCTTCCCCTTGCGCGCCAAGGGTGACGTCCCTGGTGTTTTGATCCCCTGGATCAGCCGAGCCCGTCTCCAGCTAGGCAAGCGCTTTCACTCGGACTTTCCTGTCCTACGCTTGCACTCTGACAGGGGTGGTGAGTTCGCCTCCGACCTCTTGGCAGCCTACTGTGCTGAGCACGGCATTGAGCAGTCGTACACGCTTCCGGCCTCTCCACAGCAGAATGGGGTTGCTGAGCGCCGCATTGGCTTAGTCATGGAGGTCGCTCGTACCTCCCTGACCCATGCGGCTGCTCCCCACTTTCTGTGGCCGTTTGCGGTCCGGTACGCAGCGCATCAGCTCAACCTCTGGCCCCGTGTCTCCTTGCCGGAGACTTCCCCGACTCTACGGTGGACGGGAGAGGTTGGCGATGCGTCGCGTTTCCGAGTCTGGGGATCTCGAGCTTTTGTCCGCGACACGTCCGCGGACAAGCTCTCGCGTCGCGCTGTTCCCTGTGTCTTTCTTGGCTTTGTTCCCGACGCGCCTGGATGGCAGTTTTACCACGTCACCTCGCGCCGGGTTCTGGCCTCTCAGGACGTCACTTTTGACGAGTCCGTCCCCTTCTACCGCCTCTTCCCCTACCGCACTGCCCCGCTCCCCCCTCCGCCTCTCTTCCTCGCTCCAGGTGCTGAGGTACCAGACCCCCTCCCCCCTCAGGGTGCCGCTCCCTCAGGTGTGTCCCAGGTAGACCCGGGTGAGCCTGTCGAGGTAGCTGTTGACTCGCGTCCTGCGTCTGGGGGTGCTGAGCCTGGGAGTGCTGCGTCTGAGGGTGCGGAGCCTGGGGGTGCTGAGCCTGGAGGTGCGGAGTCTGGGGGTGCTGAGCCTGGAGGTGCGGAGCCTGGAGGTACTGAGCCTGGAGGTGCGGAGCCTGGGGGTGCTGAGCCTGGAGGTGCGGAGCCTGGAGGTGCGGAGCCTGGAGGTGCGGAGCCTGGAGGTGCGGAGCCTGGAGGTACTGAGCCTGGGGGTGCTGAGTCTGGGGGTACTGAGTCTGGGGGTGCTGAGTCTGGGGGTACTGAGCCTGAGCGTGCTCCACCTGGAGGAGCCCCCTCCTCCCAGCAGCTGCAGGAGAGGTACCTCGAGTACTGCCGCCTCCGGAGAGGTGCTTCTGGAGCTCGTCCCGGTACTTCCCCTCCTACCCAGGAGCTCCCCCCCATTCAGGTGATCCGCGAGTGGTACACGCGGCGCTGCAGTCTTCGTAGTGGTGCTCCTGGTGCTGCGGACCCGAGCGGTGGTGCTGTTGCTGGTGCTGAGGACCCGGACGCTGGAGCTGCTGCTGGTGCTGAGGACCCGGGCGTTGGAGCTGCTGCTGGTGCTGAGGACCCGACCGGTGGCGCTGCTGCTGGTGCTGAGGACCTGACCGGTGGCCCTGCGCCTGGTACTGAGGACCCGGGCGTTGGAGCTGCTGCTGGTGCTGAGGACCCGACCGGTGGCGCTACTGCTGGTGCTGAGGACCCAGGCGTTGGAGCTGCTGCTGGTGCTGAGGACTCGGGCGTTGGGGCTGCCACTGGTGTCCCTGCTGCTTCTGGAGACGCTGCGCGGCCGCGACCGTACTTCGTACCGCTCCTTCAGCAGGTTCTTGGTCAGGCTCCTCCTCCTAGTCCTCCTCCCTCAGTCGAGTGTCCTCTGCCTGTCCAGCCGCAGTCACAGTTACCACCTGCCTCGCCTCTCCCTGCTCCCTCT
Source organism: Closterium sp. Yama58-4 (assembly GCA_947470075.1). Taxonomy (NCBI): domain Eukaryota; kingdom Viridiplantae; phylum Streptophyta; class Zygnematophyceae; order Desmidiales; family Closteriaceae; genus Closterium; species Closterium sp. Yama58-4. The sequence continues at coordinate 108,735 of CANIUD010000844.1, forward strand.
CCTTACGCTGGTCCCACAGGAGGTCTTACAGAGCGTCGTGAGCCTGAGTCTCGTCCTGCGTCGCCTGTTCGTACTGCTCGCACTGGTCGTCGTGTCCCACGTGAGCGTCCTCCTCCTGTCCCTGGCACTCACTACATGACTCTGCGTCCCTCCACTGCTCCGCAGCGTGTCCCGCTGCCGTCTCCTCCTGCGTCCTCTCTTCCTACTCTTCCTGACCCGGAGTCTGACTCCCGTCGTGCTGCCAGTCCCACTGTTACGCGTCTCCTCGCTACAGTTGTCACTGACCCGACCTTTGAGTCCTCTGCTGCGTCTGCTCTGGTCGCTGAGTTGGTTGACTTTGCTGCTCGCTGTCGCCTAGACTACGCTGCCAGCCTTGTCGCTAGGTCTGAGTCTGCGTCTGCCTGTCCTCCGTCCGTCGGGGGTGAGTGTGCCCTCGGCACGGACGTCCTTGAGGACAGACAGGAGGAGTTCCACTGCCTTGCTGCTGCTTTGCCCCGTCTCGTGTCCTTGCTAGTTGCCCCTGAGGGAGACCCGGATGCACCAGACATCCCGACCCCACGCTCTTACGCTGAGGCGATGGCGGGTCCCTACTCCTCTCAGTGGCAGACAGCCATGGACGCAGAGATGGCCTCCTGGAAGTCCACAGGCACCTACGTAGACGAGGTTCCCCCTCCTGGGGCGAACATCGTCAGTGGCATGTGGATTTTCAGGGTGAAGCGACCGCCGGGTTCTCCACCTGTCTTCAAGGCGCGCTACGTGGCTCGAGGCTTCAGTCAGCGAGAGGGAGTAGACTTCTTTCAGACCTTCTCCCCCACCCCGAAGATGACTACTCTTCGGGTGCTGCTGCACATAGTCGCTCACCGCGACTACGAGCTTCACTCTCTTGACTTCAGCACTGCTTTCTTGCAGGGCAGCCTGCACGAGGAGATCTGGCTGCGCCGCCCCCCTGGCTTCACTGGGTCATTTCCTCCTGGCACCCAGTGGAGGCTTCAGCGGCCAGTCTACGGTCTCCGCCAGGCGCCACGTGAGTGGCACGACACACTGAGGACGACACTTGCGGCTCTTGGGTTCGCTCCCTCTACTGCTGACCCGTCGCTGTTTCTACGCACCGACACCTCGCTGCCGCCGTTCTACATCCTCGTGTACGTCGACGACTTGGTCTTTGCCACTGCTGACACCGCGGCACTCGCTCACGTGAAGTCGGAGCTGCAGAGGAGACACACGTGCACAGACCTGGGTGAGCTGACGAGCTATCTTGGCTTGCGGATCACCCGGGACAGAGCACGGCGCACCATCACCCTGACTCAGTCACACATGGTGCAGCAGGTTCTCCAGCGCTTCCGCTTCACGTACTCCTCGCCTCAGTCCACTCCTCTGCCTACTGGTCACTCGCTCTCAGCTCTGCCTTCGGATGAGTCCGTAGAGCCGAGTGGCCCGTATCCAGAGCTTGTGGGCTGCCTCATGTACCTGATGACCTGCACTCGACCTGACCTTGCATACCCTCTTAGCATCCTAGCACGCTATGTTGCTCCTGGCCGTCACCGGAAGGAGCACATGGATGCTGCTAAGAGGGTGTTGCGCTACTTGTGCAGTACGTCGGGCATGGGGCTTGTGCTTGGAGGGCGAGACCGGGTTGTTCTCACAGGGCACTCAGACGCTTCTTGGGCAGACGACCAGGCTACTCAGCGGTCGTCCCAGGGTTACACCTTCAGCCTTGGCTCTGGCTCAGTTTCTTGGCGTTCTACTCGCTCTTCTTCTGTTCTCAGCTCCAGTTGTGAGGCTGAGATCTACGCCACAGCCATGGCTGCTCAGGAGCTACGCTGGCTGACCTACCTGCTGACCGACCTCGGAGAGCGGCCTCGTTCTCCTCCAGTGCTGTACGTCGACAACAAGGCTGCCATTGCCTTGTGTGAGGAGCACAGACTGGAGCACAGAACGAAGCACATCGCTCTGCGGTACTTCCTGGCTCGAGAGCTGCAGCAGCGGGGTCAGCTTCGTCTTCGTTACGTGGCCACGGAGGCCAACACTGCTGATGTGTTCACCAAGGCGCTTCAGCCTTGTGACCATCAGCGCTTTTGCACTCTGCTAGGCCTTGTACCTACTGGGCCTCACTTACTTACCTCTTGACCTTGCTTGTACTGTGATCACTATATATATATGCCTACTTGTTTACTTTTGCTAGGTTGTGATCACTGTATCCCTTGTTTTGTTATAAACCTGCATGTGAACTGGTCTTGTGACCGCTTGCTTGTGCTCGGAATTTGTGTGGAATCCTTGAGATCCACCCTGAGCTTGTTTTGCTTTGCTTTGACTGGTCTTGTGACCCTGTGGTTGTCTCCCACTGCGCCTATGGGGGTGTGTCAAACATTGCATGTTTATATTGTCTAGGCTGTAGTGGGTTACACCTTAGGGGGTACACAAAGTTAGGGTTTCCTACTTGTACCAAACTCTGTTCTAGTTCATTCATTCCTGCTCAGTTATTTCTGACACCTTCCACTCCTCCAGAGACATCGCCTCATAGAAGATTGCCTCCACGGTAAGTTGGGACAATGCGGTTGGCAGTAAGGTTGAGCACCTCCCATCCCTTGCTCTCCGGCGAAACCACGAGGTGAATTCTCCAGCGTGCCTTCGGTGCCAACTTTCCGCCGCGCTGCTGCTCCGGGACCATGAACTGCACCATGCAGCCCCACATGCGCGCCAGCGTGAGATCCGGATTCTTCTCGAACAGCAGCTCGTACGGCGTCGTCCTCGGAGGAAGTGAAGCCCGTTCGAGGCAGTTGCGCACCCAGACGGCGTGGCGAAGGGCGAGGTGCCACCAGTGATGCTTCACACCTATGTGAAGCAGCATCGTCCGCACAGCTTCGACGACCGTGCGCATCTCCCGCTCCGCCATGCCATTCTGCTGCGGAGTGTAGGGGCAGGTGAGGTTGTGGAGGATACCCTTGTCCTCGACGAGATCGGTGAAGGCCCGGCCGAGGAATTCCCCTCCGCGGTCAGAGCGCAGCCTTTTCACCGACTTCGAAGTCTGCCGCTCCACTTCCTTCAGCCACTTCTCGAAAACGACCAGCACATCGCTCTTCTTCGCGATCGGGCGGACCCACACAAAGCGGGTCTTGCGGTCCTTGAGGAGGAGGAAATAGAGGCTCCCATCAGCGGCAGCCACACGGAAGGGGCCGCAGAGGTCAATGTGCACGACTTCGAGCGCGGTTTCAGCGTCCGATCCCTTCTCTGGAAAAGTATGTCGCGCTAGTTTCCCTCCGACACAGGAGGCACACGGCAGGTCGGCTCCGGTGGACTTCTGGATGTCCATGCCGACCGACGGCAACACCATGCTTTGCTGAACTCTTAATCGTGTCTATGCCGACGTGCGCGAGCCTCGGGTGCCACTTGTCTAGCGTCGACTTCGTCGCAGATGCGATCGTCCGCAGAGCAACTGCCTCAGTCGAAAATGTCGTCGATTTCGAGGAGCAGGGGCGGAGGTCGGTGCAGAGGACCCGGCCGGTGTAGCGTGCTCGACCGAGATGGCCAGGGTCTCCGCAAATGTATTAGCGACGTCCTCCTCGACGTGAACCACTGCTTCCGTGATCATTGTCCTTTGCCGACTTCCCGCGATCGGCGTTCTCCGTAGACTTGGTATTCGACGACTTTCCGCTACCACCTCCACCTCCGCCCGACTTCCCACGCTGCCCCGTCTGACGTCCCTGCTTCGTCGGAGCAACGTAGTTGGCCTGCGGAAGGAGCTCTGAAGACCGCTCAGACTCCTGCATGAACTCATCCTGGATGATGTGACTCGAGAGCGAATCCTTGTCCAGAGTCCCGCGCGTGCCAGGCATTATCAGCATCCGGCGCATCAGATTGTAGCTCGAGGGGAGGCCATTGATAACATGCGTGACATACGACGCCACCGAGTACTCGAAGCCAGCCATCCGCATGTCGGCCAAAATTCGCCGCGCTCGATTGCAGTACTCGGTCGCCGATTCCTGCTCGCCCATGCGAATGTTGGCCAATTTCTTCTCCAGTTGGCTGATGTAGAGGTCGTCGGTTGCTCTGTAGGTGCGCATGATGTACTGCCACGCTTGGTAGCCGGCGTCCACTCGAAGTCGGCACGGCTTCAGCGCGACTTGCACCAGCGGCGAACAACACCTCGAAAGGACCATGAAGGTCAGAAGGTGAGCAGCGCGAAATTCCGCCAACAACGCAGAGTCGTCTTCGTCCGGCATCTCCACCTTGCCGTCAACGAACTTCTTCAATCCGGCGATCTCCAAATGGGGTTCGATTGACTCAATCCATGTGATCAAGTCATGTCGTCCTTCGAGCGGCTTCGGCACAGCGATCTTGTCCGGCGAAAATTTGAAGTAGCCGTACGCCGGCGCGATGCCTCCGTCTCGACCAGCCGACGCATGAGTCATCGAAGTCGGCCTCGCTCCACTCCGCTGAGGAGAAAGGCGTCGACCATCGATGTTGCCGTTCGAGCTTCCCGCTACCGTCGGATGCTGAACCCGCGCCTGCATTCCGCCAACGCCAAGGTCAGCGGCCCGAATCACTCCACGAACCCTCGTGCTGCCTTCGCTGCCGACTTGGTCACCACCGTCGACCTGGTCGTCGACGTCCCCTTCGTTGTGCGCCGGTCGGGGAGTGGCGGGCAGACCATCCGCCACAGTACGGGTCGTTGGATGATCGCGCGCCCACTGCACGCGGGTTCCAAAGAGCATAACATCCAAGTTCGCTCCGCCGTACTCGCCAGCTGCGTGGCGTGCCCGAACTGTCAGAGGTCCACTGGTGATCCCCGATTGATCCTAGGGAAGGGTTACAGGCATGGCGGCCTGGGGGGTTATGGGCGCACTCACCCGCTACACAAACAAGCCATTTTATCCCAGTGGTTAGTGGCTGGGATTCTGACATGGTATCAGAGCGAAGGTCTCGAGTTCGAATCCCGGTGTGTGCACCTCGGGCATCCCAGTGCGGGGGGGTGTCAGAGGTCCACTGGTGATCCCCGATTGATCCTAGGGAAGGGTTACAGACACGGCGGCCTGGGGGGTTATGGGCGCACTCACCCGCTACACAAACAAGCCCTTTTATCCCAGTGGTTAGTGGCTGGGATTCTGACACGAACGTCATCTAACCGCGCCTGCAGGGTATCCTCTACGCCTGCAGCGACCTCCTCCTGGTCGACCATGGCGGTCTAGACGGCTGCCGGCCTACAACAACTTAGGTAATGAGCGCTAAAGTCGGCTATTCTGAAGGTTCTATCGCGTGTTCGATCCACGCTCACCGCACCATGCGGAGAATACTATCCTAAGGGAGAGCTGATTTGCGTGGGACGCACGGTCAGAGTTCTGGCAGTGATTCTTGACAGAGCGTTGGAATGCCTTGGTAGAATTCAAGCATAGTTTCACTGGGAAAATTGATTGAACAAGATTATGGTACAAGCAAGGAGAATCAAATAGCAAGAACAATGAACCCTAGAGAAACGTTCCTCGGCTAACACCTGACTTATCCGAGTCAGCAACGGCAGGTGAAACGACAAGCACATGTGTCTTTCACCTGAGTTGGCAGTTTCTCAGGTTTACAGCTTTCAGAGTTGTTTACGTTTTTACTGTTAGTAAAAACGTGTTTCAGGTTCAGTTTCCTTACTGATTCGAAATCTCCTGGGGAGTACAATTTCCGAAATTCTCTGATTGGTCGAAATTTGCTGTTTCGCGATTGGTCGAAATTCGCGCACATTGCGAATTTTGGAGACAAGTAATTTTGTCGATCAGCAACGCTCTGCTCGACGGTGCCTGTTTCGAGCTTAATTCTGTCGACCAGCGTTTCGTCGAAACGCTGTTTTCTACCATTTCGTCGACCCGCAAGGCTTGATTTTGACGCCGTTTTGCTCCCCTCGACAAGTGCCTGGTCGAGAGGCAGTTGCGTAAAGCAGGAACAACACTTCAATTTCGACGAATTAATCTCGTCGAAAATCGACCCGTCGTTCAGAGATAAAAGTCCCTGAAGTCGCCGATGACCACGAAACGAACACCGTTGTGCTCCGAAAAGCATGGCCGACTTCGCCCAAGCGAGGGCGGGGCCTTTTCTCCTCGACAAATTGAAGTTGCATCGATCGAGCGTATTGTCCACGTGTGCAAGTCGTTCACAAACCCTAGAGTGCTGCTACTCAATAGGTTTGCTCTGATCGATTGATGGATGTTGGAGCTCTGCCTGGTGCGCCAGAACTTCACGGTATTTGTGATTAAGAATATACATTAATAGCCCCTACATTGAGAAATGCTGTGGGATATGGCCTGGGTCGTATTATTAGTGGGTAACTAATACTCCGCGATTTGGTACGGCATAGTTGCGTAGGAGACACTTGAGATTTGTTGCTGCAAAGTCACTTTGGCCACTCGGGTCCAAATGTGCGCGCCGAAGATTTCCCGAAGCTTTTCCGCAGCTTTCCCGCAAGAAAAGCTACCGTGTCACATTTGTGCTCACTCGGAATTTAGCGATGACGGTGCGCTGCGCAAGCACGCCGTGCATCTGCTCGGCACGATCAAGGGGATGCGCCGAGCATCACCTGCACGGCACGCCGCGATTGCGCCGTGCATCCGATCGGCGCGACAAATGGGAAGGAAGATATGCGAGGCTCGCATTCAGACCGAGCATTCACACTGACGCACAGGCGATCAAGGGGTGGGGCTAGAATCAAGAGCACGGCGCGCCGCGCAAGCACGCCGTGCATCCGCTCCGCGAGAACAAAGGATGCGCCGAGCATTGCGGGCACGGCGCGGAGCGCGAACACGCCGTGCATCCTCCCGGCCATCGCACGTCATCGCGAAATTGGTCGAGTGTGGATTTAGGGCATCCGTGGGTTTTTCTTCGGAAATGTATACGAAAAGTGCCAACGAGCTCCGAAGAAGTCACGGGTCACTCTGTGACTTTTATGTGACACGGTTCGGTATACTAAAAAGTCACTGTAGAGTCACATCTAGCGATACATCGACAAATCTGCGGCGCAAAATGTGCGATTCGGCCAAACTTCGCGCCTCGTGGGTTGAAATCTCTGCATTACCATTCGGATTGGCATGAAATTGTCGCGTTATAGGACCCGTGTGCTGATTGCAACCATGTTAACTTGTTATTTAGTTGCCAATTTCAAAATGTCTCCTAACACATACTCTGTCTTGAAATGTGACACAATAAGCGCCATTCATACGTGGTCACTCGCAGAGGAGACACTTGTTCAGAAGCAGCACACGTGCATTCACAAACGACTTGCAGATGTGCACCACCCTCTTGATGCACTCAATCGCCACCACCGCGTACTTCGTTTTCACTCGCCCGGGCGTTAACTAAATGCATGTGGTCAGCCCACACACCCCTGCCGCCTCATAGTACTTCACGTACGCAAACCTGGCAATCGTCCCGTCTGTCTGCTTTGCCCGGAAAATGCACAAGCACCGTGTCAGAATCACTAGGCAAGAATGGATGAACTAACAGAAGTTTGGGTACAAATATGAAACCCTAGTTGGGGTTGTACCCCATATTGGCTACCCCACTACAGCCTACAAGCATAATACAGTTTAACACACCCCCATAGGCAAAGTGGGGGAGAACAAAGGGTCACAAGACCAGTCCAGCAAAGCAAAACAAAGCCCAGGGTGGATCACAACGTCACCACACTCCGAGCACAAGTAAAGGCCACAAGGCCAGTTCACATGCAGTGCTAGATATAGTACAAGACAAGCAACACAGTGATCAAAACCTAGCAAGCAAGCAACAAGATATATATAAAGTATAGTACAAAGAATGTCAAGCAGTGAGCAAGTGAGGAAACGTGGACACAAGGCCTAAAGAAGTACAGTGCCGCTGATGATCACTAGGCGGGAGCGCCTTGGTGAAGATATCAGCAGTGTTGGCCTTCGAGTCCACGTACACAAGCCGAAGCTGACCGCGCTGCTGAAGCTCTCGAGCAAGAAAGTAGCGAAGAGCAATGTGCTTCGTCCTGTGCTCCAGTCTGTGCTCCTGACACAAGGCAAGAGCCGCCTTGTTGTCACCGTACAGAACTGGAGGAGAACTAGGCCGCTCTCCCAAGTCAGTCAGCAGGTAGGTGAGCCAGCGTAACTCCTGTGCAGCCATGGCTGTGGCGTAGATCTCAGCCTCACAACTAGAGCCGAGAACAAAGGAAGAGCGGGTGGACCGCCACGAGACAGAACCTGAGCCAAGGCTGAAGGTGTAACCCTGTGACGACCGCTGCGTAGCCAGGTCGTCCACCCAAGAGGCGTCCGAGTGACCAGTGAGGACAACTCTGTCGCGTCCTCCAAGCACCAGCCCCATGCCTGATGTACTGCACAGGTAACGCAGCACCCTCTTAGCAGCCTCCCAGTGCTCTCGCCTGTGTCTCCCAGGCGCAACGTAACGAGCAAGGATGCTAAGAGGGTACGCGAGGTCAGGTCGCGTGCAAGTCATCAGGTACATGAGGCAGCCTACAAGCTCTGGGTACGGGCCACTCGGCTCTACGGACTCGTCCGAAGGTGGAGCTGAGAGCGAGTGGCTGGTAGCCAGAGGTGTGGCCTGTGGTGAGGAGAACTGGAAGCCGAAGCGCTGAAGGACCTGCTGCACCATGTGTGACTGAGTCAGGGTGATGGTGCGGCGAGCTCTGTCCCGGGTGATCTGCAAGCCAAGGTAGCTACGCAGTTCACCCAGGTCAGTGCAGGTGTGTCTCTTCTGCAGCTCCGACTTCACACGAGCGAGTGCCTCAGTGTCAGCAGTAGCAAAAACCAAGTCGTCGACGTACACGAGAATGTAGAACGGCGGCAGCGACGTGTCTGTGCGCAGAAACAGCGACGGGTCAGCAGTAGACGGCGCGAACCCAAGAGCCGCAAGAGTAGTCCTCAGTGTGTCGTGCCACTCACGTGGCGCCTGGCGGAGACCGTAGACTGGCCGGCGGAGACTCCACTGGGTACCAGGGGGAAACGACCCAGTAAAGCCAGGTGGGCGGCGCAGCCAGATCTCCTCGTGCAGGCTGCCCTGTAGGAACGCTGTGCTGAAGTCAAGAGAGTGAAGCTCGTAGTCACGCTGAGCAGCAACGTGCAGCAGAACCCGAAGAGTGGTCATCTTCGGGGTGGGGGAGAAGGTCTGGAAGAAGTCGACCCCCTGACGCTGACTGAAGCCTCTAGCAACGTAACGAGCCTTGAAGACAGGCGGAGAACCTGGCGGCCGCTTCACCCTGAAAATCCACATGCCATCGACGATGTTCGCCCCAGGAGGGGGAACCTCGTCGACGTAGGTGCCTGTGGACTTCCAGGATGCCATCTCTGCGTCCATGGCTGTCTGCCACTGAGAGGAGTAAGGACCCGAGATCGCCTCTGCGTAAGAGCGCGGAGTGGGGATGTCTACTGCATCCGGGTCTCCCTCAGGGGCAAGCAACCAGGCCACGAGATGAGGTACAGCAGCCGCAAGAGAGTCAAAGTCCTCCTGCCTGTCCTCAAGGACGTCCGTGCCAAGAGCACACTCACCCCCGACGGACGGAGGACAGACAGACGCAGACTCTGACTCAGCGACAAGGCTAGCAGCGTAGTCTAGACGGCAGGCAGCAGCAAAGTCAACCAACTCAGCGACCAGAGCAGACGCAGCCGAGGACTCAAAGGTGGGGTCAGTGACAACAGTAGCAAGGAGACGCGTGACTGTAGGGTGCTCAGCGCGATACCGGTCAGACTCAGGGTCCGGAACGGCAGGCAAAGAGGACGCAGGAGGAGACGGTAGAGGGACACGCCGAGGAGCAGTAGAGGGACGCAGAGTCATGTAGTGAGTGCCTGGGACAGGAGGAGGACGCTCACGACGGACACGACTACCAGTGCGAGCAGGACGAACAGGCGACGCAGGACGAGACTCAGGCTCACGACGCTCTGTAAGACCTCCTGTGGGACCAGTGTAAGGAGAGGGAGCAGGGAGAGGCGAGGCAGGCGGTAACTGTGACTGCGGCTGGACAGGCGGAGGACACTCTACGGAGGGAGGAGGACAAGGAGGAGGAGCCTGCCCAAGAACCTGCTGAAGGAGCGGTACGAAGTACGGTCGCGGCCGCGCAGCGTCTCCAGAAGCAGACGGGACTCCAGCGGCCGGGTCCTCAGCACCAGTAGGAGCTCCAGCGTCCGGGTCCACAGCACCAGCAGCAGCTCCACCGGCCGGGTCCCCAGCTCCAGCAGCAGCTCCACCGTCCGACTCCTCAGCACCAGCAGCAGCTCCACCAGGTGGGTCCGCAGCACCAGCAGCAGCGCCACCCCCAGAGTCGGCAGCTCCAACTCCGCTAGCACCGCCAGCGCCAGAGTCCCCAGCTCCAGCAGCTCCAGTCGCAGTGCTCCCAGAACAGCCAGTCCCGGCAGCTCCAGTACCCCCAGTACGAGCACCCCCAGGACGAGCAGCTCCAGCACCCCAAACTCCAGCCGAGCCACTAGGACGGCGAAAGCGTCGGACGTACCAGTCGCGAAGCTGCTGCGGTGTGAGAGACTGCTCAGCACCCCGAACCGGAGCACCCCCAGACGCAGTAACCCGAGGCTCCGTAGGCTCAGTAGCAGCACCCCCAGGCTCAGTACCCGCAGGCTCAGTACCCGCAGGCTCAGCACCCCCAGTCGCAGCACCCCCAGGCGGTAAGCTCTCAGGCACAGTACCCTCAGCTCCAGCACCCGCAGTCCCAGCACTCCCAGGCCCCGCACCCGCAGGCTCAGCACCCCCAGGCGCAGCACCCCCAGGCTCCGTACTCTCAGGCACCGTACCCTCAGCTCCAGCACCCTCAGTCCCAGCACCTGCAGCCCCAGCACCCCCAGGCCCAGCACCCCCAGGCTCAGCACCCCCAGGCTCAGCACTCCCAGCAGCACCACCCGCAGCAGCACCTGAGTCACCTGTGACCTCGACAGGCTCAGCGACGGGAGGAGGGTCTACCTGAGAGACACCTGAAGGAGCAGGACCCTGAGGGGGAAGGGGGTCTACCGGAGGGGGACCAGGAGCAAGGAAAAGCGGCGGGGGAGGGAGGGGGGCAGTGCGGTAGGGGAAGAGACGGTAAAAAGGGACCGACTCGTCAAAGGTGACATCCTGAGAGGCGAAGACCCGGCGCGAGGTGGGGTGGTAAAACTGCCAGCCAGGCGCGTCAGGGACAAAGCCAAGGAAGACACAGGGAAGCGTGCGGGAGGAGAGCTTGTCCGCAGACGTATCGCGGACAAGGGCACGAGCACCCCACACCCGGAAGCGCGACGCATCGCCAACCTCCCCCGTCCAACGCAGTGTGGGCGAGGTCTCCGGCAAGGAGACACGGGGCCAGAGGTTGAGCTGATGCGCGGCGTACCGGACAGCAAACGGCCACAGAAAATGGGGAGCCGCCGCGTGGACCAAGGAGGTACGAGCGACCTCCATGACCAGGCCAATGCGGCGCTCAGCAACCCCATTCTGCTGTGGGGAGTCCGGAAGCGTGAAGGTCTGCTCGATGCCCTCCGCCTGACAGAAGGTCCTCAAGAGATCGGAGGAAAACTCACCACCTCTGTCAGAGTGCAGACGCAGGACAGGAAGATCCGTCCGGAAACGGCGGCGGAGCTGGAGACGAACCGTGCGGATCCAAGGGATCAGAACAGCAGGGACCTCACCCTTGGTGCGCAAGGGGAAGACCGTGGTGTAACGCGAGTAGTCGTCGACAACCAGCAAAAAGTACCGCTCACCGCCCTGACCACGAACGCGGGCTGGGCCCCACACGTCCAGGTGGAGGGTCTGCAGAGGAGCCTCTGTCGGGGGGAACGAGGAGGAGTGAGGAGCGGCGCGCTGCCGCCCCTCGACGCAAGGAAGGCAAGGCGGCGCAGGCGAGGCAGGGAGGGGAGGGAGGGACCTGGGAAGACCGGACACAAGGAGGCGACGGTGCATGCCACGAAGGCGTGGCAAGGAGGGGTGACCCAGGCGGTGGTGCCAGAGAAGAGTCTGGTGCGACAGGGAACGACACTCACAGGCGTGGGCCACCAGACCTGACGCAGACACCTGACCGACAGCAGCTACCTGGGGAGACGCAGTGGTCAGTGTGTAGAGACTCGACCCCGGCCGACGGGTGAACGTAGCCAGGTGACGGCCGGTCCTGGAGCACGTGCAGATCGCCACACGCTGTCCGCCAGGGGTAAAGGTGTCAACCCACTGATCCTGGAGGACAGCGTTGCTCACCAGGTTCGTCGAGAACGAGGGGAGGTGGAAACCCGACAACGAGCCAGACGGAACCGCCGGACAAGGGAGGACAGTGGTGGACTGGGCAAGGACTGGGCCCCCAGAGGGGTCAGCCAAGGAGACTGGGACCGGTGCAGGAAGCGGTGTGAGCTCAGTACTGTCACGAAAGAAGCAACGGGAAGCACCTGAGTCAAGGGTGAAGGTGTGACAGGCCTCAGCCGGTGCGGTACCTGAGAGAGGAGTCTCTGTGGGTGCTGTACCTGAGAGAGCAGACTCGAAACCAGCCGGGACAGCACTGGGGGGAGCAAGTACAGGGGGCACCATACCAGAGAGAGCAGACTCACTAGTACCCAGGGCAGCGGGCTCTATACCTGGGTCAGGCGGCACACACAAGTAACAGTCTCCCTCGGCACTAACAGTCAATGCATACATGGCAGCAATAATAGCATCATAGTCAAGAGCAAAGACATCAACACCAGCCCTCATGAGCTCAGCCCAGCGGGGGCGCTCAACATCCGCACCCATCTCCTCACGCCAAGCGTCGTCAAGGCGGGAGAAGCAACGGTACGGGGTGTGGAACCTCCCACACGTCTGTCCCTTGCGGTCACCTGTGCGAATGACATAAGAACAGCGGGCACTGGCCCCCGACGTCCCACGCTGAGCAAGCCACTCACGAAGCTGCTGGGTCGTCTGGGGACGCTGCTGCTGCTGGGAGCTCTGGCCCGAGCCAGTGCCTCCACTCCGACCTCCGCCGCCACCACTGCCACCGCTCCGACCGCCACCGCCACCACCGCCACCACCGCCACCGCCGCCACCGCCGCCGCCGCCACTACTGCCACTGCTTCCTCCGCCGCCCCCGCCTCCACCACCGACCCCACTCCCACCAGCGCTCCCGCCACCGCTCCCTCCAGCACCGCCTCCCCCCCCACCTCCCCCACCTCCTCCCCCCCCAGCGCCACCACCACCACTTTTGCCCCCCTTGCCCTTGCCGGTGCGGCGCCTCCCACCAGGAGTAGAAGCAGCGCCAACAGACTCAGCACCAAGGAAGTCAACAGCAGCAGCAGCAGCGTAGGAGGGAGCGAGGGGAGAGGGAGAACACCCCTCAAAGATGGGGGTGCGAGGAGCGCCACGAGCAGCACCGACAGCTACAATGCTCTTTTCGGCCGCGAGCAGGTGCTCCTCTAGGAGGGCGACTGTGAGCTCAGTGGGACAGCGAGCAAGGAAGTGGTCTCGAACTGAGCGGAGGGTGTCAGGGAGACGGGTGACTATGAAGTGGAGTGTCCAGTACAGTGGAGGGGGGTTCTTAGCGCAGAACTCGGTGGGAAGGGCGGCACGCAGGCGAGCATCACTAGTGCGAAGGTGGGTGATAAGATCGGCGACTGTAGTAAAGGTGGACAGATCGGGGAACAGGTACGGCAGCATGAGGCGGCTAAGCTCGGCTGTGGCAGGCGAGGAGTAGCGAGCGACGACAGCGTCGTACAGGGCCTTAGCGGATTTGCAGTCGCCAAAATGCTCGAGCTCAGCTAGCGGGAGGTGACTGCGAATGGCTAGGCGAGCAGCTGCGTCACGAGTCTGCTAGTGGGAACGAACACTAAGCTCGGCTGTGGCAGCAGGAGCAGCGGCAGCACCAGACGCGTAGTCATAGAGGGAGATGTGGTCCGTGCTATTGCTCATAAGATACAACTGCAGGTCGTCGAGCCAGGAAGTGAACTGCACGGGACGGCCCTCAGCATCGAAGGAAAGAACGCGAATAGAGGCCATAGCTCAGGCGTGAGGGCACAGCAGAGCAGCGGCAGCAGCAGAGGGGACACGCTAGAGCGAAGCTAGTAGCCACAGCAGGAGAAAGCGGCAGTGCACAGGCAGGGAGCAGCAGGTGAGAAGCGCGGCGGGCTGCGAAGCGGGCAGCGGTGTGGGCGGGCGACGCAGCAAGCGGGCAGTGAGGCAGCGGGCGGCGCTGCGAAGCAGGTAGCGGGCGAGCGGGCGGCGCTGCGAGCGGGCAGCGAAGCGGGCGGGCCGCGAAGCGGGCAGCTAGCGGGCGGGCGGGCTGCGAAGTGGGCGGGCTGCGAAGCGGGCAGCGGGGCGAGCGGGCTGCGAGGCGGGCGGGCCGCGAAGCGGGCAGCGGGCGGGCGGGCGTTCTGCGAAGCGGGCAGCGGGGCGAGCGGGCTGCGAAGCGGGCGGGCCGCGAAGTGGGCAGCTAGCGGGCGGGCGGGCTGCGAAGTGGGCGGGCCGCGAAGCGGGCAGCGGGGCGAGCGGGCTGCGAGGCGGGCGGGCCGCGAAGCGGGCAGCGAGCGGGCGGGCGGGCTGCGAAGTGGGCGGGCCGCGAAGCGGGCAGCGAGCGAGCGGGCTGCGAAGCGGGCGGGCCGCGAAGCGGGCAGCGAGCGAGCGGGCTGCGAAGCGGGCGGGCCGCGAAGCGGGCAGCGAGCGGGCGGGCGGGCTGCGAGCGGGCGGCTCGGCGAGGGGCGCGCGAGGGCGCTAGTGAGGGGCGCGCGAGGGCGCTAACGAGGGGCGCGCGAGGGCGCTAACGAGGGCGCACGAGGGCGCTACGAGGCTAGGGCACGGGGTAGCGTGGTAACCGCATGCGAGCGGTGGTGGGCCCTAAAAAAACGGTCGGTAGGTCCTAGGGACCTCCTGCTCTGAATACCATGTCAGAATCACTAGGCAAGAATGGATGAACTAACAGAAGTTTGGGTACAAATATGAAACCCTAGTTGGGGTTGTACCCCATATTGGCTACCCCACTACAGCCTACAAGCATAATACAGTTTAACACACCGGGCATAATGCGTCGAGCATCACGTGCACGGCGCGTTGCGCAAGCACGCCGTGCATCTGCTCGGCGCGATCAAGGGGATGCACCGAGCATCACCTGCACGGCGCGCCGCGATTGCGCCGTGCATCCGATCGGCGCGACGAATGGGAAGGAAGAGCATTCAATGCACGGCGCGCTGCGCAAGCATGGCGTGCTGAGCATTCAATGGACGGTGCATTGCAGAGAACTATAGTTGGAAAGGGGAACTTTGCATTCACTACCAATAACATGCCTGGCGAAATTAGTGACTGCGTGAGAGAGAACTAACCTGGGAGAGGATTAATCGAACAATCCGAACAGGCCCACATTCGCAGATGTTCCCTAAACTTCCACGCCACGAGCTCCACGAGCTCCGCTTGTGACCACGGCAGGAGCGGTCAAGGTATAGGTTCGGTGGTGAGAGCAGAGAGAGTCAACTTCGAGTGGAAAACCAACAGCAGGTACTTAAAGCTTTCGTATACATTTGAAAGTACTGTTTGTGGTGGAACAGTAGCCACCAAGATTTCGCCCCAACGAAAAGAAAGGGGCTTGGCGAGAGGGGTTGCGAAAATTTTGAGGATTGAGGGGTGGGAACACGAGAAACTCTCTCGTCACCCAACCCTTGAGCGACACACACAATCACAAGTGAAAGCAATTAATTACTACGAAAGGCCTTGATAGAACTAGCAGCGCAACTACTCACCCTGACCTAATCGCCCGTGGTAAGGGGACACGGGGCTATACAAAAGCCTTTAGCTGCAGGGGCGGTTTGCATTCGGATGGGCCGCCGCGTAGCATTCGTCGAGCGATGCCATGCGGCACACGACGAGCGCCTCGACGAGTTGCATTATGCTGGCTCGGCGCGATGCAATCGTCGAACCAGCGATAAATTATTCAGTGAGCCGTCGCGTTCCACCCTGCGGGCTTCTCGTCTAGCGCCATCATGCATCGCGAAACCCGCTGATGGCGAAACCCGCTGATGGCGAAACCCGCTGATGGCGAAACCCGCAGATCGCGAAACCCGCTGATCGCGAAACCCGCTGATCGTGAAACCCGCTGATTGCGATACCCGCTCCTCGCCAAACACGGTGCTCACGAAATCCGTTTAGCGCGTCCCCCGCTTCTCGCCTCACCCGCCGCATGCCTCACCTGCGAATCGGCACACAACTCGCCTCACGCGCTGCTCGGCTCATAACCCATTTCGTCATTTCCCCCCCTTCCGCCTCTCATTTCCCGGAGCTCCTCCCTCTCGTTTCCCCCCTTTCTCCCTCTCGTCCCCCCCCCCCTTCCGCCTCTCATTTTCCCCCCTTCCGCCTCTCGTTTCCCCCGCTTCTCCATCTCGTTTCCCCCCCTCCTCCCTCTCGTTTTCCCCCTCCTCCCTCTCGTTTTCCCCCTCCTCCCTCTCGTTCTCCCCCCTTCCGCCTCTCCTTTCCCCCCCTTCCGCCTCTCGTTTCCCCCTCTCCTCCCTCTTGTTTCCCCCCTCCTCCCTCTCGTTTCCCCCCCTTCTCCCTCTCGTTCTCCCCCCTTCCGCCTCTCTTTTCCCCCCCTTCCGCCTCTCGTTTCCCCCCCTTCTCCCTCTCATTTCCCCCCTCCTTCCTCTCGTTTCTCCCCCTTCCCCCTCTCGTTTCCCCTCCTTCTCCTCTCATTTCCCCAACTTCTCCCTCCTATTTTCCCCCTTCTCCCTCTCATTTCCCCCCCTCCTCCCTCTCGTTTCCCCCGCTCCTCCCTCTCGTTTCCCCCCCTCCTCCCTCTCGTTCTCCCCCCTTCCGTCTCTCCTTTCCCCCCCTTCCGCCTCTCGTTTCCCCCCCTCCTCCATCGCGAAAATGACAAGTGCCGAAAGTCACAAAAAAGTGCTCGAAATGTGACTTTTATGTGACAGCAAGTCCGGCGTTTTTTAGTCATGGTTGAAAGTACCGGCCACGATGTTCCCTGCGTTGTCACGGAAATGTCACGTAAATGTGACATAATGTCACACAGAATGTCACAGTAGAGTGTCTGGTGAAGCGACTTTCTCGTCACTTTTATGTAACCTTGCCACGTGTCACGTATGCCAAGATATTTTGCCACGTGTCATTGTCGTTGATTGGTGGATATGAACCAATCAAACCTCGGGGACGTGGGTGCAGAAATGTTTTATGATTGGGTGGCGATTATTATCGAGCGACGCAGCATCGCCCATTTCCGTACGCGGAAATTTCAGAATACAGCAGCTGGCATTTCGAATGGGCTCCTTTAGTCACATCACATGCGCAACATACAAGTTACTACACAGATGTACGAACTAAAGCTACCGAAAGATGTGCGAACTAAAGCCACTGCGCAGATGTACGAACTGAAGCCACTGCGCAGATGTACGAACTGAAGCCACTGCGCAGATGTACGAACTAAAGCCACTGCGCAGATGTACGATTGGCGAGCAACTGCGCAAATGTACGAACGTGTAGCCCGGAACACCGTGGCGTGGCTACGAAAACATCTTGCCAGTATGGTCGTTCGGAACTGTCAAACCTGCAAAAAAGAAGAAAGCTAATACAGAACAAAATGGAACGTGATGAATCTGCACACAAAAACATCACCAGTTATGTGAGTGATGAAACCCGCAAGACAATCATAGCAATAGATCGTGAGTCTCAGGAAACATGGGGCGGAGCGTTCGAGGGGCTAGTGCAACGGTACCTATGTTTTAACACCAAAAATAGCAGGGATGACGTCACGACAGATCCACATGCACACACACAAGCCAACGTCATGATGCTATGCCGGTCGCAAAATCGCACAGTCAGCATCAAAGCTTGCCTGAATGACAAAAGCGAAGTACGGAACGGTCGAACTGGAATATGCGCCACTGCACTTTTGTCGCTGTTTTTCGAACATGCTGCACAAAGTAGCATGACATGCTCCTTGGTGGTGCTGGCTGCAGTCGCACTGCACCTTGCGTTCTGCCACAAAGAGATAAACAAAAGCAATATGAAGAAGAGAGAGAATCGAGACCATAGGAAACAAAGGGCTACGCAGTCGCGTAGGCCATCTGCCACGCGTTAAAGAGAAGGTGTTTGAGCCAGGCAACACACTGGGCACTGACCAGTACAGTTGACCCCACCGGTTGCCTGGGTGGCGGTTTAACATCGTTATGCTTGCGGCGTTGAAGCGCTGTGATCTGCCACGCGGGGCACCAGAGGGGAGTGGCATGTTGGCAAGTGGGGGGGCGGATGGGGAGAGTAGAGAGAGAATGAGGTATGCGGTTCCAAGTAGCTTCTCTAATGAAAAAAAACACGTGGTGGGGGTTGAACAACGATAGGTATAAACACACCGCCTAGAGCATGAAGGTAGAGCACAGTTGGCTGAGTGTGCTAGATGGGTGTGACAAATAGGAGGCCACACAAACAAGGTTTGAACAAACTGTGAGATGCAGGGAGCATTTGTATGGGAAAGTGAAGGTTGATGGGGGTTTGGGTGATCCACGGTCCGGTTCGGTGTGAATAGTGGGAGGATAAGGGAAGGTGAAAGTTTTGTTTAGGTGCACTCCAACGATTGGCTCAAATGATTCTTGAGGCTCGGCTTAGACGGTTCAGGAAGGTTGGGAAATATGGAGGTTTAAAAGGTGTGACGTGGAACGTTCGCGAAACCTTGATGCGACGCACATTTCCCTAGAGTAGCCTTGATTGGTTTGCACACGCCACTGTCGAGTCTGACGTGTAGCATCGAAGCGCAAAAATCTTCGTTTTGTTTTTTACGACCGTCACGAAGTAGTTTCACCGTCTGTTATTTGTTTCGCTAGTGTTCGGGTTGCTTCGCATGCCTCGTGATCACTGCATTCAAGTTGGTTTGTTTTTCTCATTCAGCAATACACAGGTAAACCGCCTTCAAACGCTTTCAACCACTGTCGTAATTCTCGTGCGAAACCAGGCCATCTACTTCCTAGCCAATTCCGTGGACGCATTTGCGACTAACAGCTTCTAGTCACTGGGAAGTTACAACAGCGTGACTTTTTTGTCACGTTTGCGGTGTACGTTAATGTGACATTTCCGTCACCATCCCGGCTGGGACTTTTTGTATGACGTCGTGACTTTCTGGGAGCTTTTTGGTGGAAAAACCTACGGGGCCCTGAAATTTGGATCAGCCTTTTTCGCGATGTCCCTCTCGTTTCCCCCCCTTCTCCCTCTCGTTCTCCCCCCTTCCGCCTCTCCTTTCCCCCCCTTCCGCCTCTCGTTTTCCCCCCTTCTCCCTCTCATTTCCCCCCCTCCTTCCTCTCGTTTCCCCCCCTTCCCCCTCTCGTTTCCCCCTCTCATTTCCCCCCCTGCTCCCTCTCATTTCCCCCCCTGCTCCCTCTCATTTCCCCCCCTGCTCCCTCTCATTTCCCCCCCTGCTCCCTCTCATTTCCCCCCCTGCTCCCTCTCATTTCCCCCCCTGCTCCCTCTCATTTCCCCCCCTGCTCCCTCTCATTTCCCCCCCTGCTCCCTCTCATTTCCCCCCTGCTCACCCTCACTTCCCCCCCTGCTCACCCTCACTTCCCCCCTTTCTCCCTCTTCATTTTCCCCTCTCCTTCCCCTCATTTCGCCCTCCTTCCCCTCATTCACTCTTTCCTTACCCTCATCTCCCCCTCTCGTTCCTCGCATTTCCCCTACTCCGTCCCCTCGTTTCCCCCTCCCCCCTCATTTCATCCTCTCGTTCCACAAAATCCCCACCTCTCGTTTCCCACATTTCCCCTTATCCGTCCTCTCCTCTCCCTCTCTCCTTCCCCTCTTTTACCCCTCCCTCCCCTTATTTTCCCCTCTTCCTCCCCTCATTTTTCCCTCTCCTTTCCCTCATTTCCCCCCTCCTTCCCCCCATTTCCCTCGAGGAGGGTCCGGGTGAGTGCAAAACTGTGTGCGGCGCACACAGGCATAGAGGGACAAATCGTTTGCGCTGGAGTAATCCGCCCTTGCTCTTATGTTGCCGCGTCTGCTCACGAATGCGCTCGTCAGCTCTCCAGTTGTCACACAATCAGCTTTGCACCTCCCACCACCCACTGAGTTCAAGCCTCTCACGTGTTACCATGTCACCACTGCTGTATATCTTCCCTACATGGCTCTCTCCCTCTCCTCTCTTCACACGTTGTTCTGCCCTGCCATGCCCTTCCCTTGCCTTCCTTACCCTTCCCTGCCCCCACCCTGCCGGCAGGTGAGTGCGCTCATGCTGCTGGCGCGGGTGAGGGAGCTGCAGCGCCCTCACATGCTGCACATTCCTTCCCCTCCTCCCCCCTTTGCCTACCCTTCTTTACTTCCCTCCATGCAACCCTTGCTCCCCCTTTGCTTCCCCTCCATTCACCTCCAGCTTACCCCTCTGTTTCTTCTGCAGCTTGCCCTTGTCTGTATTTTTTTTTGTTCGCTTTTTTTTTTTTTTTTTTTCAACAGCACGAAGGACACCCGGCCTTCTCATTCTGAGTGCTGATCTTTGCAGCTTAGTGAAACCGAATAAATAGGCAGAAAGTTCCAGCTTGTGTGTGCTCTTAGCGTATCAATCAACTGAATTGATAGCATGCCATAATACATCAGTTTATTCAATATGCTGATGACTGTACCTAGAAACAACTTCCCTTCTTTGCGTACAGCATCCTTGCATGATGCATATGGGCACATCACAGCATTGTATGCGACATGTGACATGTGTTGTACACAACTCAAGATACATGGAGGGTTGTCATCTGCTCTTGCTGGTCATAATTTGTTCAACACTTGTGTCTGATGCTGCTCCCAATAAGCTGCCTAACTCTGCTGAACCTGAACTTGTCCTGCTCGAAGCGGTAACAAAGGGAGGAGAGATGGGAAAACAGGTGGAAAGGTGGAGAGTCCGGAACGGATGATAAGGAGGTAGGACGCAGAGGTTTGGTGACAGGAATGGGAGATGGGGAAGAGAGGAAAAAAGAGGGAAAGGCAGGAAGATTGCAGAAAAGTGGGAAGGGCAGGAAGAGAGGGGAAATGAGGGAAAGTTAGGAAGAGAGCTGAAAAGAGAGAAGGCAGCAGGAGAGGGGAAAAGAGGGAAAGGCAGGAGGATCGTGAAAAAGAGGGGAAGGGTAATGCAGGGAGGGGAAGGGTAATGCAGGGAGGGGAAGGGTAATGCAGGGAGGGGAAGGGTAATGCAGGGAGGGGAAGGGTAATGCAGGGAGGGGAAGGGTAATGCAGGGAGGGGAAGGGTAATGCAGGGAGGGGAAGGGTAATGCAGGGAGGGGAAGGGTAATGCAGGGAGGGGAAGGGTAATGCAGGGAGGGGAAGGGTAATGCAGGGAGGGGAAGGGTAATGCAGGGAGGGGAAGGGTAATGCAGGGAGGGGAAGGGTAATGCAGGGAGGGGAAGGGTAATGCAGGGAGGGGAAGGGTAATGCAGGGAGGGGAAGGGTAATGCAGGGAGGGGAAGGGTAATGCAGGGAGGGGAAGGGTAATGCAGGGAGGGGAAGGGTAATGCATTGCATGGAACCTGTGAGGCAGGGCGATGCCACACTGGGCAACGCGACAAGCGACGATCGTGCGATGGTGCCTTCCCTCGCGATGACGAGCGGCGGGGGGCGAGGAGAGACTTATGGCGGACCGGCAGTTTTAGTGCCGCCTCTTGTCGCTTACTTTCGGGAGGCGGGGCCTCTCGATAAGCGACGAAATGAGCGGGAGAAAGGGGGGGCATGACAAGGAGCAGGGGGGGAAATGAGAGGGAGAAAAAGGGGGGAATGAGGGGGGGCATGGGGGGAATGAGGGGGAGAACGGATGGAAATGAGAAGGAAAAAGGGGGCAATGAGCGGAAGAAGGGGGGGAAATGAGAGGGAGAAGGGGGGGGGGAACGAGAGGGAGAAGGGGGGGGGGGAAACGGGAAGGAGGAGGGGGGGAGATGAGAGGGAGCAGGGGGGGGGGGGGAAGAGCGAGGGAGAAAGGGGGGAAATGAGCAGGTGAATGGGAGGGAAACGAGAGGGGGAAAGGGGGGGAATGATGGGGAGCATGAGGGGAAATGAGAGGGAGAATGGGGGGAAATGAGAAGGGGACAGGGGGGACATGAGAGGGAGAAGCGGGGAAAACAAGGAGGAGAAGGGGGGGAAATGAGAGGGGGAAGGGGGGTAAACGAGAGGGAGAGGGGGAGAAACGAGAGGGAGAAGGGGGGGAAACGAGAGGAAGAAAGGGGGGAAACGGGGTAATGGGTAGGCGGAAAGGGGATATGGGGTGGCGGTAAGGGGTAATGGGGAGCGGGAATGGGAAACGGGGAGGCAGGAAGGGGTAATGGGGAGCGGGAAGGGGAAACAGGGAGGTGGGAAGGGGAAACGGGGAGCGGGAAGGGGAAATGAGCAGGCTGGAACGGGAATTGAGGAGTAGAGAAGGGAAAACGGGGAGGCGGGAAAGGGTAATGGGGAGTGGGATAGGGAAATGGGAAGGTGGGATAGGGAAATGGGAAGGTGGGAAGGGGAAACGGGGTGACAGAAAGGGGAACTGGGGCGGCGGGAAGGGGAAACGGGGAGGTGGGAAGGGGAAACGGGGAGCGGGAAGGAAAATCGGGGAGGCGGGAAGGGGAAATGGGGAGACGGGAAGGGGAAACGGGGTGGCGGAAGGTGGAATTGGGGAGGCGGGAAGGGGAAACGGGAAAGTGGGAAGGGGAAACGGGGAGCGGGAAGGGGAAACGGGGAGCGGGAAGGGGAAACGGGGAGGCGGGAAGGGGAAACGGGGAGCGGGACGGGGAAACGGGAAGGCGGGAAGGGGAAACGGGAACGGGACGGGGAAACGGGGAGGCGGGAAGGGGAAACGGGGAGTCGGGAAGGGGTAATGGAGAGCGGAAAGGGGAAACGGGGAGGAGGGAACGTGAATTGGGGTGGCGCGAAGGGAAACGAGGAGGCGGGAAGGGGCTGGAAGCTCCCGTTTCTGCAGTCGTTCACGCACTCAAGTGCGGCTGCCGGGGCTAGTGCAGAAACGTGGTAGCGAGGCTGTGCGATCGGGCCGCGACTGTGATCGTGCGTGTTCGGCAGTTCTAGACGAGTTGTGCGCGTTCACGGTGGCGTAAGGAGGCAGCGTCGTGTGGCGACACGACGGACGACGAGGCGAGGCCGTGAGAGGAGGTCCCCCGGGATAGCCGCGTGAGAGGGCGGAACTGACGTTGGTTTATCTCTATCATTACACTAAACTGCCCCACGCGTCTAGGTTTGTGTCGGAAACGGGGGTAATTTGCGCTGGCTGTTGAGTCGCGATGTGCTTAGCTACATATTATGCTACCTGTAGAGCGCAGTGGCGTAGATCTCATATAGGCTGGATTTCGTATACTTTTGTCGACCCAAAAGTTTTGAATCACCAGCGAGTGCTGGGTGTCGGGGAGATCTCCCTCCCTTGTTCAGCGAGTGAACTAGCAGTAATGGGGTTACCAAAATTTCAAATTTCAAAAGTTTTGAACCTTTCTCTTTCAAATGTATACAAAAGCTTTAAAGCAGGTGGGGTACTTACATTACAACTCCATCCAGTCATGTGAATCTGGCTTGCCCACAACCTCACCGAACCATTAAAATCGCCTCTCAAAAGGCTCTTGATTACATTCACACCGTTTGGAACCGCAGTCGGACACACACTACACATCACTCGAAACGTCGCAACGCATGCAGATGCGAACCAGTGGTGCACTCTGTTTGTGAGTGGTGCAAAACACTTTTACAACGGCTTGTTAATCTAGCGGACCGCATAATAACAAAATCAATGTGCGGTAGTTGACTCTGTAGGAACCTGGTGCCGATGTGAATTTCGGCTGAAACTCGAGCGCACCGCGCGAGACAAAAAAACATGCGACTCGTTCTCACTCGTGCCGCGAGACGCCCAAACGGCGCGTTGACCGATGGCCCGAGTATTGACTCGCGGGAACAACGGTGAGTAATAGTTAATCTATATAAACAGAGAAACCAACATAACGGCATGCATAAACGCAACTATATATCTGGCTGCGAAAAAAAAAACCCATGGCTAGTAAAACACATGGATATTGGAAATATTATACAATATGAACAATTATTCTCATACATATTCGAACCGCATCCTGAAAAAAATGACGCCTTATATATTTATAGTAACAGAATTGAACCTATATCAATACTACTAACACAACATGTTACAGTGTTAATGTTACCCGTGTAATATAAAACATTAAGTATGATTAACCTTGAACTCCCTATCTAACACACGCCCAAACATAATTCCATAAGCCACAAATGTAAGTAACATTTTAATACGCCAAATTAACTGTGTACACTACAAATAGAATTTATCAGTGGCCAAAACATGTCACAGGCCACACGTCGCCACAAGCGTGGGAAAGCTAGCTGAAGGGGTGACGTGTCACTCGAAGTCCCCCTAAACAGAGTATCCTGCTGGGGTGACGTGTACGCGAAAGCAAAACGACCGTAAATAGCTACGTCGGTGAATCGAACATCCCATCCACTCCCAAAGCACGCATCATAGTTCCAGCCCATCCGGGCCCTGGTGGAATGGCTTTCACCAGGGCCCCCTCTTGGTGGGAACCCGTTCCCACCAGGGCCGCACGCGGATGCACGGGCTGTCGCGACCCACAGCTGGGAAAACGCACGCGAGAGGGAGTCCCCCGCCCCCTCCCAGGTCCCTAGCGAGATCCGGGCAGCGGAGTTAGCTGGCAGCTGCCCCCGCGCCGAGCCCCCTCCACGCCAGCGCCACGCAGCCCGGGACCACACCCGGATGTCCCCCGAAACCCAGCCCTGGCTCACAAATCCCCTCGTGAAACCCCTCGCGAGCCAATCACGCAGCCGAAGCGGGTCCGGCCAATCGGAGCCGTTTCCGATGGGCTAGGGGGCCCGGATGGACCTAGCGAAACACTTCGCAGGCATGGCCGCTCGTGCGAAGCGTCGCCTGTGCGTGCCAGCCAATCGGTGAGGGTCCATACCGGATCCCTGGTTCGGAAGCCCATCGCAAAATACTATTCGGGCGTGCGAAGGGTCGCCAGGGTTCGCCCATAAATCATCCGCAATTTAGGAGAGTGTTCACCCAACGTACTGTTGTTACACTCTTTTTATTATTCGCAAATATTAAACGCGATCGACATTTCACATGACATTTCCATTACATTTAAAATTCCCCTTATTATTTTTTGCGAGTCAAAACCCCCCCCTCAATTTCGTTTTTATTTTTTCCTGAATCGAAGGTTTATCGTTCTCCGTTTTTTATGCGACAAGTGCGGTGCGTTTTGCCTCCCTGTACAATTAAACGAGATTTACATTTATGCACGCGTGTACTATATTATTCGTTTGTGTAGAAAGTGGTAGTTTGACATCGTAACCCGGCTTTTTGGCGGACGCGACGAGGAATACACCCCGCCCGAGAAGGTAACCGTCGCGCCTTGCATGCAGACCGCGGTAGGAGAGCTACATGGCGGGTGATGGTTCCACCCGCATGCATGAACGGGAACGCCCCCCACCTCGGGATGTCCGAAGGGGCCCGCGGGTTCCTCCCTACCATGCGCAGTGCCACCCCCCTGCCTGTTGCTGTCAAACATTATATGTGTTGGTTGTTGTTAGGCTACAGTGGGTTAGACTATATGGGGTACAGATCTCTAGGGTTTACTATTTGTATTGCCTTCCTTGTTAGTTCAGTCATTCCAGTCCGTTATTACTGACATGGTTTCAGAGCAGGTCCTTCGCTAGGACCGTTCTTAGGGCCCACCACGATATACATACCTACCTACCTACCTGCGCCTTAGAGCGCCTCGGTTCTTACGGCCCCTTAAGGCCTCGCGCCCTCGAGCGCATTTCCCTACCGCGCGCGCGCGATCCGCTAGCTACTCGCCCGCGGGTCCTCTTTTTTTTCGCGCGCGCGGCTTTGTTTCTTACGCGCGCGGCCCGCTAGTTACACGCGCCGCCCGTCAGCCTGCTCGCGCACGCCTCGCAGCCGCCCGTCGCCTGCTCGTGCACGCCCCGCAGGCCCGCAGCCCGCCGTAGCAGCAGCCGCTCGCTCGCAGCCGCCCGTCGCCCGCTAGCGCACGCTTCGCAGCCGCCCGTCGCCTGCTCGCGCGCGCCCCGCAGCCGCCCGTTGCCTGCTCGCGCACGCCCCGCAGCTGCTCGTCGCCCGCTCGCGCACGCCCCGCAGCCGCCCGTCGCCTGCTAGCGCACGCCCCGCAGCCGCTCGTCGCTTTCTCGCGCACGCCCCGCAGCCGCCCGTCGCCTGCTCGCGCACGCCCCGCAGCCGCCCGTCGCCTGCTCGCGCGCGCCCCGCAGCCGCCCGTCGCCTGCTCGCACACGCCCCGCAGCCGCCCGTAGCCCGCCGTCTCAGTGGCCGCCCGCCCGCAGCCGCCGTCGCCCACTCGCGCACGCCCTGCTGCCCGCAGCCGCTTGTACGCCGCTTCTTCCGCTGCTGCTTGCGCACCGCTCCCTCCCGAGCGCCGTTGCTGCCCCTACGCTACTGCTGCCCGTGCGCCACCGCTACTCGTGCACCGCCGCTGCCACTCGTGCGCTTCTGCAGCCGCCGCCCGCGAGGCCCACGCTCTCACTGCTATTATTTTCTACCTACCGTGCACACTGCTGCCACTGCAACAGCCACCAGTGCACCGTTGCAGCTCCTGCTGCCCAGCTACCTACTACTGCCGCTAGTGTGCCACTACGGACAGTCGACCCCGCCCGCGCCTTACCTAGTGGCCCAGCCGGCCCCGTTGACTCTCCGCACACTGTTCCAGCGGCCTGATTCCTACTGCTACTGTCACTATGGCTAGTCCTCCCGTTCTAGCTTTCGATGCCGAGGGCCGTCCGGTGAAGTTCGAAACCTGGCTAGATGACCTGCACCTGTTCTTACAGCTCACTGCCAAGGAAGATATCTCACTGTACGACCACGCCCTAGGCCATGCCACTGCCCCTGACTCGTCTGCTGACAGCACTCTGCGTTCCCAGTGGCAGACCCGTGATGCGCACGCTCGCTTTGCTATTTGCAACTCCCTGCCGCTAGACGAGCGCGAGCACTTCGGCCAGTGCAAGACTGCTAAGGACCTCTACACAGCTGTAGTTGCCCGCTACTCCTCACCTGCTTCTGCCACGCTAGGCCGCCTCACTCTCCCCTACCTGTTCCCCGACCTAGCCTCCTTTCACACTGTCGCAGACCTCATCACCCACCTTAAGACTAGTGAGGCCCGCTTTCGCGCTGCTATGCCTGCCGAGTTTCTCACTAGCAACCCCCCCCCGCTCTGGATCACTCTCTACCACATCGTCACCCGCCTCCCTGACTCTCTGCGCGCAGTCAGGGACCACTTCCTCTCTCGCTCCCCCACTGAGCTCACTGTTGCCCTCCTCGAGAAGGAACTGCTTGCAGCTGAGGCGAGCATCGTCGCTGTAGGCACCTCTCGTGGCGACCCCCGCACCCCGTTCTTTGAGGGGTGTTCCCCTTCCCCCCTCCTCCCCTCTGTCGCCTCTGCTGCTGCTGTCGACCTTCTTGGTGCTGAGAAGGTCGGGACCGCGTCTGCTTCGAGCGGGCGCCGCAGGAGCAAGGGAGGCAGGGGTGGGGGTGGTGGCGGAGGAGGTGGGGGTGGAGGCGGTGGGAGTGGAGGCGCGGCTGGGGAGACTAGTGGCGGCAGTGGGGGAGGAGACAGCAGCGGTGGGAGTGGTGGTGGAGGCGGCAGCGGAGGCGGAGGTGGTCGTGGCGGCGGCAGGGGTGGAGGTGGCCGGGGCGGCGGCGGTGGGGGTGGTGGTCGTGGAGGCACTGGCGGAGGGCAGAGTCAGCAGCCCGCCCCGACGCTTCAGGCCGCCCGTGAGTGGTATGCGCAGCGTAGCGTTACCTGCACGTACGTCATTCGCACAGGTGACCGCAGCGGCCAGCAGTGTGGGAGGCCACACCCCACACAGCTCTGCTTCGCGCGCCTTAACGACGCGTGGCGCACTCAGTTTCCTGCTGCCACTGAGCTGCCGCGCTGGGCTGATCTGGAAAAGAGGGGTGTTGATATTTGGGCTTTAGACTTTGATGCTATTCTCACTGCCATGTATGCGATGTCTATTAGTGGAGAGGGTGCTCAGTACTTGCGTGTTCCGCCCGACCCGGGCATTCAGGCCAGTCCGGCTGCCGCTCTAGGTGCTAGTGCGTCTGCTCCCACAGGTCCTGGTGAGGCCGCTGCCCTAGGTGCTCGTGCGTCCGTGCCCCCTGGTACTGAGTCGACTGCAGCACTGCACACCTTCACACTGGACTCAGGTGCTTCTCGCTCCTTCTTTCGTGACCGCACTGTCCTTGAGCCACTCGCTCGGCCAGTTGCTGTCTCCCTTGCTGACCCCTCTGGGGGTCCGGTCATTGCGACCTCCTCCACTGTCCTTCCTTGTCCGGCGGTCCCGTCCGGCACGCTGTCAGGTCTCTACCTCCCCTCGTTCTCTACGAACTTGGTGGCAGGTAGTGCGCTCCAGGACGGGGGTGTTCACCAGTTCACCCCTGCCTACGAGCGCGTGACACACTGCACGTGTGCTCGGACGGGTCGCCACCTGGCTACCTTCACTCGGGAGCCGGGGTCGGACCTGTACACACTGACCACTGAGTCCCCTCAGGTAGCTGCGTCCGCGTCTGCGTCTGCGTCAGGTCAGCTGTCCGCCCCCTGCTCGTGTCGCTCTCTGGCGC
The DNA here is from genome assembly GCA_947470075.1 of Closterium sp. Yama58-4. NCBI lineage: Eukaryota > Viridiplantae > Streptophyta > Zygnematophyceae > Desmidiales > Closteriaceae > Closterium > Closterium sp. Yama58-4. Next base: position 137,281 of record CANIUD010000844.1, read on the forward strand.
ATGAGACTGTCCTTTGGCACCACCGCCTTGGTCACCCGTCTGTGCAGCGCCTTCGGGCCATGCACAAACGGGACCTTGTTGCTGGTCTTCCCAGGGTGCTCCCTCCCCTTCCCGACTCGCCTGCTCCTCCCTGTATTCCCTGTGTCGAGGGACGGCAGCGCGCCGCTCCTCACTCCTCCTCCTTTCCCCCGACGACTGCTCCCTTGCAGACGCTCCACATGGATGTGTGGGGCCCAGCCCGCGTCCGTGGTCAGGGCCAGGAGAGGTACTTCCTGATTGTTGTTGACGACTTCTCGCGCTACACCACGGTCTTCCCCTTGCGCGCCAAGGGTGACGTCCCTGATGTCTTGATCCCTTGGATCCGCAGATCTCGTCTCCAGCTCCGTGAGCGTTTCCGCTCCGACTTCCCTGTCCTGCGTCTGCACTCTGACAGAGGTGGGGAGTTTTCCTCTGGCCTATTGGAGGCCTTCTGTCAGCAGGAGGGCATTGAGCAGTCGTACACGCTTCCGGCCTCTCCACAGCAGAATGGGGTTGCTGAGCGCCGCATTGGTCTGGTCATGGAGGTCGCTCGTACCTCCTTGAGCCATGCGGCTGCCCCCCATTTTCTGTGGCCGTTTGCAGTCCGATACGCTGCACATCAGCTCAACCTCTGGCCCCGTGTCTCCTTACCGGAGACTTCTCCGACACTACGTTGGACGGGAGAGGCTGGCGATGCGTCGCGTTTTCGGGTCTGGGGATCCCAAGCTTTTGTCCGCGACACGTCCGCGGACAAGCTCTCCCGTCGCGCTGTCCCCTGCGTCTTCCTTGGCTTTGTCCCGGACGCCCCTGGCTGGCAGTTCTACCACCCCACCTCGCGTCGTGTCCTGGCCTCTCAGGACGTCACTTTTGACGAGTCCGTCCCCTACTACCGCCTCTTCCCCTACCGCACTGCCCCGCTCCCCCCCCCCGCCTCTCTTCCTCGCTCCAGGTGCTGAGGTACCAGACCCCCTCCCCCCTCAGGGTGCCGCTCCCTCAGGTGTGTCTCAGAATGTTATTTGTCTAGCCTGCAGTGGGGTGCTCAATAGTGAGTACAACCCCTTAGGGTTTGCTATTTGTGTGTTCTGCTGCTTGCTAGTCTCAATCATTCTTCATTCCAATTCTCCTTCGTAAACCCTAACTCCTAGTTCTAGAGCGCACCCACCTACCTCCTAGTGTGGGCCTAGGCTACTAAGCCTAGGCCCCACTCCTAGTATTCTAACATGGTATCTGAGCCGGCAAGATCCTGCCGCCTAGTTCATCGGGCCCACCAACTCCTTCCGCTGTCGTACTATCCGCCGCGCGCCCCGTGGTGCGCGGCATTGCATTTTCTTCCCGCCGCGCGCTCGGGGCGCGCGGCGGTTTTCTGCCCCGTTCGTCGAAGCGCCCTCGGGGGGGCCTGCGCGCTGCCCTCCCTGCTGCTCGTCGCGGCGCCCCCTGTGGGACCCGCGGGGCGTTGCCCCTTCTCGTCGCGGCGCCCCCCTGGGTGCTGCTCCTGCTCGTCGCGACGTCCCTGCGGGACCCGCGCGGCGTCGCCCTGCTCGTCGCGACGCCCGTGCGGGACCCGCGGGGCGTCGCCCCTTCTCGTCACGGCGCCCCCTGGGTGCTGCTCCTGCTCGTCGCGACGCCCGTGCGGGACCCGCGTGGTGTCGCCCTGCTCGTCGCGACGTCAGTGCGGGACCCGCGGGGCGTCTCTCCTGCTCGTCACGGCGCCTTCAGGGGGCCCGCCCGCTGCTCCCCACGTCGCGGCGCATTCAGGGGGCCCGCCCGCTGCTCCCCCCCGCCGGACTTGCAGCAGCAGCCGCCGTCGACCCTGCAGCAGCTGCCGCCGCCGATCCTGCATCAACGGCCGCCGCCGCGCCTGCAGCAGCATCCGCCGCCGCCCTGCAGCAGCTGCCGCCGCCCAGCCTGCAGCAGCAGCCGCCGCCAGACCTGCAGCAGCTGCCGCCGCCGACCCTGCAGCAGCTGCCGCCGCCGATCCTGCATCAGCAACCGCCGCTCTACCAGCAGCAGCAGCCGCCGCCGCTCTGCAGCAGCAGCCGCCGCCGCCCTGCAGCAGCAGCCGCCGCCAGGCCTGCAGCAGCAGCCGCCGCCAGAGCCTGCAGCAGCAGCCGCCGCCAGAGCCTGCAGCAGCAGCTGCCACCAGAGCCTGCAGCAGCAGCCGCCGCTCTACCAGCAGCAGCAGCCGCCGCCGCTCTGCAGCAGCAGCCGCCGCCGCCCTGCAGCAGCAGCCGCCGCCAGGCCTGCAGCAGCAGCCGCCGCCAGAGCCTGCAGCAGCAGCCGCCGCCAGAGTCTGCAACAGCAGCTGCCACCAGAGCCTGCAGCAGCAGCCGTCGCTCTACCAGCAGCAGCAGCCGCCGCCGCTCTGCAGCAGCAGCCGCCGCCGCCCTGCAGCAGCAGCCGCCGCCAGGCCTGCAGCAGCAGCTGCCGCCACCGAGCCTGCAGCAGCAGCCGCCGCCAGAGCCTGCAGCAGCAGCCGCCGCCAGAGCCTACAGCAGCAGCCGCCGCTCTACCTGCAGCAGTTGCCGCTGCCGAGCCTGCAGCAGCAGCCCCTGGAGCAGTCAGAGCCTTCAGCAGCAGCCGCCGCCGACCTGCAGCAGCTGCCGCCGCCAGAGCCTTCAGCAGCAGCCGCCGCCGACCTGCAGCAGCTGCCGCCGCCAGAGCCTTCAGCTGCAACCGCAGCCCCTGGAGCCGCCAGCAACTGCAGCAGCCGCCCCTGGAGCAGCCGCCCCTGGAGTCGCCCGCCACTGCAGCAGCCGCCCCTGGAGCCGCCCGCCACTGCAGCAGCCGCCCCTGGAGCCGCCCGCCACTGCAGCGGCCGCCCCTGGAGTCGCCCGCCACAGCAGCAGCCGCCACTGGAGCCGCCCGCCACTGCAGCAGCCAACCCTGCAGCTGCATGCGACGCCGCTCCTGGTCCCGGTGCAGCCGCCTCCTTTTCCTGTCACCCGCAGTCTTGTTCCTCTCGTGCTGTATGTGTCGCTTCTAGCCCGCTCCGTGTTCGTTCGTCTTGCTCGTGTATTTGTTTGTTTTGCCTGTGTTCGTTTGTTCTACCTACCTACCTGCGCCCTCGTGCCTTGTGCCTTGTGCCTTGTGCTTCGTGCCTCGTGCCTCGTGCCTCGTGCATCGTGCGCCCTGCTCCGCGCTGTTGCTCTGCACGCGCGGTTGCCCGCGCCCTCGTGCGCTCTACCTACCTACCTACCTACCTGCGCCCTCGTGCCTTGTGCCTTGTGCCTTGTGCTTCGTGCCTCGTGCTTCGTGCCTCGTGCCTCGTGCCTCGTGCATCGTGCGCCCTGCTCCGCGCTGTTGCTCTGCACGCGCGGTTGCCCGCGCCCTCGTGCGCTCTACCTACCTACCTACCTACCTGCGCCCTCGTGCCTTGTGCCTTGTGCCTTGTGCTTCGTGCCTCGTGCTTCGTGCCTCGTGCATCGTGCGCCCTGCTCCGCGCTGTTGCTCTGCACGCGCGGTTGCCCGCGCCCTCGTGCGCTCTACCCTACCTGCTCCGCGCTGTTGCTCTGCACGCGCGGTTGCCCGCGCCCTCGTGCGCTCTACCCTACCTGCTCCGCGCTGTTGCTCTGCACGCGCGGTTGCCCGCGCCTTCGTGCGCTCTACCCTACCTGCTCCGCGCTGTTGCTCGGCACGCGCGGTTGCCTGCGCCCTCGTGCGCTCTCCCGCCCCGGCCCTCCCCCCCCCCCCCCCCCCCCCTGCGTCCCCTGGACAGGAGAGTGTGGGGGTGGCGGGTGTGGGGGTGCTCCGTGTGCGTCGCCCCTTCCTTCTCCTCCGTCTCCCACTGCTGCAGCTGCCGCTGCGGGGGGGTGGATGTGTGGGAGACGAGGGAGTGGCGCTAGGGGGGTAATGTGGGAGTGGAGCTAAGGGTGGACCAAGGGGTGTGTGTCGAAGGGTGTGGGACTGTTGGGGGCGGTTGAGCGGAGGCTGCCGTCTTGTCGTCAGCAGCACCTGTAGTCCGGGGCGCTTGTTCCGGTAGCCCAGTCGTAGCCAGCTGCGCCAGTCGCCCGTGGGTCCGTTGCTCGTCTGCCGCTCTTCTTAGCCGCGGAGCCAGTTACTCCTGTAGTCCGGGGCGCTTGTTCCGGTAGCCACTGAGCCAGTTTGACTCCTGTTGCCCGTGTGTCTGCAGCTTCAGCCGACGCCTCTTATCTCCTCTCCACCTACAGTCTAGCCCTCCTCCTCCTCACCTACCCTCTGTGACTGCCTCTAGCTTTGCTCATAAATTATAAACTATTGGTTCTTGAACTTGTGCTCAGAATGTGTGGTGACGTCGTGATCCACCCTGAGCTTGTACTGCTTTGTGTGCTCTGCTGATTACACCCCACTTTGGCTATGGGGGTGTGTCAGAATGTTATTTGTCTAGCCTGCAGTGGGGTGCTCAATAGTGAGTACAACCCCTTAGGGTTTGCTATTTGTGTGTTCTGCTGCTTGCTAGTCTCAATCATTCTTCATTCCAATTCTCCTTCGTAAACCCTAACTCCTAGTTCTAGAGCGCACCCACCTACCTCCTAGTGTGGGCCTAGGCTACTAAGCCTAGGCCCCACTCCTAGTATTCTAACAGTGTGTCCCAGGTAGACCCGGGTGAGCCTGTCGAGGTAGCTGTTGACTCTCGTCCTGCTAGGGGTGCTGAGCCTGGGGGTGCTGCGTCTGGGGGTGCTGAGCCTGGGAGTGCTGAGTCTGGGGGTGCGGAGCCTGGGGGTGCTGAGCCAGGAGGTGCGGAGCCTGGAGGTGCGGAGCCTGGCGGTGCTGAGCCTGGGGGTGCTGGGTCTGGGGGTGCTGCGTCTGGGGGTGCTGAGCCTGAGCGTGCTACACCTGGAGGAGCCCTCTCCTCCCAGCAGCTGCAGGAGAGGTACCTCGAGTACTGCCGCCTCCGGAGAGGTGCTGCTGGAGCTCGTCCCGGTGCTTCCCCTCCTACCCAGGAGCTCCCCCCCATTCAGCAGATCCGCGAGTGGTACACACGGCGCTGCAGTCTTCGGAGTGGTGCTCCTGGTGCTGCGGACCCTGGGGGTGGCGCTGCTGCTGGTGCTGAGGACTCGGACGTTGGAGCTGCTGCTGGTGCTGCGGACCCGCCTGGTGGAGCTACTGCTGGTGCTGAGGACTCGGACGTTGGAGCTGCTGCTGGAGCTGAGGACCCGGGCGGTGGCGCTGCTGCTGGTGCTGAGGACCTGGACGGTGGAGCTGCTGCTGGTGCTGAGGACTCGGACGGTGGAGCTGCTGCTGGAGCTGAAAACCCGAGCGGTTGCACTACTGCTGCTGCTGAGGACCCGGGCGTTGGAGCTACTACTGGTGCTGAGGACCCGGCCGGTGGAGCTGCTACTGGTGCTGAGGACCCGGCCGCTGGAGTCTCCTCTGCTTCCGGCGACGCTGCGCGGCCGCGACCGTACTTCGTACCGCTCCTTCAGCAGGTTCTTGGGCAGGCTCCTCCTCCTTGTCCTCCTCCCTCCATAGAGTGTCCTCCGCCTGTCCAGCCGCAGTCACAGTTACCACCTACCTCGCCTCTCCCTGCTCCCTCTCCTTACACTAGTCCCACAGGAGGTCTTACAGAGCGTCGTGAGCCTGAGTCTCGTCCTGCGTCGCCTGTTCGTCCTGCTCGCACTGGTAGTCGTGTCCGTCGTGAGCGTCCTCCTCCTGTCCCAGGCACTCACTACATGACTCTGCGTCCCTCTACTGCTCCTCAGCGTGTCCCTCTACCGTCTCCTCCTGCGTCCTCTTTGCCTGACGTTCCGGATCCTACGTCTGACCGGTATCGTGCTGAGCACCCTACTGTCACGCGTCTCCTTGCTACTGTTGTCACTGACCCTACCTTTGAGTCCTCGGCTGCGTCTGCTCTTGTCGCTGAGTTGGTTGACTTTGCTGCTGCCTGTCGTCTAGACTACGCTGCTAGCCTTGTTGCTGAGTCTGAGTCTGAGTCTGTCTGTCCTCCGTCCGTCGGGGGTGAGTGTGCTCTTGGCATGGACGTCCTTGAGGACAGACAGGAGGAGTTCCAGTGTCTTGCTGCTGCTTTGCCCCGTCTCGTGTCCTTGCTAGTTGCCCTTGAGGGAGACCCGGATGCACCAGACATCCCGACCCCGCGCACTTACGCTGAGGCGATGGCGGGTCCCTACTCCTCTCAGTGGCAGACAGCCATGGACGCCGAGATGGCTTCCTGGAAGTCCACACGCACCTACGTCGACGAGGTTCCCCCTCCTGGGTCGAACATCGTCAGTGGCATGTGGATTTTCAGGGTGAAGCGGCCGCCGGGTTCTCCGCCTGTCTTCAAGGCGCGTTACGTGGCTCGAGGCTTCAGTCAGCGAGAGGGAGTTGACTTCTTCCAGACCTTCTCCCCCACCCCGAAGATGACTACTCTTCGGGTGCTGCTGCACATAGCCGCTCACCGCGACTACGAGCTTCACTCACTTGACTTCAGCACTGCTTTCTTGCAGGGCAGCCTGCACGAGGAGATCTGGCTGCGCCGCCCACCTGGCTTCACTGGGTCGTTTCCTCCTGGTACCCAGTGGAGACTTCAGCGGCCGGTCTACGGTCTCCGCCAGGCTCCGCGTGAGTGGCACGACACACTGAGGACTACGCTTGCGGCTCTTGGGTTCGCGCCTTCTACAGCTGACCCGTCGCTGTTCCTACGCACCGACACTTCGCTGCCGCCATTCTACATCCTCGTGTACGTTGACGACTTGGTCTTTGCCACTGCTGACACTGCAGGACTCGCCTACGTGAAGTCGGAGCTGCAGAGGAGACACACGTGCACAGACCTGGGTGAGCTGACAAGCTATCTTGGCTTGCGGATCACCCGGGACAGAGCACGGCGCACCATCACCCTGACTCAGTCACACATGGTGCAGCAGGTTCTCCAGCGCTTCCGCTTCACGTACTCCTCACCTCAGTCCACTCCTCTGCCTACCGGTCACTCGCTCTCAGCTCTGCCTTCGGATGAGTCCGTAGAGCCGAGTGGCTCGTATCCAGAGCTTGTGGGCTACCTCATGTACCTGATGACCTGCACTCGACCTGACCTTGCATACCCTCTTAGCATCCTTGCACGCTATGTCGCTCCTGGCCGTCACAAGAAGGAGCACATGGATGCCGCTAAGAGGGTGTTGCACTACTTGTGCAGTACGTCGGGCATGGGGCTTGTGCTTGGAGGGCGAGACCGAGTTGTTCTCACAGGGCACTCAGACGCTTCTTGGGCAGACGACCAGGCCACTCAGCGGTCGTCTCAGGGTTACACCTTCAGCCTTGGCTCTGGCTCAGTTTCTTGGCGCTCTACGCGCTCTTCTTCTGTTCTCGGCTCCAGTTGTGAGGCTGAGATCTACGCCACAGCCATGGCTGCCCAGGAGCTACGCTGGCTGACCTACCTGCTGACCGACCTCGGAGAGCGGCCTCGTTCTCCTCCAGTGCTGTACGTCGACAACAAGGCTGCCATTGCCTTGTGTGAGGAGCACAGACTGGAGCACAGAACGAAGCACATCGCTCTGCGGTACTTCCTTGCTCGAGAGCTGCAGCAGTGCGGTCAGCTTTGTATTCGCTACGTGGCCACTGAGGCCAACACTGCAGATGTGTTCACCAAGGCGCTTCAGCCTCGTGACCATCAGCGCTTCTGCACTCTACTAGGCCTTGTGCCTACTGGACCTCACTTGCTTACCTCTTGACTTTGCTTGTACTGTGATTGCTATATATATATACCTGCATGTTTACTCTTGCTAGGTTGTGATCACTGTATCTCTTGCTCTGTTATAAACCTGCATGTGAACTGGTCTTGTGACCGCTAGCTTGTGCTCGGAATTTGTGTGGAATCCTTGAGATCCACCCTGAGCTTGTTGTTGCCTTGCTTTGCCTTGACTGGTCTTGTGACCCCTAGGTCTCCCCCACTTTGCCTATGGGGGTGTGTCAAACATTATATGTGTTGGTTGTTGTTAGGCTACAGTGGGTTAGACCATATGGGGTACAGATCTCTAGGGTTTACTATTTGTATTGCCTTCCTTGTTAGTTCAGTCATTCCAGTCCGTTATTACTGACAGTTGCTCGTCTGCCCCCATCCCGGATGCGTCCCGTTCCTATTAGGCCCGTGAAATAGGGTTTCACGGGCTCATTTTACCTTTCTCCTTGTAAGTCCTCTCCGCCTACTTTTCGGTGCGAGCGATTTTCTGAACTGTAGAGTTCGCGTTCGCGTTCGCGTTTAGGCAGTTGGCGCTCGTAGGGGTATTCGTGGTGTCCGCATGCCCTTTCCTTGCATAGACCACGCTGTAGGTAATTGCACGCGTTATGCACCCGCCATGGCCGGTCGCGAATTGAAGGCGCTGTTGAACAGTGGCGAGCAGGGCGCTACTTACACTGCTACGATCTCGATCGCTGGCGCCACTGTGGAGCTCCCCCCCGAGCAGAGGAAGTGCTTCTCCGATGATAAGCATTCTTTTACCGCGACCTCTTTCGACTTTCTCGCCTGGTAATCCTACCTTGCGATGGAGGGCTTGTTTAAGGCGCCTTCATTGAGTCGCATCGCGGCGTTTAACCGCCTTGTTTAGGTCATCCACATGCCTTGCATAGCGGTCGCGTAAATCACGTTCGCGTGACATTTTCGTCTGCATACAAATCCATCCGAGCCATCTTTTGACCCAATGATTCCGCTCGCGAAATCTTCTGTCGGGTTTGTTTCCACATATATCGCGGCACCCCAACCGCGACGGTTCTGTGACAATATGGTTTCCGTTTCGTGTGCAGCGTTGTAGTTCGGAAGTGCGTGTCCGCGTCGCTCCAGGAGGCAATTAAGGTGGTGCCCTCCAATGTTGTCGCGGACATCGTCGGTGGTGGAGAGGCCGCGCACGTGGCGTTTGACCGTTTGGTTGGGTGTAAGCTGGCCGCGTTCTGCATCTAGTCCGAGTGAGTACAGCGGGACTTGTTGCAGGCTGGTTCTGCCTTGCGTACGGGTTTGCCGATAATTGCTGAAGCGTTTCGTCTTGTGTTATCTAATCATGTGTCAGGGAATTGAGTGACAAGAAGGCCTCCAATGCGGGCATGTTACTGCTCTTGCGACTGGACCACCTGGGGCTTGACGCGACCTCACCCTGGAAAACTCGCTTTGTCCGCGTCTGTCGCGGCTGCCGCGGCTGAGCATCTTGCCGCGGTGGACAAGATTGTCAAGTACGGCTGTAGTATAGGCCCTCTTTTTACGCTAGGTTGCTATTATTCCTCCGTGTCTGAGATACGTATTTTGAACCGTGCCGGTGGTTCCAAGGTCGTGTCTGCCTCTACTATGGGAGCGATTCGGTCCAGTGTATCCGGTCAGGGCAGCTGGGTGAGCCAACGCGCCTCGTGGACCTGGTGAGTGTGTGTAATGTTCGCGTTTATTATCTCGCGTTTCCGTTGGTCGCGTTTGTCGGCGTCGCAGGGCTCTAACACTAAACTCCAACTTCTCTGTTTCCTTTCAGGACATTTCTTCCTGGAAGGCCCCTTGCGGTCCGCTCGCATGTGGGTTCGCGTTCGACAGAGTTCTCAACGAGCTTGACGCGGTGGTTGGACACGACCCTGCTCCTCGCATCGCCAAGCCAATAGCCAGGACGCTGACCACATTGCGGCAGGATGCGAAACGCGCCGCAGAGGAGCTCGCGTTTAGGTCCAGGTGCGGGATCGCGGACGGCCATGGGGGGGATGCTCACGGCAATGAACGTTTGAGGTCGCACGAACAGCCGGCGGGATCACATATTTCGGGCAGCGATGCACATGCTCTCAATACAGCTCTTGCGCTCGCGAACACAGGCGAGGGGGAACAGGAGAAGCCGGACAACAAGGAAGAGGGCTCGAGCTCTGACCGCGACAAGGAGGAGGCCCCTGTTAACGCGCCCCAGGGTGGAGGCGACAGGAATGCACAGGAGGAGGCGGACGAGGGGGAGGGACAGGGTCGCGGTCAAGACGAAGAGGATGCCGCGGAGGATCACCAGCGCCGTGATTTGGAGCCGGTGGGTTCGAAAGAAATGGAGGAGGAAGAGGACGACGAAGAGGATGAGGAAGAGGAGGAGGAGGTGGAGGAAATCGCGGCCAACAATGCCGGGCGGTCGGCGGTCGCGGTAGCGGGTGCAGGGAAGTGTATTCACGGTCTGCAGGCTGTGCTGTCCACCCGCCCTGGCAGCGCGACCCCATCGGACGAGTATGCGGGCAAGAGTCCGGTCTTGGGCAAGCGGAAACACTCGGAGCTGGTGAAGATGGCTCCTGAGAAGCTGGCCGCGGAGATCCTCCATTTGAACGAGCAGCTGAAAAATCAGAAGCGCAAGCTGAACGAGGTCGCGTCCGCGGTGCCCGTTGCTGAATTCGCGGTGGTGATCACGCAGAAGTACGAAGAACTCGAGGCCACAGTGGAGAAGGTGCTAACCCACGTGCAGAACACGGACCGGGTGATACGCAGGGAAGCCAAGCTTGCTGCGAAGGACATGGCGGAGAATCGCGACATGCGGGAGGTGCTGAAACGAGCTGCGGTCCGATTGGAAGATTGCGCGGGGAGCATGAAGGGGGTGGTTGTGGACTCGATGGAGAACGCCCAGAAGAAGCTCACGGATGAGGTCGCACGGAAGATCGACGGCGCGTCATCCAACATCGCGAGTACCGCCGAGAAAGCGATCACAACTAGTGGCGTCACGAACTCCCTCAACATCATCATCGCGATGCTTTCCGGGCGTGCAGCACCGCAACAAGTCCCCGATGTACCGCGTGGGAAGGAGGTCGCGGAGAAAGAGGCAGGGAAGATGGCCGCGGAGAAGGAGGTTGGGAAGATGGCCGCGGACAAGGAGACAGGGAAGAAGGCCGCGGACAAGGAGACAGGGAAGAGGGTCGCGGACAAGGAGACAGGTAAGTGTGAGAGCAGTAGGGGTGGGAAGCGGCAGAAAGGGGTCGCGATCCCTAGCGTCACCGACCTTCTTAAGACCAAGGGTGGCACGGTCGTCGAGCGTGCTGCGATGACCACCAGGGGGGCTGCTGCTGCTGCTGGGCCACCGCCTGCGACATCGGGGGTGGAAGCTGGTAAAGGCAAGGCCAAGGTCGAGGACGCCCCGCCAAACACCACCTCCACCACCACCGCCATCACCACCGCGATTGTGCCCTCGTCAGGCAACTCCGCCGCGGTCGCGACAGGACAGCCTGGACCCAGCTCTATCGCCCCTGCCATCCCCCCCTCTGCAGATGTGAAGGCGAAGAATCAAGGCCGCTGTGGTTGTAAGCCTCCTGCAGTCGCGTTGAAGACTGAACGCGACGACGACAACGACTCTGACGCGGACGATGAGGTTGAGCTTGTGCTGCAGAGGTTCTTGGGGCCAAGCGACACCAGCGGCACAAGCGGCAAGCGCAAGGGCTGTGGTATCCGCTTTCCGCCCAGGGGTGGGGAGGGGATGGTGGGCGAACCGTGGCTGGGGGAGAGACGTCGCTGGCTCGGACATCACTCTCTCCAAGAGGTGCAGTACCTGACCGCGATCGCGGTGATGTGTTACGACAAGAAGATAGACCCCAGGCTCAAGCTGACTGCGCAGCAAAAGAGTGAGTGGGCCGAGGACATCTCCGCGGCCGGGACGATGTGCACCGGGCTATTTGCCACCATGCACCTCCGCAACCTTTTCGGCAATGTTGACAGGTACGGTCATCTGATCACTCATTGGTTTCCCCAGGATGACATGAACGCGGTCACACTCGTGCCTAACCATGTTGCGTGTTACCACATGCATGCACGTACCACCACATGTTCAAGGCCTACCGCGACCTCACCCGCCGCGGGTCCCCGATCGGCAACGCGATAGCTTGGGCAGCCGCGGTGGGGAAGGAGGCTGCAGATGAGGAGCCCGATGTCACCGGCACCCAAGAGGGCCTGTTCGTTGGTGCGGTTGCGTGCGCCATCGCGATGGTGTGGGAGACCTGCAACGGTCTCGATCTCGAGTCTGTCGCGGATGCTGGATACTCCGCGGCGCAGCTTGCTGGCACGCCAGAAGAAAAGGCCCGCGGTCACGCCACGATCGTGACCGCGGTTTTCAAGTGGGCCAGGAAGGAGAATGCTCGCAAGCAAGCCCCTAAGGTCACACCGAAGCAGATCGCGGAGAAGATAGAGACCGCGGTCGTGAACCGTCTTGGTGCGCGACTTGGCGACCCCACTATGGTCGCGCACGAGGCAGTAGACGTGCTGATGACCTGGTGCGACTGCAAGATCGCGGCCAAGGCGATGGAGGCCAACGGGCTCTATCTCACTTTGCCGGAGAAGCGTTTGTCCGCGAAGAAGAGGTCTGCGCGAAGGTGGTAGTGGGAGGTTGTGAACTCTAGGTGATAAAGACACTTGTTTGTGTGGTCGCATGAGACTCCTGATAGTGTAGGTAGCTTGCCCACCCTGCTTGAGATTTTCTCGCGGTGGTCATTCTGTCTATGCTGTGTACTCCCTCCCCGTTTTCGTAGTTTCAACTCTTTTGCTTCTTACGCGGCCAGGGATGGAAATTTGAGCAGTAAAGTTACACGCATATGCGACCACGCGCCCCAAAAACAAGTTACAGTTCTGCAGCCACACTAAACGTGCATTTTTGTTAGAACACACAATTCGACCGCAGTGAAGACCCGTGATTAACACACCCGAATCTTTAGTATGGTAAATGGCTTACTGTTTAGAAACACATTCTACTCTAATATCCCAAAGCGAACATATTATGACCACCCTATTAAGCTAGCAGGGGCATCTGGGTACAGTACTGAGGCCACGCGACCGGAAACTCTGACGCGGGAAGTGAGGCATCGATGAAGCGGTCGCGTACAAGCATCCATTTCACCTGCAACTGCACCTCCGCCGGGGAACCCTTCTTCAGCTCGCTCAGGGTCAGGTCAACACTTTTCTTCTTCACCGCGATCCCTTCCGACACACCCGACATGCCCACAGTTCCAGACACGAGATCGAGCTTGTCGAGCACTACCGCGATGTCGTCTCCCTGCTCCACCCTGCGGGAGATGAAGTCCATGACTCGCTTCACACGGTTTATCGCGTTCTGACCGCCTCCCTCCTTCCCAATGAGCTCTGCCATTCGCGTGACTGCACCGCGGGGTTGAGCCAGGAGCGACTCTGGACTCTCGCCGACCAGCGCGTGCGTGGACTTGTACAGCTTCCATCCGTCCGACGGCTTGGTCGCGTTGACCCATGGTTTCATGATCGCGTCTCGAATCGTCTCTTCCCTGGTTGGCGGGGCGGGTTTCTTCCGCATGCCCTGGTCGGTGGTGGTTGTGGCATTGGAAGGCGCGGTCGCAGCTCCAGGAGTGTTTGCCGGGCTCGGATCCGAGGTCGGCCCTGAGCAGCTCACGGTGAGACGCGACAGCTGGGCTTCCAGATCATTCACGCGCTCGTCCTTCGCGGCCAGCTGCCGGTCGCGATCCTCCAGCAGCCCCTCCAGCTCTTTCACCCGTCTATGGGTCGCGGCCAGCTCTACGCCCAGCCTGGTGTTGTCCGCTTGTGAACGTGTCAGGTACTCAGTGAGGCAGGCCACTTGGTTCTGCGCGTCCATCCTGGTACTGACCTCCTGCTTGGACACAACGCGACCGCGAACATGTGATGGTTGGGCATTGACAATACAGCCGAAATGTTAACGCGAACATGCAGTACTCACCGCGCCCTGGGTCAGTGTAGGTGTGTTGCGCTGTACTATGGCCAGTTGATTTGCCAAGGAGACATCCGCAGCCCACGACGCAAATTCCTCCGTTTGGCAGAGCGGGTTGTTGACCACGTACGGGTGTCGCGGCTGGTGTATGTAATACATGGCCAGGTCTTGTGCGACCGCCATCCTAGCCTCCCCATCCAGCTCCTTCAGTATGTTAAGCCCCACGGTGTCCTGCTTCTCCGGCTTGTCTTCCTTGACCATCTTGCGGTTGTAATCCTTGCACTGTGACAATCAAACAACGCGGTCGTAAAAGCGATGGCAGAGGGTTATGTGGAATGCTCGCGGTCGTGTGGAACTATCATGCGCGGCCCACACATACCTGTTTCTGTCCTTTGTCCGGGGCAGCCCAGGGGAAAATGTGCTTCCTCAGGAGCTTCTCCAGCTCCGGGCTAACCGGGACGGTTGCGCGACCCAGGAAGTAGTCACCATCAACCCCTGTGAAGCCAGCCTTCAGGAGCACGGCCTCCCTCGGAATAGTTGTGAGGTAGTGCTTAGTCATCACGTCGATGAAGCGCCACCCCCCCAGTCTCGCCAGCTGATCTGAAGGCATTCCGTCCGCAGCCGCGTGCTGCGCTCCCCCAGCCCTGGTCGCGTGTACCACACGCGAGCATATGATTCCCGCGTCCTCGAGAATCTTCGCCGCCCAGTCGTGATGAGTCGTGGGCGGTATTTGCTTTTCGGTGCCCGTGCGAAGGGGGAAGAAGAGGTGTTGATCGTACCACGTCGAGGGCTCCGTGAAGTCGAGAGGGGGGGCTATGTCCCCGTAGAGGATGGGAACCAAGTCGTACACCTAGTGCAGCCACAGCAGTGTGGCTCCGACCGCGCACAGCGTCCAATCTATGTGCCTCACAGCAGAGATGTAGTTGAGTGAAAAGTCCTTGTTTGTCTTGCCCGTCCTGCACGCGCAGACAAACGCGAACGCGTTCCTTACTGGATCGGTCTCGGATTTTGCGCCGAGCTTCCACATCATCATGTCTGGAAGCTGGAGGTTTCGGATCGTGCACCCGTGGGCTAGAGTGTGATGACCGAGCACAGTCATCGTCCGGATGCAGAGGTCGCGATGCATTGCCTGCGTGTAGGCCTTCTTGGCTAGTGTGAAGCTGGTCAAGATCGCGTCCATGCTGGTCTTCCTCATCATATGCTTGAACTCGTCCGGGGTGTACGTGTCCGCGGCCGTGCCATGATGGCGATCCATGTGTTCCCTGCGCATCCAGTTGGACGATAGTGCCGGTGTTAGGCATCCGCGGTTTTGTTGGACCTTAAACGCGGTCAATGAGTACATATACTTACGCGATAAACCGCTTGTACTGGTCGCGTACTTGAACGGGGACCCATATGCGACACTCCGCAAAGTCGCGCAGCAGGTTCAGGACGGGTTTCCTGAAGATGGCCCCATCCAGCTTGATGAGCATGTTCAGAGCCTTGAGACGCCCCATCAGCATTGCAGGGACAGGTGCACTGGCGTCTCTTCTTCAATGTCTTGTCGGGCCGCTTCAGTGTTGCCATCCTGTCCGCCTGTGCGACCGTCTCGTTCACCAGGAATGTCACGTATTTCCTTAGCCGCCACGGATTCGTCTCTGGGCCGTGGAACCATTGCTCCTCGCCCCTCGCCATCTTCCAACTACCACCCATGCTCTGTTTGAGCGCGGCCCCGATCTCGTCGGGGTTCCCGTCTCTTAACGCGACCTCCTCCCCGAACCTCCCCGCGTCCAGTTTCGGCAGCTCGTGGGCCATAAACCGCTTGTATTCGTTGGCCCAACCACGATACTTTTTCAGCGTGGCCTCAGAGACACCGTAGAGGATACCCATGCACATCTCCCGTTTGGCTGCCGGTGTGTCGTCCACACCGAGCCTGTTCCAATCCGCGATAGGAACCTCGCTGTCCGTTTGCGTACCCCGCACTCGTTCATTGTCTTCAGCTTCATCCTCATTGAGCGCGGACATAGAGTTAGATAGGTAGTTCTCGTCATCGTCATTCCAACTGACATCCGCATTCTCATCGTCGTCCTCGTCATCCTCATCGCTTGCCCCCTCGCTCCCCTCCCCGGATCCGTTGCGTGCGTTGTCCGGCACGACATCGACTCGCCTCCTCCTTATACGCGGTCTATTAACTGGCCCGTGCCCGGTATTTCCGTTCGCGTTGATACCGTTACCTCTGCCGCCGTTACCTGTTCCCCCGGGCGCTTCCCCTCCGTTCGCACCACCCCCGTTCCCTTCTAAACCGGTCCCCCGTCCCGCGCTCGCTTTCCCACCCCATCCTCTCGCACATCTCCCTCTAGCCGCGTTCCCTCTCTCACTCGTCCCTCTTCCCGCGTCCCCTCTCGCACCTCTCCCTCTTCCCGCGTTCCCTCTCGCACCAGTCCCTCTTCCCGCGTCCCATCTCGCACCAGTCCCTCTTCCTCTTTCAGCGTTCCCTCTTGCACCCGCACCATGCCCCGCGTTCCCCGCGTTCTCCTGTGGTTGCCCATCTCTACCGGTCGCACCCGCTGCAGTCGGTTGCGCGGGGGTGCAGATGTGGACGTCCGGGTTTCCCGGCAACAGCGAGTTCACGTTCCAGATCGCCGGCAAAAATGCACGCGCGCTTGCATTTATTTCCGCTCCACCATTCTCCGCACGCCCTGAACCATCTGGAACCGCGATCGCTGATGGGCCGTCTGCTCGCGCCTGTGCGTCCACACCCATCATTAAAGGCTCTATGCGGTCCCGCGGGGCTTGCACCGTTGCCTGGATTTCCGGCTGAATCGCGCTGGGGAATGGGGTTGACGGCGCGACTGGAGGCGTCGCGACAGATACGGGCGCATGCAGCTTGGGGTCTGGCTGAACGCCAATGTACCCTTACCTGAATCCCACGTTCGCGTATTGCGGCCCTACAAAGCCACGAACGGGCATCCCAAAGAGCTGGCTTGTGGGCACTGACGCGGACGCGGTGTGTTGTCCATCAATCGGTTGTCCGGGATGCGGCGTGGATACTCCATGCGCGTTCAAATCCTCCTGCTGGGCATGAAACGCGACCGTCGATGGTGCAAACGGTATCTGTGTCCGCGGTGCTAGGTGGGCCCCGTTGACCAGTTGCTGTGGGTGGAACGCGGGCATCCGCGACCCAAAAACCACAGGCTGCACGTATGGGGTGCTCCATGGGGGGTTGTGCGCGTGCATGTTTTGCACGGGAGCGCTTGGCGGTTCAGCATTGTGGATTCGGGGCGGGGCTGAGTTGCCTGGTGCATTGATGGAGTCTTGAAGTAATGGCGCAGCGACGCGATTCACGGTATGCATGCAGCGTGCGAAATTGCCCCTACTCCTATTTACTCCGCGCGACAACATGATGCGCGGTCTCTACGGGTACAACCGCGTGTGAATTATACTTATCTACAACGCGACCGCAGTGCTCACTAACATCCGAGCGCGACCCACATCGCAACAGCGACACTAGTGTCCCGTTTTCCGACTAAGTCCGGTGAATCCAGTGGGTCACGTGAGGGAGGAGCTTGGTGTGCAACTGACGAGCGAAAAGCGAGAATGTGGGCATGCTGGGAGTAATGACCAGACGCTGCGTGGACGTGCTTGACACGTTACCGCGATCGCGACTCGACCAAACAGTGACAGCTGTGTGGCTCGTTCAAATTGCTGCACGTGTCAGCCAGCATGGAGCCTACCAGATCGCGCCAGGTGTTTCCGAACTGAATCTCACACCTCGCTTTCTGAACCTATCCTTGTGCGAATTTTGTTCGCGATATGTTGCGAGAAATCGCAACCAATAGTAGCACTCCTTTTTTTCGCGAGCGCGCAGTTGCATGCGCGGAATGTCCCGCTTGTCAATGTACCCGAATAGTCGCATTTGTTTTCTACCGAGTCGCGCATGCATCGGCGCGTAAGAACGAGTTGGGTTCTTTCGGTTTTTTGGGGGGTCGCGGAGCTTTCGGTGGAAACCTGGTGGGTTTCAGTGAGCCACGCAGGGCTGCGCTAGGTCTAAACCTGGTGAGATCCTGGGTGGCCGACTTCGCCCCACGCTTCCGGCCATTTCGCCATCTCGAGCACCCCAACCCAACCGCACAGCAGATCACACACTGTACACCCTCGTTTCCAGAGCACCCCCTGGTGCTCCTCGATTCTATTTTTGTCTGGGGGCCTGTACCGGGCTGGAGCCCAAGCTTTGTGATGGTAGTATAGTACAGCAAGGCATGGCATCGAGGAGCTATGCCGAGATACCATGCTAGATTGAGTGGCGACACGGTATTCATATCTTCTTGATCCTTGTTCTCTTCATCTCTCGTCTCTTGGAGCTAGGCGTCTCTCTCTCAGCCTAGTTTCTCATTCTTCCACTGCCAACGACTCTTCTACTTAGCTACAGTGACTTCTCCTTAGTCATGATAGCCGGCCAGGCCAGCCGCGCCGTGCGTGGCTGCGTGCCGTAGTTTTTGTTTCAGCTACCTACCCACGTGAGCTTCCTACCCACGTGAGATACCTACCCACGTGAGTTACCTACCCACGTGAGATACCTACCTACGTGAGCTACCTACCCACGTGAGCTACCTACCCACGTGAGCTACCTACCCACGTGAGCCACCTACCCTCGTGAGCCACATACCCACGTGAGCCACATACCCACGTGAGCCACCTACCCACGTGAGCCACCTACCCACGTGAGCCACCTACCCACGTGTGCCACCTACCCACGTGAGCCACGTACCCACGTGAGCCACCTACCCACGTGAGCCACCTACCCACGTGAGCCACCTACCCACGTGAGCCACCTACCCACGTGAGCCACCTACCCACGTGAGCCACCTACCCACGTGTGCCACCTACCCACGTGAGCCACCTACCCACGTGAGCCACCTACCTACCCATGTGAGCTACCTACCCACGTGAGCCACCTACCGACGTGACCTACCTACCCTGTGAGCTAACTACCTACGTGTACTACCTACGTGAGCTACCTATGTGTGAACAATGTCCATTCATGTGAATAATGTTCAATTATGCAGGGATCTATGCTACCAAGGATGGGTTCCGGTACAAGAACGGGGACGTATCCCTAGCAATGATAGTCCCAGCAGTAAGCTGGCGCCGCCGTTTGTGTTGATCTGCCCCCATCTCCTGTTTGGTTGTGCTGGCAACAGCAACGCCACCACGGCATGCTCTGCATGGACTGGCGTCACCTGCAGCCCCAACGGGCTCGTCGTTTCCCTGTGAGTCTCATCCCGCCAATCTCTTCCTTCCCTGTGAGTCTCATCCCGCCATTCTCTTCCTTCCCTGTGAGTCTCATCCCGCCAATCTCTTCCTTCCCTGTGAGTCTCATCCCGTCGTTTTTGTTTTTGCTCGGTGCTCTGTTTAGCTTCTAATCCCTCGTTGTCCTCGTTTCCCTAAGTGCCCCTTGTTGCTCCGAGTGCCTGTTACCACACCACCTTTAACCCCGTTTTGGCCCATTCGGTCGTTTTGGGCATGAGGCGTTGTACTGTTCAGAGCCTGGGTTTATATCCGTTTCCTGCCCGACTGAACTGCGGTGTCGATAACTTTAAGTTGGTAGCCCTTATTTTGGGGTCCCTGGGAAGCGACCCCCTCATCCAACGAGGACGTTGGCACCAAGGAGGGACGGGGGTAACGCCTGTATTGGGTCTTGCACAAAGGGTGCACTGCGCAACGGCTGTGCTCGTGGTCTAGAAAACCCGCGATTGTCCCAGTCCAATCTAGGCCACTGGGTTTTATATATATCACCCCTTGATATTCTTCCTTTCCCCTCCTTCATTGCCCTTTGTGCTCTCCTTGCCACCAGTGTGTATCACTATTTCGCCCTTCTATTGGCTGCGCTGCTTGCAATGATCGTGTTTTAATTTCGAATTGGCTAAATTGTTTTGTGTGTACGGGAAGGGGGATGGGCTGAAAATGGAGGATGTAGAGTGGTGGGATGGGGGAGGGATGGGTACGGGGAAGGGGGTTGTGAGGAATGGGAGCCGGTATTGTTTGCGTATTGGCAGGGTTGCAAAGCGAGTCAACGAAGCCGATTCTGCCCCTAGTGGCTCCATACCTGCTTCCATCGCCAGTCTCACCACTCTGCAAAACCTGTCCGTCAACACCCTCTCCTTACCCATTTACTTCCATCTTGCATGCACTATACCCTCATACTCATTTGCGATGCCCCAACCTCGTTATGCTCCGTCTTTCCATCTCGTTCTTACGTTTCATCACATGCCACAACTGACCATACCTTCATCCTGCCCTTGCATGCCTCCCTTGTGCACTAGCCTGACCAAAAGCTGTAACCTTACGCAGCCATAGATCTCAAGGCTCCAAACTTCTTCCTGTGCTCCCATCTCACATGGATCTGTCCTACACTGACCTGGTGGGGCCCATTCCATCTCTTGCAAGTCTCACTGGCCTCACCCACTTGTTCGTGCTCTCGTCCATGGCTCCAAACCAAGGCAGCTTATTACTGGACTACATCACTAGGCTTCCAATCCAATATGCCCATCCAAGCCCTCCGCCACCCCTCTGCAATCACTTATCCTGCTCTTTCCAGTTCAATTTCTGCTCTCAGCCAAATTTCAAGACGGGACTCATTTGTTTTTTTCAATTTCACGACAGAACACTGATTTTTGCCTTTCCCCTAAATCCTTCACTACTGTGTGTGGAATGTGTTTTTCTTTTTTTCCCCTTAAACGTGCCATGTGCACCCTTCATACCTGCATGCATGCCATGTGTGCACCCACTGAATATTGCTGCATGCATGCCATGTGTGCACCCACGTTGGAATGACTGGCAGCGGCCTG
The DNA here is from genome assembly GCA_947470075.1 of Closterium sp. Yama58-4. NCBI lineage: Eukaryota > Viridiplantae > Streptophyta > Zygnematophyceae > Desmidiales > Closteriaceae > Closterium > Closterium sp. Yama58-4. The sequence goes on from CANIUD010000844.1 coordinate 157,715, forward strand.
ACTGGCAATCTGGATGGACTGTCTTGGCTCTCCTCCCTCACCAACCTTCAAACACTGTACGCCCCAGAGAACACTGTTCGCTCAACACGGCCTGAACCTTCTGCGGCCCGCTTGTGGCTGTTTAGGGCCTGGGTTTGGCCTCTTTAGGGTTGGGATAGAAACGGCCCATCCCATCCACTCCCATTTTGGCCTGACCCGGCCTGTTCCGGCCCAGCCCTTTAATATGGGTTGCGATTTCAGAATATCAGTCGTGCCGTTTTGGAATGCTTGCAGCGCAATGGTTGTTGTGCATAAACGTTGTATTACACATGTGCCTAATCTAACCTAATCTATCCAACCTATTCACGATTTGGATGAATCCCCTCTGGCTTCCCTCTTGGTTACACCTTATCCACCCAAACCCTCCTAGCTTGTTCTACTTAAATCCATGTGCTTCCCTCAAACCAATAGATTCTATTCATATTTTTACATTCTACACCTCCCATCGATACTACTGTGTCGTACTTCCCTTCCTTGTATCACCCAGGGGTCTAATGGTGGCGGCATTCTCAGGGACTTGTCCTCTCTCCACGTTCTTTCACACCTGAGAAACCTTGAGCAGCTGTAAGTAAGCATCACTACATTGCAATCATGTTGTGGCATCATGTTCCTATTCTTAATCTGCATGTTACCATCTGAACTGCTCTATACCAACTCATAAGTGGCAGCGATAGTGCATTCATTCCCGCCCATTTAGCGCGCATGAGTGCAGGGAACGCGATGGGCTTAGACGATTCTTGAGGCGCTTCAAAGAAATCGCAAAGTTCATTGATACTTCATGCATTCTTGCATGTTACACGTGCATGACTGCAAGGAAGTCAGTGCGCTCTTTAACGCCACAGGGGAGATACCCAGAGAGATTCAATACATGATTGCCCTCACTGGACTGTAAGTTGCACAAAAGTCCAAAAAATGAAGCAAGTTTGTTTGCCATACATGACTGCAACTTTTTGCCCTTTGCTTGTGTGCTTGACATGCTCTTTCCTTCCTCCCTACAATAAAACTCGACTTGTGTTACCGCTCTCCCTTCCCCCCTCTTCTCCCTCCCCCCTCCCCCTTGAGTCGATCCCGCCACCTTCTCCTTCCATGCGCCAGATCCATGTGGATCTGGTGACAGAATGCCGCTACATGTGTTTTGCGAAAGACAAATAGATTGTGTGTGCTTATGTATATTTGATACGGCATACTCTTGCCCAAGTTAAGAAAAGAACGACTTTCGTAAACATCGGTCCATTTCTTTTTTAGTGTTTAGAGGTGCCCGCTGTTTTCTTGTTAGAGTATCACTATCAGTAATAACAAAAGGGTGACCTATTCTTCCAATCCAATCATTGCCACAAAAACAAAACATGCAAAAGGGCTAACAATCATGTCCAAAACTTAATAAATCGGTCATTTGTCTCATCTTCCTCCTGATCACTTTAATAAAGAACAACGGATGTTTCGCACCCTACGCTTGCCTTCCTCTCTGGCAGGGGCCTCAACTACATTTCCTGATTGGGTTACTCGCCTCACCAACCTTCAATATCTGTGAGCTTCCCTACCCCTACTTTTCTCTCGGTCTCCACCATTGCCACAAGTGCCATGGCTGTGAGTGGGCTTGTCTCAATTGATGATTCTTGCCAGCCTTTCGCTTTTGTGCAGGAGTGTGGACTCTGACTATCCACAACGGCATGGACGATTGATGAATGACGATATCTCTCAGCTCACTGCCCTCACCAGTTTGTGAGTTTAGCATGCGTGGTCCAAGTGGGCTCTTAACTAGGTGAGAGAGTACTTAATATCAGCTCTTACTTTCAATCGATTTAAGATCTTACAAAGCACAAGTTTCCCTTTAAATGATCTACTGGTGTGATGGGGTGTTGGGAGATAGATGATACGTACGGGTAGGCATGTGTGCCGGGGAGTCTCCGGGCCCAGGTCAGTGGTGTGTGTGTGTGTGTGTGTGTGTGTGTGTGCTTGTGTGTGTGTGCGTGTGTGTGTGTGCGCGTGTGTGTGTGTGTGTGTGTGTGTGTGTTTAGCCCGGTTTAGGCCGGCTTCCGGCTGGCCTGCCTGACCTGCTCCAGCCCCAACCAGCCTGAACCAGTCCAAATTGCGGCCCGGGGTGGCCATGCGGTCTGTTAACGAATTTGGATTGGAAGCATGCGCGCCCTTCTCCCTGCTAGTTTTCCTCCCTCCAAATAGCCTGCCGACCCTCTGTGGGTGCTTGCACCTTGGGTTGGGCCTGGCCCGGACCAGACCATACCTAGCCCAGCCATGGTGGCAGGGTCAGCCAAGGTTCAGCATTCCAAGCACGTCAGTCAGACCCAACCCAGCCCGCAGCAAGCTGGGGTGGGTCGGCTGTGGCTTGGATCGTGCTCATGCCAACTCTCAAATGTGACTCGTTTCAAGTGATATGGATGAACACAGTGCACCTTCTCAAATGTTTCCTTGCTGCATCGCAATGTCCGTTAAGGCAAAAAATGCTCTCACGGTTCCTTCAATTGCTTATCATGAGCCCCACCAGGTAAGAACTCAGGTCTCCATTTGTTGCTTGCTCTCACGCTTAGCAGGTCCTTCATAGGAAACAACCTGGAAGGGTACCTTCCCAAGGGCTGGTCCACTCTGGTCAATCTGCAGGAGCTGTGAGTCTCTGCTTGCCATCCATCCTGCCGTCCTGCCATCCATCCTGCCATCCTGCCATCCTGCCATCCATCCTGCCATCCTGCCATCCTGCCATCCTGCCATCCTGCCATCCTGCCATCCATCCTGCCATCCTGCCATCCTGCCATCCATCCTGCCATCCTGCCATCCTGCCATCCATCCTGCCATCCTGCCATGCTGCCGTGCAGTGTTTCTACCATGGCGTCATGCTGGCCCTCTGCTGTGCTGCTGGCAGCACCGTGATACCCATTGCACCATACCCATGCCCATCCTGTCAATTTCTGCCGGTACAGTACATAACCTGCATTAGACATGAGCATAGGTCAGAGCTATGCTGGCTCGTGGCTTGTCACATTGAGGCAAGCCCAGCGAGCCAGCCTATGCTCGATGAGCATTGCTCATTGATGAGTGATCAGAAACTACCCCATCTAACTGACTGACCAATGTTGACCTATGCTCGTTGTTGAGTGAGAAAAATTTACCCCCTCTAAGTGATACACTCCTAGCTGACCAATGCTGACGTATGCTCGTTGATGAGTACTCAAATACTTGTCAAATGTTGGTTTCGGTAGACGATCTTGAGTGACCACTTAGATTTTTCGAAAGCACACCTTTATTCAGTACGATCCTGCCAGCCAAAACATAGGGCCTACAGAATGGCACCCATCGTCCCTGTCTCATACCAACATCCCACCTATCAACTCTTCTTTGGCGATGGAAGTAAACCTTCAAAACCTCTTGGTGGGACACCAGCGCCTATTCCCCCCCCTCGCTGCGCCCCCACCCTACCCCACCCCACCCCACCACCAACCACCCCCCTCCCATCCTCCTCCAACCCTACCCCCCTCCCCTTCCCTCCCATCTAGTTCTACCTCACAACACATCTGACAGAAACACTCCCAGCTGACCAATGTTGAACAAGAATTTATGTAGTTACTACCCATGCATGCAACCTAATAAATATAGAAAAGCATCCGGTTAAGCTTATTGATCAGCGTTTGCACGGTCATGTTAATACGAGTCATATACATCGAACGAGGACAAGAGAAATAACCCTCCCAACGGCCTATCTGGGCCACCTTCCCTTTCCATCAGATATTTGAAGTCCAACCAATTTCAAGGAACAATTCTGGAAACATTCTCGGCCCTAACAAGTCTAACTAAAATGTAAGTTTTCTGTGTCCTCCCTCTTCCCGTTGTCACACCCTCATTCTGTTCTTCTGCACATCCCTCATACCTTTCTCACCCAGTACACTACTTTTTCTGCTCCCCTCTAGTGCAGAGACCTTTCATGGAATCAACTGTCTGGTTCTATACCCCCTGCATTTGCCTCCAGCGTCCAGTCAATGTATGTCGAACCTCCCTCCACCCACCTCCTGCCCCACATCCACAAGCCTGACCCAAGCTTCTGGGGCTTCAAACCAGACCCGATCAGGTTTGAACCAAACTCCATCAAACCCTTTTTCAGGCCAAACCAAACCTGTTGGTTTTGTAGATTCACCATTTTTTAGGTGAACCGCAAAAGTTTGGACCCTTTTTTTTTTCAGATTGTTTATTAATAAAATCACATAAACTGAACTTGTTTCTGGAAGATTCTTGTCTTGTGAACCTGTTGAGCAGGGTTTTGGGGAACCAGTTCTGGGAGTACAAACACGGAACAGCACAACGAATCCCTGAACAAGGCATTAAAGACAAAGTTGAGACAAACGTAAGCATCAATTCCGAAAAACACTCTCAAAAGTCATCCTACATAAAGTCAGCCAAGTCCAAGAAACGGACTCAGAAGTCATTCTACATACAAACAGTCAAGTCAAGTGCGAGCGCGTCTAACATGGGTGACTGTTTGTGTGTAGGAATGGAACAGTCAAGTGCGAGCGCGTCAACAGTCAAAGCGCTGGAATGGGTGGCGGCACAAGCATCATCGCTGCTACCCGTGTGAAGTAGGGTGGTGTAATTGACCACCTACCCTAACACCTTCCCGTTTTTTACGACTGAAAAACGCGTTAGTGGCAAAGTAAATTACCAGTAGCGACGAATCCTGCGAAATTTGTCCGCGAACTGTTCGAGTTCGACGCGGCGCGGGCGAACCGTTACTGTTACACTGGTTGGCCCGAAAACCAAACATTTTGGCTTCACAGGTAGTCGAACTAGTTCGAGCAAGGTTCAATTTGCTGGTCATAATTCATAACAACTTTTTAATTCGGCTCCACTCTTCTTCTTTCCAGAGTTGGAACTTGGACCTTCCTTGTCTTTTGTTTGAGTATCTTTTACGGTTTTTTTTTTTCACATGTCCTCGTTTCCTTTCCATGGTTGGACTTGGCTCCCTCCACATCCATGCCATGTTCTCGTCAAGAAGTTCTCTCGCAAACTACTCCAAATACCTTCCGAAGCACAACCCAAAACACCTTGCGTCTAATCCCAATCACCGCTATGTGATCCGCTCACATCGTTGCTCATTCGTCTGTCATATGAGTTCTTGTGTTATGTTGCTATCCCAAGCCACAAAACCCACCCATGTTTCTCTCTACATCCCCATACCAACGTAAACCCACCCCCCTTTCCCGTGCCTTGTTTTGCAGTCCTTTTATCTCTACATCATTTTCACTTACATTGTCCCTCTCTTCCCTTCATTCCTCCCACTGCAGTCTTCCACCCTGTCCCTCTTTTCCCAATGCCCTCATTAGCGCCTTCACCCCTCCTCCCCCCTTTCATCATTGCCCCACTTGTACTTTCAATTCAAACCCCTATCCCCCCAGCCTTGCATTCTTTGATATCTTCCCGCTTTCCAAACTCTCTTTGGGAGTGACACTGAAACGTCGTCACATTTCTATGCCCTTGTCTCATCTCCTTTCTGCCTATGCAGAACGCTAACCTACAATGCCTTCAGTGGGCCCATCCCACCACACCTGGTGGCACTGCCCAACCTCTCTGAACTGTGAGCCACCCCACCCTCCCATCCCCTCTCCTTTCCCCCCCTCCCCCCCCTTCCCCCTCCCCCCCTCCACTGTTTGCCCATTGTTACGCAGTCATCTTCTAACCCCCATGCCGTTTTGCTGCACTATATGTTGGGACAATCTTACGTGTCTCCCTTTGTAATCTGCTGTTTGGCTTCCCTTACTGCAATCAGTTATCCAACAACATGTTCACAGGCATCCCCAGCACCTTCTCTCGCCTCACTGTCATGACTCTTCTGTATGTCGCTCCCCATACTGCGCTCCCTCCTTCTTGGACCCTGCCCCCTCTGCCTCACCCTGCCCTCACTAGCCTCACTGACATGGCTCCTCTGTATGCCACTCTCCATGCTGCGCTCCTCCCATTTACATCTCCCTGCTCCAACGACTCTAGACTGATGGATGAACAAAACCAGTTGCAAGGCCTCACTTGTTCCTGGTCGTTCATTGGTGTGTGTTCCCAACCTTATGCTTGTTGCCTCTTACATGTGTGTGCGTGTGTGTGTGTGTGTGTGCGCGCGCGCGCGTGTGTGTGTGTGCATCGTTTGGTGCGTGCGTGCGTGTGTGCGGCGTGCGCACTCCAGTTGGCAGAGACATATCTTTCAACAATCTCAGGTCAGGACTTGACGTGGTGGCTCAGATGACATGGCTTGACGCCTTGTGAGTGTTCCCCCTCTTCTTCACCACCTCAGCATCCTGTTATTGGCCTCACCTTGCTTTCCATTGCTTCCCTTGGTCCCCCTTTGGCCGCCTGCAACAACCGATCGGAAATGTTCTCTCCCATACTGGCTCTACAGACTCCTCAATTTCAACAACCTCTATGGTGTGATGCCAACGTCCTTAACAGCGATCACTGGCCTTGTAAAATTGTGAGTCTACTCGATCCATCTCACCTCATCACTGGAACAACCCCTTTCGTTGCACCTGAATATTATGACTGCCTACTCTGTTGGGATGCAACAACAGCAAGCTTTGTGACTGCCTGCCGTTATTCTAAGTTCACCCGTATATTATTGTGCCTGCCTGCTTATCAATCCATGAAGCATTTTATTTCAATCCACGATGGATGAACGCTCGTGCGAATAGATGTTTTTTTATGCAATTGTGGTCTTTCATGGCTTCACGTGTTGGGCTGCCTCCCTTTCTGTGCCTGCTTACCTCGCATTGTTTTGTGCCCACCTGTTTGTGTAGTGGCCTGCGCATGTGTGCCTGGATGCGTGCGTTCCCAGATGTCACTCTCCATGTTTTGAATTCAATCAGTTTCTCCCCATCACACTGCATGTTGAACCTTATTCAGGGATATTGCAAACAACCGCTTCATTGGAACTTTTCCAAAGTTTATTCTGCGCCAATCAAAGCTTACATCGCTGCAAGACTTTCTCGACCCGACCTACCCGATTGGATCAAATGGTTTTTACTGCGTGAGCAATCAAAGCTGAGAATCTGGCATTGTCTGGCCAGTTCAAACCCACCAGAGGAGCGACCCGACGCGGCCAAAACCACAATCCGGGTCGATCCTTTGCTCATGCCACACTGATGGAACAAGTGCCACTATTTTCATCAGAGCCTGATGTACCTTTCTTTCAGTACCACCTAAACAAACACCTGAACAACTCTAACGATCGCAATTGGAGTGGTCATGGCAGGGACTTGCGCAACAACGGTTTCACAGGGGTTATCCCCCGTGATTTGGCCAGGCCTGGCAACTTGGAATGTATGTGAGTGCCACCGCTGCTTGATACAGCACAACTAGCATTAAGCTCGTCAAGGTGACTTGTGGTTGTGGGCAAGTTACAAAAAAAAAAAACGGTATTGTAAAAAAGCGACTGCGAAACACCATTTGCTCTGATTGCTCACGCAGTTGAAGTCCATCGGGCAAAAAAATTGCATAGCAGTTCCTTTTGTTCCATGAGATCGCGCAGTGATCTAAAAGCGCGGGCACTACCAGTGCAATTGCCGCACAGCTCGGTGTAGAAAGTGAGGTGGCAAAACTAAGTCACTTCGAGGCTCTTGATACCATTGCCCAGAAATTTTGAGGACAACAATTTTCGTGGACCCCTCCCATTCGGCCTGCTTCGGCTACCCAACCTGTACTCGCTGTAAGCAGCTCCATCAGACCTGGCTCAAAGGATCCTTTGCTTCCAGCTTCCACTTTGGTGTGGCTTCAACTTTTTCTCTCAAAAAAATGGTGCATACAAATCTGATTACCACTGTCCTCAAGAATATCATGTCAGATGACACTTTGCAAGTGCTCTGCTCTGCTGCCAATACTAAATCCGAGATTCACATACCTCCTATGTTGCTTGGGATGTGTCTCCCTACTTCGTTTGCACCTCCCGTCTTTAACTTCCCACCCCAAGCTTGTCGTCTGGCCCTTCGAGGTTCACAGTACGTTCATGTCCTTTTGCAATCTCCTCAGGTTTCCAACAGCTGCATCCAGCCGTCCTTTTAATTGCCCCCCTTCCCAACACAGGGAAGTATCTAACAACTCTATTTCTGGGGAACTCCCACGGACTCTCAGTGTCTCCCCTTCTCTTTACACGCTGTGAGTTGTACATCCACTGTGTGCTGCCATGCCACCACTGTGCGTGCTGCCACCACTCTCTCCTTACATGCTTAGCTTCTATTCCCCTAAAACCTTCATTCGCTCTTCTTCCGCTGTGCAATACCCTGGGAAGGAATCATCTCACGGGCTCCTTACCCGACTTCTCACGCTGGAACATCAGCTGTGTGCAAATGTAAGTAAGCCTCCCCACACTCTCTACTTCTTTCCCCCTTGTTCCATGCACCGTATATATTGCATTGCACCCATAATAAGCACATGTGTTCACTCCAATCACTCATGTCAGGTTATCTTGTTGCTGCCTTGCCTGTGTTGTGGCTTAGAAACCTTGGCAGCAACAACCTTACAGGGTCAATTCCTGACTCCATCTCCACCCTCACCTCCCTCGAGGGCATGTGAGCCTTCTCTTCTCTTCTTGTGCCACAACGAGCTGTAACGCCTTGTGTAAATCATGATGCCTCTTGCAAACCACGACACCCTTCACATCTCCACCCTCACCTCAATCGAGGGCATGTGAGCCTTCTCTTCTCTTCTTGTGCCACAACGTGCCAAACTGCATGTTATGATGATACCATCGGAACAAGGTGGGCCGCTGTGATACAATTTTGATCCAGCCAGGATGTACAGAAGATGGGTAGCAGATGTACCCTATCCATACCATGCAACGTTAATCCGCACTTCAACCAATGTACCCCTTGCCATGCCATGCCCTACAGTATGCTCAATAACAATCAGCTGTCTGGCACCATCCCCTCTGCCATCTTCAACATGATGGGTCTAAAGTATCTGTAAGCCTCAAGGGCCTAGGGATTTACTTTTGAAGTTCCCTCCCCATCGAGCGTTCCCACCTCTGCTTATGGTGATTTCCTGCATCAGCCTGCACTGCTCTTGCTTGCGCTGCTTTTCATCGCACTGTCTGCCTGTCATTGCCATTGCCTGTCAGCAATGGTACATTGCAGTGTCTCCCTCTCATCGCATTTGCATCCCTCCCAACTGCCACCCTGCCATTGCCACACCCCGCCAGCTACATGGCCAACAACCATCTGAGTGGCACTCTGCCAGATGACATCAGCCGAATGGAGAGCCTCGAACAGATGTGAGAACAGATGTGGGAACAGATGTGAGGACAGATGTGAGAACAGATGTGACAACAGATGTGAGAACGGATGTGAGAACGGATGTGAGAGCATTTGTGAGAACAGATGTGAGAGCAGATATGAGAAGAGATGTGAGAAGAGATGTGAGAAGAGATGTGAGAACGGATGTGAGAACAGGTGTGAGAACAGATGTGAGAACAGATGTGAGAGCAGATGTGAGAGCAGATGTGAGAGCAGATGTGAGAGCAGGTGTGAGAGCAGATTTGAGAGCAGATGTGAGAGAAAATGTGAGAGAAAATGTGAGAGCAGATGTGAGAGCAGATGTGAGAGCAGATGTGAGAACAGATGTGAGAACAGATGTGAGTGTGCTCTCTGCACTTCTCAACAACGTTTGCTGTTTGGTAGTAATACAGGCAGCACACTCACATTTTCACAGTTAAAGCTCGCGGCCCAAATTGTTCAACCTTACTAAGGTTGATGCTGGGTGGCTGGCGAGCTAACAAAGAAGTCAAGGTGGTGCGAGGCTGGGCTGCTTGGTTTCGCGCAACTTCTTGCGACTCCTTCTAGGGTTTTTGCTGACTCAGCAAAACCCAGGGGCAACCTCTAGTCTGGTTGGAAAGTTCCATGGTGCATAGCGATCTGCATCTTGTTCTTTCCACGCTTCTCACATACGACAATCTAGGTTGAACCACACTAACCAATCACATCCATTTGCACATTTCGTAACCACAACTCACCAAAACAATTCCACAACAACACTCCATCAACCTTACTAACGTTGATGGGTGCGATCCGCAAATTGGGCCACGAGCTTCAAATGTTATTACAAACATTGAAAGGAAATATATGTTGTTACATATACATATTATACATCCATATGTATACGTAGCACACAACAAACACCTGTGATGTCCCCGCTCCACCCGCTACTCATCATGCCATGCCCCGGCCCCCACAGCTGGCTGGACAACAACAAAATTGAAGGTCCTCTGCCATCTAGCCTGTGCTTGCTGCCGGGGCTGTGGCGCTTGTGAGTGGTCGCGTCACTTGCACATTTCAGTTTAGAAGATCACGATATGAAAGAATATTTGTGTACGTATCGCATTCATGGTTTTGAAGATTGAAATGTGTGAAGCGGTCCCACCTCTGTGTGATTCCCATGTTGTATGGGTGTGTAACTTGTGGTGCGGCATTGTGTGTGTTGTGCTGCTGGCAGCATGATCAGCAACAACCACCTCTATGGATTCCTGCCAGACTGCCTCTTTGACAAGTGTATCAACCAAACGTGAGAAAACCATGAAAACTCAATAATCAAAACCCTGCATGCATTAGCTTGCGCGCTTATGCATGGGCATCCCATCGTCAGAATCTTTTGTTTGACTATCTTGGACCGAACTCTTAGCATCATTTTCTGCCCTCTGTATGCCCCCCGAGCTTCCCACAGTGACGTGAGCGGCAACAGCCTGTACGGGCGAATCAACCGTGACTTCAAGAGCATGGTGGCGGACGGTGGGGCCCTCATCAACCTCGCTAACAACTTCTTCTTTGGAGATGCCGTGCTCTTTGCTGCCGGCTGCAAGGTCTGCCCCACTGAAGTCAACGAGCCCAACTACCTGGACCTATGGAACATTTCCAAGTGGATGGTTGGTGGCAAGTGTAACGAAGCTCTGGTTAATAACTCCGTGATGGGGGCAGGCAGCGCGGTGAGGGTGAGCCTCTCGGGCAACTGCCTGACCCTGAGCCCGAACGCGGGGTGCGCGTCGCACGCCATCCAGCGCAGCAAGGCAGCCTGCAAGGCGATCTGCAGCATCACTGCCAATGGCCCGAGTGACGGCCATGGGGAGTGTGTGCAGCCCGACCCTGCCTCCCCTTCCAAGTTCACGTGCCTCTGTGATGCAGGCTACTCGGTTGTTGACTCGGGCAACGGCTCCACCTGTGCCATTGTCTACTCCAACACCACCACTGGTAACCCTTGTTTCATTCATTCTTACAGATCTGCCTATTCTTACAGAATTGCCTCTTCCTTGCATAACTGCTTATTAGTACTGCTTTGCCTCTTCCTTGCAGCACTGCCTATTGTTAGTGCGCTGCCTCTTCCTTGCAGTATTGCCTAATCTTACAGCAGTGCCTCTTCATTGCAGCACTGCCTGTTATTATAGCGTTGCCCCTTCCTTGAAGCACTACCTATTCTTACATCAGTGCCTCTTCCTTGCAGCATTCCCTATTCTTACTGCATTGCCTCTTCCTGCATCACTGCCCGATACGTGCATACTGTGCCTCTTTCTTAACCACACCTCACCATGCCTCTTTTTTGACCTCCCATTTCGTGGCAGTGTCCTCTCTGTCCATGGGTGCCATAGTGGGCATTGTTCTGGGCAGCTTCGCTGGATTCACGCTGCTGGCTGCTGTGGTCGCATGGCTGCTATGGCCCCGCGGACCAAGTCAGCCCCTCAACTCGTCTTCTTTCCATTCCATCTCCCACATTCCTGCACCACTTTCCTGGCTTCCTTCCCTGCTTCCCTCCTCTACCAATTTTCCAGCACTGCAACTCTGACTCTCCACTGCCCACATGCTCTGTCTGCTCATCTACACCCTGACTCACTCACTCCTCGTGTCTGGTGTGTTGTGTGCACAGAGAAGTGGGAGGGTTTGGATGTGTGCGAGCAGTTCTCGCTGCAGCAGATGCTGAGGGCCACCAACAATTGGTCTGAGGACAACGTGCTGGGCAAGGGTGGCTTTGGCGTTGTCTACGAAGGCCGCTCGCCACAAGGCCAGCTGTGGGCCATCAAGCGCTCCACCATCATGACTAATGACTTTGAAACAGAGGTCAGGCATGCCTCGAATCCGCCGCATTCCGCCCTATACTCTTCGTTTCGCAAGATGCTGACCTGCGGATTTATTGCTCCCCTCTCCTTGTCCGTGTCCACACCTGCCTGTATTGCGTGCTCTCCTTTACATACATGTTGCAGGTGTGTGTGAGCCATGGCCTTTCCATGCCCATGTGCATTTTCCCTGTATTGTGTTCTCCCTGCGGGTGTGAGCCATGCCAGGTGCATTTACTGTTCGTTGTCTACGTCCGTATCCACACCTGCCTGTATCGTGTGCTCACCTCTCCATGTTGCAGGTGCGAGCCATGGCATCTCTCCACCACAAGCACCTCGTGCGCCTGCTGGGATTCTGTCTGGATCAGAATGTGGAGACGGGCAAGCAGGAGCAGATCCTCGTGTACGAGTTTATGGCCAACAGGGACCTCGAGTACCATATCCACAAGACCGAAAGTGAGTCACACTAGCACGCTTGCTGAATGGTTTTTTTCTGTTAAGGTTATGACACCAACGCTGATAAAATCGTGTGTTCTGCTCGGCATATATGTTTCATGGCCCAGATCCTCTCTCACTGCGCTAGAGGTTGCGCCTCGTGCAGGGAGCAGCAGAGGGCTTGGCATACCTGCACAGGTTTGAGACACCCATCGTTCACCGCGACATCAAGCCGGCCAACATTCTTGTGACGCCGACTTTCAAGCCAAGGTGGCTGACTTTGGGCTGCTCAAGCGCCTCACTCACGGCGATGCTGATGCCACACGAGTAGCTGGCAATCCGGGCTATGTGGACCCGGATTACAGCCGCACCAATGTTACCACTGTCAAGAGTGACGTTTTCAGGTCCGCATACTTGTTCCCGTATTCACTGTCAAGAGTGACTGTTCCATGTCAAGAGTGCGAACTTGTCTATCCTTTCTTTCTGTTTTTTTTTTTTTTTAACATCCCAACATATGTTGACTCCTCATACCCTGTACTGTCATCGCTACCTCTGCCCATTTTTTCAAGTTTTTTCCTCCATGTCCGATTGGTTGCTTGCAGCTTTGGAATCGTGCTTCTTGAGTTGCTGACCGGAAAGTCACCCCGAGTCGACGCAAAAACCCACATAAGAAAATGGGTATGCTCACCAGATCTCAACTTAATTCATGGTTCCACCTTTCTTGCTTAGCATGCTCCTTTCCACCATATCTCCCCTTCATCGCCCTTCCTTGCATGGACGCCCTCCAGGCAGTGAAGCTGGTAGAGGCGTATGAGCTGGAGGAGTTGAGGGACGGCAAGATGCCGGCGGGAAGCGAGGAGGCAATAGTGGAATTTGCAGACCTAGCTCTGGACTGCATCAAGTCTCCAGGCACACGACGGCCCACCATGAAGGATGTGGCATACCGCCTCAGTGCCCTCATTGACAAGCACTGCCCTGACAAGGAGGATGAGTTGGAGAGTGTCGTGAAAAAAGAAAGTGAAGGGAACGAGGGTATATCTTCAAGGTCGTTGGGAGACAGTGGCAGGGAGTCTGGGAGGTCTTATGGCTCACAGTCCGGAGTGGGTTTGTTCATGCGCATTAGCTCGATAGGTGATGTTCCTAAGAGTTGGCTGCAGCAGCTGAAGCCAACCAAAGGGCGTTGAATTTGTCCATTATAGCTGTATGTGGAATGTTTGGCACGCAATAAGAAACTCAGTGTGAATAGCGGTATTGCCTGAGACTAGGGTGCTACGTACATGGCAAGACTAAATGCAATAAGTATTTACCGTGATACCCCGCATATAAGATCCACCCCAGTTGTAGACCCTCGGGACGATAATATGGAGGGGCGTATGCTGAATAGGTTGTCAGGAGTTATACCACCCTCCCTCTTGAGTCCTGGTCATTTCATAGCCAAGAATGAAATTCTGCTTATTTTATCGACCGCTTTCCACAACAAAACCCACAAATATTTATTAAGGAGGGGTAACAGGCAGAGAAGCACACACATCTAATCATCGTCCTGTCCAGCAACCCTTTCCTCTGTCAACGAGAGTTATGTGTTAGCCCCGTCCATGCTTGGGCGGAGCAGACTTCGTTGTCGGGTGTGCGGGGAGCGCAGCCGGCCTGCTGCAGTGGGGACGCTGTCCTGGGCGCTTGAATGCCGACTTGGGCGTCTGGACAGCGTCCTGGGCGCCTGGACGGCGTCCTGGGCGCCTTGACGCCAACCTAGACGTCTGGACGGCGTCCTGGGCGCCTGGACGCCGACCTGGGCGTCTGGACGACGTCCTGGGAGCCTGGACGCCGAACGGGGCATGTGGACGGCGTCCTGGGCGCTTGGACGCCGACCTAGTTACCCAGGCGACGGGCACTGCGGGGTGCGCGAGTGTCGCCTAGAAGATTCTTGCGCAGCGGACCTCGGTGTGGTATCCCGAGGTCGACATAGAGGATCAGGTGCAGTTGTAAGCACATGGTCAACTTGACGTCTGTGCTGTGAACGTGATGAGGCACAGCACGCCAATTAGCTGTGAGCACCTACGAAGCAAGTGCACTGCTGTCCTGCAGGTGCAATGCTATGCAGTTGCCTTGATGCAGCGTTGCCACGCTGCCGACGTGCAGCGTTGGCACACCGCGACTTTGCAATGCTGGAGCACGGTTGACCTTGCAGTTCTGGAACACGGTTGACTGTGCTGCGCTAGCAGTAGGCCTGCATGCTTGCTAGCATCAGATGTAGTCCATCGTTGCCTTGCATTGTGTATAATTGTTGTGAACTTTTGCTAGTGAAACTCTTGACTAATCTCCCCATGAATGGGGAAATAGTGAGAGCACAAGCTAGCGACTAAGGAACGAACACAGAGATCACTCCTAACACCCATGCCTTTCCTGTACTCTAGCTCTCGTTGTTTGAGTTATCTCCGCATAGTGTGGTTAGCGTGGACGGCACCGCGACTTACGTTCAGTCTAGTCGACTTAGTTGCACGCTACCTATCTTGTTCGTAGGCCAGCAGCTGTGTTAGTTACCATTTTTGGTGCCGTAGGTGATGCGGGTGCAGTGGATACCCTCGAGACACAGCTGGTTGATGCGAGGAGATGCCACGCAGATGGAAAGTACAGAGAGACTCTCCCCTTGGAAGTCGTCGAGTTAGGCATCCACGCAAAGTGGCCAGCGGAGCATCCTTCTCGACCTGCCTCTCCTCGACCTGCGAACAGTGAAGGCGGCATCGACGTGGGCGTCCACTCCGGTGACCAAGTCGGCAGCGGTGCAGGAGGCACGTTGAGGCAAAGAGGGGTGATTCATGCCTGCGGCTGCTGCGGGCTTCTCGCAGGGCGACGTCGGAGGACGTCGGAGCGGTGCAACGCCGGCGACCCACGTGATGGCGGGTGGGATCGCGCCGACCTACGGCTACTTCAAATTCACGCCAGATAAGATCGCTGTCAGCCCCCTGCTAGTCGGCCGCCACGACCTCCCTACGTGGAATGAGGCCATCGAGCCCCAGTTGGAGATGGCCAGCTTGATGTGCTTCGCTGAGGGCAGCGTGGAGACGCTGCTTGCGACCAGCGCCAAGCTGCGCGTGGAGTTCCACGCCGTGCATCTGCTCACCTTCACAGTCATTTCGCGGTGGTGCTCGCCTGGCGTGCAGGTCACCTTGAAGTCATGCAGGAGCTACTTGGACGCCGGCCACCAGGTGTGGCAGTTCATCACGTCGACGCACCAAGTTACGGACGACCTGTACATCGAACAGAAGGCAGCCTTTGTCGACTTGAAGCCGAGCGGAGACGATAAGCATGTGCGCGGTTTCAATGGGGCGCTGTAGGACGTCCACGGCTGAAGCACGGTCGCCCTGCAAGGAGAATCCGGGAACCAGGAGCTCATCCCCAACGTGCTCTACGTCCCTGGCATGCAAGCGAACCTGCTATCCGCCGGCCAGTTGAAGGAGAGCGGTGTGAAGCTGACGGCGGTGACGGGATGCTCCTCATCTCGGCAGCGGGGGACGTTCTTTGTCGGGTGACGTATACCAGCCGGGTCCTCTGCACCGACCTTCGTCCTTCGCCGCGAAGCATTCGATCCGAGCACGAAGGGATCGGACATTCGACGATTCGTGGCAACCCTCGAAATTTACTTCGAGGCCATTGGCTGTTCGACCCCGACACACGATGCAGCACAAATTCGGCTCGCAGCGACACTGTTGCGAGGCCCAGCACTTGAATTGATCTACTATAGTGAAGTGGTCTGGGGGGAGAGAACGTGGGCGCGGTTTTGGGCAGACCTCATCGAAAGATTCGAACCCGCAAATTCGGCGTACATGGGGCGGCAGCGAATTCACTGATATAAACAGTACGGGAGTGTAGCACAGTACATGCAGCAGACGGAACAACTTTTTAACCTCATCACCGACCTGACCAAAGGCAAAAAAATCCAAGCGTACACCGAGAGGTTGAAAATGGAGATTCGCCGACAGGTCATCGCTGCAAACTACAGTAGCTACCGCGACATGGTGCATGCAACTAAACGATACGATGCGTTGACGCGTGGTCAACCCGAAACACGACGTCACATGCCAAACCAATCATTCTGCATGGAGCGATTGGCACCTCCCACGTTCGCCAAACCGATGGATATCGACAAGATTGACGCGAAGCCACGACCGACAAAGTGCAAATTTTGCGGCGCAGCTAGACATCAAATCTTGTCATGCTGTAAAACGAAGAAAGCAAGTGCGGAATTGCTGGGCAGCAACAGCACAATACCCCCGAACTAAAAAAGCGGGAATCGCCAGTAGCCGCGGATCGACCAGGCAATTACATAACGATCCGAAAAGGGAAAAAGGGCGGCGACGTGGCGACTTCGGAGCGGGCGAAAAAAATGAGAAGATGATGGCGCAAATATAAAACGTCACGACCGGCCGGCAATAGGGGAAATCGAAGAGGCGAATGGAGGCTCCGCAAAAAAAGTCTCTGCACCGACCGGGAAACTCTAGCCGAACACCCCATGAAAGTTAGAATTCGTTAAAGTTATCCTATAAAGATACTTTAACTAAGAATATTACTTTTTGTAGTTTTTAAGCTTTTGAAGAATTCAGGGGAGAATTAGAGGCCAAGAAAAAGCCTACGGAAATTATTTACGTACCTGAGAAATTGGGCAAAGTTCTCGGAGCGTAGAAAAGGGTCGTGCGTTCCGTGGAGTTAGTATCTTCTCCCCGCAGCACCGTGTTAAGGCTCCCCATTGCCCACAGGTGAAGCCTACATAGCTGCAAAGGCTTAGAGGAAAATTCCAGGATCAGGAGAAGTTGTGCAAGCCTCGGAAAAATCCTCCTACCCCCCAGGTGAAGTTGGAAGTTAAAAGTGCTAAGACAAGCATAGGAAAAAATGATGGTAATTTATTTTATGTACCCAATGATCTTATTAATGAAACCCTCTTTGGCTACTCAGAGCAGCAGAAACCACTACTCTTCAAGGCATTATGCAAAGGGCGACGCCTCCAGGCACTGGTGGATAGCAGGGCGTCCCACTTAGTGTGTGACCGCGGATTGTTGAAGACAATTGGAGAGAAGGCGGAGGAGACCCAGTTTTCAGCAACCATGGTGGGCGGTACATAGATTTTCGTCTACGGCAAAGCGACATTTCAGCTGCACATAGGTGCGTTGAGATGTGTTAGAGACTAAGGACGGAGTCTATGAAGATTAGGTGCCGAAATAACACAAAATCGTTGGTCACAATTTCTGGACAGAATCGTCGACTTCACAAGAAACGTCGTCGACGAAAAATTCACCGTTAGAATCTCACGAAAACCGAGTATAATGTAGCTCTTGACCATGGCTACAATTTCCAATTTTGAATCACATCAAAGGTGAACTAAATCATGAGTTATCAATTTCGGCGCACTAGGGGGTATGCTGCTATGGAAACTTAATAACAAATTATCTCACAAGTTCACAAGTCACACATAAGAAAATTAGAGTAGCTAGAAAACCAGGTAGAAGAGAAGAGGAGGACAAGATGGAAGGTCCCAAGGGAGTCCCCAACCAAGGAAACCTCGCAAGCACATCAAATCCCCTCCCCATGGCAACCCCACTTTTACTTTTTGTCACTTTCCCAACTCATGCCATCCACCTCACCCAACTTGGCCACACTTGCCAACCTGGTTTGGCTTCTCCCAACCACTTGGAAGCAATCTACAGTAGAGTGACGAGTTTCCCAACCCCAAAAGGTCTGTACCCCAAATAGAGCCAACCCACAAACTCCCATAGTCGCCGCAACCAATATTTCAAAAGCATACGAACTTCAACCGTTCGTAACTTTCTCGTCCGTGCTCCGATCGCGACGATTCTTGGTTCGTTGGAAAGCTCTTGAGCAGAGCAGTCACTTCAGATATCTGCTCAAGCCAAATAACATTCACACACACTCAGAAAATCCAAACCACACCAAACACAAATTCTTGCACACACTCGCACCATGCATGCAACGCACGAACATATGATGTGAAGCAGACAGACGTGAATGCGAATGATAGCATCACACAACAAACTCCCCCTCTGGCTGCCAACCATCATCCCACATGCCTCAGCTCAATGAATGCTCATTCCAGCAAGCTTCATCCCTTTCCAGTGCTCAGGTTCCGCCAGGCGCTTGGTGAGAATGTCAGCCGCCTGCTGCTGGGTCTTCACAATCTCCAGCCGCACCTCCTTGTCCAGGAGCCTCCTTGTCCAATGCCACTTGGGCCTGATGTGCTTTGTCAGGCCATGAAGACAAGCATTCTTGGCCAACTTCATTGCCGACTCATTGTCACAGAGAATCACGGTCGGCTCCCTCTGAGCAACACCAATCTCCTCCAACAAACGCCTCAGCCACACCACCTCCTTGGCCCCATGATGAAGGGCCATGTACTCGGTCTCACACGAGGACAGCCCCACCTCGTTCTGCTTCTTGCTGCGCCAGCTCACTGCACCACCTCCAAACAGGCACACATAGCCTCCAATGCTGGTGCCATCCGCCTTCACAGAGTTGAAGCTGGCGTCAGTGTAGCAAGTCAAGAGCATCTCCCCCTTGCTCAAATCAGCTGCACCCCGCTGCTGCCTTTGTCTCACAGCACTTACCCCAAGCCCACTGATGCTGTCGCACTCACATAGCGGACCAACCTCTTGGCCGCTTCCAACTGCTCATGACTGGGACGTGAAACCACACTCGCAAGCCTGGATGTAGCAAAGGCAATGTCAGGCCGCGTGTGGTTAGCCGCATAGTTGAGCGCCCCAACCATGGAATGAAACAGCTTCCTGTCACTCTCTCCCACCACCTCCTCATCAGCACAGGGCTCCACAGTGAACCCCGAAGGCAGTGGGGTGGCTGGCTTTCCTCCATCTTGCAGCCCATACTTGTTAGCCAGCCCCTCACAATACTTCCTCTGGTGCAACCTCAACACTCCCTTGTCAAGGTCCCTCTCCACATGCATCCCAAGGTAATACTTCGCATCTCCCATTTTGGAGCACTTGAACTGCATCTCTAGCATCTCCTCCTCACGCTCAATCATGGTAGACGACCCGGAGAAGAGAAAGACGTCGTCCACGTATACCAGGAGCATGAGAAACTGCTCCTTCTCTTGCAGCAGGAACAGGCTGTGGTCGCACTCACTCTTCTTGAACCCCCCAGCCAGCAGTGTCTCCTCTAGCTTGTGGTACCATGCACGAGGAGCCTGCTTCAGGCCATAGATGGCCTTCTTCAGCCTGCACACCCTGCCGCTCCCATCATCCAACCCCTCAGGCTGCAGCATGTACAGCTCCTCGTGGATGATCCCATTAAGGAAGGCGGTGGTTATGTCCATCTGCTTCACCCGCCATCCACGGTTTGCAGCCATTGCCAATGACACTCTCAGTGTTGTCCCTTTCCCCACAGGAGCAAAGATCTCGTCAAAGTCCTTGCCCTTTGTCTGCTGGAACCCCTTAGCCACAAGCCTTGACTTGTAGCGGGTCAGCTCCCCATCAGGTCCATACTTGTGCCTAAATATCAGCTTCGAAGAGATTTCCTTCTTCCCAGGAGGCAGCTCACACAGCTCCCACGTCTCGTTCTCCAGCAGAGAGTCATACTCCTCCTTCACACTCTGCTTCCACTTCTCAGCATCGGGCCCACTCAAGGCCTCGGTAAGCGTCTTGGGCTCAGGGACGGCTGCCCAGTAGCAGTGCGCTATCTCCTCCTCATCACACTGCTCAGCCACACTCCCAGCCCGTACCACCTTTGGCTTCCCAAAGCTCGGATAGGTCAGCCGGTTAGGAGGGCGCACATCCCTCCTAGGACGGTCAGCCGGACGTGCGGCACCTTGTGGAGCACCTTGCTGCTGCTGCTGCTGCTGCTGCTGCTGCTGCTGCTGCTGCTGCTGCTGCTGCTGCTGCTGCTGCTGTTTGTGTTGCTGCTCCACCACCTCAGGTTCTCCCCCATCCTCAGTCACCCCAGAGATCTCCTCCTCTGAGACAGTGACCTGCACTTGCCTCGAAGGCCGCTGCACCTCATCGGCCTCAATGATCAGCGGTGTAGTAGGAAGCTTCTGCTGCTGCTGCTTCCACTCCTTGTAGTACAAGGACTCAAGGAACTTCACGTCCCTTGACACAGTCAGCTGCTGGCTGGTCAAGTCCCATATCAACCAGCCCTTGTGATCCTTAGCAAGTCCCAAATGCACACCCCATCTCCCAGAAGCTTCCAACTTTCCCCTCTTCTCCTTCGGCACATGAAACACCACCATGCAGCCATAGGCTCTCAGCATGTTGACTGCAGGTGCACTCCCATACCACTTGGTGTAGGGGACCCACTGCTTGTCCCCCACAGTCGCCAGCACCCTGTTCTTCACAAGGGCGACCTGCCGCAATGCAGTTACCCAAAAGGGGTCCGGCAGCCCTGCACGCCCAAGGAGAGTGCGAGCACCTTCCTGCAGGGTCCGGTTGAACCGCTCAGCCACGCCATTCTGCTGAGGGTTGTAGGGCACTGTGAGCTGATGCTGGATCCCCTTCCGCTTCAGCTCCTTCTCAAAATCAGCGCCAATGAATTCTCCTCCATTGTCGGTGCGGATCACCTTCACTTTGTGTCCGCTCTCCCTTTGTGCTCTCGGCATCCACTCCTTGAGAACAGCCGCTGCCACCTCCCCCTTAGTCTTGAGAGGGTACACCCACACTGCACGCGTGTGGTCGTCCACAATGGTCAAGAAGTAGCGGCTGCCCGAGAGAGAAGGGGCCCTCGTAGGGCCCACCACATCCATGTGCACAAGTGCGAGCGGGGCCTTGACTTTGCTAGTTTGCCTGGACTTTATGACGCAATTACTAGCTTTGGTTTTATTTATCATGCATAGATATGCTTGATTTCCTAGGTTAGGTGCATTCCTATATTTTATTATAGGTACATGTATGTGGTGAATGATGAAGCAGTGGACCGCATGGCGTGGCATAAAAAAGTTGGAGGAGAGATACCCATCACAGCTATATGCGAATGCAGTGGAGAGGGGGGCAGAGTGGGTCTGCCGCTGAGTGGAGGACGTGAAGGAGGATGCGCTAGCTCTCTAGGAGCACGTGGACCTGGTGATCGGGGGTTGGGAGTGTCAAGGAATGTCACAGGCAGGGGAAGGCAAGGGGATGGAAGATCCCAGAAGTGGGCTACTCCAAGAGCTCGTTCGCATACTGAAAATGATCAAGCAGAAGCAAGGGGACGTGGCATAGATTCTGGAGAACGTAGAAAACTGAGACGATATGAGAGAGGTAGTGAAGCAGGCGAAAAAAGAGATCAGAGGAGAATTGGGGGCAGGAGTGGCGTGAGATACAGCACAGAACGGCAGCCGAGCACATCGCCCGCTCAAGTACTAGCAAAACATAATGCCGGAGGCGGCACTACAGCATGAGCTGTCCATGATGGAACGCCCTAGGGCTCGCTTTGTGCAAGACATCTTCGAGCCCGCCAGAGTGCCTGCGCCTATGAGGCATCCAGATCATGAGACCCCGTACCTGTGCAACAAGGTGGGAGAGCCAAGGTAGGCATGGCCAACCCTGGTGGCGTAAAAGAATGCGAGGGGGTTCAAACTGGAGGGAGGCATGGAAGAGCCGGGAATGGTCTTCGATAGGCAGAAGGGGGTGTGGAAGGAGCTGACGGCGCTGGAGCGAGATTTGGCCCTGGGAATTATGGTGGGAGCGACGGCGAGTAGAGACGTGACAGAGAGGCAGCAGAAGAGAGCCTTGGGCAACGCAATGGACCTCAATGCTCTGCACTGGCTGGTGGGCGTCATGCGTAGGTACCTGGAGAAAAAGCGGCTAGAAAGAAGGAGAGATCATGCGACATGGGTGGATCCTAAGACCAGGGAGGATGAGATAAAGGAATAGGAGTGGGAGGCGCTCTTGGAGCTTCTGGAGAATAGCTTGGGAGGAGAGGCGCGAAGGAGTCCCGCAGGAAAGGAGAATGGAGATGCTGAGCGACAGGCATGGCATACCTAGAAGATACCCGGATCAAGAGGAAGATGAAGAGGAATGAAAGGAGCCAGCAATGGAATGGGACAGCGAGGAAGAAGAGGATCCGACGGAGAGATCGATTCCTGATCCAGATGAAGTGTTCCTTGGGCCGGGAAGGGCGTACATGGCGATGAATGGAGAGACATAAGCAGCACCAACTGAAGAAGGGACAGGGGAGAAGGCGGCGGAGGAAGAAGAAGGCGCAGAGGTTACGGGCAGAGTGGTGGAGGTGGAGCAGGATGCAGCGGCAGGAGGGGCGCAACAGGCAGAATCTGAAGAAAGGGAGGTAAGGAGTGCATGGAACATCAGTGCAGTGGTGCAGGAAGAAGCGGCTTCAGGAGCTGGGGAAGTGTGTGACGAGCAAGACGTACCTGCCCCTAAGTAGCGAAGTGCCGGTGTATCGGAGGCAGAGAAGGATGAGCCCCCAGGATGTGGCAGTTTGTACGGAGAAGTGTCAAAAGCTGCTAGCTTTGGGATTAATTCGCAAGTCAACATCAGATTATGCAGCTGTGACCGTGGTGGCGGCTAGAACGGATTTGGCAAGGGTGGTGCTGTCACGGAGGATGTGTGGGGATTACAGGGGCTTGAACAAGGTGACAGCCCCAGATCGATATCCCATGCTGATGGTAGAAGAAAATTTGATCGATTGCAGGGCAGCTGGGTGTTCTCCACTCTAGACCTGCGACAGGGCTTCAATCAAGTCCCAATAGCTGAGGAAGATAAGAGGAAAACGGCTTTCCATAAGCCAGACGAACTGTATGAATGGAACTTCATGCCATTCGGTTTGAGCGACGTGCTACATCGATGACGTGATCATCTTCAGTCTGGACAATGAGACGCGTGTGAGGGATATAGAGGCTACGCTGTCAGCCATTGAAGCGGTAGGGTTAACATGCCACCCGGGGAAGTGCCGCTTCGGACACAACAGTGTGGAGTACCTGGGGTTTGAAGTAGCAGGAGGAGGACTGAACATTCAGAAGGCGAAGGTTGAGGTGCTGGACAGGGTAGAGCTCCCATAGGACAGGAGCAGCCTTAGGGCCCTGTTAGGATTTCTCAACTACTACAGAAAGTCTATAGCAGATTTCAGTAAGCAAGCGGCGCCCTTGAACAAGCTGTTAAAGGAGGAACAGAAGTGGCAAAGGGAGGAGCTGCAGGAACTAGCACTGAAGGGCTTGATGGAGGCAGTGAAGGCGGGAGCAGTACTGAAGTTATCTGATGGGAAGGAGCCATTCGTGCTGTATACGGATTGGAGCAGCGTGGAAATGGGGGCAGTACTGAGTCAGATGGAGGGGGGACAGGAGAAGGTGGTGGCTTTTGCTTGCAGGATGTGTAATCCGGCAGAAACGAATTACTTGTCCTACGAAGGAGAGGGGCCGGCGGCGGTATGGGCAGTGGGGCACTTTCGAGTGTATCTGCAAGGAAGGCACTTCACCTTGGTGACAGACCACCAGCCATTGTTGTGGCTGATGCAGAACCAAACACTGACGGGGCGCAACGCTAGATGGGCAATGAAGCTGCAGGAGTACGACTTCACAGTGAGGCATCGGCCACGGAAAACCATGCAACATGTAGATGGGCTCTCGAGGAACCCACGCAAGGGAAGGGACCTTGCCCAGAGCATGAACCGTCATCCACGGCACTGACATTCATGGTCAGAGGAAGGGGGGCAGGAGGCGAGCAGAAGCGAGGGGCAGCAGATATCTGGCAAGATGCATAGACGCTTGCATGGATAAGGGGGGAGACCGCAGACGATGGAGGGGCAAGGTCAAGGGCTAGAGCTAGGGGGCAGCACTACATGTGGTTTCAAGAGCAAGTGAGCTAGGGGCAGGGTCAAGGGCTAGGATGGCTGGAAAAGGGTACCCGCACCGGCAGAGCGAGAGGCCACCATAAAGGAAGTGCACGGGAAGCTGGGCCACTATGGACTGCTACGCACGCAACAGCTATTGCAAACGGGATGGTGGTGGGCAGGCATGAGCAAGGAGGTGAAGGAGTGGGTGGAGAAGTGTAAGCTATGCTGCATGAACAAGGCTACACTACTCAAGAGTCAGGCTGAGCTGCAACCACTGGCTATGGTGGAGCTGGGCTACCGCTGGTCGCTGGACATAGCAGGAGAGTTGCTGGTTTCCAGAAGGGGGAAGAGATATGTGGTGCTGATGATTGAGCACGTTAGCAAATGGGCGATAGTGACAAAGTCTGCAGCAACAGTGGCGGAGGCGTTTGAAGAGATGGTGTTGACACGATTTGGGGCATGTGGAGAAGTGCTCACCGATCAAGGGACAGATTTTCCGGGGGAGTTCAAGGAGCTGCTCGCGTCCAATGGGATCCAGCATCGCACTACCTCACGGTACCACCCGCAGGCTGCAGGATACAGGTTTACCAAGCACGCCACTTTAAATGATGTGTCGCCTTATTACCTGCTCTTCGGCAAGCACCCGAACTTTCTAGTGGATGCACCACGTTTGCTGACAGACAGTGTAGCAGCCCGAACGGCAGATAAGTGGGTGGCCTTGGCAGATGCGCGAGCAGAGTACTTGAAGAAGATGCTACCAGCAGCGATGGAGAGCTTGAAGGTGGCACAGCTCCGAGACAATCACTACTACAAGCAGAGGCAGTTAGACAAGATGCAGGGCAAGGCGCCGGACCCGGACAGGGACAGGAGGTGTATGTAAGGAGGGCGAAGAAGGATGGGCTGGATTTGGGAGTGTCGCAACAGCGTTGGAAGGTGACGGAAGTGCGAGAATTCGGAGTATTGGTGCTAGAGGATGAGCAGGGCAAGTGGGTCATGGATCATGTGATGAATGTGGCGATGGCTGGAAGGAAGAAGAAGGCTCCGAAGTACGCAGGTCCCATGACCAGGGCAAGGATGGCGAGAACTGGCCATGTGAGGGGGCAAGAGGGAGTCAACACAAACGTGAACAGAAGCAGAGAGATACAAGGGGTGTGGGGAGAGCCTAAAGAGGATCAACCAACGGGTGGACGCCGAAAGGAGAGAGTACAGATTAAATATGGAGATCTCATGAAGAGACTGGAGAGAGCACGATAGAGAGCAAAGAAGGATGGGAAATAGAAGAAGTGAGGGTGCCGAGCAGCGGAGCAGGGAGGGAGGGATGTTTTCGACAGCTGTCGCATTTCTGTGAATGTGAAGGGGTGAAGAAGCGTATGGAGGATGTACGTATTGTACATTTTGTAAATAGCGAGCCAAGTAACATCGGGGACGAAATACGAAGAGTCAAGCAAGGATCAAAAGCGGAAAGGGCCGAGGAGGATTGGCGCCTGCCGAGGCAAAGGGTGCAAGAGTTGCATAGAAGGGGAGTGGGGCGGTACTTACGTAAGGGCGAGATGACAGCTAAGGGAAATTACAACCGAAGGCAGCGGCAATGGGAGAGAAGGTTCTCCGCCAGCGCTTGGATTGGTGTATGGTTGCATGCCTGTTTGTTTTCATGTGCGCACAGGTTAGCTCCAAGGAGCCTGTACAGTGACGGCTGGATGTAAGAAGCCAGAGGTGGGGGAGAGTTGGAGTGTAGGCAGCATGGCTGTAAGTCTGCTCGTACATAGCCTTGGCTGCAGGTGAAGAGACTAGGCAGAGATAAGACAAGCTAGAGGAGGCTTGCTGGTAGAATAGGAGGATTCTTGCTTAGCTGCCTTTATTGCTAGTATGTTTCCCTTTTACACTAGATTCTTGCAGTAACTGGGCAAGTGGTGATTCTACGAGATAGTGCAAACAAGGATGAGATAGACTGCTATGGCTGAACTTATGTGAGGGAGCACGGAGCTCATCTAGAGTGAGTCAACACAAACATGAACAGAAGTAGAGAGATGCAGGGGGTGTGGGGAGAGCCTAAAGAGGAATAGCCAACGGGTGGACACCGAGAGGAGAGAGTACTGATCAACTACATAGATCTCAGGAAGAGACTGGTGAGAGCACAACAGAGAGCAGAGCAGGATGGGAAACAGAAGGAGTGAGGGATTCGAGCAGCAGAGTAGGCAGGGAGGGAAGTTTTCGACATCTATTTAGAGGACCTAGTCTTTGACACTCCAAACAGAAACGCCCTGGCCTCAATGAAGGCCGAGCTGCTAAGGAGATATGCTTCCACTGATCTAGGTGAGCTACGCTGCTATGGACTCCTAGCTCCTTTTCCCCTTTTGAGACGTGGGCCGACGCGAGTAGATCCGGCAGCGACAGGAGGACGGTTCCGTGTAGGTTCGGAAGCGATCGGCGGATCGACAGGAGTTGATGCGGCAGCGGCGACATGCGTCAAACACTCGCCCTGCGTCCAGATGGTAGGTGCCTTGGGGCTCGAGGAAGGGAGAACAACGGTCGGAACCGATGGCAAGACTAATGCGGGAGCAGCTGAAGGTCGCCGTAAGAAGTCAAGGCCAGTAAGGGCGACTGGCTTCGTGGCAGCGTTGGATTCAGGGCCGTCGCCTGCGGGCGACGGATCCACCATGGCTGCTCAGCTCTGCCGAGCGTGCCGAGCTTGAGAGGGAAGCTACTCCTGCGTGCCAAGAACGCTTGAGCTCGAACGTCACTTCCTGCGGGGGTTTACGACGAGTGCAGGAATAGAATGAGGGAGTAGATGGGGTCCTCTCCCGAGCCGCCATGGAGAGGCATCTTGGTCCACCCTGGTCGTCTCTCCTGGCAAGATGACAAGTCCCCCACCCCACTGCCATCCTTTATGGCGTGTTGGCGTGGACCGTGCCTTCAGTGGTGTGTTGTCTGTTTTCTGGTTGGGCAGTCGTGAACAAGGTTAGCTATGTTTCGCTGTGATGGCTTCCAGCGAGGCAAAACGGTTCGGCGCACACTAGCTGTCTGTACAGCGCATGGGAAAAAATTCGAAGTGTGTGGGTGGGGTTTCGTGAATCACGGGAAGGTACAGTCTGTACACGCGTACCCTATGCCCCCCCCCCCCCCCCCCCCCCCCCCCCCACGCGGTCAAGTCCGTTTCACTTTGACTCACTGAACTATAATGATTCGTCAGTGTAACTTGTACAGCAACACGCAAAATGGTCAGTGTGGCAAAATAGGTTATACTGAAATGGTCAGCCCCCGGATAAGCCCCCATGGGGGGTTATAATAAGACATGTCTTTTTAGGGGGGTGGGCTTATAATCGAGTAAATTTATAAGCGCCGGCGTTTATGTTATGTCAAGAATGAATTTTGTTTTTGAATATACGAAATCGAAGCAAAGGCGGATTCACCTGAGTCGAGAACGTTCGAAACAGTGCATGTTTTCCACGTGAAAAGGCCAACAAGGCATGGCTCCTCGCCTTCCACGCCTTGTTGACCAGGCCAGGTTCATCGAACGTGAACCTGGCCCATGCTAGCGCACACGCACTTTGCATCACGGCTGCCCAATCAGGGTTGCATGCGCTGCAGGGCACGTCATGGTTCAGCCACGACGTGCCCATCCAGAGCAAGATTCCCCGCCACCAAGGCAACGAGCTGCCCAGCTCAGCTCCTCTGCGGGGAATCTTGACTGTGGCCACCCCTTCCCCGCAAAGGAGGCCAGGCCGCGAAAGTGGAGGGGTCTCGGGCGAGGGTTTCATACGGCCTTCATTCTCCACTTTTTTTTTTTTTCAGTTTTGTTCTTTCGTTTGGATTGCCGTGGCCATGGCGGGCCTTCCTGGCACTCATTTTTTGTTCCACCGCCAACCTGCTTCTAGAGAAATCCAGACTGTTTGCAATGGCAGAGGTGATCTGCGTCCGTCCCTCCAACACACCCACTCGTGCCTCCCGTTCCTCCCACTCCTCCAACGCCTCCTAACCCTCCCACTCCCCTGACGCCTCCGGTTCCTCCCGCTCCTCCGTCCCCTCCTGAGCCACCTGTTATCGGTGTTCCACATCAGGGGGTTCTGCAGCTTCTCCTCCCCCC
Organism: Closterium sp. Yama58-4; assembly: GCA_947470075.1. Classification (NCBI taxonomy): domain Eukaryota; kingdom Viridiplantae; phylum Streptophyta; class Zygnematophyceae; order Desmidiales; family Closteriaceae; genus Closterium; species Closterium sp. Yama58-4. The sequence goes on from CANIUD010000844.1 coordinate 186,127, forward strand.
TGGCTACTCGGCTTTTGACGCTTACCTGTCCGAGCCCGACCGCAGCGGCGCCGAAGCATCTTCATCCACATCGTCGCAACGCTGGGGAACTCCGGCTGATTGCCTGTTGGACGAATCCGCGACTAGTGCCGAGGACGATGTGGAGTTCTGGGCTGCCGACGGTCTTCCCGAGCACCAGCCTATTCCCACCTTTCCCCCTCCTAATAAGAAACGGCCCCACCCTTCTCGCGAGAATCGCGATGCCCGTCCTCCCTCCCCCAGGCACAAGCCTACAACTCACAAGCGCCAATCTTACACCTGCGCTCAAGTGGATCTCCTCGGCGTGGAAGTCTGTGCCTAAGGACTTGATTCAATGGGCATTTCTCACCTGCGGCATCAGCAACGCCCTGGATGGGTCCCAGGACAAGCTCTGCCTGCAACACAGGCGAGACGAGATCAAGGGCGAAATCGACATGGACGATGAGATTGCAGCAGATGGGTTCTTCTGCAACAAAATAGAGGAGCCTGAGTCGGACTCTGAGGCCGACCCAGATAATCCCACTGCAGCTGATGACTAGAGTAGATGTAGAGAAAATCTTGTAGCTTGTGTTTGGCCCTCGCAGTTAGATGTATGGTAGAAATTTGCACGTAACATTAGAAACTGTAAGAAATTGTTTTAGTGAGCGAATGACTTAGGTAAATGTAAACCCATTAATTAAAAAAAAACAATAATAATAGGGTGGCGGTTATATTGTGTAAGGCACGAGTATGCGGCTACAATCTGTAAGCTTGGAAGTATGCGCTTATAATCGAGGACCGGATATAAGCGAGCGCCACATGCCAATTGATATAATCTGAACCATCTTATAGGATCCTCTCAGGTTGACCGCACGGAAGTGTAGCAGCGGAAGTTTTCTAGGTAATGTCGGGTACGGACTCTGTCAGAAGAGGGAGATTTGAATCTCGACAGAAGTGACTAATACAATGCGGTACAAGGGTTTATATAGGAATACAGTGGAATACGAAAGGTCCTAGCTAGCCATGTACTCTGAGGGGGTATATTTCCCTTAGGGCTAATCTAGATGCAGGATTGCAACTGTGCGGTTCGGTAACTGTACGCGGTCCGGCAACCGTTTGAAGTTTTTTCCTGCGCTTTGCACTTCAAATTCTTCCTGCTTGTTACTGTCTTCGATAACTGTCTTGTCGCTTGGTCTTTCGTCCTCGCTGCAGTGATTTTCGCGTTAAGGATTCAATACTTAGGAATGTTTATTCAACTATTCCATATCGTAACACTCCCCTTCATTCCTGGAGTGGCGAAGTCTTGACGCGCTTGGTTATACCGCAGATGTTTCTGCAGTGGTGGTACTGCTGACGTGGCAGCTTTTTGGTGAGGAAATCAGCTGCCATGTCACCAGTGGGGCAGTAAGTCAAGATGACTTTGCCTTTGTCAACTTCGTCTTTGCTGAAAAAGTAGCGGAATGCGATATGCTTGGTGCGGTTAACGAAGCCAGGCTTGTTTGCGATCTTGATCGCACGCTGGTTGTCGCAGAGAAGTTTGAAGCTCGCGGACGTCGCAATTTTTGCCTCTTGGAGTAGCTCTTGGAGGTGAAGTCCTTCGCGAACGGCTGACGTGGCGGCAATGAATTCGGCTTCAGCAGAGGAGAGCGCCACCATTTCTTGTTTCTTGGAATTCCAGGAGATGGGACCAGTAGGCTCGAGTCAGAAAAGGAAGCCGGTTCGGGTCCGTCGATTCGTAGGGTTGGCGGCGTGATCTGCGTCCACGTATCCAACGAGGCTGAAGGAGCGAGTCGTGAGAGTAGAGTAGGTGAGGCCAATGTGCGGTGTGGAGATGAAGTATTGCAAGGTGCGCTGTATATCCAGCATATGCTCCCCTTCAGGCCGCTTGGCATACTGAGCGAGTTGGCTTGAGATGTAGGACAAGTCAGGCCTGCATGTGACAGCAGCGAAGAGAAGACAGCCGAGTTGTTGTTGGTATAGCTGATGTTCGGTGGGGTTGAGTAGGGTGGTGATGACGTTGGAAGGAGTGGCCGGTGTGCGATAGGGGGTGGAGAGGTTGACTGGCTTGATATTTAAGTTGGCAGAGAGAGTTTCTGCATACTTGGCGGCAGAGAGATGGATGGCGTCGGCAGCGTAGGAGATGTTGAGGCCCAAGAACTGAGTCGCCGTGGTGTTGCTGGTGATTTCAACGCGGTACTTGAGGTTCTTCTCGAACTGGGCGATGAGGTCATTGCTGGTGCCGGTGAAGAGCAGATCATCCATATACGCCGTGAGGAGGATGTAATCGCCGTGGTAGTGGAGGCGGTACATGCCGGGATTGTGGGGCAGCTGGGTGAAGCCAATGTCGAGGAGAATGTGATAAAGATGCTGCTGCCAGAGTCGCGGTGCCTGCTTGATGCCGTAGAGAGATTTTCGGAGCTGACACACGCGATCGCCGCCGTCGCCGTATGTGTGGGGTTGCTCGACGAAGATGAGGGCATCCACAGGTGCGTAGAGGAAGGCGTTTTTAACGTCAATCTGGCGCAGGGGGAGATGCTTTGCGGCGGCGATTGCGAGGAGAATGCGGACTGAGGTGTGGCGGCTGACAGGGGCGAAGGTTTGGTCGAAATCAACGCCATGATGCTGATCGAAGCCGTGCACGAATCGCTCAATGGTGCCGTCAGCAACGGTTTTGATGCGGAAGACCCACTTGCTCGAGAGTACGTGTCTCCCCTTCAACGCTGCGCGGTCGGCGAGAACCCATGTGTCACGGGCCTCGAGCGCGGCGACTTCGGCATCCATCGCGGCGCGCCACTCCTTGGTGTAGGGTCCAGTGAAGGCTTGGCGCGGGGTTTAGGGTTCAACCGCTTTCGGCGGGCGGGAGACAGCAGTGTGGAGGCCGAGGATGTGAAGATCGGAAAGGCCAGGGCTGTGCCGCTGTTAGCTGGTGATTTCCACCACGTCATCGTCAGAGTTGTGGCCGCTGGAGGGAGTCGGGCTGAGGAGAGAGTCACGCGAGGAGTTGAGGGGAGCGCTGTCCTCCTCCTCATCGTCAAAACTCCATGGGCGGGGACTAGGATGGGGATCCTGTGAAAATAGTAGCTAGAATTAGGAGCCATAGCTAGGTAAACCCTAGCTAGGCAAGAGAGAAATGAGCAAAGGAGGGGGGTTCACTAGCAAGCAGGAGGATACATATAGGAAACCCTAAGGGGTTGTACTCACTACAGAGTACCCCACTGCAGGCTAGATCATAACATTCTGACACACCCCCATAGCCAAAGTGGGGTGTAATCAGCACAATAAGCAGGCACAGAGCAGGTGCACAAGGGCCAGCAAAGCTAGAGGCATTCACAAAGGGCAAGTGAGGAGGAGGAGGCGAGACTGTAGGAGGAGAGGAGATAAGAGGCGACGGCTGAAGCTGCAGACACACGGGCAACAGGAGTCATACTGGCACAGTGGCTACCGGAACAGCGCCCCGGACTACAGGAGTAACTGGCTCCGCGGCTAAGAAGAGCGGCAGACGAGCAACGGACCCACGGGCGACTGGCGCAGCTGGCTACGACTGGGCTACCGGAACAGCGCCCCGGACTACAGGTGCTGCTGACGACAAGACGGCAGCCTCCGCTCAACCTCCCCCGACCGTCCCACCCCCCTCTCACACACCCCCTGCTGAAACCCTAGCTCCACTCCCACGTCACCCCCCTAGCACCACTCCTTCGGCTCCCACACACCCACCCCCCTGAGCGGCAGCTGCAGCAGCGGGAGACGGAGGAGGAGGAGGAGTAGGGGACGGGGCACACAACCGGCACCCCCACAACCGCCACCCCCACACTCGCCAAACCCTAACACAGGTAAGAGCGCGGGCAGCAGTGGGGGCGGCGCTCGTGGCGAACCGGGACGGTGCGCGGGTCGACGGGGGCGAGCGCAGGGGTCCCCGGGGGTGGCGCGCGGGTCCAGGGGAGGGGCGCGCGGGTCCAGGGGGACGGGCGCGCGCGTCCCTGGGGGCGGCGCGCGGCTCCCCTGGGCGCCGCGACGAGTCAGCGGGGGGCCGCGCGCTGCTCCCCAGGGCGCCGCGACGGGGCAGCGGGGGGCCGCGCGCGGCTCCCCAGGGCGCCGCGACGGGGAATGCGGGGGGGGGGGGGGGGGGGGACGCGCAGGCCGACGGGGCAGAAAACCGCCGCGCGCCCCGAGCGCGCGGCGGGAAGAAAAACAAGGCGTCGCGCGCCACGGGGCGCGCGACAGACAGGAAAGCAGCGGAAGCACGTGGGGCCCACAGGCCAAGAGCGTAACAGCTCTGATACCATGTGAAAATAGTAGCTAGAATTAGGCGCCATAGCTAGGTAAACCCTAGCTAGGCAAGAGAGAAATGAGCAAAGGAGGGGGGTTCACTAGCAAGCAGGAGGATACATATAGGAAACCCTAAGGGGTCGAACTCACTACAGAGTACCCCACTGCAGGCTAGATCATAACATTCTGACAGATCCGTGGGGTCTTGTTCCGCGAGCACTACGTCCGCTTCGTCTTCAGGTGTGGCGAAGCTACACGGTGGGCGCTCGTATTCCGCGATGTTGTTTTCGCGTCTGGTGCGGTCAGCGTGGCGGTCGTGCTGGAACTTGAGAATGGTGAGATCTTCGTAGAAGATGACGTCGCGTGACGCGACCACCCGAGAGGTGTCGTGATCGAGGATGTTCCAGGCATGGTGTTCGAGGCTGATGCCAAGATGCACGACCCAGCGGGCGCGACGTTCGAACTTTCCCGTGGTTGCTGCTGCTGGCCGATACTGCACCATGCATCCCCAGACGCGGAGCATGGAAATGTCGCCCTGTTTGCCGGTGAACTTGAGGTGTGGGGAGAGATTGTCGGTGTTGGCGGTGGTGCTGAGCAGGTTATGGAGTCGGACGGCGTGGTGCATGGCGTAGGGCCAGTACTTCGCGTCGACGTCGCTCTACTTCAGAAGTGCGCGAACTTTGGTCATTAGCGTGCGGTTGGTGCGTTCCGTGACGCCTTGCTGGGGATGCGCGTAAGGGAGGGAGAGCATGTGAACGATTCCCTTGTCCTGCAGATATTCCGCCAGCTTGTCGCTCAAGAATTCGGCGGCACAGTCGGTTTGCTAGATTTTGAGTGTGCAGCCAGACTGCATCTCCGCGCTGTTATAGTCACAGTAGGCTTCAATGTGCCTAAAACGAAAGATAGAGTGCACAGTCGGATTTCTGCACAGCGGCTTCAAACATTCATAGCGATCTGGTCACAGCTCCAAATGACCTGATTCAACTTGGATCTCAAGCGTCTTAACTTTGCCTACAATAGGCAATTTAGATCGCACGATTTTATCAAGCGTTGACGACACAGCATTGGTTTGAACGAACGGCACTATGGCAGCAACATAGTCTTAGAAGACAAATTTGGAAGAGCTAGGAAGAGTTACGAGTTGGGAATGACTCCCAGCTCCTACAAACCCCAAGAGCCGAGGTACAGTGATGTGGAACAGTGCCACACTGTCCCCAACCAAGAAGGGTCTCGAAACTACCCTCCACAAGGGCCTACACCAAGTGAAATGTTACACTACACAAAGTAATGTAACGAGCCTTAATATCTTGAGGTGTACCCTTTCGCGGACTGCGAGGTCACTTGAGTCTTGACGCCAAGGCTCTGGTTCTTCGTCATAAACTCATCCTTGAGTTCTTGAATCTGCACATACCTGTGACACGCCGAATGTTCGACACAGGACAAAATAGAAACCGCGCACGAGACACACGACAAACTAAAAACCACGCGCGAGACACAAATGACCGCGTTAGCACGCGACTAGTGATAACTCGCTATTGACTTGACACACACACACGACATAGTGAGTCATCATTCACACACTATTATAAGCATGAAATATATATTATTTCATGCCCTCATACCATTCCATGCACACACGCATGCACGCACACGGACAACAAGCCAAGTGCAAACCGTAGGGTTGCACCAACAAACTCCCCCTCGGATTGTTGGCCTTAGGATCTTGCTCTCTCAGTTCAGAGCCATCCCAGCCAGCTTGCAACACTTCCAATGCTGCTGCTCCACCAGCCTCTTGGTCATCATATCAGCCGGCTGCCCCGACGTGTTCACGTAGCGCAACTCAACTTCACCCGCGGCCACCATGCTCCTCGTCCAGTGCCACTTCACCCTCATGTGCTTGGTGAGGCCGTGCAACACCGGATTCTTAGCTAGATCAATGGCACCCTGGCTGTCACAGTAGAGTGGGGTAGGTCCTTGCTGCTCCTCCCCCAATTCAGCCAGCAAATGCCGGCCACACAATCTCCCGTACGGCACGGAAGAGTGCCATGTACTCGGACTCCACCGAGCTCAATGCTTGGTCCACCTGCTTCTTGCTCTCCCAAGCAGTTGGGCCTCCACCAACACAGCAGATGAAGCCTCCCACACTTGTCATGTCCTCTGGTTCCGATGCATAAGAAGCATCCGAGAAAGCGGTGAGGAACAAACGCCCGGGTTCAACACCATCCGCACCCTTTTGGCGCCTTTGTGCCGCCGCCGAGTATTGCAGCCCAACGGTCGGTGTTTGGCCAAGGTACTTGGCCACCCTCATTCCAGCTGCTACCTGCTCCTCATTAGGGCATTGCACAACCCTAGCCAGCTGCCCGGTAGCAAACGCGACGTCCGGTCGTGTGTTGACTGCCGCGTACATGCCCACCAACGAGTGAAAACGGCGCCTTTCCTGTTCGCCATCCTCCTCTGGTTCCTTCACACACTTGAACCCATAAAGAAAATGGAGTAGCCACATGGCCTTCACTCTGCCCAAAGTTGGCAGCCAAGGCCTCCAGGTACTTCCGTTGGTGCACCCGCATGCACCGCTTCTCCACGTCTCGTTCAATGTGGAGCCCAAGGTAGAAGTTCACGTCCCCAAGTGCCTTGCACTTGAACTTGTCCTTAAGCTTCAGCATCACCTCCTTCACAAGGTCAGAGGAGGGTGAGAAGATGAGGATGTCGTCAGCGTAGACCACCATGAAGCTCCTCTGCTCCCCCTCGCCAAGCATGAACAAGGAGTGATCGGCCGTTAAGGGGGTGAAGCCGATCTCCTCCAATACTTCTCGCAGCTTGGTGTACCATTGCCTAGGGGCCTGTTTCAGCCCATAGAGGGCCTTCTTCAGCTTCCACACTCTGCCACTACCATCATCAAACCCCTCTGGCTGCGCCATGAAGATCTCCTCCTCTAGGACGCCGTTGAGGAAAGCCGTTACGATGTCCATCTACTTCACCACCCTTCCTTTGATGGCGGCTTCCGCGAGTAGGGTCCGCAGTGTTGTCGACTTCACCACAGGAGCAAACAGCTCCTTGAAGTCCACCTTCTCCTTCTGCTGGTACCCCTTGGCTACAAGCCTAGACTTGTAGCGCTCGATCTTTCCGTCGGCGTCCGACTTGATCTTGAAGAGCCACTTGGACGTTATCGCCGTACGCCCCTCCGGTAGCTCCACCAATTCAAACGTGTCGTTCTCCTCGATGCTCTTCAGCTCGCTCTCCATGGCCTTCTTCCACTCCTCAGCATCACTACTCTCCAAGGCCTCCTTGAGAGTTGCTGGTTCCCCCGGCATCTCCACCGGAGAGAAGAACACGAACGCACTTTCCTCGTAGTCACTCTCCTCGTCGTCTCCGACCATCATTGCCGCTCCGGCCAGGGCCGTCTTGCCCGGCTCTCCCGGCGCATCATATGTCAGCCTCTTAGGGGGTCATTGAACTTTTATCTTGACCCTTCCTTCCCCCTCAGCTGCAGGGAATTTAAGGCCTTGGCGTTGCTGCAGGGTAACTCCGTTTTGTGGAGCGCTCGTAGTGCGGGAAGGAAGTGTCGGTGCACGCTCGCTCACTTGCTGCACCTCCTCCTCTTCTTCCTCTGCATCCTTGGCCTCCTCTCCCCCATTCACAAGGGAAGATTGCCTTGTGGTGGTGCTGCCGCTGCTCAGCTCCAAAGGCAGCTCCACATGCTCCAAACCGGAACTCTTCACCTCTCCAAACCGCACGCCTATCTTTGTCTCATTCTCCGCCTTCCAATCCTTGTACATCAGGTTCTCCATGAACTTGCAGTCCCTACTCACTGAGCAACCCGCGTGCCGTCTTTATGATTGTCCGGTTCGCTCGCTCGGCGATGCCGTTCATTGCAGGGGAGTATGGCATGGTAAGGGAGTGCCTTATGCCATTCTTCTTCAGCCACAATCCAAACTCCTTGCTCAGGAACTCTCCCCCTTGATCGGTGCGGATCGACTTCACTAGTCGGTCTTGTTGCCGCTCCACCATCGGCAACCAATCGGTCTTCACCGTTTCAGCTACGTCGCTCTTCTTGGACAGCACGTACACCCAAGTCATGCGGGTGTAAACGTCGACAATGGTGAGGAAATACTCTGCTCCAGCAGCTCCAAGCTTCAGGGGGCCCACCACGTCCATCACCACCTCATCAAGTGGTGCCTTAGCCGTTGCCTCCGAACTAGGGAACGGAAACCGGGTGAACTTGGCTTGAATGCACGTCGGGCAGCCAAGCACCTCATTGGGCTCCCCCTTCACACGTATGCCAGCAACCATCTGGTTCTTCACTAGCTGCTGCAAGATAGGCAGGGCCACATGCCCCATGCGCCGATGCAAAGTCAACCAATCACACTCCCCCGTAGCCGAAGTCGGATTGGAGAATGCCGCGCTCGCAATAGCGCCCCACATACTCTCTCCGTAGTCCTCCTTCGCTGCTGCCTCGGGGTTCTCCTCACCCTTGTGCTGCTCCTTGGCTGCTGCACCACTCTCCTTAGGGTCACCAAGCTTGCTGGTCCCTCAAGGTTTGCTCTTCTTGAGCTCATTCTCCTTAGCGCGACCGTTCGCGCCATCGCCGCTACCAACCGCTTCACCCTTGGTGCTGATGCTTGCTGCCACTTGCCTCTCCTTAGGCATGGGGACCACAGGGATCTGCCACATCTCGTTGTAGACATCCCTGTCCTCATGAAGGTCCCAAAGAATCCGGTCGCCAATCCTCGCGGTGTAGGTCTTGGCTCCCTTCGAGTTCGTGTCCATGCCGGCCTTTGCCAACCGCCGCACGGAAATCAGGTTCGCAGCAAGGCTGGGCACCCAAAGCACGTTCTTGAGGCCCACCATCTTTCCATCAGCACCCTTGAACATGGCCTTGCCCATGCCCTTCACCTCTGCTCGCTGCCCCAAAGCCGATGTGACATGCTTCACCAGTGACGGTTCAAGTTCGGTGAGCAAGTCCGCGCGAGGTGTCATGGTATAGGTAGCGCCGCTATCGATCACCCAATAGTCCAGGGGGTGTAGGGTCACCTTTCCCACAGCTGCTGGCTCCTCAAGCCCTTCATCTTTCTCTAGTCCAGCTGGTGCTTGCATTGACACAAAGTAGAATTGACCCGGGTACCGATCGCTGCTCGGGTCCTTGTCGTTATCTTCGTTCTTCATATTTGCAGCACCACCTCCGCGACCGCCACGGCCTCCACGGCCTCTGCCTCTCCCTCCTCCTGCTCCTCTACCCTCTTGGCCTTGAGCAGGGGTCCAACCATCAGGGAGTTTATAGCAATCGCACCACATATGTCCGCCCTTGTGGCAATAGTGGCACTCGCCATCAAAACGGCCGCGACCGCGTCCATAGCTCTTGTCGCCATTGCCGTATCCGCCACTCCCGCGGCCTCCACCGAAGTTGCTGCCACCAAACCTTCCTCCCCCTCGTCCTCTGCCTCTTCCTCGACCATATCCACGGCCGATGCTCGCTGCCCCAGCGCCATCCGTATTCGCCAACTCACGGCGGCGGAAGTCCTCTTGAAGGATTGCTCGCTTCACGTCTTCAAGCGAGAGACGGGGCAGATCACGGTTCAAGTTGATGATGGGCGATGACCACGATTCGGGGAGTAGGGCCAGCAACTTGGTCTTCTTTTGGAGCTCACTATAGTTCAGATCAGCTCCCTCAAGCCGCGTCAACAAGTCGAAGAATTTCTGCACCCCTTCTTCCACGGGTTCATCTTCCTCAATTCGTAGCGTCGCCATTTGCCGTTCCAACACCACAGCTATGACCGCTGTTGCAGGAAGCGTGTACACCCTTGAAACCACCCCTGCCTTTGGTCCCTTCTCTGGTTCACGCTGGAATGGCTTGATGTGACGGATCTGGCTGCTCCCCAACGCTTGCCCAAGTAGGAGGTAGCCTTGTGCGCTCTTCCGCACCCACGGGCTCTTCTCCGGGTCGTTCTCGGGACGCTTCTCCGTTCCTTCCATCACCTCCAGCAGGTCATAGTGGTCAAACACGTTCTCCATTCTGAAGGACCATTCAGCAAAGTTGTCGCCGTTGAACTTGTCAAGCCCGAACACTCTTGGTTCATCCCTAGAAGGTCCAAGAGTAGGTTGCACAGGCGCCGTGGCTGAATCATGGGATTGACCTTGTGCTTGGGATCCTCTACTGCCACCAGCACCTCTGTCACCCCTTTCTTCAAGTCCGGCCATCGTCCAAGCTGCTCCAAGGCGCTCTGATACCACTTGTTATAGTCACAGTAGGCTTCAATGTGCCTAAAACGAAAGATAGAGTGCATAGTCGGATTTCTGCACAGTGGATTCAAATGTTTATAGCGATCTAATCACAACTTCTAATGACCTGATTCAACTTGGATCTGGAGCGTCTTAATGTCGCCTACAATAGGCAATTTAGATCGCACGATTTCATCAAGAATTGACGACACAGCATCAGTTTGAACGAACGGCACTATGGCAGCAACATAGTCTTAGAAGACAAATTAGGAAGAGCTAGGAAGAGTTACGAGTTGGGAATGACTCCCAGCTCCTACAAACCCCAAGAGCCGATGTACAGTGATGTGGAACAGTGCCACACTGTCCCCAACCAAGAAAGGTCTCGAAACTACCCTCCACAAGGGCCTACACCAAGTGAAATGTTACACTACACAAAGTAATGTAACTCTTCTTAATATCTTGAGGTGTACCCTTTTGCGGACTGCGAGGTCACTCGAGTCTTGACACCAAGGCTCTGGTTCTTCATCATAAACTCATCCTTGAGTTCTGCTGCACACACCTGCGACACGCCGAACGTTCGACACAGGACAAAATAGAAACCGCGCACGAGACACACGACAAAATAGAAACCGCGCGCGAGACACAAATGACCGCGTTAGCACACGACTAGCGATAACTCGCTATTGACTTGACACACACACACAACATAGTGACTCATCATTCACACACTATTATAAGCATGAAATATATGTTACTTTATGCCCTCATACCATTCCATGCACACACGCATGCACGCACACGGACAACAAGCCGAGTGCAAACCATAGGGTTGCACCAACACGCGTTGGCATGCCAGACTTTGAAGAGATCAAACGCATTGCTCCTGTGGGAGACGTTGGCCACCCAGACGAAGCGAGAGTGGGCGTCGAGGAAGGTGAGAGTGTATTCTTTGCCGTTGAGGCCAGCCTGAGTGAGGACGATAAAGTCACTGTAGACCTTCTGAAGCTTCTCGTAACGGTTCGTGCCGGGCGCAAGGAGCTTGAAGGACTGGTGAGTCAGTGCAGCTTCAGGGCAGATGGTGCAGTCCGTGCTGCGAGTAGTGTTGATGGGGATGGGGGTTCTGTCTGGGCGCAGCAGAGTTCCGGGGAGGAAGACCTGGGCGCGGATGTAGTTGTTGAGAACTTCCTGTGAGGGATGACCGAGGCGTTTGTGCCAGAGGTCAGGTTGGGCGCGAATTGCGGGTGAGCGAGCGTAAAAGGCGATCAGTTCAGTGGTGTTTGTGGCTGTTGGCTCTGGGATGGGCTATGGTGAGATAGAAAGTCCGAGTGCGAGGATGAGATCACGAGCGGTGGGGTAATTAGTGGCTGTGGGGGTGTCATCTGTGTCTCCTATTTCTTCTGGGAGGTTTGTTCGTGGCATGTGGTGAGGCAGTAAGGTGTGTGAGGCTGTGCGGCTAGGTTGGGGTGAATCTGTTGGGCCAATAGGCGTGGATTCAGTATGAAGGGGGCTTCGGGGATAGGTGTGGTAAGGCAGAATGGTGTCGCGGTCTGTGGGAGGTCGAGAGTTTGGGGAGGAGCCTCAGGAGTTACTAGTGGGTGAGGAGCCTGTGGGAGGAATGCCGGGGGGACGTGGAGATCCGTAAGGTCCAGCGGCTTCTGCGGCTGCCTCTGCTTCCGCGCGAGCGATGGCTTCTTCTATCTGCTCCTCGTGCTCCATCGTTGATGGGGCTTCTTAGTTTGGTGCAGTCCCCCCCCCCCATCCAAGTGTGCCGTCTCCGCTTCCCCATCCCCCAGCTGCTGCCGCCGCCGCCGTTGCTTCTTTGTCCGCGCGTCGACGTCTTTCTTTTTCTTCATGATGCTGAAACTCCTCAGTGGTCATGGTGCGTTGAGACCAGGGGTGTGTTACGTGATATTTCTCCCAGGTCAGGGGCAGGGGGTTGTCGTTTGCGTCAAATGCGCCAGGGGCGGTGTAGCGGGTGAGAAGGTCGAGGCGATCGCAGACAGTAGGGTCAGTCCGAGCTTGCGCGGTTGGAAGATGGTGAGGGCGGCAGAAAGTTCTCCATCCCTCATGCCAGTTGGGTGAGGGGTTTGCCATTCCGTTTCTTCAACGATGTCCATGCCGGCGGGGCGAACGACTGCTGCATCCTCGTTAGTTGAAACTGATTCTGAAGGGGTCTCAGCTGCTACATGTGCTGCTGCAGTCGATAAATGCCGTGCTGCTGCTGCGGATGATACACCTTCGTCAGCAGGTGCTTTTCCCCTGTTGGATGGTGGTTGGTCACTGCGCACGGGCGGTTGTGCCCTGTCTGTCCGTTGTGGACGCAGTCGGTGTGCGGCAGTTGCGGCAGAGGCCGTCAGGTCCAGGTGCGTGAAGATCAATCTCCCTTGGATGGGCGTGGTGCTTGATCCAGGGGCGGCTGTCAGGGTGAGTGGGCTTGTGAGACCACACGATGTCCTGTGGCTGGAGATCAATAAGATCTCCTGAGTCGGCGCTGCAATCTGGGATATCAAAGTCGAGAATGTAGACACCGCCTTCGGAGTGGGCCTTGGCAATGTATCGCGTTTTACTGTTAGATGTGCTGTAGCCTTTCCAGTGCATGAGAATGCAGCGTGTCTCTGGGTCAGTTGTCATGAGAACTCCACTTCGAACGAGTTGGTCGTAGCAGAGGAGATTGTACTGCAGGTTCCACACGATGATGACGTCGTTGAGCGTGATGTGGATGTCGCTGTCGTGTGCTTTGAGGACGACGATGCCGCACGCTCATACCTGGAGCTGCTGGTTGTTGGCTATTGTGACAATGGTTGGTTGTGGAATGGGGTATGTGTTGGAGATGTAGCACTTGGATCCGACCATGTGTTGTCCTCAGCAGTTGTCAAGGAACCATGTGTTATGGCAGTTTCTGCGACGTTGAGCCGAGAGCGCGAGGTTCGGAGTGTTGCAAAACGGGATTCGTCTATCGCCGGCAGTGCAATAGTTGTCGAGGGGGCGACTGTCGATGTTGTAACCGAAGTAGTAGGTTGTGATTGATGGTGAGTTGAGAAAATCCTCGTTGTGGGGCGGCGACTCGAGCATCGGTATCGGCAGGTTCCAGTCTTGCTCGTGTTCGTCAGAGACGAACTCTCCATCCTGCGTGAATGGGTTGTTGTAACCAGGGAATTGAACTTCTTGTCCAGACGGAGGAGGAGAGACATATCGGAGGTGTCTCCGATTTGTGCGCCGAGTGCGGCGACGAACGCGCATCGCCATGTTGCCCATGACATGGCGAACGGTTCTGTTCTGTGTGGGCCGCTGCGAGTCTACTGTGTTGGTTGGCGTGGGGCAGACCGATGGTCCGGACACGGTTGGTTAGCCTGGCGTGTGTGGTCAGGGCCATATACAGAGTTGTTGCGCGGCGCGGAATCGTGACGTGGTCCGGATCAGCAGCGTTCGGTGTAGTGACCGAAGATTTTGCGGTTCTTGCAGTAGTATTGTCGTGGGCGTGTATCGCGATTCCTCCGTTGATCGCGATTGGAGTAGAAGGCGATTTGCTTGCGGCGTGTCCCCTTTTCTTGATTAAAATCCATATCTCGTTGTTCGTGCAGCAGAGTAGCGCAGAGGTGCGCCTCGGAGATTATGCCCTGTTGGCAGAGCAAAGCCTTGCATGGATTCCAATGTGGGCCGAGGCCTCGGAGTACGATGGTGACGAATATATCCTCGGAGATTGTGTTTCCCAGCTTTAGGAGTTGGTCGCGGACGCTACGGCACCGATTGATGTAAGAGTTTGCCTTCTCGCCAGGTGCCATCTTGACTTCCATGAGTTCCTGGAGCAGGCCGCTAGATGATATGGAGTCCTTGGGTTGGTAAGTTTGGGTGAGGTAGCTCCAGGCGGCCATGGCGGGAGCTGGGTGCGTTTTGTAAGGGCAAATGCCGAGTTGTTCAGCTGGCGCCATGTTGCGAAGAAGGACACTATATGCCATGAGCGACTTGTTGTAATACTGAGCCTTCGCATCGTCGGTGTCGCTGGTGGGGCCAGCGTAGCTTCCGTCAAAGTAGCAGAAGATTTGCGCGTTTTGGAGGAGTAGCTCGAGCTCGAAACTCCAGGTGTAGAAATCTCGTCCGCTAAACACGATGCTAGTGCGAATCTTGAAGATCGCCAGAAACTTGTTCAGAGCTGCGAGCACGGCTTCATCACTTGGACGAGGAGCGGTTGGAGCAGAAGAATTTGACTCGAGGTCGAAGGTGGTTGGGCTCGGTTCCTTGGTTGGAGCGGCCGGTTTCTCGGGTTGTTGCGTGGTTCCTGGTTTGTCATTCTTCAACTGCTGAATTCTGGACTCCAGCGTAGTGATTCGCTGGATGAGTTGCTCCAGAAGCGCATTGCTGACGGTAGTGGTTCCTGCGGAATTCACGGTAGGGTTGGCAGGAGGTTTGGCAGGGTTAGCCGTTTGTCCGCCAGATCCTCCGGCCATGTTTCGGCGGGAGCGCGAACCGGACGCCACCTGAAATTTGAATTTGAATCAGAGGTGGTGGTGCGAAGAATCCTGAGTGGCTCTCATACCATGATACAATCTGAACCGTCTTATAGGATCGTCTCAGGTTGATCGCACGGAAGTGTAGCAGCGGAAGTTTGCTAGGTAATGTCGGGTACGGACTCTGTCAGAAGAGGGAGATTTGAATCTCGACAATGCTATACAAGAGTTTAAATAGGAATACAGTGGAATACGAAAGGTCCTAGCTAGCCATGTACTCTGAGGGGGTACATTCCCCTTAGGGCTAATCTAGATGCAGGATTGCAACTGTGCAGTTCGGTAACCGTATGCGGTCTGGCAACCGTTAAAAGTTTTTCCCGCACTTTGCACTTTGAATTCTTCCTGCTTGTAACTGTCTTCGATAACTGTCTTGTCGCTTGGCCTTTCATCCTTGCTGCAGTCATCTTCGCGTTAAGGATTCGTTACTTAGGAAACTTTATTCCACTATTCCATATCGTAACACCAATTATAAGCGCCTGGCGCAACAAAAACATGGTGAAGCTCTCCGCTCTCGCCGCCTTACGGCGGCCATGGATCTAACCAAGCATGCTGTTACCAGTCTCATCGCTTCGATGCAACGCGCGTCCATTTGACTTTAAACAAAGCTTCGCCTATAGCTTTAACAACGGACATCCAGTCATTTCTGCTGACCTTGGTGTTCCCGGCTATCAGGCAGCAGATCTCAATGTTCGCCAAGCATCTTCGGGATTGAAGACTCTGCTTGTTCCTGACCATGCAGTTCATAATACACCAAGTTTATGTTACCACGTCTACAATCCACTTATTAAGAATGAAGCAATCGATGGCTCTGCCTCGGGAATTTTTTCTACGCTATCCTATGGTAAGGAGCCGGACAAGCTCAGAGGTCTTTTTAACCAGGCCGTGCTCAGTCATCAGGCAGTCCGTTCTTCAACAGCTTTCATTGGTGTTTCCCACCTTGCTGTTCTGCCAGCTTTTTATCATCATCGCACGATGTCGCACCCTGTTGACCTCCCGTCTCTGCCAAAGGGACTTCGTACCAAGTCTGCTGACAACAATAACCCTCCTGCTCCGCCTGCAATCAACCAGCGGAGGAATGATAACAATGACAATGCGGGAACGATCAACAATATTGCTGCGTCTGCTGACAACAATGCTGCGGTTGATAATGCTGCGAATGCTGATGCTGCTGCTGCTTTGCACGATCAGACCGTCTCATCGTCGATACTCACTGACGCTGATGGTTTCATCGATGAAGGCTCTGACGACGAGCTGGAGTTGGATCTGAGTACTGAAGTTGCTGCGACCCTGCGCTCCACTGCTGTCCTGTTGATCCCGTTCCTCCTGCATCTGGAAATTGCTTGTGTGCTGGATGCTCTTAAAATGCTGATGAAACGTGGTTGGTGCACAGAGCTTTCGGAAGATGTGTTGACGGAAGTGAAGTTTCAGGAACTTCCGACAACCTATATCGCAAAGCAGCGTTACTGCCGTCTTCAGGCTTCCTTCCTGCTTGCATCTGATGCGGATACTGTAAGGAGAAAGGAGGTGGTTTATCAGGCACTTAATGGCAAGCTGTTCAAACTGCATTGGCTTCATTCTGCCGACTCTACCTTTTCTCGGGAGAAAGCTCAGAATCCGCAAGCTATCGAAATCATTGTCAAAGGAGTTTCGGCTGAGGTTGAGCTGTCTTCGATCCAGAAACGCCTGGCTGTCTTCAACATTGAGAGTCGAGGGAAGCCGGCTTTCCTGCGATGCACGTGTCTTCATCGGGTTCTTCACCCTGTCACGGGAGTGGACACAGACGTGGTGAAGGGTCTGGTTTACGCTCATCCTGCTTATCTTCACCGCTGGATCCACGCGATTCCTGACCCAGCAGACCGCGCGAAGAAGCTGCTTGTTCATTACCCTTCGCTCTCCTGCTCGCTCTGCGGGGGTCAGCATTATGATAAGTATCATAATGCCTTCACCACAGAGCGGCAGAATAACGTAGGAAAATGGAATTTGTCTTTGGGGAAAGCACACAGACTCAACGGTAATGGCTGCACACAGCTCACAGTTAACCTTTCGGTTTCTCCATCTCTCTCTCAGCCTCATCCCTTCATTGCTTTTACTGACCTTTCTTCTGATGCTTGCAGCTGCTTCCCTGAAAACCTCCGCGCTTACCCTTCCTCTGCTCCGCGATCCTGCCTTAGCACTGGTTTCGACCGGCAGCAACAGAGAGGAGTGGCTGTGTACGCAGGAGGGGTGTGGAAAGTCCCACGGCAGGAGCTTTATGACTGCAACAGATCACATCGCTACTGCTGCTCACATGCTTCACTTGGAGAAGCTCGGTGCTGCTACCAAGCAGTCCCTCGAGAAGATGTCCCTCAAGGTTATTCGGACGGAGTACGGAATGCAGGAGACTCTGACAGGAAGCGGGAGATGGCGGCGATCTGGTGTTTAGGAGTCAGTGTTGCTTGTGTCGTTTCTGTTATCAGCCTGTGGATGATCAGGGGCTGCAAGACAGTGGGATCATGATTATGAAAAACCACCTCACCATATCGAGTCTCAACGTCAACGGCCTCTCAGATGTAGCGAAACAATGCCGAGTTAATAGCTGGTTTAGCAAGGCAGGAGACATTGCAATTTTAGTCGACACTAGGATAGACACAGATCACCCGTACTGGAAAAGCCTCTTGAATCACACAGTTCTAGCGACAGCTCCCAGGACAAGAGCGGGTGGGGTAGCCATCCTTAGTAGCAACCCCTCCATTACCTTCCATGACATACTGGCTCCCCTTGTCAGTGATAACGGACTGGAATGGTGAACTAGAAAGGATTGTGAGTACAAATATGAAACCCTAATGTTGTGACCCCCCTATAGGCTAACCCACTACAGCCTACACAAACACAACATATATAATGTTTGACACACCCCCATAGGCAAAGTGGGGGAGACCTAGGGGTCACAAGACCAGTCAAGGCAAAGCAAGGCAACAACAAGCTCAGGGTGGATCTCAAGGATACCACACAAATTCCGAGCACAAGCTAGTGGTCACAAGACCAGTTCACATGCAGGTTTATAACAGAGCATGAGATACAGTGATCACAACCTAGCAAGAGTAAACATGCAGGTAGATATATATATAGTGATCACAGTACAAGCAAGGTCAAGAGGTAAGTAAGTGAGGTCCAGTAGGCACAAGGCCTAGCAGAGTGCAGAAGCGCTGATGGTCACAAGGCGGAAGCGCCTTGGTGAACACATCAGCAAGGTTGGCCTCAGTGGCCACGTAACGCAGACAAAGCTGACCACGCTGCTGCAGCTCTCGAGCAAGGAAGTACCGCAGGGCGATGTGCTTCGTTCTGTGCTCCAGTCTGTGCTCCTCACACAAGGCAATGGCAGCCTGGTTGTCAACGTACAGCACTGGAGGAGAACGAGGCCGCTCACCCAAGTCGGTCAGCAGGTAGGTCAGCCAGCGTAGCTCCTGGGCAGCCATGGCTGTGGCGTAGATCTCAGCCTCACAACTGGAGCTGAGAACAGAAGAAGAGCGTGTAGAACGCCAAGAAACTGAGCCGGAGCCAAGGCTGAAGGTGTAACCCTGAGACGACCGCTGAGTAGCCTGGTCGTCCGCCCAAGAAGCGTCTGAGTGTCCAGTAAGTACAACTCGGTCTCGCCCTCCAAGCACTAGCCCCATGCCCGACGTACTGCACAAGTAGCGCAACACCCTCTTAGCGGCATCCATGTGCTCCTTCCTGTGACGGCCAGGAGCGACATAGCATGCAAGGATGCTAAGAGGGTATGCAAGGTTAGGTCGAGTGCAGGTCATCAGGTACATGAGGCAGCCCACAAGCTCTGGATACGGGCCACTCGGCTCTACGGACTCATCCGAAGGCAGAGCTGAGAGCGAGTGACCGGTAGGCAGAGGAGTGGACTGAGGCGAAGAGTACGTGAAGCGGAAGCGCTGAAGGATCTGCTGCACCATATGTGACTGAGTCAAGGTGATGGTGCGCCGTGCTCTGTCCCGGGTGATCCGCAAGCCAAGATAGCTTGTCAGTTCACCCAGGTCTGTGCACGTGTGTCTCCTCTGCAGCTCCGACTTCACGTGGGCAAGTGCCGCGGTGTCAGCAGTGGCAAAGACCAAGTCGTCGACGTACACGAGGATGTAGAACGGCGGCAGTATGGTGTCTGTGCGTAGAAACACTGACGGGTCAGCAGTAGAGGGAGCGAACCCAAGAGCCGCAAGTGTCGTCCTCAGTGTGTCGTGCCACTCACGCGGTGCCTGGCGGAGACCGTAGACCGGCCGCTGAAGCCTCCACTGGGTACCAGGAGGAACCGACCCAGTGAAGCCAGGAGGGCGGCGCAGCCAGATCTCCTCGTGCAGGCTGCCCTGCAAGAAAGCAGTGCTGAAGTCAAGTGAGTGAAGCTCGTAGTCGCGCTGAGCGGCTATGTGCAGCAGCACCCGAAGAGTGGTCATCTTCGGGGTGGGGGAGAAGTTCTGGAAGAAGTCAACTCCCTCTCGCTGACTGAAGCCTCGAGCCACGTAGCGCGCCTTGAAGACAGGAGGAGAACCCGGTGGCCGCTTCACCCTGAAAATCCACATGCCACTGACGATGTTCGCCCCAGGTGGGGGAACCTCGTCGACGTAGGTGCGTGTGGACTTCCAGGAAGCCATCTCTGCGTCCATTGCTGTCTGCCACTGAGAGGAGTAGGGACCCGCCATCGCCTTAGCGTAAGTGCGCGGGGTCGGGATGTCTGGTGCATCCGGGTCTCCCTCAGGGGCAACTAGCATGGACACGAGGTGGGGCAAAGCAGCAGCAAAGCACTGGAACTCCTCCTGTCTGTCCTCAAGGACGTCCGTGCCAAGAGCACACTCACCCCCGACGGACGGAGGACAGACAGACGCAGACTCAGACTCGGCAACAAGGCTAGTGGCGTAGTCTAGACGACACCGGGCAGCAAAGTCTATCAACTCAGCGACCAGAGCAGACGCAGCAGAGGACTCAAAGGTAGGGTCAGTGACAACAGTAGCGAGGAGACGGGTGACAGTGGGACTGGCAGCACGACGGGAGTCAGACTCCGGATCAGGAAGAGTAGGCAGAGAGGAAGCAGGAGGAGACGGTAGCGGGACACGCTGAGGAGCAGTGGAGGGACGCAGAGTCATGTAGTGAGTGCCAGGGACAGGAGGAGGACGCTCACGTGGGACACGATGACCAGTGCGAGCAGTACGAACAGGCGACGCAGGACGAGACTCAGGCTCACGACGCTCTGTAAGACCTCCTGTGGGACCAGTGTAAGGAGAGGGAGCAGGGAGAGGCGAGGCAGGCGGGAACTGTGACTGCGACTGGACAGGCGGAGGACACTCTACAGAGGGAGGAGGACAAGGAGGAGGAGCCTGACCAAGAACCTGCTGAAGAAGTGGTACGAAGTACGGTCGCGGCCTCGTAGCGTCTCCAGAACCAGCAGAGACACCAGCGGCAGGGTCCTCAGCACCAGCAGCAGCTCCAACGTCCGGGTCTCCAGCACCAGCAGCAGCTCCACCGTCCGGGTCCTCAGCTCCAGCAGTAGCTCCAACGCCCGGGTCCGCAGCACCAGTAGCAGCGCCACCGCTCGGGTCCGCAGCACCAGCAGCAACTCCACCAGCCGGGTCCTCAGCTCCAGCAGTAGCTCCAACGTCCGAGTCCTCAGCACCAGCAGCAGCTCCAACGCCCGGGTCCTCAGCACCAGCAGCAGCGCCACCCCCAGGGTCCGCAGCACCCGGAGGACCACTCCGAAGACTGCAGCGGCGTGTGTACCACTCTCGGATCTGCTGAATGGGGGGGAGCTCCTGGGTAGGAGGGGAAGTACCGGGACGAGCTCCAGCAGCACCTCTCCGGAGGCGGCAGTACTCGAGGTACCTCTCCTGCAGCTGCTGGGAGGAGAGGGCTCCTCCAGGTGTAGCACGCTCAGGCTCAGCACCCCCAGACTCAGCACCCCCAGACTCCGCACCCCCAGCAGGACGAGAGTCAACAGCTACCTCGACAGGCTCACCCGGGTCTACCTGGGACACACCTGAGGGAGCGGCACCCTGAGGGGGGAGGGGGTCTGGTACCTCAGCACCTGGAGCGAGGAAGAGAGGCGGGGGGGGGAGCGGGGCAGTGCGGTAGGGGAAGAGGCGGTAGTAGGGGACGGACTCGTCAAAAGTGACGTCCTGAGAGGCCAGGACACGACGCGAGGTGGGGTGGTAGAACTGCCAACCAGGGGCGTCTGGGACAAAGCCAAGGAAGACGCAGGGGACAGCGCGACGGGAGAGCTTGTCCGCGGACGTGTCGCGGACAAAAGCTCGAGATCCCCAGACCCGAAAACGCGACGCATCGCCAGCCTCTCCCGTCCAACGTAGTGTCGGAGAAGTCTCGGGCAAGGAGACACGGGACCAGAGGTTGAGCTGATGCGCAGCGTATCGGACCGCAAACGGCCACAGAAAATGGGGGGCAGCTGCATGGCTCAAGGAGGTACGAGCGACCTCCATGACTAGACCAATGCGGCGCTCAGCAACCCCATTCTGCTGTGGAGAGGCCGGAAGCGTGAACGACTGCTCAATGCCCTCCTGCTGACAGAAGGCCTCCAGGAGGCCAGAGGAAAACTCCCCACCTCTGTCAGAGTGCAGACGCAGGACAGGAAAGTCGGAGCGGAAACGCCTGGTGAGCTGGAGACGAGATCTGCGGATCCAAGGGATCAAGACATCAGGTACGTCACCCTTGGCTCGCAAGGGGAAGACCATGGTGTAGCGCGAGAAGTCGTCAACAACGAGCAGGAAGTACCGCTCCTGACCCTGTCCACGGACGCGGGCTGGGCCCCACACGTCCAAGTGGAGCGTCTGCAAGGGAGCAGTCGTCGGGGGAAAGGAGGAGGAGTGAGGAGCGGCGCGCTGCCGCCCCTCGACACAGGGAATACAGGGAGGAGCAGGCGAGTCGGGAAGGGGAGGGAGCACCCTGGGAAGACCAGCAACAAGGTCCCGTTTGTGCATGGCCCGAAGGCGCTGCACAGACGGGTGACCAAGGCGGTGGTGCCAAAGGACAGTCTCATGCGCCAGAGAGCGACACGAGCAGGGGGCGGACAGCTGACCTGACGCAGACGCAGACGTAGACGCAGACGCAGCTACCTGAGGGGACTCAGTGGTCAGTGTGTACAGGTCCGACCCCGGCTCTCGAGTGAAAGTAGCCAGGTGGCGACCCGTCCGAGCACACGTGCAGTGTGTCACGCGCTCGTAGGCAGGGGTGAACTGGTGAACACCCGAGTCCCGGAGCACACAACCCGCCACCAAGTTCGTAGAGAACGAGGGGAGGTAGAGACCGGAAAGCGTGCCGGACGGGACCGCAGGACAAGGAAGAACAGTGGAGGAGGTCGCAATGACCGGACCCCCAGAGGGGTCAGCAAGGGAGACAGCAACTGGCCGAGCGAGTGGCTCAAGGACAGTGCGGTCACGAAAGAAAGAGCGAGAGGCACCTGAGTCCAGTGTGAAGGTGTGCAGTGCTGCAGTCAACTCAGTACCAGGGGGCACGGACGCACTAGCACCTAGGGCAGCAGCCTCACCAGGACCTGTGGGAGCAGACGCACTAGCACCTAGAGCGGCAGCCGGACTGGCCTGAATGCCCGGGTCGGGCGGAACACGCAAGTACTGAGCACCCTCTCCACTAATAGACATGGCATACATGGCAGTGAGAATAGCATCAAAGTCTAGAGCCCAAATATCGACACCCCTCTTTTCCAGATCAGCCCAGCGCGGCAGCTCAGCGGCATCAGGAAACTGGGTGCGCCACGCGTCGTTAAGGCGCGCGAAGCAGCGGTGCGTGGGGTGCGGCCTCCCACACTGCTGGCCGCTGCGGTCACCTGTGCGAATGGTGCAGGTAAAGCCACGCTGCGCATACCACTCACGGGCGGCCTGAAGCGTCGGGGCGGGCTGCTGACTCGGGCCTCCGCCAGTGCCTCCACGACCACCACCGCCACCACCACCGCCTCGGCCACCTCCACCCCTGCCGCTGCCACGACCACCTCCACCTCCGCTGCCGCCTCCACCCCTGCCACCGCTCCCGCCGCTGCTGTCTCCTCCCCCACTGCCGCCACTAGCCTCCCCAGTCGCGCCTCCACTCCCACCGCCTCCACCCCCACCTCCTCCGCCACCACCCCCACCCCTGCCTCCCTTGCTCCTGCGGCGCCCGCTCGAAGCAGACGCGGTCCCGACCTTCTCAGCACCAAGGAGGTCGACAGCAGCAGCAGAGGCGACAGAGGGGAGGAGGGGGGAAGGGGAACACCCCTCGAAGAACGGGGTGCGGGGGTCGCCACGAGAGGTGCCTACAGCGACGATGCTCGCCTCAGCTGCAAGCAGTTCCTTCTCGAGGAGGGCAACAGTGAGCTCAGTGGGGGAGCGAGAGAGGAAGTGGTCCCTGACAGCGCACAGATAGTCAGGGAGGCGGGTGACGATGTGGTAGAGAGTGATCCAGAGCGGGGGGGGGTTGCTAGTGAGAAACTCGGCAGGCATAGCAGCGCGAAAGCGGGCCTCACTAGTCTTAAGGTGGGTGATGAGGTCTGCGACAGTGTGAAAGGAGGCTAGGTCGGGGAACAGGTAGGGGAGAGTGAGGCGGCCTAGCGTAGCAGAAGCGGGCGAGGAGTAGCGGGCAACTACAGCGGTGTAGAGGTCCTTAGCAGTCTTGCACTGGCCGAAGTGCTTGCGCTCGTCTAGCGGCAGGGAGTTGCGAATAGCAAAGCGAGCGTGCGCATCACGAGTCTGCCACTGAGAGCGTAGAGTGCTGTCAGCAGACGTGTCAGGGGCAGTAGCATGGCCTAGGGCGTGGTCGTACAGCGAGATGTCTTCCTTGGCAGTGAGCTGTAGGAACAGGTGCAGGTCATCTAGCCAGGTTTCGAACTTCACCGGACGGCCCTCGGCATCGAAAGCTAGAACGGGAGGACTAGCCATAGTGACAGTAGTAGGAGGAGGAACTAGGCCGCTGGAAAGGTGTGCGTAGGGTCAACGGGACCGGCGGGGCCGCTAGGTAAGGCGCGGGCGGGGTCGACTGTCCGTAGTGGCACACGAGCGGCAGGAGTAGGGAGCGTGGCAGCAGGAGCTGCAACGGCGCACTGGTGGCAGCTGCAGTGGCAGCAGTGTGCGCGGTAGGTAGCGTAGGGGCAGCGGCGGCGCACGGGCAGCGGCGGCGCACGGGCGGCAGCAGTGCACGTGCGGCGACGGCAGGAGGCGGCGGTGCGCAAGCAGCAGCGGAAGCAGCGCACGGGCGGCAGCTGCGTATGCGCACGTGCGGCAGTGGCAGCGGCGCACGGGCGGCTGCGGGCAGCGGGGCGTGCGCGAGCAGGCGACGGGCGGCTGCGGGGCGTGCGCGAGCAGGCGACGGGCGGCTGCGGGGCGCGCGCGAGCAGGCGACGGGCGGCTGCGGACGGGCGGCCTCTGCGACGGCGGGCTGCGGGCAGCGGGGCGTGCGCGAGCAGGCGACGGGCGGCTGCGGGGCGTGCGCGAGCAGGCGACGGGCGGCTGCGGGGCGTGCGCGAGCAGGCGACGGGCGGCTGCGGACGGGCGGCCTCTGCGACGGCGGGCTGCGGGCCTGCGGGGCGTGCGCGAGCAGGCGACGGGCGGCTGCGGGGCGTGCGCGAGCAGGCGACGGGCGGCTGCGGGGCGTGCGCGAGCAGGCGACGGGCGGCTGCGGACGGGCGGCCTCTGCGACGGCGGGCTGCGGGCCTGCGGGGCGTGCGCGAGCAGGCGACGGGCGGCTGCAGCAGCGGGTGCGTCAGCGTGGCGCACAGGGCAGCGGCGGGCAGTGCGCGAGGCTACGAGGCGCACGGGCAGCAGCGCAAAGGCGCGCGGGCAGCGGGGAGGCAGCGTGACGGGCCGCGCGCGAAGAAAATAAAGCGCGCGCGGGCAGCTGGCGGGGCGCACGCGTGAAAACGGCCGCGCGCGAGCGGCTAGTACGGCGCGCGCGGTAAAAAAAAGGAAAGCCACGCGCGGGCGGCTAGCGAGCTGCGTGCGCGTGGTAGGTAGGTAAGGAGCGCTCTAGGACGCGCAGGCGCACGAGGCGCACAGTAGGTAGGTAGGTAGGTGGGCCCTAAGAACAGTCCTAGCGACGGACCTGCTCTGAAACCATGTCAGTGATAACGGACTGGAATGGTGAACTAGAAAGGATTGTGAGTACAAATATGAAACCCTAATGTGGTGACCCCCCTATAGGCTAACCCACTACAGCCTACACAAACACAACATATATAATGTTTGACACACCTGTCCGGTAGAATAGTTAAAACCACAGTCCGGGGGCTTGAACCTGATCTCACCCTGCTCGCGGTATACTTCCCTGCTAGCCCACAGTCCAGAACCGCCTTTCTCCGTGACTCCCTCGGTCCACTGGTAGATCAAATCCCGGCGACAGACCACCTGCTGATTATAAGAGATCTTAACCACATAGAGAACGCCAAGTTAGATAAGACATCGGGTAAAGGAGCATCAAATGAAGGTGAAAAGCTTTTTCATAGATGCAAGGCTTTCCAACTCTCTGACGCATTCCGTATCCTCCATCCAGGCTGCAGAGAGTATACCTTTTACTCTAAGTCAAAACGGGTCAGTACGCGGATCGATAGAGCTTTGGTTTCACAGTCTCTTCTCCCTTACCTGTCGATAGCTGCTCACGTTAAGCCTGACGAGCCGGTAGCGGACCACGGCTTCGCGATTCTGACTGCTTTCCGATTGGATGAGAAGGCCTGCATAGGGCCCGGGCTGTGGCGTTTAAATGCCTCGATAGTGAACATACCAGGGGTGAGGAAATTAATTGAGGCGACGGTACGGCGGACCCCGGTCAATGATGGTAGTAGCTTCGAACTGCTGGTGGCTAGACTGAGCGCTGGGTTCAGAGCTTATGCAAGGGAGGAAAGCAAGAGGGTGCGAGCGACGGTGGCTCACCTGTCCAGCGCGGTTGCGGTCCTGACGCAGAAGATGATGGGGGACCCTCTCTGCACCAGGACAAAGGAGTTGCTTGTCAAACATTGCATGTTTATATTGTCTAGGCTGTAGTGGGTTACACCTTAGGGGGTACACAAAGTTAGGGTTTCCTACTTGTACCAAACTCTGTTCTAGTTCATTCATTCCTGCTCAGTTATTTCTGACATGGTTTCAGAGCAGGTCCTTCGCTAGGACTGTTCTTAGGGCCCACCGACTTACCTACCTGCTTACCTTCGCTTGTTTCCGGCCCCGCTGGCCCCGTCGATCTAGCACGATCTAGCGGCCCTGCGGCCCCGTCGAAATTTTTTTTTTTTCCTAGCGGCCTCTCACGGCCCCCGTCGCGTCGCCCCTTAGCGCCCCGATCGGCCCCGTCACGCCGCCCGCGAACCGCACAGCGCGCCGCGCTCACAGCCCGCGAACCGCCCGCGCACAGCCCGCGACCCGCCTGCGCAGCCCGCGACCAGCCCGCGCAGCCCGCGCACAGCCCGCGAACTGCCCGCGAGCAGCCCGCGACCTGCCCGCGAACCCCCGCGAGCCGCCCGCGACCCGCTTACGCAGCCCGCGAGCAGCCCGCGCAGCCCGCGCTGAGCCTGCGCGGCTCGTGCGCTGACCGCCGCCGGCCCGCACGCTGCCCGCACTGCTCCCGGCCCGCCGCTGCTGAGCCCGCAGCCGCCCGCGCACCGCCGCTGCTGAGCCCGCCGCCGCCCGCGCACCGCCGCTGCTGAGCCCGCCGCCGCCCGCGCACCGCCGCTGCTGCGCCCGCTGCCGCCCGCGTATCACCGCTGCTGAGCCCGCCCCTGCTGCGCCGGCTCTCGCTGCCGCCTGCTGCGCCTGTGCACCACTGCAGATCCTACTACTACACTTCCTGCTACTGCTGCTTGTGCGCCACTACAGTCCGTAGGCCCCACCGGCCCTGCTGACCCTGCGCACGCCTGTTCAGTGACTTTACTGCTTCTACTACTGCCGCTGTCGCTATGGCTAGTCCTCCTGTTCTAGCTTTCGACGCCGAGGGCCGTCCGGTCAAATTCGAAACCTGGCTAGATGACCTGCACCTTTTCCTACAGCTCACTGCCAAGGAAGATATTACACTGTACGACCACGCTCTCGGCCATGCGACCGCCCCACTCGCTACTGCCCCCCCAGCTGAGCGCTCACAGTGGCAGACCCGTGACGCGCACGCTCGCTTTGCTATTCGCAACTCCCTGCCGCTAGATGAGCGCGAGCACTTCGGCCAATGCAAGACTGCTAAGGACCTCTACACAGCTGTAGTGGCCCGCTACTCCTCACCCGCTTCTGCCACACTAGGCCGCCTCACTCTCCCCTACCTGTTCCCCGACCTAGCCTCTTTTCACACTGTCGCAGACCTCATCACCCACCTTAAGACTAGTGAGGCTCGCTTTCGCGCTGCCATGCCTGATGAGTTCCTCGCCAACAACCCCCCCCCGCTCTGGATCACTCTCTACCACGTTGTCACCCGCCTCCCTGACTCTCTGCGCCCTGTCAGGGACCAGTTCCTCTCTCGCTCCCCCACTGAGCTCACCATAGCCCTCCTCGAGAAGGAACTGCTTGCAGCCGAGGCTAGTATCGTCGCTGTAGGCACCTCTCGTGGCGACCCCCGCGGCCCCTTCTTCGAGGGGTGCTCCCCTTCCCCCCTCCTCCCCTCTGTCACCTCTGCTGCTGCTGTCGACCTCCTTGGTGCTGAGAAGGTCGGGGCTGCGTCTGCTTCAGGCGGACGACGCAGGGGCAGGAGTGGCAGGAGTGGGGGTGGTGGCGGAGGAGGCGGGGGTGGAGGTGGTGGCGGTGGAGGTGCGACTGGAGAGGCTAGTGGCGGCGGTGGTGGAGGTGACAGCGGTGTTGGGAGTGGTGACAGGGGCGGAGGTGGCATCGGAGGCGGAGGTGGTCGTGGCAGCGGCAGGGGTGGAGGTGGCCGGGGCGGAGGCGGAGGGGGTGGTGGTCGTGGAGGCCCGGGGGGCGGTCAGAGTCAGCAGCCTGCCCCGACCCTTCAGGCCGCCCGTGAGTGGTATGCGCGGCGCAGCGTCACCTGCCAGTACGTTATTCGTACAGGTGACCGCACTGGCCAGACGTGTGGGGGGCCGCACCAGACGGAGCGCTGCTTCGCCCGCCTCAACGATGCGTGGCGCACTCAGTTTCCTGGTGGGGGTGAGCTGCCGCGCTGGGCTGATCTGCTCAGGAAGGGTGTTGATATTTGGGCACTTGACTTTGATGCTATTCTCACTGCCATGTATGCGATGTCTATTAGTGGAGAGGGTGCTCAGTACTTGCGTGTTCCGCCCGACCCGGGCATTCAGGCCAACCCCGCTGCTGCTCTAGGTGCTAGTGTGTCTGCTTCCACTGGTACTACTGCAGCTGCTACTCTAGGTGCTTGTGCGTCTGTGCCCCCTGGTACTGAGTCGACTGCAGCACTGCACACCTTCACACTGGACTCAGGTGCTTCTCGCTCTTTCTTTCGTGACCGCACTGTCCTTGAGCCTCTAGCTCGGCCGGTTGCTGTCTCTCTTGCTGACCCCTCTGGGGGTCCGGTCCTTGCGACCTCCTCCACCACCCTTCCGTGTCCAGCGGTTCCGTCCGGCACGCTCTCAGGTCTCTACCTCCCCTCGTTCTCCACGAACTTGGTGGCAGGTAGTGCGCTCCAGGACTCGGGTGTTCACCAGTTCACCCCTGCCTACGAGCGTGTGACTCACTGCACGTGTGCTCGGACGGGCCGCCACCTGGCTACTTTCACTCGAGAGCCGGGGTCTGACCTGTACACACTGACCACTGAGTCCCCTCAGGTAGCTGCGTCTGCGTCAGCGTCAGGTCAGCTGTCCGCCCCCTGCTCGTGTCGCTCTCTGGCGAACGACACCGTCCTCTGGCACCACCGCCTTGGTCACCCGTCTGTGCAGCGCCTGCGGGCCATGCACAAACGGGACCTTGTTGCTGGTCTTCCCAGGGTGCTCCCTCCCCTTCCTGACTCCCCTGCTCCTGACTGCATTCCCTGTGTCGAGGGGCGGCAGCGCGCCGCTCCTCACTCCTCCTCCTTTCCCCCGACGACCGCTCCCCTGCAGACGCTCCACATGGACGTGTGGGGCCCAGCCCGCGTCCGTGGTCAGGGTCAGGAGAGGTACTTCCTGATAGTTGTTGACGACTACTCGCGCTACACCACGGTCTTCCCCTTGCGCGCCAAGGGTGACGTCCCTGGTGTTTTGATCCCCTGGATCAGCCGAGCCCGTCTCCAGCTAGGCGAGCGCTTTCACTCGGACTTTCCTGTCCTGCGCTTGCACTCTGACAGGGGTGGTGAGTTCGCCTCCGACCTCTTGGCAGCCTACTGTGCTGAGCACGGCATTGAGCAGTCGTACACGCTTCCGGCCTCTCCACAGCAGAATGGAGTTGCTGAGCGCCGCATTGGCTTAGTCATGGAGGTCGCTCGTACCTCCCTGACCCATGCGGCTGCTCCCCACTTTCTGTGGCCGTTTGCGGTCCGGTACGCAGCGCATCAGCTCAACCTCTGGCCCCGTGTCTCCTTGCCGGAGACTTCCCCGACTCTACGGTGGACGGGAGAGGTTGGCGATGCGTCGCGTTTCCGGGTCTAGGGATCTCGAGCTTTTGTCCGCGACACGTCCGCGGACAAGCTCTCGCGTCGCGCTGTTCCCTGTGTCTTTCTTGGCTTTGTTCCCGACGCGCCTGGATGGCAGTTTTACCACGTCACCTCGCGCCGGGTTCTGGCCTCTCAGGACGTCACTTTTGACGAGTCCGTCCCCTTCTACCGCCTCTTCCCCTACCGCACTGCCCCGCTCCCCCCCCCGCCTCTCTTCCTCGCTCCAGGTGCTGAGGTACCAGACCCCCTCCCCCCTCAGGGTGCCGCTCCCTCAGGTGTGTCCCAGGTAGACCCGGGTGAGCCTGTCGAGGTAGCTGTTGACTCGCGTCCTGCGTCTGGGGGTGCTGAGCCTGGGAGTGCTGCGTCTGAGGGTGCGGAGCCTGGGGGTGCTGAGCCTGGAGGTGCGGAGCCTGGGGGTGCTGAGCCTGGAGGTGCGGAGCCTGGAGGTACTGAGCCTGGAGGTGCGGAGCCTGGGGGTGCTGAGCCTGGAGGTGCGGAGCCTGGAGGTGCGGAGCCTGGTGGTGCTGTTGCTGGTGCTGAGGACCCGGATACTGGAGCTGCTGCTGGTGCTGAGGACCCGGGCGTTGGAGCTGCTGCTGGTGCTGAGGACCCGACCGGTGGCGCTGCTGCTGGTGCTGAGGACCTGACCAGTGCCCCTGCTGCTGGTGCTGAGGACCCGGGCGTTGGAGCTGCTGCTCGTGCTGAGGACCCGACCGGTGGTGCTGCTGCTGGTGCTGAGGACTCGGGCGTTGGAGCTCCTACTGGTGCTGAGGACCCGGGCGTTGGAGCTGCTGCTGGTGCTGAGGACTCGGGCGTTGGGGCTGCCACTGGTGTCCCTGCTGCTTCTGGAGACGCTGCGCGGCCGCGACCGTACTTAAAACCGCTCCTTCAGCAGGTTCTTGGTCAGGCTCCTCCTCCTAGTCCTCCTCCCTCCGTCGAGTGTCCTCTGCCTGTCCAGCCGCAGTCACAGTTACCGCCTGTCTCGCCTCTCCCTGCTCCCTCTCCTTACGCTGGTCCCACAGGAGGTCTTACAGAGCGACGTGAGCCTGAGTCTCGTCCTGCGTCGCCTGTTCGTACTGCTCGCACTGGTCGTCGTGTCCCACGTGAGCGTCCTCCTCCTGTCCCTGGCACTCACTACATGACTCTACGTCCCTCCACTGCTCCGCAGCGCGTCCCGCTGCCGTCTCCTCCTGCGTCCTCTCTTCCTACTCTTCCTGACCCGGAGTCTGACTCCCGTCGTGCTGCCAGTCCCACTGTTACGCGTCTCCTCGCTACAGTTGTCACTGACCCGACCTTTGAGTCCTCTGCTGCGTCTGCTCTGGTCGCTGAGTTGGTTGACTTTGCTGCTCGCTGTCGCCTAGACTACGCTGCCAGCCTTGTCGCTAGGTCTGAGTCTGCGTCTGCCTGTCCTCCGTCCGTCGGGGGTGAGTGTGCCCTCGGCACGGACGTCCTTGAGGACAGACAGGAGGAGTTCCACTGCCTTGCTGCTGCTTTGCCCCGTCTCGTGTCCTTGCTAGTTGCCCCTGAGGGAGACCCGGATGCACCAGACATCCCGACCCCACGCTCTTACGCTGAGGCGATGGCGGGTCCCTACTCCTCTCAGTGGCAGACAGCCATGGACGCAGAGATGGCCTCCTGGAAGTCCACAGGCACCTACGTAGACGAGGTTCCCCCTCCTGGGGCGAACATCGTCAGTGGCATGTGGATTTTCAGGGTGAAGCGGCCGCCGGGTTCTCCGCCTGTCTTCAAGGCGCGCTACGTGGCTCGAGGCTTCAGTCAGCGAGAGGGAGTAGACTTCTTTCAGACCTTCTCCCCCACCCCGAAGATGACTACTCTTCGGGTGCTGCTGCACATAGCCGCTCACCGCGACTACGAGCTTCACTCTCTTGACTTCAGCACTGCTTTCTTGCAGGGCAGCCTGCACGAGGAGATCTGGCTGCGCCGCCCCCCTGGCTTCACTGGGTCAGTTCCTCCTGGCACCCAGTGGAGGCTTCAGCGGCCGGTCTACGGTCTCCGCCAGGCGCCACGTGAGTGGCACGACACACTGAGGACGACACTTGCGGCTCTTGGGTTCGCTCCCTCTACTGCTGACCCGTCGCTGTTTCTACGCACCGACACCTCGCTGTCGCCGTTCTACATCCTCGTGTACGTCGACGACTTAGTCTTTGCCACTGCTGACACCGCGGCACTCGCTCACGTGAAGTCGGAGCTGCAGAGGAGACACACGTGCACAGACCTGGGTGAGCTGACGAGCTATCTTGGCTTGCGGATCACCCGGGACAGAGCACGGCGCACCATCACCCTGACTCAGTCACACATGGTGCAGCAGGTTCTCCAGCGCTTCCGCTTCACGTACTCCTCGCCTCAGTCCACTCCTCTGCCTACCGGTCACTCGCTCTCAGCTCTGCCTTCGGATGAGTCCGTAGAGCCGAGTGGCCCGTATCCAGAGCTTGTGGGCTGCCTCATGTACCTGATGACCTGCACTCGACCTGACCTTGCATACCCTCTTAGCATCCTAGCACGCTATGTCGCTCCTGGCCGTCACCGGAAGGAGCACATGGATGCTGCTAAGAGGGTGTTGCGCTACCTGTGCAGTACGTCGGGCATGGGGCTTGTGCTTGGAGGGCGAGACCGGGTTGTTCTCACAGGGCACTCAGACGCTTCTTGGGCAGACGACCAGGCTACTCAGCGGTCGTCCCAGGGTTACACCTTCAGCCTTGGCTCTGGCTCAGTTTCTTGGCGTTCTACTCGCTCTTCTTCTGTTCTCAGCTCCAGTTGTGAGGCTGAGATCTACGCCACAGCCATGGCTGCTCAGGAGCTACGCTGGCTGACCTACCTGCTGACCGACCTCGGAGAGCGGCCTCGTTCTCCTCCAGTGCTGTACGTCGACAACAAGGCTGCCATTGCCTTGTGTGAGGAGCACAGACTGGAGCACAGAACGAAGCACATCGCTCTGCGGTACTTCCTTGCTCAAGAGCTGCAGCAGCGTGGTCAGCTTTGTCTGCGTTACGTGGCCACGGAGGCCAACACTGCTGATGTGTTCACCAAGGCGCTTCAGCCTTGTGACCATCAGCGCTTTTGCACTCTGCTAGGCCTTGTACCTACTGGGCCTCACTTGCTTACCTCTTGACCTTGCTTGTACTGTGATCACTATATATATGTATGCCTACTTGTTTACTTTTGCTAGGTTGTGATCACTGTATCTCTTGCTTTGTTATAAACCTGCATGTGAACTGGTCTTGTGACCGCTTGCTTGTGCTCGGAATTTGTGTGGAATCCTTGAGATCCACCCTGAGCTTGCTTTGCTTTGCTTTGACTGGTCTTGTGACCCTGTGGTTGTCTCCCACTGCGCCTATGGGGGTGTGTCAAACATTGCATGTTTATATTGTCTAGGCTGTAGTGGGTTACACCTTAGGGGGTACACAAAGTTAGGGTTTCCTACTTGTACCAAACTCTGTTCTAGTTCATTCATTCCTGCTCAGTTATTTCTGACATTGCTGAAGGTGAAGGAGGGGCAGCTGAAAACGTACCAGGCGTCTAAGAAGGAGCGGTTGCACCTGCAAGCGGGCTCCACGGCGGAGATGACGGGAGAGATTGCCTTGAAGCATCTCTCGGCAAAGGTGCAGGCGCGGAAGGTGCGGAGCTGATCACTGGTTCCAAGGACATTCTGGCGGCGGCGTCGCGGTACTTCAAAAATATCTTCGGGAAGGACCGTCGGGCCGAGGGTGCGGAGTGGAGCTTTAACCCGGCTCGCCGCCTGGATGGGAGTGTGGCCGAAGTATTAGTAGCAGACTGGACGGAACAGGAGGTTAAAAAAGCGTTTGCGGCGATGGCGAGGAACAAGTCCCCTGGTAGTGATGGCCTGCCGAAGGAGCTGTTTGAGACGCACTGGGACCTGCTGGGGGAAAGTTTCATGACCATGGCGAAGAGCTTTCAGAACAGTGCTTCTTTGCCAGCAGAGCTTAAGGAGGCTGTGACGATTCTGCTGCACAAGAAGGGTGATAAGGAGCAGCTTGATAACTATCGCCCAATCACGCTACTGAACTTCACTTACAAAGTCTTGGCTCGGGTGGTGGCGGATCGGATGAAATCGGTGCTGCACATGGTCATTTCCCCGGAGCAGTACGGCTTCATTCCCGGTCGCCGCCTGTCGGATGCGGTTGCGCTGGTGGCAGACATCATTGAAGGCGCGAAAAACGGGATCGAGGACTGGTGTCTGCTTCTGGTGGATTTCGAGAAAGCATTCGACTCGGTCTCGAGGGAGTTTCTCTTCGATGTG
The DNA here is from genome assembly GCA_947470075.1 of Closterium sp. Yama58-4. Taxonomy (NCBI): domain Eukaryota; kingdom Viridiplantae; phylum Streptophyta; class Zygnematophyceae; order Desmidiales; family Closteriaceae; genus Closterium; species Closterium sp. Yama58-4. The sequence goes on from CANIUD010000844.1 coordinate 219,916, forward strand.
TTGGAGAGGATGGGTTTCCCGGAGCGGCTTGTTAGTTGGGTGAAGGGCCTGCACGAGGGAACGACAACAAAATTGCTGATTAATGGTTGGCTCGGGGAAGGTGTTGACGTGGTTTCAAGAGTTCGGCAGGGATGTCCCCTGGCGCCGTACCTGTTTCTATGTGCGGTGGAGCCGTTGGCTCAGGAGGTGGAGAGGCGGGAGCTCGGACTGAAGAAGGAAGGGCACCGGCTCGGGTACCTCGGATACGCGGACGATACAACTCTTGTACTGCAAGGAAGGGAGCAGATTGGTCAGGCAGAGGAAATATTAAGTCGTTTCGAAAAGGCGTCGGGACTGGCAACGAACAAATCGAAATCGGTGGTTTTACCTCTGGGCACGAATATTGGGGCGACTGATGATGGGGCCGGTGGTTTCAAATGGGCCAAGGCGGACGAGGCAGAGCGACTTCTGGGTGTGTGGGTGACGCCGTCTGGGGAATGGCCTGCCGACTTGGGAGAAGACGTGGAGCCGGATAGCAGAGAAGTTAACCAAGTGGCAGCTCAAATACCTGACAATCACTGCAAGGGCGACAGTTGTTAATTTCTATATCACACCGATCTTGGCATTTCAAGCGCAGATTTACCCGCCGCCGGCCACCATCTGGCTGGAAATCATGCGTCTACTGCACAGCTTCACGTCGGGGAACAGGGTGGCAACTGCGAAGGGTTTTATCCTCTGGAGCAGAGAGCTGCTTTACGCTCCGAGGCTGGACGGAGGGATTGGGGTCAGAGACCCGGAGACACTCATCACCTGCTTGGCCGCGAGGAGAGTCGGCCTATTCATCACAGAACAGAACCCGCTCAAAAAAGACCTTATGGTGAAGGCGGCGAAGCTCCCGCTGGGAGATGACTCTTTCACCGCGCACGACAGATTGCTGAAACATTGGGGCAGCGGCAGTTTACGGTGGAAGCAGACGGCGGAGAGTTTCATGCGGTCGCCTTTCTCAGTCAGGAACCTGGTGGGGAGCAGAGAGGAGGTTTTGCAGGAGAGGCTTGTTTCCAACAAGGATATCTTACTGAACGGTACTAATCCAGTCGGGGGGCAGAAAGAGGCACAGAATCTGAAACACACTCGTATCGGCGACCTGTTGGACGGTGAGGACGACGGGGTTGCGGTGGTGAAATCCATGGCGGTGTTGAAACAGGAGCTGGGTGGTAACGGGTCGGCTAAGCTGGCGTTGAAGGCGTTGCTAGCAATACCGTCCCACTGGCAAAAGCTTCTGGGCTTTCCTACTGCACCTCCACGCTCGGCTGACTCTCCTTTGCGTGTTCCGATTCTGGAAGGGGGGAGGGTGGTCTCCATGAAGCGGATGAAGGAGGGATGGAAAGGGGCATTCAGCCAATCGTACAAGCAGCAGAAGTGGGGTGTGCGGTGGGGAGGCCATATCGATTGGAAGCGGGTGGTGTTGACTCGGGACTCTCTAGCTGTTCCCAGCCGTCCAAGAGATATCCTCGTCCGCATCCACGGTTTAAATCTGCAGGTAGGGGAGAGGCTGGCCTTTCTCAGCAGCAGGCCGACATGCCCATACTGCGGGGAGCAAGAGACGTTGGAACACTGCCTCACTCTGTGCCCCAGGATACAAGTGGTGGCCTCGGCCCTTCGGCGCGCTTTACGCATGCTGAATCCCGGCCGCCCAGTTGCCTCGCTGGGGGACATGCTGTTCCGTAAAACGGGCACCAGGTCAGCTTTCCCAGAGCTGACTCTCACATCGGTGGTCCTACATCAAATTTGGCGGGAGAGGTGTGATGCGGTCTTCCGGGGGCAAAAATTCCGGGCCAAGCGTGTACTGTGGAAGGCGGAGGCTGCCTTTAGACTACACGCGAAGATATACATGCAGAAAATGGGGGCAGCACGAAAGAAGCGGTCCAAAGAAAATTTCGCGGAGGAGCAGAAAATGCTGAGCAGAATCAAGATGGATGGCAGGAGCTGGACATGGAAGCCTGCTTTAGCTGCTTTGTGGTCCACGCGGAGGGCATGCGACAGCTCGCCCTAGGCAATTTCCACCTGGTACAGTGGTTAGGGCATGTGACAACTCGCCCTAGGCAGCTCACCTGGAACAGTAGTTAAGCTGCTGTCCCTCACGCACGGTTACGACCGTTTGATGGTTTGTACTTTATCGGTATATACTATCAATGATAAAAAAAAAAAAAAAAAAAAAAAAAAAGGCGCCTGGCGCTTATTCTAGGGTGGCGCTTATATCTGGGGGCTGACGGTATGCTGAATTTTCAGGGAAAACGAAAATCTGAGCTACAAAATCAGCGTGCTTTACGCTGATACCTGAGGGCCTGACGGCTCAAATTGGGATAGGAACGCTTGATACGGTAATTGAGAACACGAATGCACCCCAACAATATATCACGAATAATTATCATAGTTCAAGTTACATTGTTCAGCAACACTCAACCCTATTATGACGACAAAAAGAAAGGAGGTGGGTAGGAAGGGACGGACCGAGGGGAGAGAGAGAGAGAGAGGGAGGGAGGGAGGGAGGGAGAACTTTCAGCTCGTCTGCCTATTCAGCTAAACAATCTTTCAGGTCTCTGCAGATGACATACTCAATGGGAAAATGCTAACGCAGCCCACGTGTACCCCATCTGCAACTCCAGCTCCCAGCTGGCTTGGATATCAACCACCACCGTCTTCAACTTCTCCCATCACAAGCTGAACCATTAGATTTCGACACAAGTCTAGGTCTGACAATAGTAAGACTGGTAAGGCCACTGCCCTGCAGTAATTGTGCTGGTGAGGGGAGCGAGAAACAAAAGTGGGAGTAGGCATGCAGGGGCGACTGTCATGATTTACGGCTTTGCGTCTGGGCCGGAAGTTGTAAAACCAGAAAGACAAGCAACAGAGACAGAGAGAGGGACTAGCGCTGGTCAAAGCCAAAGGAGAGAGGAGAAATATGCATTGCACTATGTTTGCCCACATGTGATGATGAACGGGAAAGGGATGGGGAAGGGGGTGGGGAGTGTGGGGGGAGGGGGGGGGTAGGGGTGAGGGGGAGGGAGAGAGAGGGAGCGTGGGTGGGGAGAGACACGGAGAGAGAGAGAGAGTGGGGGAGATGAAACACTGCTGAAATAGCCCACGATGCAGTTGACAAGTGCAAGGCAAGGAGTGTGGGACTCACGGAAAGCCAGTGGCACTGGGGAAGCCGGAGGAAGGCGAGGAGTACAAGAACGTGTATGCTCCTCCGCAGCTAGGCGCGACATGACCCCAAATGTTTCTGCAAGCTCTGGCCCCTCCAGGAGCCATTTCCACCTGCCAATGCGACCGGACGGTGTTGAAAACTTCAGAAGGGAGGGTGGTGCAAGAGTCCGGATTCAGGCGCATGATGTAGGGTTGGGACGCATAATTGGTCTGGTTGTAGAAAGCGTAGCTAGTGTAAGTCGCGTTGCTGGTGGTGCCTGAAACACAAATCAAGAGGGCGAGAATAAGACAGGGGAAGAGGTGAACGTCGAAACGAAAGTGGGTGGAAAATCCTATGAATGCAACAAAATTTTGAACAAAGGAAGGGAGCAAGAAAGATGAGACAAGGAGCAAAAAGGCAGGCCCGTCATGAGCAGTGAGGCGAGCGAGTACTGACTCGCTAGAATCAACTCGCCTCTGCTCAAGTCGAAGCCAGAGAGCCAAACGAAGAACCAGATAAAAGCATGACAGGTGTGCCTAGGACAAGCATTCATGACGGGATCGGTGATCAAACCTGGGACACAGCCACGAGTGGTCAAGCTGAGTCCAGGGCAGACGCAGTAAGGAGCATTGGTGTACGGAACAAAGTTGTTGCACACGCAGTCCGAACACGTGCCTTCACCTAGAGAGATGGGACAAAGACGAAATCCGGATGTACCACAATACAAGACATTCCAACGGATGTTAAAGAAGACGTGGATGGTGAGCTGTTGAGAAGTGCAATCACGGGGGGTGAAAGAGAACACTGGAGAGCCGTAGGTTGCAGCAGCATCAGCAGCAAAGAAGGCGTCTCTGAGCTTCATTGAATATCTCACCGCCAATGGGCGCACCAATGCAATAGCCTGCTGGGTGCATCTGGTATCCAGGGTTGCAGTAACATACTCCCACGCCACTAGAGGTCTCCCTACAAGAGGAATTTGCCAGACAAGTCTTGATGGAGCATGTTTCTGAAAGGAGGGTGGGATGAAAAAGGTCAATCTTAATTTCCCTTGCCGAAGGCCAGGCACTAGGCCTACAATTTTCTCTCGCTCTCCCCGCTGAAAAGAAGAAGAAGAAGAACAAATAAAGAAAAGGAAAACGAGCTGATACGAAACCAACGGAACACAAAGAGAACCAACGAGACCAATGAGGCGTACGAACGCAAGTGCCAGATGCTACCATCACAAAGCCCGGCTTGGAAACACAATATGCAATGCCTTGAGAGTCCTTGTTGCAAGTAGTATTTGGACCACAGTATTTGGCTATGCATGTATTTGCGTGAAGGGTTGTGGGGATTACAGAAGATTAAAAACACCACTGAGGGAGACTGAAGCAAAACTAATAATCAGTCAGAGGAATTGAGGATCAGAAGAGAGTTGGAGAAGGTAGAACAATGCCACATACAAAAGAAACAAACAATGGGGGGGAGAGAGGAAAAGCGAGAGAGGGAGAGACAAGGAGGTGGAAAGCGAGAGGGGGAGAGAGAGCGGAAGGGGGAGGGAGAGGGAAAGCTATAGGTGGGGGGAGAGAGGGAAAGCGAGAGAGGTAGAAAGAGGGGAAAACGGGAGAGGGAGAGAGAGAAGGAAAGCGAGAGACGGGGAGAGAGGGAGAACAAGAGAGGATGACAGAGAGTGAAAGGGAGAGAGGGAGAGGGAGAGAAAAAGAGAGAGAGGTGGAGAGAGAGAGGTGGAGAGAGTGAACGAGAGAGATGGGGGGAGGCCAGGGAGCATTGTCACTGGAGAATGTAGTTAGAGAGAGTGAGTGAGAGAGAGAGTGAGAGTGAGGGTGAGAGTGAGTGAGAGAGAGAGAGAGAGAGGGAGAGAGAGAGAGGGACACGCATAGCCACCCTCTCTCAGAGCCAGAGGGTGAAAGTGAGGCAAATATCTCTCAGCTTCATTGAATATCTCAGCGCCAATGAACGCACCAATGCAATAGCCTGAGTCAGTCAACTGGTATCCAAAGTTGCAGGAACAATTTGCCGCGCCACTAGAGGTCTCCCTACAAGAAGAGTTTGATGGGCAAGTCTTGATGGAGCACGTTTCTGAGAGGGGTTGGGATGAAAAAGGGAATGCATGAAAAAGGGCACAATAGAGATGGAGAGAGCGCAGAGAAAGGAGGAGAGTGAGAGAGAGAGAACCCCTGGTGGAAGTTTAAGGGGACATGCCGCAGGTTCCTTGTTAGTTTGTTTGATTGTTCTTAGGTTAGTCTCTCCTTGTTGCGTATTTGATAGACCTTGCATTTGTGTACCTCATATGCTATATCAATGCACGGACCATTAGAGAGAGAGAGAGAGAGAGAGAGAGAGAGAGAGAAAGGAATAGCCTCTCCCCTCAGCCCTTTAGCCTCTGCCCGTGGCCTCTGGGCCCTACTTAAGGCCTTCCTAAGGCTGTGTTTTCATTGTTAGTTTGGCGGCTGAGAATTTTTCGCTCGCGCCGGCCGCCTTCGGCGGCCGACGCTCGACGGCGCGGCCTTCGGCCGCGCGTGAGGGGACGGCAAGTAATCACAACAGGACGGTTTATAGTCCCAATCATTACACACATGGCAGCACCTACCGCGGCCTAGCTGCGAGATTCACTAATGGAGCAAGTGGAGCCCGCGCCTACATGCGGTGAGCTCCAAGGGCGTGAAGAACGCCCGTCAGGGAGCGCCACAGCTCCCGGACCACAAGCGTGCTTGCGCCGATCGCCGCGGCTCCAGATCCTGCGCGCAAATGCCGCTTCAAGCTCCGGACAGCCTCGTCCAGCTGTCCCGCAGCAGCAGCGCCTCCCTCCGCGGGCGCAGCCAGCACGGGCGCCAGCAGCACTGCGAGCTGGTCCGCCGCATCCAGGCAAGTCTCGCGCGGACGGTCGCGGAATGACTCATGAGAGATCACAGGGAGTGAGGAGTGAGCAAGGACCTGTATCAGCAGAAACGCGTGGAGACTCTCGGCGAGGCGGTGGAGCTGACCGAGAGTCGACTGGGGAACACGAGTCTGCGGAGGCTGAAGCGCCTCCGCCAGGAACTGGAGCGGCTCATCAGCTGCATACTGAGTCGCTGCCGCGCCTCCACCCGCTGCCACGAACTCCACCCCCGCAACAGGTGGAACCGGCGGCAGATGCAGACGAGAGCCGGGAGCTGGCGCAGCCACAGACAGAGAAGGAGCTGACGGGCCGAGGACGGGTGGAGGAAACGCGGCAGCCGGCGGAAGGACCACAGGAGGCGCGGTCGGACGAGGAGCCTTTGGAGCCGGCGCGGCCCGCGGGGAACTGCTCTGGCTCAGCGCCGCCCTCTCCTCACGCACGGCCCGTGACACCTCCCGCTGAAGATCCGCCATTGTCACAGGCGGGCGGAACGCCCCGCGGGGACCCCTCCAGCCCCCATTCCCACCGCGATGAGCGGGCCACTTGGCCTGCTGCTGGTAGCGCCGGGGAGAGTTGCGCCGGCGCCACGACGACTCGCGCTCCTGCTGGGGCGCGGGAGAATGGGGGCGGGAGAGTCGGCGGTCTGGCGATTGGGGACGGGCCGGCTGCACTACAGGGCCCGCCGGCGGAAGAGCGGGACCAGGCTGGTCCACGCCCTGAGGCGCAACCACCGGGGCCGGGCCGCCAGTGGTGGCGGACACCGCCTTCGGGGAAGAAGCAGACGCCGGCGCAAGCACGCCGGGGACAGAAACGGCAGGTGCAACGGGCGCACCAGGGACAGGGACAGGAGGAACAGCAACCTCCCCGGCAGGAGTAGAGACCGCCGGCGGCACAACAGGACCAGGGGGAACAGGGGCAAGAGGCGGAGCAGGGGGAGCAACAACCGGCGCAGACGGCGCAGCCCCGTTCACGTCATGAGGACCCGCGGATTCGAGGGGAAGAGTCATTTCAGCGGCTACTGTCAAGGACTTCGGAGCAGACAGCGGCGGGGACCCCGTCGCCAAGGTCCCCGCTCCAGAGGCAGATGACAGTCTTTCGAACGCAACCGACGCGGCGCCAGCGCGCATTGGCGAGTAATCGGTCACTCCAGCTATCACCATCGCGAGGCCGGGGAGCGCGCGGCGGAGGGCGAGGAGCAGCTAGCGGACAGGGAGGAGGGCCGGAGAACGGCTATCAGGTAGAGGCTCGAAGGGCTTTAAGCAGGCTACATAATGACGAAGAGGGTGACCCCTCTTATAGGGAGGAGCCCATGCCCTCGAGCGAAGATGAAGGGACGGAAGGAGAGGAAGGAGTACGGGAGAACGGGAGGAGGACGGGAGCAAGACCATTGCGGTCCCAAGGCGAGCAACGGGACACTGCAGGTGGACCGTCCGATGCCGATCGTACGGGCGAAATTCCAACCACACAATCCCAAGCGAGGACGGGCCGCAGCAGGCGACATCGGGCCGCGACGGACACGGAGGCGGTGCGAGAAAATCCCAACATCCCTCGCTACTTCACGCCAGAGGAACTGGCGATGCGGGCAGACTGGTTCGCGGACGTCGCGAACTGGGATATCCCTGCCCTCTGCGATAGTCGACAGCCATCTCTGGCACGGCGGTTACCGCCAAATTTGTGCCAGTTGTTTTCGCTGGCGCTGCTGACCCCGTTACTCCACCTGTCACGAAACCCGGAATCAGAGGCGGGTTGGCGCCTTCTCCTCTTTCTGCCACGTCTGACGCTTCGCCAAAACTCGCCACGGAAACCGAACTGGCCCCGGATAAAGGCCCGGCTCCGAGCCTTCCAGCGTGGCGAATGGGACCAACTGTACAGGGACGCGATTGAAGCAGTCAACTCACCCGCGCCGCCACGTCATCAACCAGATGCAACCGGGGTCATCAGCCGAGCCGAGGGCCTGGCGAAACGTGGCAGCCTGCGCCGAGCCGTGTTGGCTTTGGAGTCAACGCCAGTCTGCAAACCAACTCCAGAAATTCTGGAGGAGCTCCGACGAAAACATCCGCCAGCCGAAACAGGACAAACGACGTGGCCACCCACACCCGAGTCAAAATTGTCCATCACCCACGCTGACTTCGCCAAACTGCTGGGGAGGTGCGAGAACGGGGTCGGTGCCGGACCTTCGGGAACAACGTTCGAGCATCTGCGCGATGCGGCAATCACGAACGGACGAGTCAGCACCCATCTGCACGCATTAGTAAACACCATTTTGGGGGGCAACCTACCAGCACCGGTGGCGGACCTACTGACAGCCTCGCGACTCATAGCCCTGGCCAAGCCTGGTGGGGGGGCTCGACCAATCGCCATTGGCGAGTGCATCACCCGGCTGACAGCCAAGGCAGCCCTCGCAGCCATGGGCGATGCTGCACGTGCCTATTTCCTGCCTCTACAGTACGGGGTAGCTGTACCAGGAGGAGCCGAGGCAGTTATCCACGTGGCTCGGGCGTATCTGGACAAGCTGCCCAACAGCCTGGTGCTGCAGACCGATATCTCGAATGCATTCAACAGCATATCCCGACAAGCTATCGCGACCGCGTTACAAGAGCCAGGGCTATCGCCACTACTGCCGCTGGTGAAACTGACCTATGGTAACCCGTCCAAGTTGCATCTTGATGCAAATTTTGAATCACACCCGCTGACCAGCGATCGGGGCGTGCGTCAAGGGGACTTACTTGGACCTCTACTGTTTGCGGCGGGAATGCACACAGCACTTCGCGACACTGATAAGGCATATCCCCAGGTGCTTTGTCTGGCCTACGCCGATGATGTCACATTCCTGGGGGAGGCGGAGGCCACTGTAGCCGCATTCAATCATTTCACCGAGCGGTTAGCGCATCTGGGGCTTAGACACAATGTGCAGAAATGTGCAGCCTGGAGCAGGGAAGCAGCAGTGAAGGATCTGCTGCCGCAGGGAGTTCCATATTCCCAGGACGGCGTTCGCCTGCTTGGAAGTTTCGTGGGTCCCGACAGCGGGGCGGCACAGTTCCTGTCGGGTCAGTTACGGGAAATGGCAAAGCCTTTGCCACTCCTTGAGAAAGCCGACCCCCAGGTAGCTTCGTTATTGCTGCCGAAGCAAAAGCGGAGGAGCCAACAGCGGACCAACTGAGGCGGAGTTGTTCTGGTGGTTGCTTTTGCTATTGTCAGTTGTGCCATTAACCGACTCTGGTTGACGCTGTCTGTTGCTTGATACAGGTTCTTCAGGTGGCTGTACGCGAGCTCGGCGGAGTTGCCGTATCCCCGATAAGATCTGATATTATGCTGCTCGTTCGGCGTTATGTTTCGTAGCAGGATCGTGTACGCCATCAGCGACTGATATGTATACTCATGCTTGTCGTATTGTGTTCCGTGCGTTGGATATGGCAGGGAACCGTCGAAGAATCCAAGGATCTGCGTGCCTTCCATCATCAGCTCGAATTCGAAGGACCAGGTATAAAAATATTTTCCGTCGAAGGGTGTCGATGTGTGTAGTTTCAGGACGTGTGCGAACTGCGATTGGACCTGAAGAGCGTCCAGTGTCTTTTCTTGTCCAGATGAAGGCTGCTGGTGTGGCATGAAGCTGATGGAGCCGCGTTGAGGCTCGTACGGAGCAAAGGTAGGTTGTTGCTGGTTTCCGCGCGCATATGATGAGCCGTCGAGACTCATGGGTGTGACATCATTGTTGTTGTTGCTGTTGTTTGACTGCGCAGGTCCCGTTTGCTGATGTTGCTCATAGAAGTGTCAGAATATGATATTGTGTAGGCTGCAGTGGGGTACGCTGTAGTGAGTACAACCCTGTTAGGGTTTCCTACTTGTATCCCACCTGCCTGTTAGTCAAACCTCTCTTTTGCCTATTCTCTCTTGCCTAGCTAGCTAAACCCTAGCTATGGCTCCTTCGTTCTAGCTACTGTTTCAACATGCTATCAGAGCAGGTCGACCCTCTCTGGTCGATCCTGTGGGTGGGCCGACCCTATGCTTCCGCTGCTGTCCTGTCTGTCGCGCGCCCCGTGGCGCGCGACGTTTTTTCTTCCCGCCACGCGCTCGGGGCGCATGTTGGATGCATTGCGGGGGAGCGACGGCACCACCCACACTGCTGCCACCTGTGGGAGGAGAGGAGATGGAGAGAGAGTTGCTTAAGGGATGAACGTGATGGCATGCCACAGGGTGAGGTACTTGAGCATGTGCGAGGTAGAGGGTCTTGCCTTGTGGCATGTGCGAGGTGAGGGTCTTGTCTTGTGGCGGTTTTCTGCCCGCCGCGCGCTCGTATCTTGTGGCAGTTTTCTGCACGCCGTGCGCCCCGAGGCGCGCGGCGGTTTACTACCTCACGCGTCACCCCGGGGACCCGCGCGTCCCCCCCGTCGACCGTCGCGCCGCCCCCGGGGACCCGCGCGTCCCCCCCGTCAACCGTCGCGTCGCCCATGGGGACCCGCGCGCCCCCCGCGATCCCGTCGCGTCGCCCTGGGGACCCGCGCGCGGCCCCCGCCATGCCGTCGCGCCGCCCTGGGGACCCGCGCGCGCCCCCTGCGCTTCCGTCGCGCCGCCTTGGGGACCCGCGCGCGCCCCCTGTGCTCCAGTCGCGCCGCCCTGGGGACCCGCGCGCGCTCCCCGGGCTCCCGGTGCGCCGCCCCGTCCCCTCGTGCGCCGCGAGACTTCTTCCTCCCCGCGGGTGGCGAGTGTGGGGGTGGCGAGTATGGGGGTGACGGGTGTGTGAGGCCTCCCCTGCTCCTCCTCCTCTCTCCCACTGCTGCAGCTGTCGCTGAGGGGGGTGGATGTGTGGGAGCCGTGGGAGTCGCGCTAGGGGGTGCAGTGGGATTGGCGCTAGGAGTGCAGCAGGGGGTGTGTGAAAAGGGGATTGAGACAGTGGGGGGAGGTTGAGCTGAGGTACCCGTCGTGACGCCAGCAGCGCCAGTAGTCCGGAGCCGGCGTGCTCCGGTAGCCAGCGAGCCCGTTGCACCAGTTGCCCGTGGGTCAGTTGCTCCAGCCGCTCGTCGTAGCCGCGGAGCCAGTTACTCCCGTAGTCCGGTGCCGTCATGCTCCGGTAGCCAGTGTGCCTGTTGCTCCAGTCGCCCGTGTGCCAGCAGCTTCAGCCGCCGCCTCCAATCTCCTCTCCTCCCTTAGTTCTTCTTCCTCCGCCTCACTTGCCCTGTTGCCACTACTAGCTTATGCATTATTATGTGATTGCTAGCTGTGCTGATTATACCCCACTTTGCCTATGGGGGTGTGTCAGAATATGATATTGTGTAGGCTGCAGTGGGGTACGCTGTAGTGAGTACAACCCTGTTAGGGTTTCCTACTTGTATCCCACCTGCCTGTTAGTCAAACCTCTCTTTTGCCTATTCTCTCTTGCCTAGCTAGCTAAACCCTAGCTATGGCTCCTTCGTTCTAGCTACTGTTTCAACAAGAAGGCCATGAAGGAGAAGAACTTCTCCATCATGCTTGGGTCGAAGCCTGTTGTTTGGTTCGCGGGAGTCTCAGTGGACTTAGCAGCTGGTCTTGTCGTTGTGCCTCCCTCTGTCTGTAGGCCAGAGGCTGGGGGTGGTGTAGGAGTAGTGCCGGGAGAGCCGTTAGAGGAGCTTCTCTCCTTCTGTGTTGCCATGTCTTTTGATGTTGTTGGATTTTGAACGAAGTGGAGTTTTGCCTTGCTAGCTCTCATACCATGTTGGGCTGAGAAAAGCCCTTAGGATCTTTCAAGGCTAAAGCTCCTGGTAGAGATGTTATAATTGCGGAAGCGTTTAATAACAAGTGTTGAACCAACTTGCGCTAGTATGTGAGGGCAAGATAGATTGATAATAGAGAGAAAGTACAAGCTTTTATAAGATTACAAGGAATATGAAAGGATGCATTAACTGTTTTACTGTTGCTGTTGCAGTTCGATACAGTGACGACTCGGGCAACTGCTCAATAGCGAGTCGGATGTTTGTCCTTGCTGTCGCGCTGTATTTGTCGAGTCAAAGGTCGCTGACCTTTGACCTTCGCGTAACCTCCGGCTGTTACTTTTCTGTCAACCTCCTCGGTTGACTCGCCGTTGCTGCGCTGTGGTTCGCCTCGTATACAGTTTGATGTTACGACACACAAGAAGCGTTAATTACTTGTTTCCAACACGATGAAGAACTTGATTATGAGAATGTTTGACCTTGCATTTGTATGTTTTTGCTGGTCTTGATTTTTTTTTTTCAGGTATAGTAGTTCCGTAGTGGGTTTTTAGAATTTGAATAAATATACATTGATTATTATGCATTAATCGTTTTATGCTTTTATATACAAAATAATAATGATATGCTTAAACGTCTACTAAGTAACATTGGTTTTAGTGGTTACAGGATTACGTAAATGCGCATTAACTTCAACGAAATGGTAGCAGCATCGTAACCATTTCTCTTCTGAAATGTATAGAGTGCTTGAAGTGGGCTGTTCTTCTGTTCCAGGATTCGGAGAGAGATGGGAGAGTTTCGCAGCACGAGATTTGTTCCTGTCCACAGCAACACGCTGACAGGCTTGAAAGCAAGCCTCCGAACCCTAGCAAAATTGGTTGCGTCGCCCGCTGCTGAAATACACACCCAAGCAACAAATACACACCCAAGCAACTTCTTCTCGACACCTTCACGCAGGGCCCTCTGTTTCCGATGTGGGCTTCGTGATTTCCTCTAAACATTTCGACTCTCGATCACATTCTCCTTTCGTTTTCCGCTAGCGCAAGCGGTGTTACTCACACCAACGAAAACCTTCGCTAGTACGCCGCCATTTTGCCCTCTTCAACAGCAGTCGCCCTCCTACTCATGCGGTTTCTTATTCTGGAGATAGAACTACACACGATGCCCGGTTGAGCCCCCCGACTTTGCCCTACCCTCTGGGCTTATAAGCGATTCTTGCATTTCGTGGAGGTTTCGTCAATTCGCATCGGGCAAAAAGGGCTTATAAAAAACAATTGTAACTCACCGTTGACTGTTTGACTTCGGTCTCTTCAGTTTCTGTGGTTCGTATTGGTTGACGTGCTTGTAACGTGGGTGCAACTGCCCGGGAAAAAACCCAAGCGTGCAAGGTTTCTGGAATGTGAAGGCAATTTCGCGTGCAGGGGTTGGGCATCATGTGTCTCAGAACTGATCACAAATCGCCTCGACACTACCAAGCCGTGGTCCAGACCTCGCAACCTGGCTCGGACTACACTCAGGAGGCGGGCTCGAACTAGGCTTGGGACCCTCGTTCGGACTAGGCTTGCTGTTGTGGTGACAAGGTGACAAGGTGTAGGCAACAAAGTTGAGTACAGCTGGTTTTGCACCTTCCCCAAAACTGTGTTCTTCCCCTCAACCCCGGAAAATTCAAAGCAGCAAAACCAATCGCGATTATTCTAGGTTTAAGGCACACCCTCTCTAGTCTCTCGCTCAAATAGTCGCCTCATCGCGATCTAAGTTCTCGGTTCTTGCTTCCTCGCTTTCTACTCGTCGCGTGCTCTCTTCCCGTTCTTTTACATCTTTCCTCGTCTTTCCAGACATTAATCTCAAAATGGCGAGGTCGAAACTAGCGCCACAGAAAAGGGTGAAGCCAGCGACCCAGAAGCCGCTAGGCGTGGCGAAATCCTCCGCGAAAATACAAAAAGCGACGGTTACCGCCGCGGCGCCAGCCGCGAAAGGCCAATCGCACATCAGCGCGAAAGCGAAGCCGCTTCTAACGAAAAAACAGGAAATGTTCGCAAAAAAGAAGCAGAAGAAAATCGCAGCGAAGGCAGCAGCGGAAGAGGCGTCGAAAGCCAATCAGATCACGCGAGTTGTCCACGTGGGGCTGATCCCGAAGAGCGAGTTGCAGGGGAAAGCGGCGGGCTCGTTAGCAGGAGCACTGCAGGGGAGGGAAGTGGTGGGCTTTAAGAAGGAGAAGGTGCTGGTGCTGTCGTCGCGAGGCATTGTGTACAGGTCGGTCTTGGTGTGTTGAATTAGGGTTTGGGTCATTGAAGGGGTTTGGTTTGCACAGGGGTTGTGAGGGGTACACGGTTTTTAGCAAAGTTTTCGGGCTGAGTTCATTGGACGGCTCACATACGACAGATTTATGTCCTCCGTCACACCCGCAGGGTGGATGTGGCTCGAGCGACGTCTCACGCAACCTTGGTGAATGAACCCCTCTCCTCTCTCCCTCACTCCTCTCACTCTCTTTCTCCCTGTCTCCACCCTCTCCCTGCTTCTCCCAGGTACCGGCACCTAATGGAGGACAACACGGCGCTGCTGCCGCACAGCAAGGAGGAGCCCAAGGTGGACGTGGCACACGTGCAGCTAGCACCTCCCAGGCTGTGGTGTGGTGCGCCCCTATGCCATACCCGACCACCTCTTCTCCCTCCCATCCCTGCAGGTACCGCCATCTGATGGAGGACATCACAGCGCTGCTGCCGCACAGCAAGAAGGAGCCCAAGGTGGACGTGTCACGTGGTCGCCAGCTCAACGAAGCCCTCTCCGAGCTCATGGACCTACGGGGCTGCTCGCTCTGCCTCTTCTTCGAGGTACGTTGCTCTTCTTCCCTTAATTGCCCCAATTCACTCCACTCCACTCCACGCCACGCCCCTCTGAGCTCATGTGTCTCAGGGGCTGCTCACTTCGCCCCTTCTTCGTGATAGGGTGCAGCCCTCAGCTCCCCTCACCCCTACCCCCTCCCCCGAGGCCATCCCTTCCTATTCTATCCCCCACCCTTACCCGCCCCTTCTCCTCCCCTCTACCTCCCTCTCCATCCCCCGTCTCTCCATTCGCCCCGCCGCACCTTGCCCCTGGCACTTTGGCTTCCGCACTGCATGCATCGGTAAACTCGTATGGCCACTCCTATCACTCAATTCCTGGCACGGGCCTTATATGCGCATTCGCCGGACCTGCATATCTCTTTCAGCCATCTATGTCCCTGTCCCTGCCGCCCATACACTGGTGATGCCAACCATCTCTCTCCCTCCACCTCTGGGTCCCTCCCTCTGCCAGATGCGCAAGCAGAGAGACCTGTACCTGTGGCTTAGCAAGGGGCCCTCGGGTCCTTCCGTGAAGTTTCTCGTCAGTGCAGGTATGCTCGCTCGTCGTACGTGTGGGTGTGTTCTTCGAATGCGCATGCTTGACTATCGTTTCTGCACCTGCCATGCTTGACTATCGTTTCTGCACCTGCCATGCTTGACTATCGTTTCTGCACCTGCCATGCTTGACTATCGTTTCTGCACCTGCCATGCTTGACTATCGTTTCTGCACCTGCCATGCTTGACTATCGTTTTTGCACCTGCCATGCTTGACTATCGTTTTTGCACCTGCCATGCTTGACTATCGTTTCTGCACCTGCCATGTGAGACGGCTCAAAAAGACCAAGTGCACCCATTCCACCTCTACCACGTCGCGCCAACCTCCCGTTGTGCACCTTTCCATGTCAAATCCCCTTACCACCTCGTCAAGGCACACGGTGGAAGTGCTGAAGCTGCCTGGCAGCCACCTCAAGGGCTGTCTACTTCCGCCCACTCATCTCCCCTCCCTGCTTCTTCCCCACTCCCCCCTCCTACACCTCTCACTCCACCTTCCATTCCCCCCGGCATCACCGCTGCCTTCCAAGGCACACAACAGAAGGGTTGAACTGCCAGGCAGCCACCTCAAGAGCCTTTCTTGTTAACCCTCTCCTCTCCAATGTTTCTCCCCTCCCACTCCGAACCCCCACATCCCAAACCTCCCGCCATCACCTCACACTCCCACCCACCAGTGCACACAATGGAGGAGCTCAAGCTGACAGGCAACCACCTCAAAGACAGTAGGTTTCCGCCCTCTCATCTCCCCTCCCTTTGTCTCCCTCCGCACTCCACCCCTCCACACCCCACCCCATCTCCACACACCGCCACCCCTCAGTGCACACAATGGAGGAGCTCAAGCTAACAGGCAACCACCTCAAGGGCTCGCGGCCGTTCCTCACCTTCTCGCCCTCGTTCGACCGCCTGCCCTTCCTCTCCGTTCTCAAGGAGCTCTTCATCCAGGCACGCTCACATGCCCCCTTTCCCATTACAATCTTCCATGGACACTCACAGACCTTTTTTCCATTGCAAACACACTCTACTCTGTCACGTGTTCCCCTCAAATTCAGAAGTCTTCTTTTGCATCAGGACCCGTTGCCTTGCTGCCCCCACCCAGCAACCCATCCCCCCTCCCCCACTCTCTCCCCCCCCCCCCCGTGAGCGCATGTAGACATTCGCAACCCCCAAGGGCCACCGCAAGTCGAAGCCGTTCTACGATCATGTGCTCACATTCACCTACCTAGATGGCCGCATCTGGTTCAGAAACTACCAAGTATGTGTGCTTCCTTTCGGCTTGAGAAACTCCCTGTCGTGATGAGTGTAAACACCTCAGTGGAAAACAGTGACACGCCATTGGTGGTCCACCTCCTCCCATGTGTGATGTGTGTCAGATATGCATTCCTGGAGCAGAGGGGGCGGCCAGAATCGATGACATCACCATGGAGAAGATGTCACTGGTGGAGGTGGGTGCTGCACACACTGGTGTGGGGCGGTGTGGTGCAGTGTGGTGTGGTGTGGTGTGGTGCGGAGGTATGCACTTCACACGCATGCCTTGATGTGAAGTCAACCCCACAGTGGAGCCGAGGGGCGGCCAGAATTGATGATGTCACCATGGAGAAGATGTCACTGGTGGAGGTGGGCGCAGTGACATATGGGTGTGGTGTGGTCTGGTCTGGTCTGGTGTGGTCTGGTCTGGTGTGGTGTGGTGTCATGTGGTGTGGTGTGGTGTGGCACGGTGCCATCCCTATGGGTGCCAGGGTCACCAGTTTAGGCACTGTTATTATTGCCGTTGTCGGAACAGTATTCGAATAGTTGTTTGTGAGGATTACGTTGTGTGTGGGTCATCTGCACGTTTGCAAGCCGGGGTTCCTTTCGTGTACCCTGAATGGAATTGGATACCTTGTCTAGAATTCGGTCCGGTAGTGATAGTCTATTTCATGAGGAGCTTTCACCTCATTTGGGACTCTTTCTCCTTGCCTCCGTTTTTCCGTCTTCCCTGTTCCATGCAGGTGGGACCTCGCTTCTGTCTAAACCCCATTCGGGTGTTCGCTGGCGCGTTCGGAGGGCCAACTCTTTTTGAGAATCCAAGTTACATCTCACCAAATAAGGTGTGTATAAATCTGGATGACGCAACATGAGCATTATTGTTTGCATGTTGATCATACTCGATCCGCCTATGTTTTGTGACACACATCCATCACGTTCATTGGGCCGTCTCCGCTGTTGCCCTGTCAGATTCGTATCAATGAGAAGAAGAAACACGGAGAGGAGTATCGGGAGAAGGTGCATGAGAGGCACTCAAGGGAGACCTACAAGGTGGTGAATGCGCTTCCTGTGGAAGATTTGGCTCACGTCTGGGATGGGAAGGAGGATGGGGACGAGGATGGAGAGGAGTGACTAGCAGATGTGAGGCTGTGACAATTGATATTAAAACAATAGTACCGTACCGTAGGTTTTGTTTGTCTATCATGTTTGAAGCATGCATAATGTAGTTAGCTATTTGCAAATGTACACCTGCCACTTTGAGGACGTCGCTAGGGGCACAGAAAATTGCATACCGTCCACTCCAGGGCTAATTTTATCAGTGTAAATCACCCTGATACCCTGATAATCAGGGTAATTTTTGATGGTCACACTGATGGCCTAGGGTTTTTTTTTTTAGAGATAGGTTTACCCTGATGTGTCAGAATTTTTGTGTAAGGCACGCTGATGCCCAAGGGTTCCCGAATCCCGTAACGGGTTTTACCCTGTACCGAGTACCCTTCCCCCCCCCTCCCCCCAGTACACCCACCCCTCCTTTCCCGTAACCTGGGATTCCCGAAAGGCAACTGTCGAAGCCGGAATTTCGCCCTTGACAACTCATGTGCTGGCACACAGTGGGCCACCATTGGTCAATTTTACTGTTTCGTTGTAGGCAGCGCCACCGACGCAACTCTGACTGTTTGTCTGGCATGACAACAAGGCCGGGTTAGCAGGAAACCTGGCTGACTGTAGCAGAAAGTCGGTGCCCACTAGCCCACTGGGCACCGCGTTCCTTGCACGACTGTGGCTGGTTCTGCAGTTCGTTTGCGTGCACGTTAGGAAACTGAGGCGAGAACGGACCGGGGGCATGAACACGTTTGAGGTTTCACCTTGCAAGACCAGAGCACTCACGCTCAGTAGGGATTCGTAGGCGTTTCTTCTGTTACACACGAGGAGCCATGGCTCCTGTAGGGGACGACGATGGTGAAGCTGCTGACGAGCCACCGAAGGATGCGCCCGCGCGAACAGGCCTGGATTTCCTGCGAGCGCTGCATGCAAACCCTCCGCCTGTAGGCACTGCAGGCCCGTCTTCTTGCAGCAATGAGAAAGAGCAAACAGCATGCCCGACTGCTTCGAATGCCGTCGCGCCGGACAGTGCTCCCGCCACTGTCAGCGTGACAGAGGTCGGTGAGTCATCGTCTGCAGCCTCGAAGAAGAGGCGTCGCTTCGCGCAAGCCGTTCTACCGTATGGCACGCCCCCTGCGAAACCGACTCCGCCTCCAGCTCCTGTCCAAGCTCCGAAGCGCGTGACCCCTGAACTCACCGCCGCCGAGAAGGCTGAGGAGAGATTTCTGAAGGCGCAGCAGCTATACATCACGAAGTGGCTGCCGAAGTTTGACTGGCTGCTGCTTGACAAGAACGAGGAGGGCCTGCCCATTCTGCGATGCAGCATTTGCGTGGAACATGGGAAAGACGACGCGAAGTTTGGACGGAACGGAGTGGGGGGACGCGATCTGCAGATCGGATCGATGCGCTGTCACGAGCTGAGCGGCCGCCACGACGAAGCGATGAAGCAGCAGCAGACACTCATGGCGGAGATTGAAAAACAGAAGCGCATGGACGATTTTGCCAACACCGACAAGGAGGGCGCGCGGCTTACTCGTCTCATGCGCGGCGTGATCTGCGACCATGACGCACCGATCGCGATGTTCCCGAAGCTGATAGGCTTCCTCGCAGAGGAGGGAGTCGCCGACATCCCACTTCAGTCCTATGGCGTGTACATCACACAGTACGTGCATGCTATTATGTTTTAAATGTCAGGGCTGCATCTTATGTCGTAACGAGTCCTTCTGGATCTAATACCATACTCTCGTCTTGCGGCAGGTACGGATTCAACGAAATGGCGTCGGCCATGGCTAAGTACCAGAAAACTCAGCAGCTGCAGCATCTTCTCGGTTCACCGTTCGTCGGCCTTACCTGCGACGAGAGGTGCTCGTGGAAAACACTTGATTGTGTTTGCCACGTTCCTCAAGCATGGCGTGCCCGCCACGGAATTTCTGGCGCTGCTGACGGTGCACAAATGCGACGCGTGGACTTGAGTCGATTGGAGTGGACATCAAGCGGGTGTCTGGCATCAGCACCGACGGAGCTTCTGTGATGACGGGGGACAAGAGCGGCTTGGTTAGCCGCTTGCAAGAGCGCGTGCCGCATCTCGTCGGATGTCACTGCGTAGCACATCGGTAAGCAGGTATCTGGCATCGGTAACACATCATGCGATAAATTATACCCATTCATAATGCGTAACTAATCTACCTTCTTGATGTTCTGCAGTGAAGCGCTAGTGGTAAAGGATGCTGCGAAGGCCTTCCCCGACCTCAACATGATCGACGCCGCTGTGCGAGCTGTGGGCGAGATTACACAAGACAAACCTCGAACACCAAGGACTGTTCAACGTCAGATGGCTATCGCGGGGAGACGCTATAGCGCGGCTATGCAGAGTTTTCGGGGCGGCAATCGTCATGATTGTGGAGTACGGGCACAAGATTGCTGCAACAATGCAAACGTTCAAATTCCACTTCTGTTTGTACTTCCTCGCAGATATTCTTGCCGTTCTGAACTCGCTCAACCGCTTCTTCCAGCACCGCAAGGCAAGTATTTTCACAAACATGTTTAAGTTTGGTAATACTAAAATTTGTTCTGTCTAACCTTTGCGACGTGCCCGGTGTTTGGCAGGTGGACATCACGCAAGTGGCCAAAGAAGGTGACCACACGATCACCATCATCACGCACCGATGCATCCAGTACGGCGAGACCTTTGGCGGCGGGGTCAGCAAGCTGTTGTCCAAGTTCATCAAAGAGCATGGAGGTGACAACAGGACTGTGGTGGTTGAAGGGATTGACGCGGAGGGGCGGCAAACATCACACAAGTTCGAGCTGAGCGAGACACCCATCAAGAAACACAAGTTTGGGGGCACGCTTGCTGACTGCGAGAAGCTGTGCTCGGGTTTCGCGAAGGAGATTGTCGCACGAATGAAGTACCGCATGTGGGACTTGCAGCAGTTGGGCGGCGCGAAGCTGTTTCAAGTTGAATCGTGGCCATCCAGAGAGGACCAGCGCGATTTGAAGACCCTCGAGTGGCTAACAGCAAACGATGAGCTGTTTGGCGGCTTGCTTCCAGGTGAGGTTAGATTTCTCACGTGAGATTGATCCGATTTGTACGTTGCATGTTACAATATATACCAGTCTCTGACAACCACCCGCAACTACTTCCCCCGCCCCAAACCACCTCCCCGTCAGGATTCGATTTCAAGGCGGCGAAGAAGGAGCTGAGGAGTTTCTGTCACATCATGTCACGCCATCACGCGGGGGAAGATTTCCATCAGGGCCTTCAAAGCATGTTATCCAAACCTGATGACACTCTGGCAGGCCCTCGCTGTGCTGCCACTGAGCACAGTGGAGTGTGAGAGAGGGTTCAGTCGCCAGAACATCATCAAGAGCTGGATGCGCACCTCCCTTTGCGACGCGCGCCTTGGTGACCTCATGACGTTGCACATGCTCAAGTACCCATACGTCTGGCCAGACGTGGTGGACATCTGGCGCAAGCAGAAAACCCGACGCCCGGCGAAATCAGTTGCGCATGCGACACTCGAGCTGAGGAAGGGGAAACAGAAAGCACCAGAGCCAAAAGAGGAGAGTGACCACGATGAACACCCTTGTGGCATGTCTGATGATGATGACTAAAATCTGTATTGAGTGCAACGTTAAAAATTAGGTAATAGGGTTTTATTTTACGTACACTGATGTGACAGGGTATTTTTTTTTGAAAAATTGGTTAACCCTGATGGCAAGGATTTTTTACAAGGGGTCACACTGATAATCAGGTTTTTGAGCTGCTGGTACACTGATCCCAAGGGTTGGTCAGATCCAAAAATTTGCCCTGGTCCTCTCTGCTCGAGGTGCTCATTTTGCTTTAGCCCACCCTGCCATACTAGTGGATGCTGGGTGTTTCTCAAACCAGCCGTGTTTCTCATTTTGATTAATTTTTCACTGTCATGAAACCTCGGGACAGCAAGCCCTCAGATTCACTTTTAGGGACGTTGATGCATCAGGGTCCCTGTGAAAAAAATCCTGAATTTTCAGGGTTCCTAAAAAAAAAAAAGCATGAATTTTCAGGGTTTCTAAAAACATAAGCCTGATGTTACAATCATATTAAGAGGTCTTGTGAGGTATGAGACATGACGGCTAAACATACGAACCGGAGACCTTTCTACTCGGTCGCAATTTCGCTGACCACTGAGACAGTACATCCTGTCACCAATGTCTGTCTTTAAAGGTTTGTACTTTTAATCTGGAAAAGTTGGTAAACTGAATCTCTCGGGTGTTTTACGGGACGGATTCGGAATGTGCATTCAGTGTACACTTCGATAGAAGACTGAAAAATCAGTGTTAGCTATGGAATAAAGGCTGGAAAAATCCGTGTCATCTCAACACTGAATAATCAGTGTAGGTACACAAAACTAGGCTGAAAATCAGGAATTTCAGGGAAAAATTCCTGATATCGTAGGGCCTGCAGGACAGTATGATTACGGTCGAGTTTGTTCGGTAAATAAATGACCTAGAAAACATGGTTAAAACAAAATATTTAAAAATCGATGCCCCTCCAACCAGGGCCCGTGCTAGGTTTTGGGGCACCCTGAGCCCTCAGGGCACTTTTCTAGAATCTTAAAAAATGCCCTGATTTGTCAGGGCAAATTCTCAAAGCCTTCCTGTATGTTCAGGGCATGTGCAAAAATCAATACTGACCTGTCAGGGCAAAAACAACAGTGTTCAGGGTTCAGATTTTAGTAGCACACAGACAGACCAGACCAGACTCTGCTGAGCAGAGCAACAGAGCAGAGCAGAGCAGCACACACATATAGTCGGTGTTTTACTACTCAATTAACTCCTACACCACCTCTTACCCCTCCTCCACCTCATCATCGCTGCTGCTACTAAACCCACTGTCGCTGCTGCTGCCGCTGCCATGTTCAGAATCTGCTTCTTGCCCGTCCTCCAACACATTCCCCTTCCCCGCCTTCTCCTGCTTCTCCCTTTTCTTTATAGGCCTCCTCTTCTTGCTGCTGCGCCACAAATCCACAACTTTACCCCATTCCATGTCATACTCAACCAGGCTCAGGCACATCAAGTCACTGAGCCTGGCATCACAGAGGCTTGTCCTCTGCCAGGACTTAATCACGTTCTGGCGGCTAAAGCCGCGCTCACACTCGACGGTGCTGAGCGGCAGGACAGCCACCGCTGTCCAGAGGCGGACGAGGTTGGGGTAGCTCCGCTCCCAGTCCTTCGTTCGCAGCATGGCCGCCAGTCCGCGTTGAAAGGTGCGCTCGCCTCGGGGAGCGCCAGCAAGGACAGGGACGAATGTCCTCAGTTCCTTCTTGGCAGCACGCTTGTCCACACCTGCCACGCATTACACACATAACAGTGACAGAACAAGGAATTTTCTGGTTATGCACAGAGAAGGTACAGAAAACGGAGTTTCGTGGTGATGCACAGAGCAGGGACAGAAAAAGTCAGATCGCTGGTTACACACAATACAGGGACATACCAAGGCAGAGTGTGGGCATAGGACAGAATGGGTTAAGGCATAGGAGCTTGTGCTTACCCGGGAGAATGTCTGCTCGCTCGTGGGCATGGAATAAGTCGACGAGAGTCTCGAAGTGCTCGAGGCACTCCTCAGCGCGTCCCTCCTTGTCTTCAGGGTAGGTGTCTGGCATAACAATTCGGACACCGTTCCGGCTTTTGAGATCCCCCAGCCTCTTCTGGAGGTGGGTAAGCGTCGACTTGGCGTGGCGGCGGCAGACATCGAGGCACGACTGCAAGTCATTCGGTGTCTTGCTGTAGCCCGTCAATACCTCCTCGTGCAGCTCAAAGGTATGTTGTCGCTTCTCCCCCTCCTTGTCCACACCTGCCACAGTGATTTTCAGAGACTCACTGAGCCTGGCTAGGAAGGCCTCGAGATGTAGCTGTGGGCCGCCACCGAAGTCATCGCCGCACTCAATGTAGCGCGTACGGATGGTGATCAGGGTGCGGCGCACCGATGTTATGTCGACCCGCAACATGACAAGGAACAGTTTCAACAAGGACCGTACAAACCCCCGTGCTAAGGGTTTCGGCCTTACAGAGGCTACTCACCTCCCGCTTCTGAAACTCCAGGTTGAGGCTGTTGAGGATGTTGAGCATGTCGGCGAGGTAATACAGATACACATTGAACTTCACTGAAGTTACAATGTGGTAGAAGTCGTCATCCCACTCCCAGAGGAGCACGATGACGGCAGGGAGCACACGCACCAAGCGTGTGATGGCATCGCCGCGGCTCAGCCAACGGACTGAGTCAATCCCCTGCAGTTCAAGTTTTGTCTTGCAGAACACCTCCTGCAGCTCTTGGAACTCGTTGTGAGAGGGCTACGACCTTCCCAGGTATTCCGCGAGTTCCTTCCGTACATAGTCGATTAGGCCCAGCTCACGGTCTGCAGTGGCGACGTTCTTGGCGGCCAGCGCCTCTCTGCACGACATGATGTGGGCACGAGAGAAGGGGAGGTTTGGTTTAAGTACAGAGGAGTTGCATCGACTGTTTTTGCGGGCCGTTGCTGCCCGTCCACAAGGAGACTATGGAGCAGATCACCGTCATGTCTAGAGCAGGGAGGGAGGGAGGGGGGGGAGAGGAAAGTATGGGGAAAACAGAATGGGTGGGGAATGGCATGAGCTTTAGATCATGTGAGCGCCTGCCCGCCCTACACTTTCAACGCAACGTGATGGGCATCTAGATGCAACACACACAGGCAATAAGTATTACTCACCGATGTGTAACACAATGGCTGGAGAAGAGGTGCGGGACCATTACACGCAGCCGAGCCACCAGGCCGATTGTGCTACCCATCATCGCACCTGCGCCATCCGTGCTAATCCCGGCCACCCTGTTCATGTCGATTCCAAGAGAGTCAAGGAGGGTCAGGAACAGGGAAAGCAAGGAAGCGCCATCGCATTTCTCCACCGTCAGTAGACCGATGAACTCCGTGACTACGCGAGAGTCACGGAGAAACGTGGCAAACACGATCTGGTGTTTGCCATGCACACGATCTGTACTCTCGTCACAAGTTAGTCCGATGAATGGACTAGACTGCAACCAGACATGCTGACGAGCACGGAGATATGCTGCAGTGCTTGCGATGAGCTCGACAAACCCATATCTGCATCCAAGGAAAGAAGGTAATGAGGGTTAGCAACAGTGGGATAGTTGTGAGCAACCTCCGTACTAAGTTTCTGAGTATAGCAGCTACTGTTGAATAACGGCTCACCTGGTGTAATAAGCACTGTAGCCATTCTTGGGGAAGCCTGGTGTCTGTCGCTCTGCAAGGTGCCGAACTAGTTGAACCCACATCTCAATCGGTGCGTCACATTTGCAGATGAACAGCAGGGTCTCCAGCAGAGCGATGACCCTTACACGCTGGATGTCTCCAGCCGTTGGGCAGTCGATGATGCGCTGCTGCTTCTCAGCCGCCTTGTCCGCCTGGGCCTGTCTCTTGACGGACCTTTTGTGCTTCCTGGAGCTTTGATGCGTGCGGAACGCCTGGGTTTGGACATCGACGGCACCTTCACCAGCAGCGCCGTAGTTTGTGCCGTGTCCTGCGTGCTTGATACACAAAGTGCACCTCACTGATGGGAAACCGAAAGAGGTTTGACAAAGCACGAGCCACGGGAAATCAGTTGCCCATTCCTGTTTGTACTTCATAAGCGCCTGCTGGTATTTATCCTCTGCCTCATCGCGCAGTTCCTCGGTGGACGAAGTTGCTGCAGGAACGACCGATGGTCCTGGTAAAGCTGGCGCTAAGCGGACACGAGCGGTGGGTTCCGTGGGACTATCGCGAGAGAATGACAAGCGCGACTGTTTGTGATTGGTCGCTCTTAACTTAGCAGTAGCGGCAGGGCAGATGCGTGTCGCACCAGGTGGTACAACGTTGGTGCCGTTCGTACTAGCATAGGCGGGTGTGACTGCGGGAGTTCGAGATGAACCAGCTGCAGGTGAACCTGTTGGTAAGGTGGACACAACTCTAACCGGACGCAAGAAATCTAATCCGGTTAGACCCCATGATTCTGGCGCCGCGCCATCGTCCTCGTTTGCCAACATCCAGCCGAGCTTCACTACTGGTGCTGCTCCTACTCTAACAGCAACACTGGAAGGGTATTCGATGGAGTGCTGAATGCTTGCGAGAGAGACCCAGCTAGTGCTAGCCTGGCACAGGACGAGTTGCCTTGGTGGTGGGTGATAGGTTTGCGGGGGATCGGAGATCGTGCGAAGGCGGGAAACATACACGGGGGAAAATTACCACGGAGACAAAAATCCTCGGGGAAAAAATTTCCCCCAAAACGGGACCCCCCCCCCCCCCCCCCCCAAAAAAACGCGTCAGGGCAGGCCTCGACATTCATCCTGACGCTACAGGGAAGAACACTACGGCCATCCTGAATGTTCAGGTCATTTCAGAAAAAAACATCCTGTGACCTCAGGGTTAAAATTGAAACTATTCTGAAATGACAGGGTAAATACATAATTGCATCATAAATTCAGGGTAATCAGGATGTTTTGCCCTGATAACGTGGGCCCTGCCTCCAACCTCTCTTTCGCCCAGCATGGGGTCGAAGAAATGAAAGTTTCAACAAGCATTTGAGAGGACCGACGACAGGCAACCTCTTATGTGAGGTCAACCCAACCCAAGCCTCTTATGAGTGCTCCTCAACCCAAGACTGAATGATTTCCTGGTCCATTCCACCAACGAAGGTACGGATAGCTTCCCATCCTTGAAACACACAATCGAAGGCGTATAATGTGCTCCATGCTTCGGGTCGAAGCTTGGAAACTCATCCGTGTCCACCGAGTAGAAATTGACCTCTCCACCGCTATCTTGGATGTTGCTCGCGACATTGCCGATGATCTGACCAAGCTTGTCGGATTCCGTGCAACCCGGCTTGAAAAAGCCAACCATGAGATGCTGGAAGCTGCCTTCCGACACCGGATCCACAAATGTCATCACTGTAATCTGATTTGGAAAACGAAATGGCTACGCGCGGATCAAGTGCAGAGCAATGCTGAGACAGAAGAGAGAAGTAAGGCCTTCACTTCAGTCCGTCACAGAAAGCTCGCAGTTGTACTGTATCTGAACGATGCGGTGGTCAGCACGAATGGGTGGGAACGCGATTGCAGTTTGTTCATAACATTGTAAAGCGTGTAACATCTGAAAACTAGCCCATTCGAACCAGGACATCGTTCGAAACTCGGTGTGGTGACACTTTTCGCGAGGCTTCGCGAGAGTCTATGTCATGGGTCCTGCGATGTCGCCATCGTGTGGACGTTGGTTGGAACATCTGGCGTTACCATAATACCCCGAATATAAGCGCAGGTGCGCTTATAATAAATCGGTGCTTTTTAGGGGGGTGCGTTTCTATTTGAGTCGTTTTTATGAGCGCATGCGCCTATAATAGGGAAAAAATGAAATTCACTTTTAAACATCCCAAACTGAAGCCCGCAATAAGGCGAATCCAGCCGACCATGCAACAAGTGGGATCGTGCATGGGTTTCAGGCAAAAACAGCTGCGGTTTGGTTTCCCACCGCACAGTTTTGTCTAGAACCATCGAACGTGACAGCAGTGACGAGGATGTTGCCGTGCGGCCCAATCACAGCCGCATGCGCTGCATGGCATCAACCATCTCGAAGGTTGGGGAAGATTCCCTGCCAGCGCAGCGTAGATGCTGCCACGCAGGTTCCTCTACGGGGGTAGGCGGGGGTTTCCCGCCTGTCATTGACGAGGACCCCGAGCCGCCAACCCTACGGGGTCACCGTCGTTGCCCATTTGTGCAACTTCAGTTTCATTTTTCTTCATTCAGTTTCCAATCTAGCCCGCCTGGCTGGCGAAGCCATGGCGGAATTCAGCGGGACGCACTTCCTCTTCAAGAAGAAACCACATCGCCCGTGGCGACTTACCGAGGACGGCTGGTACACGCGTGAGCCAATAGCGCCTCTAGTGCCTCCTGCACCCCCTGCACTGTCAGAAACTAACAAGCAGGAATGGTTAGAAACAGAAAGAGGGATTGCACTAACAGCAGATAGGATACATATAGCAAACCCTAATTTGGGCTGTACTCACTATAGAGTACCCCACTGCAGACTAGACAATTAGTGCATTATGACACACCCCCATAGGCAAAGTGGGGTATGATCAGCACAGCAAGCAGTCGCATAAGAAGTTCACAAGCACAAGCAAAGCTAGAGGCAGTCACAGAGGGCAAGTGAGGAGGAGGAGGGACTGTGAGAGGAGAGGAGATTGGAGGCGGCGGCTGAAGCTGCTGGCACACGGGCTACTGGAGCAACTGGCACACTGGCTACCGGACACAACCAAGGGTATCCGGACTACTGGAGTAACTGGTTCCGCGGCTACGACGAGCGGCTGGAGCAACGGACCCACGGGCGACTGGCGCAACGGGCTCGCTGGCTACCGGACACAAGCAAGGGTATCCGGACTACTGGCGCTGCTGGCTCCACAACGGCCACCTCTGATCAACCTCCCCTACTGTCGCAGACCCCCTTTCACACACACCCCTATGCACCCCTAGCTCCACTCCCACGGCACCCCCCAAGTGCCAATCCCACGGCAACCCCCTAGTGCCACTCCCTCCACCCCCCTCAGCGGTAGCTGCAGCAGTGGGAGACGGAGGAGGAGGAGGAGCAGGGGACGGCTCACACACCCGCCACCCCCATACCCGCCACCCCCATACCCCCAACGCAGGCGGCGGGCGCGCGGCGCTGGGCAGATACGCGGGCAGCAGCTGGGGCGGCGTGCGAGCGGAAGCGGGGCGGCGTGCGGGTCCCTGGGGTGCTGCGACGGGCGACGGGCAGGGCGGCGCGCGGGCCCCCAGGGCACCGCGACGGGCGACGGGAGGGGGCGACGCGCGGGCCCCCAGGGCGCCGCGACGGGCGACGGGAGGGGACAGCACGCGGGCCCCTTGGGTGCTGCAACGGGCGACGGGCAGGGTGGCGCGCGGGCCCCTAGGGCGCCGCGACAGGCGACGGGAGGGGGGCGATGCGCGGGCCCCCAGGGCGCCGCAACGGGCGACGGGAGGGGACAGCGCGCGGGCCCCTGGGGTGCCGCCCCGGGCACGCGGCGGGAAGAAAAAACGCAGCGCGCACCGGGCGCGCGGCAGGCAGAAAACGTCGCGCGCCCCGGGCGCGCGACAGGCAGGACATCAACGGAAGCAGGTGGGCCCACAGGCCAGGAGCGTTCTCGCTCGGATAGCATGACGAGAAACGCTAGAAGAAAGTTAGAAACAGAAAGAGGGGTTGCACTAGCAGCAGATAGGATACATATAGCAAACCCTAATTTGGGCTGTACTCACTATAGAGTACCCCACTGCAGACAACTATAGCATTCTGACATGCACCTCCTGCTCCGCCTGCTCCTCCTGCACCTCCTGCTCCTCCTGTTCCTCCCGCTCCTCCGAATCTGCCTGTTCCTGGTACGAATAGTTCTCATCAACGGCCCGTGCTCCAGCTGTATTTACCAGCCACTTTTGACGAGTGGATGTCTGAACCGGACACACCCAAGGCTCCCGATGTGGTCATCCAGACTCCGCCGTCTGCACCACGGTGGGGAAATCCTGAAGCCTGCACGTGGGACGAGTCGGCTGTGGGCGCTGACGATGACGTGGCCGCCGATAAACAAAACACCGGAGACGGTGACGGCGACGGCGGAGTCGACAGTGGAGGCGACGGTGGAGGCGACGGTGAAGAGGGCACCGAGGAGGACGTGTTCCCAGATCGTGATCCAACTGCCACGGACGATGACGGTGTGGAATCTTGGTGTCGCGATGCACCACGCGAGAAGATGCCGATACCAACGTATCCGCCGATTGAACATAATAATTTGACACACCCCCATAGGCAAAGTGGGGGAGAACAAGGGGTCACAAAACCAGTCAAGAAAAGCAAAGCAAGCTCAGGGTGGATCACAAAGTCACCACACACTCTGAGCACAAGCAAATGGCCACAAGGCCAGTTCACATGCAGAGTTATATAAATGGGAACAAGCTGTAGAGTGATCACAACCTAGCAAGTGTAAGCATGCAGGTATACGTATATAGATCACACTACAATCAAAGTCACGAAGTGAGAAAGTGAGGCAAAGTAGGCACAAGGCCTAAAACAGTACAGAAATGCTGATGATCACCAGGCTGAAGTGCCTTGGTGAATATATCAGCAGTGTTGGCCCGAGTGGCCACGTAAGCAAGACAAAGCTGACCACGCTGCTGCAACTCTTGAGCAAGGAAGTAACGCAGAGCGATGTGCTTCGTCCTGTGCTCCAGTCTGTGCTCCTGACACAAGGCAATCATGGCCTTGTTGTCTACGTACAGAACTGGAGGAGAACTAGGCTGCTCTCCCAAGTCGGTCAGCAGGTAGGTGAGCCAACGTAACTCCTGTGCAGCCATGGCCCCTGCGTAGATCTCAGCCTCACAACTGGAACTGAGAACAGAAGACGAGCGGGTAGACCGCCAAGAAACAGAACCGGAGCCAAGGCTGAAGGTGTAACCTTGTGACGACCGCTGCGTAGCCAAGTCGTCAACCCAAGACGCGTCTGCGTGACCAGTGAGGACCACTCGACCCCGTCCTCCAAGGACGAGCCTAGTGCACGACGTACTGCACAAGTAGCGCAACACCCTCTTAGCGGCCTCCCAGTGCTCTGGTCGGTGTCTCCCGGGCGCAACGTAGCGTGCCAGGATGCTAAGAGGGTAGGCAAGGTCAGGTCGAGTGCAGGTCATCAGGGACATCAGGCAGCCCACAAGCTCGGATACGGGCCACTCGGCTCTATGGACTCGTCCGAAGGTGGAGCTGAGAGCGAGTGGACTGTGGCGAGGAGTACTGGAAGCGGAAGCGCTGAACGACCTGGTGCACCATGTGTGACTGAGTCAAGGTGATGGTGCGCCATGCTCTGTCCCGGGTGATCCGCAAGCCAAGATAGCTGCGCAGCTCACCCAGGTCTGTGCACGTGTGTCTCTTCTGCAGCTCCGACTTCACTAGGGCGAGAGCCTCAGTGTCAGCAGTGGCAAAAACCAAGTCGTCGACGTACACGAGGATGTAGAACGGCGGCAACGAAGTGTCGGTGCGCAGAAACAGCGACGGGTCAGCAGTGGAAGGAGCAAACCCAAGAGCCGCAAGTGTCGTCCTCAGTGTGTCGTGCCATTCACGAGGCGCCTGGCGGAGACCGTAGACTGGCTGCCGGAGGCTCCACTGGGTACCAGCAGGAAACGACCCAGTGAAGCCAGGTGGGCGGCGAAGCCAGATCTCCTCGTGTAGGCTGCCCTGTAAGAAAGCTGTGCTGAAGTCAAGAGAGTGAAGCTCGTAGCCACGCTGAGCAGCGACGTGCAGCAACACCCGAAGAGTGGTCATCTTCGGGGTAGGGGAGAAGGTCTGGAAGAAGTCAACTCCTTGTCGCTGACTGAAGCCTTGTGCAACGTAACGAGCCTTGAAGATAGGCGGAGAACCCGGCGGCCGCTTCACTAAAGCCTAATAGTTTCAGCTTTTGTCATGTGCAAATGTTGTTTTGTTTGAACATTGAGTGAGGCAACCTTACCTCTCCACTGAGTGGCAAATTCAGATCAGAAAGGAACGTGCAAGAACTGGGCCCCCTGAGGGGTCAGCCAGTCTCACAGCAACATGTGCAGGGAGTGGTGTGACTATGGTACTGTCGCAAAAGAAACAGCGGGAAGCACCTGAGTCAAGCGTGAAGGTGTGCAAGGCCTCAGCAGGCACAGTACCAGGGAGAACAGACTCACTAGCACCTAGAGCAGCAGCCTCTATACCTGGGTCGGGCGGCATAGACAGGTAACAGTCACCCTCAGCACTAACAGTCAAAGCATACATGGCAGCAAGGATAGCATCATAGTCAAGAGCAAAGATATCCACACCCTGCCTAAGTAGCTCTAGCCAACGAGGGAGCTCAGTCGCGTCGGGAAACTCTGCGCGCCAAGCGTCGTCAAGACGGGAGAAGCAGCGTGACTGTGTATGACCAACCTTCCAGTATGTCTGACCAGCTCGGTTACCTGTGCGAATGACGTACTGGCAGCGAACACTACCCCCAAACACCCCACGCTGAGCAAACCACTCAAGAAGCTCCTGAGGCGAAGGGGTCTCACGCGGACGCTGCTGCTGCTGTCTCTGACCACCTCCAAAACCTCCCCTCTGACCGGTTCCACCCCGGCCGCCACCACCGCAGCCGCCACCACTCCCACTGCCGCCACCAATGCCGCACTGCCGCCACCACTGCCGCCACCAACGCCTCCACCCCCATCACCACTCCCTCCGACATCACCGCCACCTCCACCGCCTCCACCGCCTCCACCACCGCCTCCACCGCTACCACCCCCACCACCCTTGCCTCCCTTGCCCTTGCCGCTGCGGCGCCTCCCACTAGGAGCAGACGCAGCCCCGACCTCCTCAGCACCAAGGAAGTCAACAGCAACAGCAGCAGCGTAGGAGGGGGCAAGGGGTGAGGGGGAACACCCCTCAAAGAAGGGAGTGCGAGGAGTGCCACGAGCAGCACCTACAGCGACTATGCTAGCCTCAGCTGCAAGGAGGTGCTTCTCGAGCAGGTCGACAGTGAGGTCTGTGGGGTCCATGGCGAGAAAGAGGTCCCTAACTACGCTAAAAGAGTCAGGGAGGCGGGTGACTATGAAATAGAGAGCGATGTACATGGGGGGAGGCTTCTTGTCTAGAAACTTGGTGGGAAGCGCAACGCAGTAGCGAGTGTCACTGGTGCGGAGGTGGGTGACTAGGCCGTCGACTGTGGCAAAGGCGGACAGCTCGGGAAAAAGGTAGGGCAGTATAAGGCGGCCGAGGGTCGACCTCGCGCCAATGCTGGTCGCTCCTCACCGTGAGGCCGCTGCCCAGCTTGCTGCAGGCGAAGGCGGTGTCCAGCTTCATAGTCGTCGCCGCGAACTGCAGTGAGCCGACCTTCGGTCGGTACTCCTCTTCTTTGTGCTCCTGAGCCTCCTTGGCGTCTTCGAGATGCGCCCTGTCTACTCCTCGTCGAGGAAGCGCCTTTGCAGCTTGCCTACGTAGCTCTACTGGTGCACCCATAGCTTCGTCGCTGTCCTGTCGCGCACTGTACTTCACGACCGGCGAGATCTCGCGCAGCTCGAAGGCGGCCTTCAGCAACTCCTTCAGCTCCCTCCGCATCATGGTGCTGCTGCTGGCAGCGAGCAGGTCGTCGACGTAGACCAGCACCCAGCAGATCACTCTGTCATCGCCGACCTTGAAGTACAACGCCCCATGAACCTGGCTCTTCTTCCAGTCGGTGCTAGTTAGCACGTCGTTGAGCGCCTTGTACCACAACAGCGGCGACTGCTTTAGCCAGTAGAGGCTGTTTAGCAGCTTGCACACCCGGCCGGTTCTGTCATCGTAGTAGTTCGTGTGGTACATGTGCAACACCCTGTCGAGCTTGCTCTGGAGGAAGGCGTCATGTCGAGCTGCATCAGGTTCAGGTTCAGGACTTCGACGATGCTGAGCAAAATCCTCAGCGTGACCTAGCTCCCGACCGGCGAGTACGTTTTGTCGTAGCCGGCGCCGTACATCTGCGTGAAGCCCTTCACGACCAGCCTCGCCTTCTCGCGCTCGACGGTGTCGTCGATGTGGTACCATCATTAGCACCCACTGGTTCTTCATGATGTTGACGCCGCGCAGACGCTCAACCGGCTCCCACATGCCATTGGCAATGAGGCTGTGGATCTCCTCATCCATGGCACCCTTCACCACCTTGCCTTTCCATCTCCCCAACGCCTCCTTCATCGTCATCATCGCGATGTCCCAACGGTGCTCCGGGTCGACGTGCATGTCGGGGTCGAGCTCAGGCAGGTCGACGTCGGCCTCTGCATCGTCGAGCAGCGTGATGAAAGTGGCTGGCGGCAGACAAGTGTCAAATCTCAGCTGCTCCGGCAGCTTCCGAGTTCGACCTGAGCGTCCAGCTCAGGCTTCTCAACCGGAACCTCCACAACATGCTGTCGGTGGACTCTTCCCTGCCGACAGCTCCCCTTCATCATCGACAACCTCGTTGTCAACGAGCTGCTTCACTTGCGTCGGCACCTCGACCCGCTCCTCCCCTCTCATCACCCCGCTCACCGACTTCTCCTTCATCGACAGCTCCCTTGTCGACTGCCTCATCGACAAGCTTGGCGTCACGTCGGCCGCTGGTGATGCCACTGGCTGGCGCCACAGGAGACGCCTCAAGGCTCCTCTCATCGCAAGTGGCCGACAACGGTGTCGACTTATTCAGGTCGGCGAGAAGGGGTGGAGCAGCAGGAACAAGAGAGGGAAGGGGTTGGACGTCCTTGACGTCCTCATCAGCAGGTTCACCGACTTCTGCGAGCAGCAGGAATGTCATCCTCGAGGTGTCCGTTGGCCTGCATCCGCCCCGACGATGGCCCGTAGGTCACCTTCCACACCTCCAACGAAAAAATTCGTAGAAGATCGCCTCCACCGCGGTGACGACCTTGTTGTCGGTGAGGTCGACGACCTCCCAGCCTTTGCTCTCCGGCGACACTCCTAGGTGAATGCCCCAGTGAACCTTCGGCGCTAGCTTCCCACCGCGCTACTGCTCGGGGACCATGAACTGCACTATGCGGCCCCACACTTGCGCTAGTGTGAGGTCAGGCTTCTTGCCTGTCAGCAGCTGGTACAGAGTCGTCCCCGGTGGCATTGTCGATCGCTCCAAGTAGTTGCACACCCAAACGGCCTGCCGCAAGGCGAGGTACCACCAGTGGTGCTGCACGCCCATGTGCAGCAGCATCATCCGCACCGACTCCACCACCGTCCGCATCTCCCGCTCCACCATGCCGTTTTGGTGCGGAGTGTATGGGCACATCAATTCGTGGACGATGCCCTTCCCGTCGACGAAGTTGGTGAATTCCTTTCCAAGGAATTTGCCGTCGTGGTCGGAGCGGAGCATCAGCACTAACTTCTTCGTCTTCCGTTCCACCACCAGCAGCCACTTCTCAAACACCCACAGAACGTCGCTCTTCTTAGCGACCGATTTCGCCCACACATAACAAGTGTGGTGGTCCTTCAGCAGGAGAAAGTTTAGGTTGCCGTCCTTGGCGGCCACCCAGAATGTCCCGCACAAGTCGATGTGCATGACAACCAATGCCTTTTCTGCGTGCGAGCCTTTGTCAGGGAAGGTTTGCTGCGTCAGCTTCCCACCAACGCACGAAACATATGGCAAGTCAGCTCCGGTCGACGGCTTGATGTCGAGGTCGGTGGCGATTACATGCTTCGCCGAACTCTTGATCGTGTCGATGCCGACATGCGCGAGCCTCACGTGCCACCGGTCGGGGGTCGACGTCGATGACGGCTTTGTCGAGCAGGGGCGAAGGTCAGTGCAGAGGACGTGGCCAGTGTAGCGTGCTCGACCGAGTAACTTGCCTGTACTTGACACGAGCAGCATCTCGTCACCGTTGTCCTGCAGCTTCACGCTTCTCTCTTGCAACTGGCCGGCTCACAGCAGGTTTGCCTGCACACCCGAAACGTAGAGCACGTCAAGGATGTGGACCTGCTTCTTGACCTCCCCTTGCAGAGTGACGGTGTCGCGATCCTCAACAGTCTGCAGAGCCCCGTTGAAGCCGCGCACATGATTCACATCACCGCTCGGTGCCATGTCAATAAAGACCTCTTTCGTCCCCATCAGGTGGTGTGAGCAGCCGCTGCTGTCAAGCAGCACCACCATCGGATTCGCTTGCACGGTGCCTGCGTCCGCCTTGAAGTCCTCCCCGGCTTCCAGTGCAAGCGAAAGTGTTGGCTCTACCACACCGACCATCGAGCACAAAGCCTCCCCGTCGCCTCGGCCCTTGCCGCTGGAGGAGTCAACGTTATTCGTCCATGACGTCTTCTTCAACGCCTGCTTCTCCTTGCACGACTTCTCATCTCGACGTGGATGACGATTGGTCGACCGTCCGCGACCTCCCTTGTTGTCGTCATCGTCGTTGTCGTCGTGGTCAGGACATTCGAAGGAGATGTGGTCGGGGTTGCCGCAGATCCAGCACTCCTGCTGTCGACCACCACCTCCACGACCCTTGTCACAAGTAGACATTGTCTGGTCGACGTCCTTCGTTGACGGCCCACCTCCGCTACCACCTCTGCTCGACTTACCGCACCGCCCCTTTCGGCTCCCCTGTTTCGCCATGGCAATATAGTTCGCCTGCGGAAGGAGCTCCGTGGACTTTTCAGCCTCCTGCATTGCCTCATCATTGATGATGTAGCTGGTGAGGGTGTCCTCGTTGAGCGACTCCCGATGCCGGGCATCACCAACATCCAGCGCATGAGATTGTAGTCGCTCAGGAGAGACCCTTGACGACGTGTGTGATGTACGACATCGATGAGTAGTCAACGCCCGCCATTCTCATGTCGGCAAGGATCCGTCGAGCACGGTTGCAGTAGTCCGTCGCCGACTCCTGCTCGCCCATCCTGAGGTGAGTCAGCTGCTCCTCCAGCTGGCCGATGTACAGGTCGTCCGTTGCCTGGTAGGTTAACAGGATGAACCACCATGCTTGGTGGCCGGCGTTGAGTAGATTTCGACACGGCTTAAGTGCAATCTGCACCATCGGTGAGCGGCACCTTGAGATGACCATGACGGTCAGCAGGTGAGAGGCACGAAATTCTGCCCGCAGCTCGACGTCGTTCGCGCCGGGCGTCAGCACATTGCCGTCGATGAACCCCATCAGCCTGGCGATCCCCAGTTGAGGCTCAATCACCTCCCTCTACGTGATGAGGTTCCGTCGACCTTGTAGTGGCGCAACGGTGATCTTCTCCAGCGAGAACTTACGGCGTATCCAAGTTCGGATCAGGAGTATTGTTCATGTCATCCGATATTCTAAGACGACCAATAGGGTGCATTTTAGCTACAGTACTAGAATACCATTGGTCGTCCAAGAATCTCGGATGACCCAAACAGTATTCTTCACCCAAAGTGGGAGACGCCCTTAATGTACCCATACGCTGGCGCGATCCCGCCCGCCGTCACATGCGTCGTCGACGTGGGCCTCCCACTACTTTGTAGAGGAGAGTGACGTCAATCGTCGACGTCGCCATGCAAGCTGCATGCGACCGCCGTAGACCACTGCACTCGCGCCTAGTTTCTGCCGACGTCGCTGTCGCTGGCCCTTACCACTCCTCTCTTCTTTGTGCCTTCGCTGCCACCGACTTGGTCACTACCGACGACCTCATTGTCGACGCTGCCATCGTTTTGTACTGGTTGAGGAGAAGCGGGTCGGGAAGGGTGATCCGTCACCCACTGTGCACGGATGCCCAAAACGACCACCTCCGAGGGGAGGGTCGGCCTGAACTTGCCACCCTCGTGGTGTCTCCTCGCATCAGCCAATCGTGCCTCTATATTATCCTCTACCACGCCGGGTCCTACCGGGACGAGCGTCATAGTCTGCACGAGCTACCGGCCTACGAACGACTTAGGTATGTGATATGTCGGCTGCTAATCTGAAGGTAAGCCTGCGGGGCCGTTCCACGGTCACCGCACCATGCGGAGATTCACTCTACAACGGTTAGAGCTATACTACGCGGAAGGCATGGATTCTAGGAGTGATCGTATCATTTTTTAGTGTTCTCTAGCACTTGTGAGTTCATAAAGCAACTTGGCAAGAGTTTCACTAGGAAAAAGATGCATTTCAAAATGATTGCACAAGTAATGGCTAGAATGACTACATCAGAGCCTAGCAACCTAGCAGCTAGGCAGGTCGACCGCCAGCACAGCAAGGTCGACACCTGCTAGCATTGCGTAGAGGCACCACGCCAGCGCTGCGAGAGAGCGCATCACCAGCATAGCTAGTCTAAGGCTTGCCAACGCTGCACTAAGGCGGCTTGCCAACGCTGCACTAAGGCCGCTTGCCAATGTTGCAGCAGAGCGGTCTGTCAGCGTTGCAACCGCAGGTGATAGTAGCACAGGTGCGCATCCACTTTGCATGTGCGCGCCGACGGTCGAGCACATCCTCTATCGTGGCGCGGGTGCCAAGTCGGCCACGTGCCGACGATCGCGTTTGAAGAGCCACGTCAACTTCGGGATTCCATCCCCAGGTCGCCTTTGCCATCGCAGCCTCGACTACATTCGCGTGCCTCCGCAAAACCTCGTTGAGCAGGTTACTTGGTCGACCGGGTCGACCACCCAGTGTCCTGGTCGACAACCTCCATCACCGACCACCGCTTCGTTGAAGACCACCCTGGTCGACGGATTCCTTCATCAACCAGCTCGATCGTTCGCTGCCGTAAAAAAACCCCCGTCGACGGCCGCTCGCAAGTCCCGCGAATAAGTCGACGACTACCTCCGTTGAGCTTCCCGTCGAACTAGGCCGCCGGCTCTCGTCAACGGCGGCACCGCAGCTGTTGAAGCATGACGAGACTGTCAGAAATTGCCAACTAAGTACACTGCGAAAGCACTCTCTCCCCCCCCTTGAAGAAATGGGTAGACTCCCAAAGTGGTATAGTTGCACAGACGTAAAAACTCCAACCACCCTGACCACGGGGGCAGTCAAGAACGCCAAGTGTCATGAAGCGACAGCACATTCAAAGTGGCGAATCAGTTGGTGTAGCGCTTAAAAGCCTTCAGGGTAAACTCCGTCGATGTCCCTTGATTAATAGGTCGTTTTTGCAGGGACTCAGCAGCAGCTCGTCGAAGAATTTTCCGTGATGAACTTGTCTCGTTGTCGTGATGCGGAAACAATATCTGAAATTCCTCGAATGCTGCAATTTCTCCTGCTGGCAGCAGTTGCAATCCAACATTTGCTATTTGGCGGTGGCGCGAGCGTGCTGACAACCTGTCGGTGGTGGACCCCACTAAATGACTGTCCCAAAATTTTGTCGGTTGTAACTTCGGATCGTTGTTGGTGTGTCGTTAAATTGTTGCGGCGAATTTGCGAAGTCGTTGCAACGCGTTAGCGATAATCGACGAGAGAAGCGAATCACGTAACACACCCATTGTCACTCTTCAAAACTCCTTCAAAAACACATATTCAGGGTCATTTGACGTCAGCACATTCGGCAACCTTGTCGTGACTCACCGGCATTTATCGTGATTCTCCGAAAACTACCGGGCAGGGGCAAAAACAACTTCTGAACCCCCCCTGACCGCTGCAATATTTTTCTTCGAACTCGAACCGAAACTACAAATGACGTTGTTATCGTCGTCGGCTTTGTCGTTACCCGAGGACTTTCGGGCAGAGGCAAAAAAATTGTCCTTCCTCACCCCACCAATTGATGTTGCCGCTTAGTACCCTTGAACTGCTTTAGATTTTGCCGCAAAAAAAAAGTTTACCACGACAGTAAACGCGCGCTTAATCAAGCGTCGCTGCAACTCCGCCGTTCGCACGAAATTGTCAGACATCACCGCCGAACCCTTATAAAACTGATCCTCGGTACTTCCCGTAAATGTCGGTGCCGAAAACACTCGTATGTCTTGGTCACCTACAGGTTATCCCCCTTGAAGTACCGGTGTATCTAGCGTGCCCACCCGTCGCCATTTTTATCGCCTGTAGTTAACCACACTAGCTAACCACCAACAGGAGGCACTTTCTCATGTAGAACCCAGAACTATGGGTCTACCGGGACCAAATTTCACGTAACATAGCCCGCATCAAAGCCACAAATCTTGCCGTAGAACTTCCCTTGGTAACTTTGAAGTACGCCGCAAATGTTCTGGCGAGCAGGCGTTCACCCGTCTCCCTACGTTTTTTTTTTTTTTTTTTTTTTTTTTTTTCCCACCTCCCCACCTTCCGGACAATTTCGGCGAGCCACCGCTCAGCAGTCGCGTTTGTCGGATGAGGTATAATTCAGTGTTGCCCGTAGTAGGTCGTCTTCTCGCCTCCAGAAGCCGAAACCCGTTTCTCTCGCTGGACCCGTATTCTGTGCAACTCAGTATATTGTAGCCGGTAGAACCCCTGAAATTCGTGGGTCTAGACACTGCGCCGAATCGTTGTCCCGTCGGTATACTACCCTGAGTACGACACAGCTACCCTTGATCAGGGGGTGCTGTGCCACCTGAAGTGCAATGTCGGTTGCTGTTGTTGCTCCGAAATTTTAGCCGATCTTGTTGCAGGCGCAGAAGCAACCATGGCGATAGACAGTCTAGTCGTAGGCCGCTTATTCCGAACCTTTTGGTGGTTTGAAAAATAACCTCCGTCCCACACTGTGCCACTTCTGCTGAAAACGCCAACGACGTACTCTCCTGCAGCCATACCGGCTGCACCCTGGCGGGACGACGATTGACCCCCGTTTTGTTTCGGGCAGTCGTCACGTTGTCTCTCCTCGCCGTTGCAATTTCCGATGCAAATCACTATGTGCCTGGCCTGCCCGGCCAAATGTCGTTTCCCACGTGAAGCCACCCCAAATGTTCGAGCACAGTGTCAATAATCGCCACTAACTGAAGACCTCCAAAATTCTCGTGCGCAACGTGACGAAAAGCCTGACGTCACTTGCTGGACGCAACACTTCCGAAATTATCGCTTGCAGTAACGGCCACGTGACGACGCCAACTCGCACCACAGACGATGACTTCTGAAGACTTCGTGCATGTGCCGACGCAGGTCCGCTGACGCCAGCTGCCACATGCATTAGCTCTCCGAAATCTTTGGAACATGCAGCGAAAATTTCCTCACATTAAATGTGCGACAGCCACAGCTACCCACCACCCGGGGGGAGGGTCGACTCTCGAGGGCAAGGATCCGGCAGTGCCGAAGGAGTGCGTATTAATTTCATGGCCGCGAGGAGCAACTACCCGTTCTCCTGGCCGGCTACTGCGCTAGCACGCAGCTCCTGGACCCCACGACATCCTTCCTTGTCCCCCTCCCGAGGGGTATTACACTCTAAAAAGCGGGGTGAGCTAAAAAGTAGCTTTGATACCAAGTATTTTGAGTTGTACTAAACAGAGTGTGCAAAAGACTTTATAAAAATGATGTGATAACATACTGAGGGATTCATTGAAGGAACAAGCATTTATATCTTAGTAACTGAGAACAGCGGAATGGCTTGCATTGATTGAGTTGGGGTACAAGTACCTAACCCTAATTGTTTGTACCCCATATAGTATGACCCACTAAGGGCTATAACATTTGACACACCCCCATAGCCTAAGTGGGGAATGCCAAGTAACAGAACACAACCTAAGGTCACAAGACCAGTCACAAGCAAGCGAGAAAACAAAGCTCAGGGTGGATCTCAACGTCACCACACATTCTGAGCACAAACAAGGGGCCACAAGGCCAGTTCAAGAGTGTACAAGCTAATATATATATGGTACAAACAAGCAAGAGGCAAGAACTCACTACTGCAGTCTACTAGACCCAGTCTCAACAAGGCCTAACTGCAGACAAAACCGGCGGTGGTCACAAGGCTGAAGAGCCTTGGTGAAGATGTCTGCAGTGTTGGCCTCGGAGGCCACGAAGTCCAGACGTGCCTGTCCACGTCTCTGCAACTCTCGAAGGAGGAAGTACCTGACGTCGATATGCTTCACCCTGCTCTCCAGTCGAGGCTCACGACACAGGAGAATCATCGCCTTGTTGTCAGCAAACAAGGTCGGTGCAGAGCTCGGCCGCTCACCAAGGTCAGTGAGCAAGAAGGTCAACCAGCGTAGCTCCTGTGCAGCAAGGGCTCCAGCGTAGATCTCGACCTCTACGGTAGAAGTCGCAACAGAGGAGGACCGAGTAGACCTCCACGAAACAGCTCCAGAGCCCAGGCTGAAACAGTAACCCTGTGTAGACCTCTGTGACTCAACGTCGTCGGCGTAGGAGGAGTCGCAGTGACCGGTGAGTACAACTGGCTGTGTCCCTCCAAGTACAAGCCCCATGTCTGATGTCGCGCCGAGGTACTTCGCCACCCTCTTAGCTGCCGCCCAGTGAACAGGACGGTGTCTCCCTGTCGCAACAAAGCGAGAAAGGATGCTAAGAGGGAAGGCGAGGTCCGGGCGAGTGCACGTCATCAGGTACATGAGGCAGCCCACCAACTCTGCGTAGGGACCACTGGGCTCGAACGGCTCGTCAAGAAAAGGCCCAGTGAGTCTGTGGTCTACAGCAAGAGGGGTGGGAGGAGGAGAGGAGTGCTGAAGCCCGAACCGCTGAAGGACCTGCTGCACCATGTGTGACTGAGTCAGAGTGATGGTGCGAGCGGCTCTGTCCCTGGAGATCTGCAGGCCAAGGTAGCGGCGCAGTTCCCCAAGGTCAGTGCAGGTGTGTCTCTTCTGCAGTTCGGACTTCACCTCCGCCAGTGCGACTGTGTCGGCTGTGGCAAAAACCAGGTCGTCAACGTAGACAAGAACAAAGAAAGGTGTGCGCCCACGACGAACAAACAACGACGGGTCGGCGGAAGACGGCTCAAACCCAAGGTCGGACAGAGTAGAGCGGAGAGTGTCGTGCCACTCACGGGGTGCCTGGCGGAGACCGTAGACCGGTCGTCTGAGGCTCCACAGGGTCTTAGGTGGGAAAGTGCCAGTGAAGCCCGGAGGACGACGCAGCCAGATCTCCTCGTGTAGGCTGCCCTGCAAGAAGGCAGTGGAGAAGTCGAGAGAGTGTAGCTCGTAGTCTCTCTGCGCTGCTACGTGCAGTAACACCCGAAGAGTGGTCATCTTCGGGGTGGGCGCAAAGGTCTGAAAGAAGTCAACTCCCTCACGCTGACTGAAACCTCTAGCCACGTAGCGTGCCTTGAAGACTGGAGGAGATCCCGGCGGCCGCTTCACCTTGAAGATCCACATGCCGTCAACAATGTTCGCCCCTGGGGGGGGAACCTCGTCAACGTAAGTGCCTGTGGACCTGTAGGAGGCCATCTCTGCGTCCATGGCAGCTCTCCACTGAGAGGCCCAAGGCCCTGACACTGCCTCAGCGTAAGTGCGAGGAGTAGGTATGTCAGGAGCGTCGGGGTCTCCCTCAGGAGCGAGCAGCATGGCACAGAGATGAGGTGAAGCAGCTGCCAGGAACTCTAGCTCAAACTGTCTATCCTCTAGGACGGCACAGCCAAGGGCAAACTCACCCCCGGCGGACAGAGGACGGACAGGAGGAGCCGCCACAACGCGAGTGGCGTAGTCAAGGCGACGCGTAGCAGTAAAGTCTGTGACAGCGGCAGTGAGGACCGCGACGGAGGAAGGAGAGGCACGAGGGTCTGTAACAAGAGAGGCGAGAACACGAGAGAGAGTGGGGCGGTACGTGCGGTAGTAGTCAGTGACCGGAGTGGACAGGGAGGCAGTGAGGGACGACTCAGGAGGACGAGGAAGAACAGACGGAGGAGAACGAGGAGGACTAGGACGAAACAACACGGTACGAAGGTCACGGACAGGTGACGAGGGACGAGCACGAGGAGGACGAGAGGCCCAAGTGTGGGAGAGAGGAGTGGGAGACGGAGCGGGAGACGGAGGAGACTGAGAACGAGGGAACACAGCCGGAGCTGAGTCCGGAGGAGGAAACGTCGGACCGAACACAGGAGGAGAGGAGGAGGGGAGACCAAGGGCCCGAAGGCCAGTAACAGAGGCCGGAGGCTGCTCCGGCTGCTGCGGCGGCTGCTGCTGCTGCTGCTGCGGCGGCGGTTGCTGCTGCTGCTGCTGCTGCTGCTGCTGCTGCTGCTGCTGCCCGCTGCAACTCCAGCCTCTCACGCTCCACCCGCTGCTGAACCTCCAACCTCTCACGCTCCAAACGCTGCTGCTCCTCACGCTCAAGACGAAGACGGGTCTGGTGTCGAGTCAGGTAGGGGTGAGGAGGAGGAGTGGTGTCAGGAGACGAAGAAGAAGAACCGGCTCCGC
Source organism: Closterium sp. Yama58-4 (assembly GCA_947470075.1). Lineage (NCBI taxonomy): Eukaryota > Viridiplantae > Streptophyta > Zygnematophyceae > Desmidiales > Closteriaceae > Closterium > Closterium sp. Yama58-4. The sequence goes on from CANIUD010000844.1 coordinate 263,104, forward strand.
CCTCGACAGCACCCGGCTGAGAACCCCCAGAGCGTGTACCCCCTGCGGCAGCACGACTAGCACCTGTAGGAGGTGGACCCGCACCCCCAGTCGGGGTGCCTCCAGTGGCACCAGCACCAGCCTCAGACTCTCCAGCTCCAGAAACACCACCAGCTCCAGCACCACCACCAGCTCCAGCACCCTCGGAACGGGCAGCCGCGGCAGGTGCACGCTCAGCGCCAACGCCAACACCCCCAGAACGGGCGGCTCCTGTAGGTGCACGAACAGCTCCAACGCCAGCACCCCCAGAGCGAGCACCGCCAGAGCCCTCACCCCGAGCACCAACACCCTCAGAGTCCGCAGTGGCCGGTAAAGGAAGCGCTGACGGCTGCTGCGGAGGCTGTGAGGACGACTGTGGGGAAGGAGGAGAGACCTGGGGGGGTACCGAGGGGGGGGGAGTAGCGTGGGACACACCAGACGGAGCAGGACCAGGGGGGGGGTACCGGAGGAGCAGGGGCGGGAGGAGGAGGAGCTGGAGCCAGGAAGAGGGGAGGGGGGGGAACCGGGAGACCTCGACAGGGGTACCGGACGTAGTAGGGGACAGACTCGTCGAAACGGACGTCACGAGAGTCAAAGAACCGGTGGGAGGGAGGGTGGTAAAAGGTGAAGTCAGAGGAGCCCTCTGGGAAACCAAGGAAGACACAGGGGACGGCGCGAGGCGAGATCTTGTCCGCAGAGGTGTCGCGGACAAGAGCCAAGCAGCCCCAGACACTAAACCTCGACGCAACACCAGGGGACCCTGTCCAAAGACTGGTCGGTGAAGCCCCTGGCCGAGAGACGCGAGGCCAGAGGTTCAGCTGGTGAGCGGCGTACCGAGCCGCGTAGGGCCACAGAAAATGGGGCGCGCGGGCGTGGATCATGGAGGTGCGGGCGATCTCCATGACCAGGCCTAAGCGGCGCTCAGCAACCCCATTCTGCTGTGGAGAGTCTGGGAGAGTCCAGGACTGGGTGATGCCCTGCTCAGCACAGAAACTGGCGAGAATGCCGGAGCGAAACTCACCCCCACGGTCGGAGTGGAGACAACTGACACGACGACCACGAGTGCCCTCGGTGGCGAGGAGCCACCGGATCAGCGTAGAAGTCACGTCGGACTTCTTCGCCAAGGGGAACACGGTGGTGTACCGAGAGTAATCGTCAACGACCACCAGAAAGAAACTCTCCCGCTCAGGGCCAAGGCGGGAGGCGGGGCCCCAGACGTCTAAGTGGAGTGTCTGGAAGGGCTCGGTGGCCGGACGAAGGGAGGAGGAGTGGGGGGTGGCGCGAAGCCGACCCTGGACACAAGGACCACACGGAGGAGCTGGGGACGGCGGGAGTGGTGGGAGGACTCGGGGGAGGCCTAAGACAAGACGCTGACTGGACATGGCGCGCAGACGAGGAAGGGACGGGTGCCCCATCCGGTGGTGCCACAGAACGGTGGGGTGGGCAAGCGACCGACACGAGCACGACGCAGCAACTACACCTGACACAGCAACCTGACTGGACCCGGCTACCTGGTGGGACGGGGGAACCTGACGGGGGTCGGTGCGGAGGGTGTACAGACCAGAGCCCGGCTCCTGGCGGAAAGTGGCCAAGGGGGCGTACGTGTCACCGTCGACGCAGACTGCGGTGTCACCAGAAGGCTCAACCCAGACTCCGACGTGCTGTCTCGCCAGGGTGCCCACACCAACCAGGTTCCTAGAGAACGTAGGAACGTGGAGGCCGGTCAGGGAACCAGAAGGAGCAGCTGGGCACGGGAGTGTAGTGGCGTGAGTCGCAATGACCGGTCCCGAGGAGGGATCGGCCAGTGCTACAGGGACAGGTGCCGGTAGCGGAGAGAGAGTCGTGCAGTCGCGGAAGAAGCAGTGCGACGCTCCAGAATCCAGTGTGAAGGAGAGAGACGCGTCCGCCGAGGGAGTACCTGTACTAGTAGCTAAACAAGATCCTACACTGGCACCTACTCTAGCAACAGGCAAGTACACAGATCCAGGAGCACTATAGTCAACATCAGCATACATGGCATAAGACCTAGCATCATCCATAGTCATATCAAAAACAGCAATGCCACGAGCAAGAAGCGTCCCCCAGCGTCGGGGGAGCAGAGGGGCCGTGGTGGAAACGGTAGAGGTCGTCGAGACGACTGAAGCAGCGTGCAGCAGAGTGGTCGGGGCGGCCACAGTACGAGTCCCGTCGAGGACCCGTAAGGATCCAGTACTCACAGGGACCAACGTCGCGGCCGGCCGAGCGAGGTCCCCGACTGGAGGGGGGGGCACTGCGCCCAGTGCTCGGGGGACCCACAGACCTCCACTGCTGCTGAGGGCCCCACTGCTGCGGAGGCCCCCACTGCTGAGGCTGCTGCTGCGGTGGGCGCTGCTGCTGGCCCTGTCGCTGCTGCTGCGGTCCCTGCTGCTGCTGCTGTCCAAGCTGTGGCAGCTGCTGAGAAGTCGGCTGCTGCTGCTGCTGGAACCCCCCACCACCAGTGATAACTCCACCGTCGAGAGGAGGACCGTCAGGGCCCGAGCCACCCCCACTACCACTCCCACCACCCACCCCACCGCCGCCACCACTACCCACACCACCCCTAGTACCCCCGCCCTTCCCTCCCTTCTTGCTAGCCTTGCCACGTTTCTGTCCGCCAGAGACAGAAACAGCCGCCGTCTCCTCAGAGGCAGAAGACGCGGGGATGGCAAGGGAGGCAGTGAAGGTGGGAAGCTGTGGTACCGCACACCCCTCAAAAAGACGAGGAGGAGGTGCTGAGGAGGCAGAGGCAACTGCGAGGAGGTTACTCTCGATCTTCGAGAGAGCGGTCTCAAGAAGATCGATGGTAAGCTCAGTGGGATGCTTCAGAAGAAGCGCGTCGCGGGCTGTGGCTAGGCGGTCAGGGAGGCGAGTGACTAGCCAGTGAATGGTGAGCCACATAGGGGGCGGGGCAAGGGCAAGCTGGTCCTCAGTGCAAGCAGCACGAAAGCGAGTGTCAAGGGAGCGCAGGTGGGCAGTGAGGTCAGAGACAGTCTCAAAGGAGGCGAGGTCAGGGTAGATAAAGGGGACGAGGAGGCGACTGAGTGAGGCAGAGGAGGGAGTGGAGTAGCGAGCAACAATAGCCTTATACAGATCTAATTTTGAATTGTGTTCGAAACACTGTAACGATTTCTACTTCAGCAGGGGGATGTGTTGCAGATTCGCTTCCCTTCACATTCGGACCCTGCACTGGATGCGGGACCAGTCAGCAGGAGCAGTCAGGAGCTGTCAGAAGCTGTCAGAAGCTGTCAGGAGCTGTCAGAGTAGGTGTATCTCCAGCGCGCGCGAGAAATTTCACAGAACTTCGACTCGATTGAAAAAGGCTAGCACGAGATCTACAGCTTGGTGTTAAAACATATATAAAATATATATGTCGTTTTATAAACGCCGGCGCTTATAAATTTACCCGATTATAAGCCCACCCCCCCTAAAAAAACCTGTTTTATTATTGCCCCCCATGGGGGTATATCCGGGGTATGACGGGTACCGGGCAATTTACAAACGCCATCAGCGGCGGAGTTAAAATGCATAGCGATTACCTGCATGATTGGGCAAAAAATTCTCGACTCTATAGAACTTCACTTGGCTCGATATTCTCAGCATCCTCTTGCTGTGACCTACATCCCATCCCATGCACACAGCCACACAATGGAACTGAAGATTTTTTGTACGGAGAGATATACACACGCCTTGGCTCAAGCAGCAAGCGAACACTCTCTGCACACCGCTTCATGCTCGTAAAAACTCCTTTCAAATCTTCACAACATACAGAGCACCTGTTGAACTCATCATAATGCACTCTGATTCATCCACTCAAGCACCCTCACTGAAGCCCAACTCAAGCCCACCCACTCAAGCCCACCCACTCAAGTCCCCCCCAACCCAATCCCACCCACTCAATCCCGTCCACTGAAGCCCAGCAACTCAGCCCACACATTCAGCTCACCTCATCGATCCTCCTCCTGCGCTCTTCCCTCTCGCCACACTGGCAGCAGCACCTCTCGACCTGCCCCCATTGGCAGCACCAGCAGCAGCTCTGCTGAGCCCGGCAGCAGCGGAGGAGGGCAGGGACGGCACGGTGCGCGTGACGGTTGACACACCGTCGATGAACTTGGTGCGGAAAATGACATTTGCATTGTTGAACATGCCCTCTTTGAGTGACACCACTATGAACTGGCGGAGGGGGAGGGGGGAAAAGAGTGGAGCAGGTGGTGGAGTTGGGGCCAGGGGGATGGTTGTGAGGTTGACTGGAATGTGTGATTATACGGTGTGATTCTATGACTGTAAGTCTATGGTATTGAAGTGCCGTGTTTAGAGATTGAGCGCTGGAAACGAGGTGTGGGAAATAAGACTCGAAACCAGGATTCCAAGAACTCTAGTGGGGTGTGCGCATGTACCTGGGAATGCGGGAAGTGCTGTTTGATCATGTGGCCTATGTTCTGCGTGTGGTTCAGATCCAACGCTGCATCCACCTGCAAAGGGGAGAAACGGAGTAACACACGGTGATGATAGCCAGTTGAGTGAAATCAGGACGTCACAAGCGGCATGGATTAAACACGTTGGTAATAACTTGGTGATCAGATCATGCTCTGGCGCTCCACACACAACGCACACACTCTCACTTCACCCCACGTTATGCAGATGCCTCACACTCTCACTTCACCCCATGTGTGCAGAGGCCTCACTCGCTCACCTCGTCCAGAATGTAGAGCGGCGCGGGCTTGAAGAGCAGGAGGGCGAGGATGAGGGAGAGGGCGAGCAGGGAGCGCTGGCCGCCAGAGAGCTCGGAGAGGGAGTGCTTCCACACGCCGCCGAACGCCACCTTCACCTCCAACCCAGCCAGGAAGTCCTGCCCCTCGGGGGGGTCCAGCTTGGCTGTTGTGCCGGGCAGCAGAGTGGAGAATATCGACCCGAAGTCCCTGGAAATGGGGTTGGTGAAGAGGTGGGTGGACAGAGGAGAGATGAGGAAAGGTTCAAAGCATGTGACGCTAGGGGGAGATGGGGTGTCCAGCTTGGCTGTACTGCCAAGGAGCAGTGTGGAGAAGATGAGCCTGCAGTGTACAGGGACAGGACAGGGACTCCTGCCCCTCTGGTTCATCCAGCTAAGTGGCGGTGGCGCCTGAGAGGAGTGTGGGGAATGTGGATTCCAAGTCCCTGTCACGAACAGAGGCTAGGATGAAGGAAGTGGTGGGAGGAGTGGATTGTGGTTGGCAAGGGCATGGGGCGACAGAGCCATGAGGGGTGGATGGTGAGCAGATGTAATGTGAATGGGTGGAGGGGATGACAGTTGGGATGGCAGTTGGGATAACAGTTGGGATGGCAGTTGGAGTGGCAGTTGGGGTAACTTACTTGGTGACTTTCTCCCACGTGACTTTGAGCTGCTGCTTCTTCTTCTCATCCAGCTGCTCTATCGCCTCCTCTATCTTTGCCTTGTCCCTCTGCATGCACACACACACACACACACACACACACGGAGGGTACAGAGATACAGGTGCACACAGAGAGAACACTCTTGAATCAATCTTTGGAAAGTCAAACGGAAAAAGTGGAGACAGAAATTTATGTGGTTAGCGAGAATGGTGGAAGGCTGTGGTTGATAGCAGTGAGTAGGTGGCTGGAAAGCAGCAAGCAGGCAGCTCGCAGAAACAGCCTTGTTTGCCCGTTTGCAGGTCCCTTGTGCCCTGGCTCTCCCTCTCTCTAATGTGCCTCAAACTACAATCCACACAACTCCAAGCAGCAAAAGAAGCAGCAGCAGGAGTCAGACACGGCACGGCACTCACGAGCACGATATCCTTCTTGGCGTTCAGGTCCTTGTACTCCTGCTCCGTCTTGTCAAACATGGCAATCACCTTCTTGTTGATGCGCTTCTCCACACTGCACGTGCACGTGCAAGGAACAAAACACCATACGTGCAAGGAACACAACACCATACGTGCAAGGAACACAACACCATACGTGCAAGGAACACAACACCATACGTGCAAGGAACACAACACCATACGTGCAAGGAACAAAACACCATACGTGCAAGGAACACAACACCATACGTGCAAGGAACACAACACCATACGTGCAAGGAACACAACACCATACGTGCAAGGAACACAACACCATACGTGCAAGGAACACAACACCATACGTGCAAGGAACACAACACCATACGTGCAAGGAACACAACACCATACGTGCAAGGAACACAACACCATACGTGCAAGGAACACAACACCATACGTGCAAGGAACACAATACGTGCAAGGAACACAGCACCATACGTGCAAGGAACACAACACCATACGTGCAAGGAACACAACACCATACGTGCAAGGAACACAACACCATACGTGCAAGGAACACAACACCATACGTGCAAGGAACACAACACCATACGTGCAAGGAACACAACACCATACGTGCAAGGAACACAACACCATACGTGCAAGGGACACAGCACCATACGTGCAAGGGACACAACACCATACGTGCAAGGAACACAACACCATACGTGCAAGGAACACAACACCATACGTGCAAGGAACACAACACCATACGTGCAAGGAACACAACACCATACGTGCAAGGAACACAACACCATACGTGCAAGGAACACAACACCATACGTGCAAGGAACACAACACCATACGTGCAAGGAACACAACACCATACGTGCAAGGAACACAACACCATACGTGCAAGGAACACAACACCATACGTGCAAGGAACACAACACCATACGTGCAAGGAACACAACACCATACGTGCAAGGAACACAACACCATACGTGCAAGGAACACAACACCATACGTGCAAGGAACACAACACCATACGTGCAAGGAACACAACACCATACGTGCAAGGAACACAACACCATACGTGCAAGGAACACAACACCATACGTGCAAGGAACACAACACCATACGTGCAAGGAACACAACACCATACGTGCAAGGGACACAGCACCATACGTGCAAGGAACACAACACCATACGTGCAAGGAACACAACACCATACGTGCAAGGAACACAACACCATACGTGCAAGGAACACAACACCATACGTGCAAGGAACACAACACCATACGTGCAAGGAACACAACACCATACGTGCAAGGAACACAACACCATACGTGCAAGGAACACAACACCATACGTGCAAGGAACACAACACCATACGTGCAAGGAACACAACACCATACGTGCAAGGAACACAACACCATACGTGCAAGGAACACAACACCATACGTGCAAGGACCATGGTGGATGGATGGACCGACCGTGAACACACAACACAGACGCATGTAAAGACGGGTCAGGGGGGGTGGTGAGTGCAGATGACATGGCAGGTGTACAAGCGTCTGAAACCTCTTATGCCTCTATCATGCCCTGTCTTGTCAAACATCGTCATCACTTTCTTGTTGACGCGCGTCTTCATGCTGCGATGAACAGGGCATAAGAGCAGATGGCATGCGGCACGCACATACACGGGTCGGGGAGGGTGGTGAGTGCACACGACAAAGCCTGTTACTACCTTCAGAGGCCTCCAATCCAATAGCTGCCCATCCGACCCTCACCCGACCCACCTGCCTCTCACCGTCCCACCCGTACCTTCTCTGCCCCCCATCCACCTGCTCCCCACCCCTCCTTCCCCCCTTCTCTCTTCCCACGCACCTGCTCTGTTGGGACTGCTTCTCCGCCAGCAGCTGCCGGGCAGCCACAGGGTCCCGGGAGTTGAAGTCATAGTCTGTGCCCGCCCGCCCAAACAGTGCGCGCTCCGTGGCGATCCACTGGTGCTGCCTCTCCATGCGCTCCACGTCCTTCACGCCCCTCTGCTGCTCCGCCTCCCTCGTCTTCACCTGCTCGACCCACGGGGAAAATGAAAACCAGAAGCAAGGCATCCCCCTTTTGTGCCTAGCCTTGCTGCAGCTGTTGCAGCGCAGCTGTGTCCAGCCATCCAAAGCCACACACATAGGTGGACGAACAGCAGATGCCTCACCAGCGACGGCCTCCTGGACCAGCACGTGTATCATCAAGCATAGATCCCAGTTAACCTTTCCCACAACCCCCCACCCCACCTCTTCTCTCAGAGCTCAACTCTTCACAAAATTCCCACTAGTGTCATCAAACATAAATCCCAACGAACTGTAGACCCTGCCTAGAAGCCATACCTGGTGCTCTAGCTTGCGCTTCTCCATGCCAGCGTTCATCTTCCTCTCCTCCATCTCCCCCACCTCCCTCTCCACCCCCGCCATCCGCTCATCACACGCCCGCAGCTCGTTCTGCCGCCTCTCCACATCCCCCTGCACCGCATCCAACTCCTCCTTCACGACCGCCACCTTCCTTGCAGCTACCTCCACCTCTTGCTGCAGCCTCCCCACCTCCGCCTCTGCTGCACTGATCTGCTCCTGCGCTGCTGCCTCCTCGCCTCTCGACGCCTCCACTGCTATCGCCAGCTGCTCCCTCTCGTTTTGCTTCGCCTGCAGGGAAGGATGTTTCCAATGCAGGAAAACCAGCTCAGCTCTTTGACAACAGAATCTCAGAGGCACCAGCGTAGTAGTCCGCTTACTCACCTTGAGGGCCTTGCTTGCAGCAGCCGCCTGTTGCTTGGCCGCCTTCGCCTTGGCCTCTAGAGCCTTCAGCCTTTGCCCTCGCTCGCGCCCCTGCTGCTCCATCTCCCTCTCCAGTGCCGCTGCCTCGTCCAACAGCCCCCTCTCCTTCCCGGCTGCCTCCGCTGACGTGGCTTCGCACTGCGCCAGCTCCGCCTCGAGCGCTGCCAGCTCCTCTGCCAGCTGCGCAGGGAAAGGCAAAGAGCAGCACAAGGAGGAGATGCCATCAGGTACTGCCATGTCTGCAGTTGTAGCTGAGTCTCAGATATTCACGCATGAGCTAGCGACAGACTTCCTCTCTCACCACTCTGCATGGTGGTGCTCGCTTTGGTTCTACTCTGTCTCACCTGCTGATGCTTTCCCTGTCCCATCCTCATCCTCTCATCCTTCTCTCAACTAATCGAGCTCGCTCTGCCTCATCTGCTCCTGCGCCAGGGACAGTTGGTGCGCCTTCACCTCCTCTCACCTGCAACGACCCTCTTTCCCACCATCGTCTCTCTCTCTCTCTCTTCTCACCAGGTGGTGCTCGCTCTGCCTCATCTGCTCCTGCGCTAGGGACAGCTGGTGCGCCTTCAGCTGCAGCTGCTGTGTTAGCTCCACGTACTGCTGCCGCTGCTGCTGCAGGGCGCTCAGCTGGCGAGGGAGAAGCACCACGGGAGACATATGAGCAACGGCGTTTGCAAATGAGCAACGGCGTTTGCAAATGAGCAACAGCGTTTGCAGGGGAATACATGAATCTGCTGCTCCGGGAATCCATGCAATGCTGGTGCTGCTGCCGCAGTGCAACAAGCAAGGAAAGAGGGGCGCACCACGGGAGCGGCCCTGGAGGGGTGGGCTTTCGCGTGCCTGAGTGCGATGAGTGGGGATGGACTTCAAGGTGCAAGAAAGTGCATGTAACATGACTCAAGCCACACACCTCAGCCAGCACGTGCTGCAGCTGTGCCTCCAGTGCAGCCAGCTGCTCCTCGTCCTCCTTCACCGCGTGCAGCCGTGAGAGCAGCACGCCTCCCCCCCTGTGGAACGGGCAGCAGGGGCCAAAAAGTAAACCAGCAGTTGAGAGGAAGTGAAGGATGCCGTATGGACTGTACAGATGGCGTCCACACATCGACCACAGATGGATGAATTGGTTGGAGCGACGTGTTTGGTGCCTGCACCACATCACCTCTCCCTTCTTATCACCCTGCTTCTCTCTTTCACCACCCCACCCTCCCTGCCTCTCACCTCCGTGACCTTCCAGTGAGCAGCCCGCCTGGGTTGTAGCTGTCACCGACCAGAGAGACACAGGGCGTCATGATATCTCAAGTTCAACGACTCACAGCAGTCTCTTCTTCTTCCCGCCCTTACCCAACTCATCGCCCTCACCTGCGTGACCCTCCAGTGAGCAGCCCGCCCGGGTTGTAGCTGTCTCCATCCAGCGTCACACAGGGCGTCATGATGTCCGGATGGAACGCCACCTGTCACGTGATGATTGGGTGGTTGGCAAGGGGATGTGCAGGAAGGAGGGCGGTAGGAGGGGAGGAGAACATGCAAGAGAGAAAGATGACGGGCAGATATGCAAAATAAGGGGGACCACGGGAGAGAAGATGGTTAATGGATAGGACGAGGAGCCACGTCAAGGTGGAAGGCGGGGGATCACACAGCGTTTTGGCTTTTGAAAGGGAATGCAGGGACTGCACACCTTCTTGGCTGTGGCAGAATCGCGGCAGATGAAGGTGTTGCCAAACGCGAAGGCCATGGCAGGCTGGAGGGCGAGCAACGCACGGAGGGCGCAGAGCACGAGAAAATAACCGTCACAAACCACAGCAGATTTTACGGATAGGGGTCATCCCACGACGGCCATCGAACAAGGATGATGCTTCTAGAAAGCTGAAACGAAACTCGTGCAGTTACTGATTCGTACCTGGAGCTCAGGGTCGAAATCAACGGCAGAGAGAGCAGTCCACACGTTCTCCTTGCCCACCTATAAAAGGTGGGAGGCAAGGGTGAGAGAGTGGTGGAAATGGTTGTTACTGGAGAGCACGCACCGTTTCCGTGACAGCAACAAGAAGGAGTCTTTCTTTGCCTAAACCCTAAAGAACCTACACGATATCATCCACCATGCACGAGCCAGTCAATAGCCTCATCCGAGAACTGGGCCACATGACATGACATCTCACTAGACAAAAAGCGCGGGTGGCTGTGGTGTCAACCTTGTGGAGCGCTTGTCAAACATGAATGCCAGGGAAGCTCCGGACCAAGTGAGTCAGTCAGCCATCTCACACACACCAGGAAAAACCGGTTGGCAGATCACCAGTTGGACGGCCCAGTTGAGATTGGCCTGTGAGAGAGATGCAGCGGTTGTCAGCTTACTAGACGCTGGCTGGCAGTTAGAGCTCACCAGCTGAACGGCCCTGTTGAGCTTGGCGTGGGAGATGCAGCGGCTGTCAATCTTGTTGAGTGGGATGAGCGTCACTCGGCGCTGCAGGCGGCCGTGGCTCAGCAGTTGCTTGCCCGTGTGCTCCGAGTCCACCACCACGTTGTGCAGTCTGCCGCCTGCCACCACCTGTGAGGGGTGACGCACATGGGAAGGGAAACACGTACATTTGGAACCAACTCAAGACCAAGCGTTTGTGCTTGAAAACTCAACCATTCAGTCACGGAGAGCGAGCACGCGTCACCAGCGCTACCACGTGGAGGAGGTGCGCCGGCCGAAGCCCAAGCCCTCCACAGTGTTGGTCTCACTTACCTTGCGCCTGACAAGTCACCATCCCTCCATCCCAGCAGCTGCTCACCTCGAGCGCCGTGGCCATGGAGGCGTCGCGCATGCGGAAGAGGCGCGCCAGCACGCCCTTGACCTTGCGGCGGTCGAAGCCCCTCTCGGGGTCGCTGTACGAGAACCCCACGCCCAGCTCGCGCGATGCCGCCTCCACCCGCTGTCGCAGATCCCCCACCGCCGCCTCCTTCTCCGCCTTGGACTGGCGGAGGTGGGGCGTAATGAAATCGCATCAGGGCAAATCGGAATCGACGTCAAGGGGTGAGCGTACTTTTCCGGAAAAAAAAAAACCTCTTTTTCCGCTTGGACTGTGAATAATGGGTAGAACAGGGCGGAACGGAAAGGCTTATTGCGGTTCGGTACGCTCCAAGCAGGGTTCGAAGGGACGCAATTTAGTGGACGATCCGGTGTGGCTGAGACCAAATCATCGCATGGACACCATTCGCGCTCACCTTCTCAAGACCCGAATAGTGCTGATCGTCGTGCCCTAGCCGCTGCAGCCCCGCCTCGCACCGCGCAACCTCCTCCGCCATGCCCGCCAGCCGCTGCTCCAGCCCGCTCGCCGCCTTGCGCTTCCCCGCAACCAGCCGCCCCTTCTCCGCCACCTCCTTCCGCAGGTGCGTCACGCGCAGCGCCGCCTGCTTTCCCCCCGTCGCCGCTTCCACCGCCGCCGCTTTCAGCTCCGACAGCTTTTGCGCCATCGTTTTGTCTTCCCCAGGGTGCCCAGTCTTGCCCGCCTGCACGGCCGCGTATTCCTCCTCCGCGTCTGCCAGCGCCTTGGCCTTCGTGTCGGCTTCCGATTGGACGGCTGCGAGCGCGTCGTCGGCGGATAGCATCTGAGCCGCTCGTTCCTCCGATCCTTTCCGCATGTCCGCCAGGGTCTTGACGAGCTGCGAGGAGTGAAAAGAAAAGAACAGAGGAAAGCGGGAATTCAGCATTTAAGACGGTGATAACATCAGAGCATCTCCGCATCGAAGATGCGATCGCATCGAAGATGCGAACTAAATAATTGAATTCGAACTAGTGTGCGCGGACATGCGTGTACATGGACAGGAACCGTTTCATGAACGGTTGTTAGGCGTCTTCGATACTTTTCAGTCGGCAAGCCACTCCACGACAAAAGACACACACGATCATTTGAAGCGTCGCGTCTGACCTGCTCGAGCGCCTTCTTCTCTGCTTCTAACGTCTCGCTCTTGTTGTTCCAAACAGATGTGACTTTAACGAGCTCCTTGGCAATCTTATCCGCGCGCTCCTGCACCTCCCTCATCGCGTCGCCCATCTGCCGGTCCTTCTCTAACAGCATTTCCTGTATAAGCCCTTTCTTCGTTACTATCGCCTCGTGGCATTCCTCCTCCACCCTCCCCAGCTCCGCTATACTCTCTTTAATCTTCTCCACTATTTCCACCGCGGAATTCTTCGCCTTCTCCGCGAGGAAATACTCATACGCAACACAAAACCGGCTCAGCCTATCAATATCCGAGTTCCCCTGCAGCCACGCCTGGTACTGCGCGCGCTCCCGCCGCAAACCCTCCAACCGCGGCAGAATCTCCTCGGTCAGCACCTTATTGATCTCCTCCACCTTCGTCTGCTTCTTCTCCAGCGTCTTCAACGCGCTCTCCTTCTTGTTCTCGTACATGCGCGTGCCGGCGGCCTCTTCCAGCATGGAGAGAATCTCGGGGGGTTTCATGTTGAGCACCTTGGTGATGCGGCCTTGCATGATGAGGAAGTGCGGGTTGTTCACGTTCAGCTGCACGGAGTGGAAGAGCGTCTGCACGGCGCTCGGCTGTTTCACGTGGCCGTTGATCAGGTATTTGTTGCGCCCGCCGATCACGATCTGAACGGCAGCAGGAAGCGAGGAAAGATAAAATCGAGCGTCGTGAGTTAGGAGTTACAAAAACCAACATCATCACCTAAACAAAACGATTATTCGCGGAGCAAGTGCGTACCACGACCGTGATCTGACATTTTTCCTCACCTGTCTCGTGACGGTGATGCGGTCATGGTCCTCGTACCCCACGGGACTCCCGGCCTTGTCATGATTGTTAAACACAATCGAAACCGTCGCGCGCGTAACCCCCGCCTGGCCCTGCTTATAGATCAGCTCCTGCAGGTTGCTGGCGCGCACGTGCTGCAGGTTGGTGATGCCGAGCACAAAGCAGATGGAGTCGAGGATGTTGGACTTGCCGGACCCGTTGAGGCCAGTTATGGCGTTGAACTTGGAGTTGAAGTCTCGCACGACGGTCCTCTGCGCGTACGACTTGAATCCCTCGATCGCGATCTCCTCGATGTACATTTTGCCGAGCTTCGGAGAGGAAATTAGAGACCAAGACTCGTGGTTACTAAGCGTAAGTGTAATGGGGAAAGGGACCACGAATTGAGCTTTTCAGACAGGATCTGCTAAGACGCGACACGATCTCCTTCCCTGATAATATTGCAAACGAATGCTCGAAAATACAACTTGTATCTCACGTTCACTGCGCAGCGTCAATCGGTCCGTTTCTCCTTAAACAACAACCTTTCTCCTAATAGACCGTCTTTGAACTCCAAGAACCTGAACGATACTGAATCGAGAGTCCTCACAGGCTTCTTTCTTGAGCCTCTACCTTTTTGCCTGCCTGTCTGCCTGTCTGCCTGCCTGTTTGCTTCCATACCCTCTCTTTGCCTGTGACTTGGAATGCCACTGATGAAGTCGGAGAGTGCAGACCTGAAGAACGCGATCAGTAGGAGGTGAGGCACTGGCACTGGAGGCTTGCTCCTTGGATCAAGTTGCCCGAGACATTCACAGGGATGGGATGAGATGGGATCGGATGGGATGCGATGGGATGCAATGGCATGGGATGAGATGGGATGGATGGGAGAAGCCCGCTAGAGCCAGTCAACCCAGGGATTGTCAGGGCGGCAGCGGGAGCACGTAGCGCGCTGCACTTTGAAAGAGCGCGGAAATCTCGAGGTCAGTCGATGGTGTCAGACGTGCTCGATATTGACGCGCTCGATATGGCCATCCTCGTATGCAAATGTAGCTACTAAAGGAATGTGGGGAAAATATGTCATGATAAACAAGGGCCTCGATAATGTTTGTGGTACAAACAAAAAAACGTGGTGTCACTGAAAAGGATGTTTTCACGTGTTTCATAATATGTTTCACGTGATCAGTCACTATTAGCTGGCGGAATTTCACGCGAATGGTCAGACATGAAACTTCTACCAGAAATACATGTTAGAATCTAGAAGCAGGAATGGGTGAACTAGCAGCATGCAGGAGTACAAGTAGTAAACCCTGATTGGGTTGTACCCCATATGGGCTACCCCACTACAGCTTACACAATATGCAGCATATATAATTTGACACACCCCCATAGGCAAAGTGGGGGAGAGCAAGGGGTCACAAGACCAGTCAAGAAAAGCAAAGCAAGCTCAGGGTGGATCACAACGTCACCACACACACTGAGCACAAGCAAAGGGCCACAAGGCCAGTTCACATGCAGAGGTATATATGCAACAAGAACAGTACAGTGATCACTACCTAGCAAGAGCAAGCATGCAGGTATATATATATATATATATATATATATGGATCACAGTACAAGCAGAGTCTACAGCAAGTGTGGAAACGTAGGCACAAGGCCCAACAAAGTACAAAAGCGCTGATGGTCACCAGACGGAAGTGCCTTGGTGAATATATCAGCAGTGTTGGCCTGAGTGGCCACGTGTGCAAGACGAAGCTGACCACGCTGCTACAACTCTCGAGCCAGGAAGTAACGGAGAGCGATGTGCTTCGTTATGTGCTCCAGTCTGTGCTCCTCACACAAGGCAATGGCAGCCTTGTTGTCGACGTACAGCACTGGAGGAGAACGAGGCCGCTCTCCCAAGTCGGTCAGCAGGTAAGTGAGCCAGCGTAACTCCTGAGCAGCCATGGCAGTGGCGTAGATCTCAGCCTCACAACTGTAGCTGAGAACAGAAGACGAGCGAGTAGAACGCCAAGAAACAGAACCTGAGCCAAGGCTGAAAGTGTAACCCTGTGACGACCGCTGCGTAGCCTGGTCGTCAACCCAAGAAGCGTCTGAGTGCCCAGTGAGGACCACGTCTCTCCGCCCTCCAAGCACGAGCCCCATGCCCGATGTACTGCACAAGTAATGCAGCACCCTCTTCGCGGCATCCCAGTGCACCTTTCGGTGTCGACCAGGAGCCACGTAGCGTGCCAGAAGGCCAAGAGGGTACGCAAGGTCAGGACGAGTGCAGGTTATCAGGTACATGAGGCAGCCCACTAACTCTGGGTAAGGACCACTCGGCTCTACGGACTCGTCCGAAGGTGGAGCTGAGAGCGAGTGGCCTGTAGCCAGAGGAGTGGCCTGTGGTGAGGACCAGGTGAAGCCGAAGCGCTGAAGGACCTGCTGCACCATGTGTGACTGAGTCAGTGTGATGGTGCGACGTGCTCTGTCCCGGGTGATCTGCAAGCCAAGGTAACTGCGCAGCTCACCCAGGTCAGTGCACGTGTGTCTCTTCTGCAGCTCCGACTTTACCAGGGCGAGAGCAAAAGTGTCAGCAGTGGCAAAAACCAAGTCGTCGACGTACACGAGGATGTAGAACGGCGGCAGGGAAGTGTCGGTGCGCAGAAACAGCGACGGGTCAGCAGTCGAAGGAGCAAACCCAAGAGCCGCAAGTGTAGTCCTCAGTGTGTCGTGCCACTTACGTGGCGCCTGGCGGAGACCGTAGACTGGCCGCCGGAGGCTCCACTGGGTACCAGGAGGGAACGACCCAGTGAAGCCAGGTGGGCGGCGCAGCGAGATCTCCTCGTGCAGGCTGCCCTGTAAGAAGGCTGTGCTGAAGTCCAGTGAGTGAAGCTCGTAGTCACGCTGAGCGGCAACGTGCAGCAGTACCCGAAGAGTGGTCATCTTTGGGGTGGGGGAGAAGGTCTGGAAGAAGTCAACTCCCTCTCGCTGACTGAAGCCTCGAGCAACGTAACGAGCCTTGAAGACAGGCGGAGAACCCGGCGGCCGCTTCACCCTGAAAATCCACATGCCATCGACGATGTTCGCCCCAGGAGGGGGAACCTCGTCAACGTAAGTGCCTGTGGACTTCCAGAATGCCATCTCTGCGTCCATGGCTGTCTGCCACTGAGAGGAGTAGGGACCCGCGATCGCCTCAGCGTAAGAGCGCGGGGTAGGGATGTCTAGAGCATCCGGGTCTCCCTCAGGGGCAAGCAGCATGGCCACGAGATGAGGTGCAGCGGCTGCAAGACACTCAAGGTCCTCCTGTCTGTCCTCAAGGACGTCCGTGCCAAGAGCACACTCACCCCCGACGGACGGAGAACAGACAGACTCAGACTCAGCAACAAGGCTAGCAGCGTAGTCTAGACGACAGGCAGCAGCAAAGTCAACTAGCTCAGCGACCAAGGCAGACGCAGCAGCAGACTCAAACGACGGGTCAGTGACAACCGTGGCTAACAGACGCGTGACCGTAGGGTGCTCAGCACGAAACCGGTCAGACTCAGGGTCCGGAACGTCAGGTAGAGAGGACGCAGGGGGAGACGGCAGAGGAACAGACTGCGGAGCAGAGGAAGGACGACGGACTACGAGGCGTGCGCTGGGGACAGCCGGCTGACGCGGACGAGGAACACGACGACCGGAACGACCAGAGGGGACAGGCGAGACAGGACGCGACGCAGGCTCACGACGCTCAGCAAGACCCCCAGTCTGCTCAGTGTAAGGAGAAGGAGCAGGCAGTGGGGAGCCAGGCTGTAACGGAAGACCAGTAGACGACGGTAGGCTAAGAACCTGGCGAAGCACAGAGTCAGGCGGTGGCGGGGACGACGAAGACGACGTAGCGAAGAACAGTCTCGACTACGCCGTGGCACCGGCACCAGTAGCTCCAGCGCCCCCAGTAGCTCCAGAACCTCCAGCGCCAGCTCCTCCAGGACCAGCTCCACCAGCAGCAGCACCCCCAGAACCGGCACCTCCAGTCCCAGGGTCTCCAGCCTCAGCGTCTCCAGCAGCAGCACCCCCAGACACAGCACCTCCAGGCCTAGCAGCTCCAGTACTGCCAGTACGAGCACCTCTCGGACCAGCAACTCCAGGAGCTCCAGTAGACAAAGTACCAGTACCACTCCCAGCTCCAGCGACGTCAGCAGAAGCACCTCCAGCGGCAGAGCCCCGAGCTCCAGCAGCGCGACCCTGACGGCGACCGTACCAGTCGTGCAGCTGCTGTGAGGTGAGAGGCACACGCGGACGAAGGCGGCCACTCCAAGGAGACCGCGCACCAGCAGTCTCAGTACCCTCAGGCGCCGCACCCCCAGGCTCAGCACCCTCAGACTCCTCACGCACAGGCTCAGCACCCGCGGACGTATTACCTCCAGGCTCCTCACGCTCAGGCTCAGCACCCCCAGACTCAGCACTCCTAGGCTCCTCACGCTCAGGCTCAGCACCCCCAGTCTCCGCACCCCCAGGGACAGCGCCGGCTCTAGTGCCTCCAACACCAGCGCCCCCCGCAGCAGGGCCCCCAGCTCCAGCAGCTCGACCCTGACGGCTAACGTACCACTCACGCAGCTGCTGTGGGGAGAGAGGGAGACGGCTACGAGAGTGCAGCGGCGAGGCACCAGCGGAGCGACTACGGAGACGGTCGCTCGAGGGAGACTGCTCACGAGACGCCCCAGCGCCCCCAGGTGCAGCACCCCCAGACGCAGTACCCCCAGGCTCAGCACCCCCAGGCTCCGCACCCTCAGGCTCAGCACCCCCAGGCTCCGCACCCCCAGGCTCCGCACCCTCAGGCTCAGCACCCCCAGGCTCCGCACCCCCAGGCTCCGCACCCCCAGGCTCAGCACCCCCAGGCTCCGCACCCCCAGGCTCCGCACCCCCAGGCTCAGCACCCCCAGAAGCAGCACCCCGAGCAGGACCACCCTCAGCAGGACCTGAGTCACCAGTGACCTCAACCGATGAGTCAAGGGAGGAGGGTCTACCTGAGACACACCTGAAGGAGCAGGACCGGGAGCGGGGAGGGGGTCTACCAGGGAAGCACCTGGAGCGAGGATGAGCGGCGGGCGGGGTAGAGGGGCAGTGCGGTAGAGGAAGAGACGGTAAAAGGGAACCGACTCGTCGAACGTGACGTCCTGAGAGGGGAAGACACGGCGCGAGGTGGGGTGGTAAAACTGCCAACCAGGCGCGTCAGGGACAAAGCCAAGGAAGACACAGGGAACAGCGCGGGCGGAGAGCTTGTCCGCGGTGGTATCGCGGACAAAGGCACGAGCACCCCAGACCCGGAAACGCGACGCATCACCAACCTTCCCCGTCCACAGCAGTGTGGGCGAGGTCTCCGGCAAGGAGACACGAGGCCAGAGGTTGAGCTGATGCGCGGCGTACCTGACCGCAAACGGCCACAGAAAATGGGGGGCAGCCGCATGGATCATGGAGGTACGAGCGACCTCCATGACTAAGCCAATGCGGCGCTCGGCAACCCCATTCTGCTGCGGAGAGGTCGGAAGCGTGAACGACTGGCGGATGCCGTGCTCCGCACAGAAGGCTGCCAAGAGGTCTGAGGAGAACTCACCACCTCTGTCAAAGTGCAGACGCAGGACGGGAAACTCCGTCCCGAACCGCTCGCGGAGCTGGAGACGGACAGCGCGGATCCAAGGGATCAAAACATCAGGGACCTCCCCCTTGCGCTGCAAGGGGAAGACCGTGGTGTAACGCGTGTAGTCGTCGACGACCAGCAGGAAGTACCGCTCGTGGCCCTGTCCACGGACGCGGGCTGGGCCCCACACGTCCAGGTGGAGAGTCTACAGGGGAGCCTCTGTGGGAGGGAACGAGGAGGAGTGAGGAGCGGCGCGCTGCCGCCCCTCGACACAGGGAAGACAGGGAGGAGCAGGCGAGGGTGGGAGGGGAGGGAGAACCCTGGGAAGACCAGAGACAAGGACACGACGGTGCATGCTACGAAGGCGCTGCACCGAGGGGTGACCAAGGCGGTGGTGCCAAAGGAGGGTCTGGTGCGACAAAGCGCGACACGAGCAGGGGGCCGCTAGCTGACCTGACGCAGACGCAGCCACCTGAGGGGACTCAGTGGTCAGTGTGTACAGACTCGAGCCAGGCGCATGGGTAAACGTGGCCAGGTGTCGGCCCGTCCGAGCACACGTACAGTGAGTCACTCGCTGACTCGTAGGAGCTCCATCGTGGAGGTCAGCTCCACTCACCAAGTTCGTAGAGAACGAGGGGAGGTAGAGACCCGACAGCGAGCCAGACGGGGCGGCCGGACACGGCAGAACCGTGGAGTAGTGGGCAAGGACTGGACCCCCAGAGGGGTCCGCCAGGGAGACTGCAACTGGCCGACTAAGCGGCGTGAGTGTGGTGCAGTCGCGAAAGAAGAAGCTCCTGAGTCAAGGGTGAAGGTGTACAAGGCCTCAGCAGGCGCAGTACCAGAAAGAGCAGACTCACCAGCACCTGGAGCAGCAGCCTCACCAGCACCTAGAGCAGGAGACGCACTAGCACCTAGAGCAGCAGCCTCACCAGCACCTAGAGCAGCAGGCTCTATACCGGGGTCAGGCGGTGCGCACAGGTAACAGGCACCGTCAACACTAGTAGGCAACGCATACATGGCAGTGAGAATAGCATCATAGTCAAGAGCAAAGATATCTACCCTCTGCCTAAGCAGCTCCAGCCAGGTGGGGAGCTCAGCCGCGTCGCCAAACTCGGTACGCCAGGCGTCGCTCAGACGGGCGAAGCAGCGGGACTGTGTGTGACCAAGTGTCCCGCAAGCCTGACCAGCCCGAGCACCTGTGCGAATGACGTACGGGCAGCGAACGGTACTCCGAGACCCTCTACTCTGAGCGTACCACTCATGAAGCTGCTGGGGCATAAGTGTCTCACGCGGACGCCGCTGCAGCTGCAGCTGGCCACTGCCAGACGCTCCCGACTGACCAGCTCCAAGGCGACAGCCACGACGGCTACCGCCACAACCCCAACTAGCGTACCACTCACTAAGCTGCTGGGGCGTGAGAGACTCGCGCGGACGTCGCTGGAGCTGCATCTGGCCACCGCCAGTAGCAGCAGTAGCAGTAGTAGCAGCAGTAGCAGCAGCAGCAGCCTAGCAGCGGTAACAGAAGTAGCAGCAGTAGCAGCAGTAGCAGCGCGGGCAGGGCAGGCACGGCAGGCAGGCAGGCAGGCAGGCAGGCAGGCAGGCAGGCAGGCAGGCAGGCAGGCAGATGGCGCGGCAGCGCGCTAACAAGGCAGGCGTGCGAGAAGCGCGGTAAGGCAGGTGCTCACCAGTGGCGGGAAGGGCAGGCGCTCGCCGAGCGAGCAGGGCCGGCGCTCGGCTGGCAGCGGCAGGGTAGGCGCACGACGGCGGCGACGGCGGGGCCGCAAGCGCGGCTGCAGAGTAGGGCCGCGTCAGCTGCAGGGCTGGGGCCACGACAGCGGCAGGGCAGGGCCACGGCAGCTGCTGCAGGGCGGGGCCGTGTCGGCGGCAGGGCGGAGCCAGGCGGGGCGGCGTCGGCGGGAGGGCGGGGCCGCGTCAGCGGCGTGGCGGGGCCGCGTCGGCGGCGTGGCGGGGCCGCGTCGGCTGCTGCAGGGCTCTGGTGCGGCGCGCGGCTAGAGCAGGGGCCGTGCGCGGGCTCTGGGGCGGCGCGACGGGCAGGCAGGGGCCGCGCGCAGGCTCTTGGGTGGCGTCACGGGAAGGCAGGGGCCGCGCGCAGGCTCTGGGGCGGCGCGACGGGCAGGCAGGGGCCGTGCGCGGGCTCTGGGGCAGCGCGACGGGCAGGCAGGGGCCGCGCACAGGCTCTGGGGCGGCGCGACGGGCAGGCAGGGGCCGCACGCAGGCTCTGGGGTGGCGCGACGGGAAGGCAGGGGCAGGGCACGGGCTCTAGGGCGGCGTGACGGGCTCTAGGGCGGCGTGACGGGCAGGCAGGGGCCGCGCGCAGGCTCTGGGGCGGCGCGACGGGCAGGCAGGAGCCACGCGCAGGCTCTAGGGCGGCGCGACGGGCTGGCAGGGGCGGTGCGCGGGCTCTGGGGCGGCGCACGGCAAGGGCAGGGGCCGTGCACGGGCTCTAGGGCCTCTCATGGCAAGGCAAGGCAAGGCAGGGCGCGCGCGGGCGGCGCAACGCAGAACAGGGCGTGGGGCAGCACGGTAACCGCAGACGGTCACTAGCGAAGGGTGGGCCCGAAAAAAAACGGTCCTACGGACCTACTGCTCTGAAACCATGTTAGAATCTAGAAGCAGGAATGGGTGAACTAGCAGCATGCAGGAGTACAAGTAGTTAACCCTAATTGGGTTGTACCCCATATGGGCTACCCCACTACAGCCTACACAATATGCAGCATATATAATTTGACAATACATGAAACCCGACAATTCTCCTGCTCACGCCACACCAGATTACAAGCTCTGACTAATACCCAATTGCAACCATATGCGGGATTTTCATGTCTGATCGTTCTCATCATTTATTGTCGGTTCATAGTAGCTGAACACGCGAACTTTATGTCAAGAAATAGAGTACAGCGGAATGATTGAACTAGGAAGGATTGGGATACATGTACTAACCCTCATATGGAGTGCTCCACTATAGCAGGCTAAGCGGGGGACAACAAGATGGTCACAAGACCAGTCAAGAGAAGAAACAAACAAAGCAAAAGTCAGGGTAAATCTCAAGATCACCACGCAGTCCGAGCACAAGCAAGTGACCACAAGGCCAGTTCACATGGAAAGTTAAAATAGTAGTACCAGCAAACTGATCACAACCTAGCAAGTGAAAGCATGCAGGTATATATATAGCAGTGTACAACAAGGGCAAAGCTAGATCAAGAGATAGGCAAGTGAGGCAAAGTTGGCAAGAGCAAGAGCAGAAGCGACGATGATCACCAGACCCGAGGGCCTTGGTGAAGATATCAGCAGTGTTGGCCTGAGAGGCCACGTAAGCAAGACAAAGCTGACCACGCTGCTGTAACTCGGGTGCGATAAAGTAACGAAGCGCAATGTGTTTCTTTCTGTGCTCCAGCCTCTGCTCTTGACACAAGGCAATCATGGCCTTGTTGTCGACGTACAGAACCGGAGGAGAACGAGGCCGCTCACCCAAGTCGGTCAGCAGGTAGGTCAGCCAGCGTAACTCCTGTGCAGCCATGGCCCCCGCGTAGATCTCAGCCTCACAATTGGAGCTGAGAACAGAAGACGAGCGGGTGGACCTCCAGGAGAAATAATTAGAGCCGAGACTGAAAGTGTAACCGTGTGACGACCACTGAGTCTCCTGGTCGTCGACCCAAGAAGCGTCTGAGTGACCTGTGAGGACAACTCGGCCTTGTCCTCCAAGCACAAGCCACATGCTAAATGTATTGGCCACGTAGTGCAGCACCCTCTTAGCAGTTGTCCAGTGTTCCTTCCGGTGTCTACCGGGAGCAACGAAGCGGGCCAGGATGCTGAGAGGGTACGCGAGGTCAGGCCGAGTACAAGTCATCGAGTACATGAGGCAATCCACAAGCTCTGGATATGGAGCATTCGGCTCTATGGACTCGTCCGAAGGTGGAGTTAAGAGTGTGGCCGGTAGGCAGAAGAGTGGGCTGTGGCGAGGGGAACGGAAGGCGGAAGCGCTGAGGACCTGTTACACCATGTGTGACTGAGTCAGAGTAATGGTGCGCGCTACTCTGTCCCGGGTGATCTGCAAGCCAAGATAGTTGCGCAGCTCACCCAGGTCTGTGCAAGTGTGTCTCTTCTGCAGCTCTGCCTTCACAAGAACCAGTGCCTCAGTGCCAGCAGTAGCAAAGACCAAGTCGTCGACGTACACGGGGATGTAGAACGGCGACTAAGAAGGGTCATTGCGTAGAAACAGCGACGGGTCAGCAGTCGAAGGAGCAAACCCAAGAGCCGCAAGTGTCGTCCTCAATGTGTCGTGCCACTCGCGGGGCGCCTGGCGGAGACCGTAGACTAGCCGCCGGAGGCTCCACTGGGTACCCTCAGGAAACGACCCAGTAAAGCCAGGTGGGCGGCGCAGCCAGATCTCCTCGTGAAGGCTGCCCTGCAAGAAAGTTGTAGAGAAGTCACACTGTGCTGCAACGTGTAGTAACACCTGAAGAGTGGTCATCTTCGGGGTGGGGGAGAAGGTCTGGAAGAAGTCGACCCCCTGCCGCTAACTGAAACCTCGTGCAACGTAACGCACCTTGAAGGCAGGCAGAGAACCCGGCGGCCGCTTCACTCTGAAAATCCACATGCAATCGAATATGTTCGCCCCAGGAGGGGAAACTGCGTCGATGTAGGTGCCTTTGGACTTCCATGATGCCATCTCTGCGTCCATGGCTGTCTGCCACTAAGAAACGGATATTTTAAAATTTCAAAAATCCGTACAAAATTAAAAATTGTTCTGGGAACGTAATTCAAGCCAATTATTTAGGACCATTTACAAAATCATGATTTTATCGGTTCAAATAAGAAACAACAGCATTGAATAAAACCTACACTAATAAAACTGTATGGTATACAAAATCTAGCATTTATGAGTCATCCTCAGAATCCTCATCTACCACCTCATCCTCATCAAACACATCCTCCGCATCCTCATCCCCCAGGAAATCCGCATCCAGAGCCTCTTGGGGGATTGTCACCCATTGCGCCAAACATATCCGCCCTATGCCAACGTACTCACCCTCAGTTCGGCCCATGCTGTTGATATAGCACTGCACAATGCACGCTTGCCTGGAGATGGCGAGAGTATCACCAGAGCGACCAAGTTGAAGCTTGTTGCAAGTGGGGTGACGTAGCTTAAAACAAACCTGTACACAAGGCACAACACAACACAGGGCTGTACGAATGCACATACTATAGAAACTTATGCAATAACAGATGCAATGGGACTCACAACTGCAAGAATGAGTAGAAGCTGCGACGCATGATCCTGAGTAGGTGGTCTTGGTCACCCTCTGTCACAAACAGGCGCACACACGCCATGAAGGCTGGGCTGGAAAAAGGGTGGCCGTTAAGCATGTGCCACTCTATGCCCTTCAAGTTTGTGACAGAACCACAAAGCACAGAAAGAGTAACACAGACATACGGAGTAAGTATAGGCTGCTTTATGATGACAGGGTAAGAAGTTAAAGAAAAGACTTCTGAAATTAGGGTACAAACATTTTTTGCTGCCGTACACAGCCACGTAACTATGGCAGCGGGCGGCGAAATCGTCCGGCTCCACCGCCCAGATGGTCCCGTTTGGTGCACGCTTAATCACGTACAGGCGCGCACCCCGTATCAACCGTAAGCTCTTCCTGCAGCCGCCGTTGATCTTGCCAATGCGGTTGTTAAACCGCTTCTCCGTCTTTTTTACTATGTCCTTATCTTTCATGTGGGCCACCAGCCTAGTAGCTTCGTCGCTGCCTGGTGTGAAACCTGCATGTGCTGTTCGCGCGGGTACAAACGGGGCGGGAGTCAGAAACTCAAATCGCAGGTACAAAGCCGGGCGGGAGTCAGTAACTCAAATCGGCAGAGGCAGCAACAAGAACACAGATTGGTTGCTTACATAGTAGGCATTGAAGAAAGTCACTCCTCTTCGGCGACATGTTCATGTGGTCGCCGTCGAAGAGGAAATCGTTGACAGTGTCCGACATCATTCTCTTCAATAGCAACAGTATGCACCCATCAGTTATAAACTGGAATAAACAGAGAACGAAAGTGTCATGAAATTAACTCACCTCAAAATCTAGGTTAACAATCTTCTGCAGGAGCAGAGCTTCGGCGAGAGAACCGGCGATGCCAAGAGCCTTCAGGATCTGCGAGTCCTTGGTCTTGCAGTCGGTCTGCAGCAACTCAACAGTCTCGCGAGCAATTGCAGCCTGCGCACGAAGGCTCTGATTGACCGGGTTTGGGCGCGATTCGATATGAAAATTATCGGCATCTGGACTAGGTGTAACGCCCGCCTGCTTTAAGGTACGGGCATAGACGGTGAGACCTGCAGGGCAAGGAAGAATGGAGGTGAGTCGTCAAAATAGTTTCACACACGAAAACACGCGCGTAAAAACTTACCGCGTGCGTCGTTCCCCTGTAGAGGTTGCGCGTCCCCGAAGAGCTCGGGCTCTTCTTCCTCATCTGCATCCGCAGTGGCAGTAGCTACACTCACTGCGGCAGCAGCCGGGATTGGCGCAGCAGGAATCATATCAGGATCGGAAGCGGAAGGAGGCAGGAGTTGGATCGGCAGCGAAAGGAGCATGATCGGTAGCGGCAGGAGCAGGATCGGCGGGGTTAGGAGGTGAATTGGCGGGAGCTGACGGTTTTCCCGCGACGGCAGCCGTCAGCAACTGCGTCGGCGCCGACCCGGCACCCTTCGAATGAACAGATTCCAAGGTCGGACGTTTGACACCAGTGGCGTGCTTGCCTTGACGCTTGGTGCCGTGTCTGCCAGATCGCGCGCCCGTCACGGGAGCGTCGAGGGAATCACCGTCTGAAATACACAGGTACAAGGTAGTTAGATCACACACTAGGTGATACAACCAAATTAACTTCGAAGGCAAAAACCAGAGAGAGCGCTACCTTTGTTGGCAGGGAGAAAGGCATGATCGTCCTTGCTCATGCGCGACAGTGAAGTTGGCAACAGTTCAGCCATCTGCATGCTAACCTAAACATTAAAGGAACCAGCACGGCCCATGATTAGCTTATGAATCGTATATAGGGAAGGATTGACAAGATGATTGCAACACTCAAGCAAGAACGCCTATTTATATGAAAGGTAAGAAGGCGCAATGCCTGGGAGAAAATTCCTATCCGTTACCTTGACTATGCATCGCTATAGCTGTGGGCCTGCTTGGTGGCCCGATTGATGCCTATAACGGTATGTGTGGTGGTAACGGGGGGACGGGTGAGGGAGTTGGCAGTGGTTGACGGGGTGTGGTGTTTGAACTTTCAAACTTCAGTTTGAACTGTCAAGGGGGATCGCAGAGGGGGATCGCAGAGGGGGTGTTGAGGAGGTGGAGGAGGTTTAGATGCAGGAGAAGAACTCGAACGTGCACTGGCGTGTGGGTACTGCGTGGTTTGGTGCACGTCCGATCAACCCGTCGAGCTGCCAGGTTCGGCAGATTTACAGATAAGAGACAGATGCCTCGGCTGCCGTAAACAACCAGTGCTTCTGCCGCGTCAGCATGGTCGATGCCAACCATGCCTTGTGAATTCGCGCCAGCGAGGTACAGCCTCGGAAATTTGAAGTCTTTGCGTGTTGTGTAGGCGTAATTCCAGGCGTGTTAAAATGTATTGAATACAGTACATTTAGGTTGCTAGTTTTACATTGTATCATTATTTCCCACTAAGTATAGAGCATCTTCTATAACTTTTGAAGCAGGCTCATGCATACCACAGGTTACAACTAAAAAGACAGTATAGTACATCGTAGTTCTATGTACTACCTTCAAGAAGAACCTGAAAACAAAGAAGCTTGGGATGGCATTTTCAAATGACAAGGTCACCAAGACCCTATACTCTGTGACGGCGTCGCGTTATCCGTATTTGTGCAAAATAGCCCAAACTAGCTGTAGAAGTTGGGAATAGCATAGCCTACCTAGACGTGCCCAATTTGTGTATATGAAAAAAATGCAAGGGCTGTAACGCTTACTTGTTGCGCACATGCCTATCCTTGCGCAATTACGCCCCAACCCACGCTCTAAGAAGCGTCACATGCTGAGTAGTTGTGCAAATGAGCTCAAAACAGTTCCTATGGGTAGGGAATAGGATATAATATGGAATTTTGTGAAGCAATGGGGCTTAAAAATACATCCAAACGACAAAACGGTAACATGTGCACATGCCTATCCTTGCACAGATTCAAGCGTGCAAACGGACAAATAAGCGTCATAAGCTGCGTAGTTGTGCGAATGAGCTCAAACCAGTTTCTACGGCTAGAAAATAAGATCTATTAGGGAACTTTGTGAAGAAAAGGGGCTAAAAAAAACACCCAAAAGATAAAACGGTGACATGTTGTGCACATGCCTATCCTTGCACAGACTCTCTCCTGCAACACAAACAAGCGTCACGTGCTGCGTAGTTGTGCGAATGAGCTCAAACCAGTTCCTATGGCTAGGGAATAGGATCTATTAAAGTGTGTGAAGGAAAGGGGCTAAACAAAACATCCAAATGATAAAACGGTGACATGTTATGTACTGGCCTATCCTTGCACAGATTCAAGCCTGCAAACGCACAAACAAGCGTCACGTGCTGCGTAGTTGTGCGAATGAGCTCAAACTAGTTCCTATGACTAGGTAATAGGATCTAATAGGGGATTATGTGAAACATTAGAGGTAAAAAAGGCATCCAAACGTTGCCGTGTTGACATGTTGCACAGATTCACCATGGAACGCACAAACAAGCGCCACGAACGCACAAACAAGCGTCAAGAGCTGCGTTGTGAGGATCTAGAATCGAGCTCAGGAAAGAGGGTTTGAATTGAATGATCACCTGGGTACAACACGAGGCTATATATAGGCTCGACACAAGGGGCAGTAACCAGGTGTTACGCGAAGGTTCTGGGGGTCGCGAAGCGTCCCGAACAGACCCTTCCCGAATTCGGTAGAAGGCAATTTGGTGGCAACCGAATAGCCCAAAATTCGGTGTACGCAACCTAGCTCGGTGCTATAACTATAATAAAATATAGGAAAGCACCTAGCCTAGGAAATCAAGCAATTCATGCATGCATAAAATAAACCTAAGCTAGAAGTAGCATAATAAAGTAAAGGCAAGCATGCATAGCTGGCATAAGCCGTCATACTCTCACACGTCCCCCCCTCAAAGCTGGGTGGCGTGAGATACACCCTGCTTGACAAGATAGTCCTTGAGAGCACGGCGTGCGTTGCCCATATCAGCTTCTGCAACCCAACTGTCCTCAGTGGGGTCGTATCCCTTCCAGCGTATCAGGAACTCGAGGGTCTTGCCGCCGCGGTGCCGATGAGTGAGAACGCGCTCGATCTCGTACTCTGGTTCATCCTGCACAAGAACAGGTGGAGGTGGCGGTAGTTGCCGTCCCTGGAACTGTTGGTTGGGGTCCTTGTAGGGTTTCAGTAGCTGAACATGGAAAGCATTGTGAAGCTTCCACGTATCTGGTAAGCGCAAGCGGAATGTAACTGGTGTCACCTGTGCCTCCACGAGAAAAGGACCACAGAAGCGAGGCCGGAGTTTGGATGGTAGGTGAGACAGGTTCAAGTTGCGCGTGTCGAGAAGCACCTGATCTCCGACTGCTACTGAGTGATCTCGTCGCTGGCGATCGGCATACTGTTTCTGGGAGTTCTGCATCGTGGTGAGACGTCGCTGAGTCTTCTCCCATAGCTGCTGCATGGTGGTGACGAAGTCGTGTGCGGCTTGGACGTGTGCCGGTGTGGTCGGCTGCTGTGGTGTGAGTGGTTCCCGTCCGTAACACGGTAAGAAAGGGGTTTTTCCTGTGGCCGCATGCGAGGCGTTGTTGTAAGCGAACTCTAGGGTTGGTAACTGTGTATCCCAGTGGCTGATGTCGTCCTTGCAAGCTGTACGCAGTAACTGTTCAACCACCTGGTTGAGTCGCTCCGTCTGTCCGTCAGTCTGGGGATGGTATGCTGAAGACATGGCAAGCTTGGTCCCCAGCAGTTTCATAAGCTCCTTCTAGAACTTACTTGTGAATTTTGGGTCTCTGTCTGAGATAAGTGTAGCGGGGATGCCGTGGATGGTGATGATGCGGTCGAAGAAGAGGTGAGCAGTTGCTTCAGCTGTAGCTGTGGCGTTGGTCGGTATGAAATGACCCATTTTGGAGAACTTATCGATTACTACGAGGATGGAATCGTGTCCCCGTGAGGTCGAGGGAAGTCCTGTGATGAAGTCGAGGCTAACGACCTGCCATGGCTGCTCTGGTACGGGTAGAGGCTGAAGTAACCCTGCTTTTTTCTGCTTGCTACTCTTCATCCGCTGGCACGTGTCGCATGAGGTGACGAACTGCTGCATGTCTGCTGCCATCCGGGGCCAGTAGTAATACTTCGCTATTCCCGCTAACGTCTTGTTGCTCCCGAAATGTCCCGCGTAAGGTACGTCATGAAATTCCTCTAATAGGAAAGCCGTAGCGGGGCGTAATTCGGTACCCAAATCTTTCCTGAACCCTTCCTTACCGCTAAGTCTTTCTCCCACTGTAACAGCTTCTGTTTCTCTGCCGTTGCGATCTCGCCGTCCACGGAGTACCCATGTTGGAATAGACCCTTGAGAAGAGGGTTCATCCCGTCCAGATGGATGCTTGCTACATGACCGGGGCGGCTCAACGCGTCAGCTTTGTTGTGGAGCCCGGGTTTGTAGACGATGTCGTAGTGGAAGTGAGTTTCCAAGAAATCCACCCACCGCACCTGTCGTCGTGAGAGCGTCGGCTGCGACTTCAGGTACTTAAGACTGCAGTGGTCAGTGTATACTGTGGTCTTGGCTCCCTCTAGGTAACACCTCCACGCCTTGAAGGCTACGACTATAGCTAAGGCTTCCTTGTCGTGAATGGGGTAGTTCAGTTTTGCTCCGTGTAGCTTCTTACTGAGGTAGGCGATAGGCTGTAAACCGTTCCCGTGATCCTGCATTAGTACTGCTCCGACTGCCTGGTCACTAGCGTCTGCTTCAACTACGTAGTCCTTTTCTGGGTCCGGTAGGATGAGTACTGGCGCTGTGGTCAGTGCTGTCTGTAGCTGTTCCATGGCTTGCAGATGAGGAGTATCCCATCTGAAGGGCGTATCCTTTTTCAGTAGGTCAGTCAGTGGCGCTGCTATCTTAGCGTACTGCGGCACAAACCTGTTGTAGTAGTTGGCGAAGCCGAGGAACTGCTGCAACTCCTTCACGTTCTCCGGAACTTTCCACTTTTTAACGGCTTCGATCTTCCGCGGGTCCACGTGTACGCCCTCGGCACTCACCATGTGCCCGAGAAACTGCACCTTCTTCAGGGCGAAGTCGCTCTTCGACAGCTTCACGTAGAACTTATTTTTCCGCAGGATCTCGAACACCTTCCGCAGATGCTCCACGTGCTCCTTCATGTTCTTGGAGTAGATGAGGATATCGTCCAGGTACACTACTACGCATTTGTCCAACAGGGGCTGGAGGATGTTGTTCATCTCTGCCTGGAACGTCGCGGGTGCGTTGCAGAGTCCGAACGGCATCACCAAGTATTCGTAGGAGCCGTATCTCGTACGGAACGCCGTCTTGTGGATCGAGTTGTCCGCCATCTTGATCTGCCAGTAACCCGACCGTAGGTCCAGCTTCGAGAAAACTGTTGCACCACGCAGTTGGTCCAGTAAGTCGTCGATGCGCGGTATGGGGTATTTATTTTTAACTGTCTGTTTGTTCAGTGCGCGGTAGTCGATGCACATCCGTAGACTGCCGTCTGGCTTTGGGGTGAAGAGAACTGGTGCACCGTAGGGAGATGCGACTGGTATTCGCTGGAGTGCCGCTCGCATCTGGTCCACGTCGGTGCGTAACTCCGTAATTTTTCGTACGGAATTTTCACCATTTTCCTCCATTTGACGACAGGAAGATTTGCGACGGAAATAATTGCATTCTAGGCGCTGCTCGACTTACTGTGAACAAACTCGACTGTAAAAAAAACGAGCGCTAGATTCGTACGCCACGCAATTCTCCCTTTATCGTAATTCGCGTCTGATCTCGGCCGTTGAGAAGAAAATCGATCCGACGCTCCAAATTCCAACTTTTTTGGGCGAAATTCTCAGGGCCGTTGAGATTCGAATCGATCGGACGGTCGAAATTCCAACTTCTTTGCCAATGAACCTGAGGAGATTCGAAAACCGGTTCGAGGGGGACGTTAAAAAACAGCGCGGAACTGGTTTACGTACCCGAAATCGGCGCTTCCCGTCGTCGCCCCCCCGGTTTTAAAAGCTAGGTTATAGCAGTCGAAAAACTTCGCGTGTAAACAGGCTCTGATTACCAAGTGTGAGGATCTAGGATCGAGCTCAGGAAAGAGGGTTTGAATTGAATGATCACCTGGGTACAACACGAGGCTATATATAGGCTCGACACGAGGGGTAGTAACCAGGTGTTGCGAAGGTTTTGGGAGTCGCGAAGCGTCCCGAACAGACCCTTCCCGAATTCGGTAGAAGGCAATTCGGTGACAACCGAATAGCCCAGAATTCGGTGTACGCAACCTAGCTCGGTGCTATAACTATAATAAAATATAGGAAAGCACCTAGCCTAGGAAATCAAGCAATTCATGCATGCATAAAATAAACCTAAGCTAGAAGTAGCATAATAAAGTAAAGGCAAGCATGCATAGCTGGCATAAGTTGTCGTACTCTCACATGCGTAGTTGGGCGAATGAGCTCAAACCAATTCCTATGGCTAGGGAATAGGTTCATATCTGGAACATTGTGAAGAAACAGAGGTAAAACAAACAAACAGATGTTGAAACGGTGACATGTTGCGTACAGGCCTATCCTTGCACCGATCCATGCCATCGAACGCACAAACAAGCTTCACAAGCTGCGTAGTTGGGCAAATTAGCTCAAACCAATTCATATGACAAAGGAGAAGACTGGACTGCTTGAATGTACAATAGTGCAAAAAAAAAAAAAAAAAAAAAAAAGAACATGACTGAGGATACATCAACTATTAACAAGTATGTACAATAGTTTCACCACCTAAACTCATTCCAAATGAACTTCTCGATCGTCGATGGCGTCACCGGGACATAAGGTACCACGTGCAGAACCCTCAGCAAGCTTTCAACATACACAATTTCATAACCCCTTCCACCTTCCCACCATTGCATGAGGGTCAACATGGTTGTATCGCTGGGGGGATACCTCCTGTAGTAGCGAACAAACGCCACCTGTTCAGCATAATCTTGTTCCAATGAGACCCGTAATCGAGTGGTCGGGTTCATCCTTGTTGTAGTGACTTTACGATGCAACATGAAGATCATGAGTAGCTTGGCAGGCCACACCATCTTCTTGCCGTTGTCGTCGACATCGTCAACAGACACGTCCGAGAACTATGGAGCCCCGTAAAAGCTCGGGGTAGCGCGCACATAGGACTGATATTTGCT
Organism: Closterium sp. Yama58-4; assembly: GCA_947470075.1. Classification (NCBI taxonomy): domain Eukaryota; kingdom Viridiplantae; phylum Streptophyta; class Zygnematophyceae; order Desmidiales; family Closteriaceae; genus Closterium; species Closterium sp. Yama58-4. Next base: position 295,474 of record CANIUD010000844.1, read on the forward strand.
GTACCGAGTGAAATCGTCGTCCGAATCGCCACACCCTTGTGCACCTCAAAACTGTCTCCCACTCAACCTTTGCCCGAGGAGGATGCTCTTGTTGGCGTTGGAATGCCTTGATTGCGTCTTCAAGGCATTTGAAATCCTCAGGTGCAGAAGCGTTGTAAGACCGCCACAACGTGTTGTCGCGATCTGTCCAGCCCATCTTCGCATGTGACTCGGTGACAGAGAGGATCCAGTCTCCAATGCCTGTGCATAGAAAGGGAGTTTGGATAAATTGGATGAATTTGTAATATGTTTTATGGTTTCGAAGTTTGTAGAACACACTCGTACACGATCAAATATATGCTTGAAAGGTGTGCGGGCACTGTTCACGGTGGGGTCGACTCAGAAACACACGGTGAACAGTTTGTCGAAACATAATGTTGGTGTCGTTTTCAAAAAGGGAAAATATGTCAATGGTAACTTACATGGGGCACTATAACGCGTACGGTAACGATTTCAACGCGTTTGGTAACTCGCTTAACGCGTTTGGTAACTCGCTTAACACGTTTGGTAACTCGCATCACGCATTTGGTAACTCAACACAGGCGAGTGATCACACGAAGGGTAACTACATGAAATTCTCGCCAAAATGATCCTGACAACGAGGAACTTATCGAGTTTGAAAGCTTTTACGCACAGTTTTATCTTCTTGAATAAGTCCCGCCGCGAGTTTGAAGGACGCCGTTTGTTCTATTACCACAGACCGGAAAGTTTCAGAGCCGTTTTCTATATATATGTAGCTGGTACAAAAACGGTTAAAAACATATTTTTGATAGCATGATTACGAACTTGCAAAACGATAAAAAAAAAACAAACATTTCTCGAAAGGCCATTGGAGATTTTACTTTTTGTAATTTTTGCAGCGTTGGAGAATTTTTGCATGTGGGAAAAATAGACCTCTATAGAATTACATGTTTCTTAAAAAACAATAACCATAAACGCCTTGTCGCAAGGTGTTTAGGGTTGATGCTCTCAAATTCATTTACCATCTGAAAGGGGTATAGACTTGTTTGCCCCGGCTGCACGATAGAATAAAGTACAAACAGTTTGCGGAACGAGCGACAGAAAATCAGTTATGTATGAACAGTTGTTTTCACAACACTTACGTTTTTGCAATTACCTTGAAAATCAGAAAGTGTGTCATGATTTCGGAAAGTGTGTCAGAATTTCAGAAAACTGTGTCAGAACTTTGGAGAGTGTCTCAGAGGTTTCTGCTTCAAGATTCGTCAATTTAGTCTGACACGAGCGGGGAAAACCAGAATCAGGGTCATTTTGGGCGAGGGTTTCTTCTAGTTACCATTCGCGTGATGGGCTGCTAGTGTATAGTTACCATACGCGTTAAGCGAGTTACCAAACGTGTTAAGCGAGTTACCAAACGCGTTAAGCGAGTTACCAAACGCGTTGAAATCGTTACCGTACGCGTTTTAGTGCCCCATGTAAGTTACCATTGACTTATTTTTGTCGAATTATATATGTGATATATATGTGTAGGCTGTAGTGGGGTAGCCAATATGGGGTACAACCCACCTAGGGTTTGATACTTGTACCCAACTCTCATTTCAATGCACCATTCTTGCCTGCTAGTTTCAACATGGTTTCAGAGCTGTAGATCCGTTAGGACCGGATTTTTTTTTCCTGGGCCCACCGAACGCCTGCCTGCCTGCGGTTACCGCGCTGCCCCACACGCGCCCTGCCTTGCCTGCCTGTCGCGCCGCCCCTAAGGCCCGCGCCTGCCTTGCCTGCCCGTCGCGTCGCCCTAAGCCCGCGCCCGGCCCCACCCGCTTGCCCGTCGCGTCGCCCCAAGCCCGCGCCTGGACCCCGCCTGCCCGTCGCGTCGCCCTAAGCCCGCGCCTGCCCCGTGCCTGCCCGTCGCGTCGCCCTAAGCCCGCGCCCGGCCCCCTGCCTGCCCGTCGCGTTGCCCCAAGCCCGCGCCTGGCCCCCTGCCTGCCCGTCGCGTTGCCTCAAGCCCGCGCCTGGCCCCCTGCCTGCCCGTCGCGTCGCCCTAAGCCCGCGCCCGGCCCCCTGCCTGCCCGTCGCGTTGCCCCAAGCCCGCGCCTGGCCCCCTGCCTGCCCGTCGCGTTGCCCCAAGCCCGCGCCCGCCCCACCCCCCGCCTGCCCGTCGCGTAGCCCTAAAGCCCGCGCCCAGCCACCTACCTGCTCGTCGCGTCGCCCTAAAGCCCGCGCCCGGCCGCCTGCCTGCCCGTCGCGTCGCCCTAAGCCCGCCCCCACCCGGCCACCTGCCTGCCCGTCGCGTCGCCCATAAGCCCGTGCCAGGCCCCTAACTTCCCGCCGCGTCGCCCTACACCCGCGCCCTAGCCAGCGCCCGGCCCCTGCCTGCCTGCTGCTTCGGCTTCCCTTCGCTGTGCCGATGACGACTCCTCACGTCCTAGAATTTGAGCCTGATGGCCGCCCGATCGAGTTCACTACCTGGCTAGATGACTTACAGCTTTTTCTGCTGACTGATTCCAAAGACGGCGTCTCCTTGTTTGACTTTGCCTCTAGCGCCTCTGCCGCCCCTGCTGATACCGCTGACGCACTCGCTCGCTCTAGCTGGCAGACCCGTGACGCTGTAGCCCGCCTAGCGATTCGCAACCACCTGCCGATCCCTGAGCAAGCCCACTTTATCCAGCACAAGACCGCTAAGGCGCTGTACGACGCAGTAGTTGCGCGCTATTCTTCTCCCGCCACGGCAGCCCTCGGCCGTCTTATGCTGCCCTACCTGTTCCCCGATCTGTCCTCGTTTTCCACTATTGAGGATCTGATCTCTCACCTGCGTGCTAGTGACCTTCGCTTCCGTGCTGCACTCTCAGACGAGTTTCTCACGCAGAACCACCCCCCGATGTACTTCACCCTTTACTTCCTCGTCACCCGCCTCCCTGACTCCCTTCGCTCGGTCAGGGACCACTTCCTTGCTCTCGACCCCTCTACCCTCACCATAGACGACTTCGAGAAGCAACTTCTGGTAGCGGAGAAGAGCATTGTCGTTGTCAGTGCTGCTCGAGGCACTCCCCGCACCCCCATCTTTGAGGGGTGCTCTCCCTCTCCCCTCGCCTCCTCTCATGCCTCTGTTGCTGCTGCAGTCGACTTCCTGTGTGCTGCGGAGGTCGGGGCGGCTTCCGCTCCTAGTGGGAAGCGCCGCAGCGCCAAGGGCAAGGGTGGTCGGGGTGCTGGAGGTGGTGGCGGAGGAGGAGGTGGGGGAGGTGGGGGTGGTGGTGGGGGTGGAGGCGGTGGGGGGAGTGGCGGCGGTGGCGGTAGCAATGGAGGTGGCAGCGGCGGCAGTGGGGGAGGAGGGAGCAGTGGTGGCGGCGGTGGTGGGGGCTGGAGTTCCGGTGGTGGCCAGGGGCAGCAGCAGCAGCAGCAGCAGCGTCAGCGCCAGACCCCCACGCCCCAGCAGCTCCATGACTGGTACGCTCAGCGTGGGGCGTCTGGGGGTCCTGTTCGCTGCCCCTATATCATTCGCACTGGTCCCTGCACTGGTCGCACATGCAACGGCTTTCACACTGAGTACCGCTGCCTCTCTTGTCTTAGCGACGCTTGGCGTGCCAGGTTCCCTGATGCGATTGAACTGCCCAAGTGGGCAGACCTGATGAGGCGTGAGGTTCCTATCTTTGATCTGGACTATGATAAGATTCTTGCTGCCATGTATGCATTGACTGTTAGTGCTGAGGGTGACTGCTATTTGTGCTTCCCCCCTGACCCTGGTATAGAGGTTGCTGCTCTAGGTGCTAGTGAGTCTGCCCCCCCTGGTACTGAGTCGGCACAGGCCTTGCACACTTTTACACTTGACTCTGGTGCTTCTCGCTGTTTCTTTCGCGACAGTACCACTGTCACTCCCCTTTCTGCGCCTGTCCCTGTCTCACTGGCTGACCCCTCTGGGGGCCCAGTGCTTGCTCGTTCCTCCACTGTGCTCCCGTGTCCGGCGGTCCCGTCCGGTGAGCTGTCTGGTCTCCACATCCCCACGTTCTCTACGAACCTGGTGAGCAACGCCGTCCTTCAGGATCACTGGGTTGACACCTGGACTCCTGGAGGATAGCGTGTGGCGATCTGCACGTGCTCCAAGACTGGCCGCCACCTGGCCACGTTCACTCGTGAGCCCGGGTCTCCACCCTTTTGTCTCCACAGCTGTACGCGTCTGCTCAGGTAACAGACACCACCAGTACCTGCACCAAAGGCAGCAGACACCCAAGTTAGTGTGAGTGTCGCCGCCTGTCGCACGACACTCTCCTGTGGCACCACCGCCTTGGTCACCCCTCCCTGCCCCGCCTTCGTAGCATGCACTCTCGCCTACTTGTCTCTGGTCTTCCCAGGTCTCTGCCTGCCCTCCCTCCCTCGCCTGCGCCGCCCTGCATTCCTTGCGTCGAGGGGCGGCAGCGCGCCGCTCCTCACTCCTCCTCCTTCCCTCCCACAGAGGCTCCGCTACACACTCTTCACCTGGACGTGTGGGGCCCAGCCCGCGTCCAGGGACAGGGCCGTGAGCGGTACTTCCTGCTGGTTGTCGACGACTACTCGCGCTACACCACGGTCTTCCCCTTGCGCAGCAAGGGTCAGGTCCCTGCTGTTCTGATCCCCTGGATCCGCGCTGTTCGTCTCCAGCTCTGCGAGCGGTTCTTCTCGGACTTTCCTGTCCTGCGTCTGCACTCTGACAGAGGTGATGAGTTCTCCTCCGACCTCTTGCGAGCCTTCTGTGAGGAGCACGGCATCCGCCAGTCGTTCACGCTTCCGGCCTCTCCGCAGCAGAATGGGGTTGCTGAGTGCCGCATTGGCTTGGTCATGGAGGTCGCTCGTACCTCCATGATCCATGCAGCTGCCCCCCATTTTCTGTGGCCGTTTGCGGTCCGGTACGCCGCACATCAGCTCAACCTCTGGCCCTGTGTCTCCTTGCCGGAGACCTCGCCCACACGGGGGAGGTTGGCGATGCGTCGCGCTTCCGGGTCTGGGGTGCTCGTGCCTTTGTCCGCGATACCACTGCGGACAAGCTCTCCGCTCGCGCCATTCCCTGCGTCTTCCTTGGTTTTCCTCCTGATGCGCCTGGCTGGCAGTTCTACGACCCCGCCTCGCGCCGTGTCTTTGCGTCTCAGGACGTCACCTTTGACGAGTCAGTCCCCTTTTACCGTCTCTTTCCCTACCGCACTGCCCCTCGCCCCCCCCCCCCCCCCCCCCCCCCGCCGCTCTTTCTCGCTCCAGGTCCTCCCCAGGTAGACCCCCCTGCCCCCTCCTCCAGGTCCTGCCCCTTCAGGTGTGTCTCAGGTAGACCCTCCTCGTGTGGCTGAGCCTCTTGAGGTCACTGGTGACTCGGGTGCTGCTAGGGGTGCGTAGCCTGGGGGTGCTGAGCGTGAGGGTGCGGAGCCTGGGGGTGCTGAGCCTAGGGGTGCGGAGCCTGGGGGTGCTGAGCCTGAGGGTGCGGAGCCTGGGGGTGCTGAGCCTAGGGGTGCGGAGCCTGGGGGTGCTGAGCCTGGGGGTGCGGAGCCTGAGGGTGCTGAGCCTGGGGGTGCTGCGCCTGGGGGTGCTGCGGTACTTCGTGAGCAGTCTCCTTGGAGCGGTCGTCTTCGGAGTCGCACTCCTGGCGCCTCGTTGCAGCCCTCCACCCTGCGTGAGCCTCTTTCCCTGCAGCAGCTCCATGAGTGGTACGCTCGTCGTCAGGGTCGTACTGCTGGCACTGGAGACACTGGAGCTTGAGCTGGAGGTTCTCGAGCTGGAGACGCTGGTGCTGAGGGTGCTGGACGTTCGAGCGCTGCTGGCTTCGGAGGTGCTCGCACTTCTGGTGCTCGAGCTGCCGGAGCTGGTAGTGCTACTGGTACTGGAGTTTTGGCCGCTGGTGGTGCCAGGGCTGGAGTTGCTGACCCTGGAGGCGCTGGAGCTCCTGGCGCGGGAGCTGGGTCCTGCGGCTGGAGCTGTCGGTACTAGTGCTGGAGACGTTGTGCGACCACGACCGTACTTCGTTCCCCTACTTCGCCAGGTTCTTGGTCTCCCGTCTTCTACTGACCTGTGTCCACTGCCAGACCAGTCCCAGCCACAGTTACAGCCTGCCTCCCCACTGCCTGCTCCTCCTCCTTACACTGAGCAGCCTGAGTCTCTTACAAAGCGTCGTCCGCCTGCGTCTCGTCCTGTCTCACCTGTTCGCGCTGCTCGCACTGGTCGCCGTGTTCCGCGTCCGCGTCCTCCTCCTGTCCCAGACACGCACCAGATGACACTTCGTCCTTCCTCTGTTCCACAGCGTGTCCCCCTGCCGTCTCCTCCTGCGTCCTCTTTGCCTGAGTCTGACACCGTTTGTCACCCGACTGTCACACGCCTGTTGGCCACTGTTGTCACTGACCCTTCGTTTGAGTCTACTGCTGCGTCTGCCTTTGTCGCTGAGCTTGTTGACTTTGCTGCTGCCTGTCGTCTAGACTACGCTGCCAGTCTTGTTGCTGAGTCTGAGTCTGTCTGTCCTCCGTCCGTCGGGGGTGAGTGTGCTTTTGGCACGGACGTCCTTGAGGACAGGCAGGAGGACCTTGACTGTCTTGCGGCTGCTGTACCTCATCTTACGGCCTGGCTGCTTGCCCCTGAAGGAGACCCGGATGCACCAGACATCCCTACCCCGCGCTCTTACGCAGAGGCGGTCTCGGGTCCCTACTCCTCTCAGTGGCAGACAGCCATGGACGCAGAGATGGCATCCTGGAAGTCCACAGGCACCTACGTCGACGAGGTTCCCCCTCCTGGGGCGAACATCGTCGATGGCATGTGGATTTTCAGGGTGAAGCGACCGCCGGGTTCTCCGCCTGTCTTCAAGACTCGTTACGTTGCTCGAGGCTTCAGTCAGCGGCAGGGAGTTGACTTCTTCCAGACCTTCTCCCCTACCCCAAAGATGACCACTCTTCGGGTGCTGCTGCACGTTGCCGCTCAGCGTGACTACGAGCTTCACTCTCTTGACTTCAGCACAGCCTTCTTGCAGGGCAGCCTGCACGAGGAGATCTGGCTGCGCCGTCCTCCTGGCTTCACTGGGTCGTTCCCTCCTGGTACCCAGTGGAGCCTCAGGCGGCCAGTCTACGGTCTCCGCCAGGCGCCGCGCGAGTGGCACGACACACTGAGGACGACGCTTGCGGCTCTTGGGTTTGCTCCTTCCACTGCAGACCCGTCACTGTTCCTGCTTACAGACACATCACTGCCGCCGTTCTACATCCTCGTGTACGTCGACGACTTGGTCTTTGCTACTGCTGATACTGAGGCACTCGCTCTTGTGAAGTCGGAGCTGCAGAAGAGACACACGTGCACAGACCTGGGTGAGCTGCGCAGTTACCTTGGCTTGCAGATCACCCGGGACAGAGCACGCCGCACCATCACCCTGACTCAGTCACACATGGTGCAGCAGGTCCTTCAGCGCTTCGGCTTCCAGTTCTCCTCACCACAGTCCACTCCTCTGCCCAACGGCCACTCGCTCTCAGTTCCACCTTCGGACGAGTCCGTAGAGCTGAGTGGCCCGTATCCAAAGCTTGTGGGCTGCCTCATGTACCTGATGACCTGCACTCATCCTGACCTTGCGTACCCTCTTAGCATCCTGGCTCGCTACGTTGCGCCTGGGAGACACCGGCGAGAGCACTGGGAGGCTGCTAAGAGGGTGATGCGCTACTTGTGCAGCACATCAGGCATGGGGCTGGTGCTTGGAGGACGGGGCCTAGTTGTCCTCACTGGACACTCAAACGCCTCTTGGGTTGACGACCAGACTACGCAGCGATTGTCGCAGGGTTACACCTTCAGCCTTGGCTCTGGTTCTGTTTCTTGGCGGTCCACCCGCTCTTCTTCTGTTCTCAGCTCCAGTTGTGAGGCTGAGATCTACGCAGGGGCCATGGCTGCACAGGAGTTACGCTGGCTTACCTACCTGCTGACTGACTTGGGAGAGCAGCCTCGTTCTCCTCCAGTTCTGTACGGCGACAACAAGGCAGCCCTTGCCTTGTGTCAGAAGCACAGACTGGAGCACAGAACGAAGCACATTGCTCTACGCTACTTCCTTGCTCGAGAGCTGCAGCAGCGTGGCCAGCTTCGTCTTGTGTACATGGACTCGCGGGCCAACACTGCTGATTTATTCACCAAGGCGCTTCCGCCTAGTGACCATCAGCGGCACTGTACTTCTTTAGGCCTTGTGTCTTCGTTCCCTCACTTGCTTACTGCTTGACCTTGCTTGTACTGTGATCTATATATTTCCTTGCATGCTTATACTTCTAGGCTGTGATCACTATACTACTTGCATTGTTTTGTATAGCTCTGCACGTGAACTGGCCTTGTGGCCCTTTGCTTGTGCTCAGAGTGTGTGGTGACGTTGTGATCCACCCTGGGCTTGCATTGCTTTGCTGGACTGGTCTTGTGACCCCTTGCTCTCCCCCACTTTGCCTATGGGGGTGTGTCAAATTATATATGTGATATATATGTGTAGGCTGTAGTGGGGTAGCCAATATGGGGTACAACCCCTCTAGGGTTTGATACTTGTACCCAACTCTCATTTCAATGCACCATTCTCGCCTGCTAGTTTCAACAATTTTCCCTTTCAAAAACACGATAGAAAATACCCCATGTGCATTCGCCACGATGGTGTGATGCACGGCAAGTGCCAAACGACATAAAACATGTGAGCGCGTCTTATTCAGGATAGCGACAACTGTTTGAGGGTCCACTGGCCCTGACCAATGAATTAAAATCTTGTGCTGGTGTCTTTTTCGTAACAGTGAGACAGCGCAACCGTTGTGTGGTGTCCGATCGGCATGTTTGCAAAATGCGTGCATAATGCCAAAACGAAGCCACAAGCGAAACTGAAAAAAAGACGATGGTGTTCTATTTGTGCCTAGAAAAGAACAATGTATACGTGTGAGTTGGAAAACGCCACTGACGAATTGACAATGTGCGTTTGAATACACCCACGCAAAACAGAAAACCTGAATGGAATAAAAGATGAGTTTGAACTAAAAACATTCAACACAAAACAAATAACATCACAAACAACCAGGAAATATGGGCTTAGCGGGTTATTTACTCACTTGTTTCATGGCGACGGTCCGCGCCTCTTTGTCATCGACCGGAACATCATTTGCGGCTATCGACTTGACCAACTCGGTCGTTAAGCGTCGTCGAGTGATTTATGCCTTTGCATTTCGTTTGTTGGACCCGCGGTACGGGCGCTTGACAAGTGCGATGTGCACATGCTCGTACAAATATGTGCAATAATAAACCAGCACACCCCCGCGCCGGATGTCGTCCGCTACATGCAGCATTGCATGAACCTTGGGGGATATTGAACTCTGATGTCTGGTCCTCCCCGAATTGCTCCAAGAGTTGTGGCACAAGTCTGCCAACACATTGTAAATAAAAAAAAGGTTAACACACAAACATTTTTTTGAAACAAGTTATAACAATAAGAACGTGACGGTAATGAGACAATGCACATGTAACGAGAATGATTGTATCGAGAAACGACCGTGCCGCTCGAGTGAAAATTATCGTTCGTGAAATTTTGACGCGAATCCTGAACTCGGCATAATCACATTCACTTTACAGGCTCACGCGATCTTAAAGGCGCAATTGTAAAGGAACCAAAACAGTAGTGAAAAAGAATCAGAAAGCACAATATTCCAGTAAAGTAATGGAAACTTTGTGTCATATTCTCCAAGTCTTCAAGCGTCTCGTCGGTATGCTATGCGCGGTGCCATGCACTCGCGTGCCACTGGCAGAAAAGCTCAACCGTCCGAATAATCTTCCGTTTGACGTTTTGTTGCATGAGTAGGACGGGCAGCACCTGCATAACCGCCTGATGCTGAAACGCGTAAAAAATACTGTTACCACTGAAATAGCCGTCAGTATGCGCCGGGATCCGCAAAAAGGACTGTCGACTAAACTCAGTGATATGTGCTAGGTCCGCGCCCATCTTAGACAGTACTTAGTTCGACAACTGCTGCTTTAGACAGTTTAGAATATACTTGTACGCCTAAACTACTCATGTGCATAGGTCGACCATCAGTGATCTATACGGATTTCCAAATTCCTCTGTCGCCCATCGAAAGCCCCATAGCGCACATGTCAAACTATTATGTTGTGTGTTGTATAGGCTGTAGTGGGGTAGCCCATATGGGGTACAACCCAATTAGGGTTAGTACTTGTACCAAACTCATTTCTGTTCAATGCATTCATTCCCGTTAAGTATTCTGACATAATTTCAGAACAGGACCCTTTTTTTCTAGGGCCCACCATATAGTTCGCTGCCTGTAGCGCGTTACCCTGCCCGTAGCACCCTATCTGCCCGTCGCGCTGCCCTGCCCTGCCCGTCACGCCGCCCTGTTAATCGCGCGCCGCCCTGCCCTGCCCAGCGCGCCGCCCTGCTAACCGCGCGCTGCGGTGCCTGCCCGTCGCGCCGCCCTGCTGGTCGCGCACCGCCCTCCCCTGCCCGTCGCACTGCCCTGCTAGCGCCGCGCCGCCCTGCCCAGCCGCGTGCCGCCCTGCAGGCCGCCGCGCCGCCCTGCCCTGCCCGTCGCGCTGCCCTGCTGGCCGCGCGCTGCCCTGCCTGCCCGTCGCGCCACCCTGCTGATCGCGCGCGGCCCAGCTTGCCCGTCGCGCTGCCCTGCTAACGCCACCCCGCCCTGCCTTGCCCGCGTGCCGCCCTGCAGGCCGCCGCGCTGCCTTGCCCTGCCCGTCGCGCCGCCCTACAGGCCGCCACGCCGCCCTGCCCTGCTCGTCGCGCCGCCCTGCTGGCCGCGTGCCTCCCTGCCCTGCCCGCGCACTGCCCTGCTGGCCGCCGCACCGCCCTGCCCTGCCCGCGCGCTGCCCTGCTGGCCGCCGCACCGCCCTGCCCTACCCGCGCGCCACCCTGCTGGCCGCCGCCCTGCCCTGCCCTGCCCGTGTGCCGGCCTGCTAGCCGCCGCCCTGCCCTGTCATTTGCTCCGCCCTGCCCTAGCCGTGCGCCGCACCGCCCTGCCCTGCGCGCTTCCCTAGCGCTTACGCGCTGCCCTGCCCGTCGCGCCGTCCTTGCTGGCGCGCTGCCTTGCTGCTCGCGCGCCACCCTGCTCTGCCCACTATGGCTACTCTCAGCATTCTCACTTTCCATCCTGAGGGCCGTCCGATCCAGTTCGATACGTGGCTTGATGACTTAGAGCTGTACCTACTGAGCGATACTAGAGACAGCGTTTCGTTGTTTGACCACACGTCTGGAGCCTCTCTCGCCCCTCCCGACACAGCTGACAGTGCGACTCGCTCACAGTGGCTTACCCGTGATGCTGCTACTCGCTTAGCCGTTCGCAACCACCTGTCGTTAACCGAACTCGCTCACTTTGGCCAGCACAAGACTGCTAAAGCCCTGTACGACGCTGTAATCGCTCGTTACTCTTCCCCTACCACTACCTCGCCTACCTCGCCGACACCCGTAACACTCCCCTGGAGTTCGGCGGTGGACCTGAGTCGCTGAGTCTGGTCGGCTACGTGGACGCCGATGACGCCGGTGACAAACAGAACCGAACGAGCACAGGCGGCTACGTGTTCGTCTTCGGTGGGGCTGCAGTCTCCTGGTCGAGCCACCGCATCAAGTGCGCGATGCTCTCGGCGACCGAATCGGAGTGCGTCGCGACCACGGAAGCAGGCAAGGAGGCACGCCGACTGTCCTTCGCGTGGACAACAAGTCGGCCATCACGGTCGCTGAGGGCTTGGGGCTGAGGTCAACCTCAAGCACATGGAGCGATGCTACGCCTGTCAGCAACAGATGGTGAAGCGCGGGAAGTTTGTGCTGAATCACATCCCGACCACTGAGCGGCTGGCCGACTTTTTGATGAAGGCGTTGCACTTTCCGGCCTTCAACCGGTGCTCTGTCACGATCGACCAAGTGCGTTTGGCCGACGTCGGCGACGGTGATAACAACGTGCAACAGTAGGTATCGTGCCCTTTTGCACGGCTGGTGCGGTGACGGCGTGCTGTGTGTGGGGTGCACGCCGACGACGGGTTTTCTCCGTATACGTGAGTTTGGTGCCCAAGCGTGAGCGCTGCACGGGAGTGTTGACGGGAATTGGGTGTTGGCCTGGCCCTCACATGGGCAAAGCCGACGATACGGTCGGGTGTGCGGGAAGAGCAGCCGACCATACGCAGATATGGATGTCGACTTGGGCGTGTAGGTCGACAAGGTGGTCGACCTACGGGCGACAGCTGCGGTGCTGCCGTCGACGGGAGCTGGCGGCCTAGTTCGACGGGTAGGACGACGGAGGTAGTCGCCAACTTATGCGCGGGACTCGTGAGTGGTCGTCGAAGGTGGGAGTTCAACAGCAGCAACTGATCGAGCTAGTCGATGGAGGAATCCGTCAACCAGGGTGGTCTTTGACAAAGCGGTGGTGGACGAGGGAGGTCGTCGACCAGAGCGCTGGGTGGTCGACTCGGTCGACCAAGAAACCTGCTCGACGAGGTTCTGCGGAGGCACGCAAACATCGTCAAGGCTGCGACGGCGAAGGCGACCTCGGGCTGGTATCCCGAGGTCGATGTGGCTCTTAGACCGTCGCTGCGCGACGGTAGAGGACGTGCTGACTTGGCACCCGCGCGACGGTAGAGGACGTGCTCGACCGTCGCCGCGTACCTGCGAAGTGGATGCGCACCTGCGCTAGTGTCACCTGCGGTTGCAACGCTGGCAGACTGCTCTGCTGCAGCATTGTTAAGCTGCCTAGGTGCACTGTTGGCAAGTCACAGACTTGCTACGCCGGCGGATCACTCTTCTGCAGCGCTGGCGCGGTGTCTCTACGCAACACTGGCAGATGGCGACCTTGCTGTGTTGACGGTCGACCTGCCTGGCTGCTAAATTGCTAGGCTCTGATGTAGACATTCTTGCCATTGCTTGCTCAATCATTCTAAAATGCAACTTTCCGTAGTGAAACTCTTGCCAAATTGGTACGTGAAATTAGATGCTAGAGAATGCCAAGGGACGCTACAATCACTCCTAGATGTCGTACCTTCCCTATAGTCTAGCTCCTAGCGTTGTAGAGCGAATCTCCGCACGGTTCACATCCGACACATCGATGGCCTTCATTCAGTCGCGGATTGAGTCCATCCGATCGAAATCTGCAAATATAAACGGCCGACATTCCAACCCTTTGAACTTCGCCTGGTGAACGCGCTCAGCCACGTGTCAACTCGACGGCCAACGCTTCTCTTCACTGTCAGATCAGTTTCAACCGAAGATTTGCAAGACTCACCTGTACACAAGGGAGTCGTATTTAGAAGTTGGAAGAGTGTAACGAATTAGAATTCATTAACGTATAGTCTACTCCTAGCAAGGACAGCCGAGGCCCAATTTTATTGGTGCAAATTACCCTTGTACACTGATTATCAGGGTTTATATTGAGGGGCACACTTTTTGCTCAGGGTTTTTTTTTTTCCGAGATTAGTTTTTTCCCTGATCTATCAGTGTAATGAAATATGGCATACTCATGACTGAGTGTAATGTTCTCCTTCGCGAATTTTGCCGTGACCAGAGTACAGGGCCCCTCCTCCCGACACTTCATCACCCCCGCCCATTTCCAACCCCCCTGCCCACACCCTCCCGAAGATGGGTAGGCGTTACGGAGCATGTATTGCGCTGGCAGTAATTAGAACGATAAAACGTCGTGTACATATCAAACGTATGTGAGAGGCATAGCGGTTGGCGAATTGTCTTCAGCGCCTAAACACCGAGTTTCGATTCCTGATGTTAGCTTACCCAGCCCATTTTGTGGAAATACCTGTGCTGTAAAATACTGGCAATGTAATACAAACAGGGTAAAATTAAAGCCTACACTATAGGCTCGGGGTAGAAAATCTGATAATCGATGGTAACACCTATGGTTAGAAGTAACATCTACGACCTACACTGATTTTCTTGGTTTTTTTGTTTTTTAACTGAGGTCTACATACCTCAAGCGGGAGGCAAAAGTTTATCACTTGAAAACGCGGTAACTCTGTCTCCACAAGTACCCTTTTGCGGAGAAACGAAAGTCGAGGCGGAAGGAGGGAAGGGGGTGGGGGTGAGCAAACCAACAGCGAAAATAAGTTCGCCAGATTAGAGCTTGACCCACATGATAGCGATGTTCACCAGCACCTTTGAAAGCAAAAACGACGGGATCATGAAGGTCAGTCGCGCCTTCCTGATCCCGCCAGTTAGGGTTTGTTAAGCTCCGTCAGCTTGGTCAGCCCGTAAAAATGCTGCCGAGCCTCTCATGTCGTCCGAACCAAATACAAGATTGAGGGCCTGGCGAACGCCCCCAAACTTCCTCCATTTCGAACTGCAAGACGGCATATGGAAATGGGGACGCAATTTCGTCCGTTGGCAAATATCCCTTCCCATGCCATTCTAACGTCATTCCCCCTTTCACGGAGGACATCGATGTTATACAGATGGCATTGCCGTTCAGAGGGGAACCTCCGATAGAGCCAAATGTTTGACAAATGGGGGTTCGTTTACCCCTCATTTTTCCCTTTCCGAATAGACCTTCGATCTGTGACTCGGTCTCAGCACGAGGTGGCGGGGTTTGTATTTGAGCAGGGTTAATTTTCCTTGTTGAGAAAACTAGGAAGGTATGTGTCGATTAGGTGAGGGGAGGGGGGTACAAGACAATCGAGAGAATTTGGGTTGTACCCTCTAAGGAATGACCCCTACACAACCTAGAGAGAAATAACTAGAAGTATATAATTTGACACACCCCCATAGGTGAAGTAGGGGGGATAGCCAAACCTAACAGTGGTCACAAGACCAGTCAAGCAGGAGAACAAACAAGGCAAAGCCCAGGGTGGATCTCAAGGACACCACACAATCTGAGCACAAGCAGGTGGCCACAAGGCCAGTTCACATGCAGTTTTATAATAGAGCAAGTAGTACAATGATTACAACCTAGCAACCAGAAACATGCAGGTTTATAAATCAAAGTACAAGACAAAGTCAAGAGGTGAGCAAGTGAGGCCAGGTAGGCACAAGACCTAACAGAGTACAAAAACGCTGATGATCACAAGGCTGAAGTGCCTTGGTAAAGATATCAGCAGTGTTGGCCCAAGTGGCCACGTAAGCAAGACGAAGCTGACCACGCTGCTGCAACTCTCGAGCAAGGAAGTAGCGCAGAGCAATGTGCTTCGTTCTGTGCTCCAGTCTGTGCTCCTGACACAAGGCCAGCATGGCCTTGTTGTCGACGTACAAAACTGGAGGAGAACGAGGCGCCTCTCCCAAGTCGGTGAGCAGGTAGGTGAGCCAGCGTAACTCCTGTGCAGCCATGGCCCCAGCGTAGATCTCAGCCTTACAACTGGAGCTGAGAACAGAAGATGAGCGGGTAGACCGCCACGAAACAGAGCCAGAACCAAGGCTGAAGGTGTAACCCTGTGACGACCGCTGCGTAGCCAAGTCGTCAACCCAAGAAGCGTCTGCGTGACCAGTGAGGACAACTCGAGCCCGTCCTCCAAGCACGAGCCCCATGCCCGACGTACTGCACAGGTAGCGCAACACCCTCTTAGCTGCATCCATGTGCTCTGGTCGGTGTCTCCCAGGAGCAACATAGCGTGCCAAGATGCTAAGAGGGTATGCCAGGCCAGGTCGAGTGCAGGTCATCAGGTACATGAGGCAGCCAACAAGCTCTGGGTACGGGCCACTCGGCTCTACGGACTCATCCGAAGGCAGAGCTGAGAGCGAGTGGCGAGTAGACAGAGGAGTGGCCTGAGGCGAGGAGTACGTGAAGTTGAAGCGCTGAAGGACCTGCTGCACCATGTGTGACCGAGTCAAGGTGATGGTGCGGCATGCTCGGTCCCGGGTGATCTGCAAGCCAAGATAGCTGCGCAGCTCACCCAGGTCTGTGCACGTGTGTCTCTTCTGCAGCTCCGACATCACGTGGGCCAGTCCAGCAGTGTCAGCAGTAGCAAAGACCAAGTCGTCGACGTACACGAGGATGTAGAACGGCGGCAGAGTATTGTCAGTGCGGAGAAACAGCGACAGGTCAGCAGTGGAAGAAGCAAACCCAAGAGCCGCAAGCGTCGTCCTCAGTGTGTCGTGCCACTCACGCGGCGCCTGGCGGAGACCGTAGACTGGCCGCCGGAGGCTCCACTGGGTACCAAGAGGGAACGACCCAGTGAAGCCAGGTGGGCGGCGCAGCCAGATCTCCTCGTGCAGGCTGCCCTGTAGGAAGGCTGTGCTGAAGTCAAGAGAGTGAAGCTCGTAGTCACGCTGAGCAGCGATGTGCAGCAGTACCCGAAGAGTGGTCATCTTTGGGGTGGGAGAGAAGGTCTGAAAGTAGTCAACTCCCTGCCGCTGACTGAAGCCTCGAGCCACGTAGCGCGCCTTGAAGACAGGCGGAGAACCCTGAAAATCCACATGCCATCGACAATGTTCGCCCCAGGTGGGGGAACCTCGTCGACGTAGGTGCCTGTGGACTTCCAGGAAGCCATCTCTACGTCCATGGCTGTCTGCCACTGAGAGGAGTAGGGACCCTCTATCGCCTCTGCGTAAGAGCGCGGAGTCGGGATGTCTGGTGCATCTGGGTCTCCCTCAGGGGCAAGCAGCATGGACACGAGATGAGGTAAAGCAGCAGCAAAACACTGGAACTCCTCCTACCTGTACTCAAGGACGTCCGTGCTAAGAGCACACTCACCCCCGACGGACGGAGGACAGACAGACTCAGACTCAGCAACAAGACTAGCGGCGTAGTCTAGACGACAGTGAGCAGCAAAGTCGACAAGCTCAGCAACTAAGGCAGACGCAGCAGTGGACTCAAAGGAAGGGTCAGTGACAACAGTGGCCAGGAGACGCGTGACAGTAGGACTAGCAGCACGAAGGGAGTCAGACTCCGGGTCAGCAAGGGCAAGAAGAGAGTACGCAGGAGGAGACGGCAGAGGAACACGCTGTGGAGCAGAGGAAGGACGCAGAGCCATCTGGTGCGTGCCAGGGACTGGAGGAGGACGCTGACGCGAACCACGACCACTAGTGCGAGTAGCACAAACAGGCGACGCAGGACGAGGCTCAGGCTCACGACGCTCTGTAAGACCTCCGGTCGGACCAGCGGAAGGAGAAGGAGCAGGCAGTGGGGAGGTGGGCTGTAACTGTCAGTGCGACTGGACAGGCGGTGGACATTGTAAGGAAGGAGCAGGACCAGTAGACGGCGGGAGACCAAGAACCTGCTGAAGGAGCGGAACGAAGTACGGCCGCGGCCGCGCAGCGCCTCCAAAACCAGCAGGGACAGCACCAGCACCCCCAGTGTCAGCTCCAACGCCAACAGCACCAGTAGCGCCAACTCCAGCACCCATAGCAGCTCCATCTCCAGCAGGACCACCAGAAGCCCCAGTAGCCTCAGTAACGCCAGCTCCAATACCTCCAGTAGCACCAGCAGCACCTCCAGCAGCTCCAGCAGCACCAGCAGCTCCAGCACCTCCAGCAGCACCAGCTCCAGCATCTCCAGCAGCTCCAGCAGCACCACCTGGCCCAGCAGCTCCAGTACCTCCAGTACGAGCACCTCCGGGACCAGTGGCTCCAGAACCCCCAGCAAAACCGCCAGCGCCCGTAGCACCACCAGCTCCAGCAGCACGCCGCCAGCGCCTAGCAAACCATGTCAGAATGTTATTATTCTCTAGCCTGCAGTGGGGTACTCTATAGCGAGTACAACCCAATCAGGGTTTCCTATATGTATGCCAACTGCTGCTAGTGCAAACTCTCCTTTCTTCATTCTTGTTTCTGTCTGCTAGTTTCGACATGCTATCAGAGCAAGTCGACCCTCTTGTGTCGATCCTGTGGGTGGGCCCCACCAGATGCTTCCGCTGCTCTACTGCTGTAGCGCGCTCCGGGCGCGCGACCCTTTCTTCCTGCCACGCACTCGGAGCGCGCGGCGTTTTTCATCCCGCCGTGCGCTCGGGGCGTGCGGCGGTTTTCTGCCCGCCGTGCGCCCCGAGGCGCGCGGCGGTTTCCTGCTTCGCACGGCGGTTTTCTGCCCGTCGTGGCGCCCCCGGGGACCTGCGCGCTGCCCCCCGTCGCCCGTCGCGGCGCCCTGGGGGCCCGCGCGTCGCCCCCTCCCGTCGCCTCGTCGCGGCGCCCTGGGGGCCCGCGCGCCGGCCCCTCCCGTCGCCTCGTCGCGGCGCCTTGGGGGCCCGCGCGTCCCCCCCTCCCATCGCCTCGTCGCGGCACCTTGGGGGCCCGCGCGCCGCCCCCTCCCGTCGCCTCGTCGCGGCGCCTTGGGGGCCCGCGCGCCGCCCCCTCCCGTCGCCTCGTCGCGGCGCCTTGGGGGCCCGCGCGCGGCCCCTCCCGTCGCCCGTCGAGCCGCCCTCGGGGGCCCGTGCGCGGCCCCCCTCCCGTCACCCGCCGTGGCGCCCTCGGGGGGCCCGCGCCCTGCTTCTTCGTGGCGCCCTGGAGACCCCCCCGCCGCCTCCCTTTCCGTCCGTGAACCGCCCCTGCTGCTTAACGCGCTCCTGCCTGCGTTAGGGTTTGGGGGTGGCGGGCATGGGGGTGACCGGTGTGGGTAACCTGCAGCTCCTCCTCCTCCTCCGTCTCCCACTGCTGCAGCTGCCGCTGAGGGGGGTGGGTGTGTGGGAGCCGAGGGTTTAGGGTTTAAGGGGGGTGCCGTGGAAGTGGAGCTAGGGTTTCAGCAGGGGGTGTGTGAGAGGGGCGTGGGACGGTCGGGGGAGGTTGCGTGGAGGCTGCCGTTGTGTCGCCTGCAGCGCCAGTAGTCCGGAGCCGTCGTGCTCTCGGTAGCCCAGAGAGCCTGCTGTGCCTGTCGCCCGTGGGTCCGTTGCTCTTGCCGCTCCTCGTAGCCGCCGAGCCAGTTACTCCAGTAGTCCGGGGCGCTGTCCCGGTAGCCACTGTGTGCGCGCTCCTGTTGCCCGTGTGTCTGCAGCTTCAGTCGTCGTCTCCACTCTTCTCTCCTCTCACAGTCCCTCCTCCTCCTCACTTGCCCTCTGTGATTACATCTAGCTTTGCTTATAATTGTGAACTATTGCTATGCCTGCTCATTGTGCTGATTACACCCCACTTTGGCTATGGGGGTGTGTCAGAATGTTATTATTCTCTAGCCTGCAGTGGGGTACTCTATAGCGAGTACAACCCAATCAGGGTTTCCTATATGTATGCCAACTGCTGCTAGTGCAAACTCTCCTTTCTTCATTCTTGTTTCTGTCTGCTAGTTTCGACAAACCACTCACGCAGCTGCTGTGGAGAGAGTGGCTCCTGTCGGGACGAAGCACCCGAGGGACCTCCAGGCTCAGTACCTCAAGACGCCACACGCGCAGGCTAAGCACCCGCAGGCTCCGCACACCCAGACTCAGCACCCCCAGACGCAGCACCCCCAGACTCAGCACCCCCAGGCTCCGCACGCTCAGGCTCAGCACCCCCAGACGCTTCCGGCACCTGCAGGCTCAGCACCCCTAGCAGCACCAGAGTCAACAGCTACCTCGACAGGCTCGACTGCGTCTACCTGGGACACACCTGAGGGGGCAGGACCCTGAGGGGGGAGGGGGTCTACCAGGGGAGGACCTGGCGCAAGAAAGAGCGGCGGGTGGGGTAGGGGGGCAGTGCGGTAGGGGAAGAGACGGTAGTACGGAACCGACTAATCAAACGTGACGTCCTAAGAGGGCAGAACACGGTGCGAGGTGGGGTGGTAAAACTGCCAACCAGGCGCGTCAGGGGGGAAGCCAAGGAAGACGCAGGGAACAGCACGGGAGGACAGCTTGTCCGCAGACAAGTCGCGGACAAAAGCTCGAGATCCCCAGACACGGAACGCAAACGCATTGCCAACCTTCCCGTCCACCGTAGAGTAGGTGTGGTCTCCGGCATGGAGACCCGGGGCTGAAGGTTGATCTGATGCGCCGCGTACTGAACCGCAAACGGCCACAGAAAATGGGGGGCAGCTGCATGGATCATGGAGGTACGAGCGACCTTCATGACTAAGCCAATGCGGCGCTCAGCAATCCCATTTTGCTGTGGAGAGGCCGGAAGCGTGAACGTCTGGCGGATGCCCTCCGCACGACAGGAGGCTCGCAAAAGGTCGGAGGAAAACTTTCCACCTCTGTCGGAGTGCAGACGCAGAACAGGAAGGTCCGAGCCGAAACTCTCACTGAGCTGACGACGAGCAGCGCGGATCCAGTCGATCAACACCTCAGTGACCTCACCCTTGCGGCGCAAGGGGAAGACTGTGGTGTAACGCGAGTAGTCGTCAACAACCAGCAGAAAGTAGCGCTCGTGACCCTGTCCACGGACGCGGGCTGGGCCCCACACGTCCATGTAAAGAGTCTGCAGGGGAGCCTCCGTCGGAGGGAACTCGGAGGAGTGAGGAGCGGCGCGCTGCCGCCCCTCGACACAAGGAACGCAGGTAGGGGCAGGCCTCGGGGGGAGGGGAGGGAGAGACCGGGGAAGACCAGTGACAAGGACACGGGTGGCCATGCCTCGGAGACGAGGCAGGGAGGGGTGACCAAGGCGGTGGTGCCAGAGGAGAGTCTGGTGAGACAGGAGGCGACACGAGCAGGGGGCAGACTCAGGACCAGACCGAGACGCTGCAGCAAACACCTGACCCGACGCGACAACCTGACCAGACTCAGCAACCGGAGGAGACACAGTAGTCAGGGTGTACAGGCTCGACCCAGGCTGACGGGTGAACGTGGCCAGGTGACGGCCCGTCCGTGTACACGAACAGTGGGTCACCCGCTGACCTCCAGGAGTGAACTGGTCAACCCACGCGTCCTGAAGGTCAGCTCCACTCACCAAGTTCGTGGAGAACGAGGGGAGGTGGAGACCAGACAAAGAGCCAGACGGGACTGCCGGACACGGCAGAACCGTGGAGTAGTGGGCAAGGACCGGACCCCCAGAGGGGTCAGCCAGGGAGACTGCCACCGGCTGACTGAGCGGCGAGAGTGTGGTGCAGTCGCGAAAGAAGGAGCGGGAAGCACCCGAGTCAAGGGTGAAAGTGTGCAAGACCTGAGCCGACGCGGTACCTAAGAGAGCAGCCTCACCAGCACCTGAAGTAGCAGACTCACTAGCACCTAGAGCAGCAGCCTCAATGCCCGGGTCGGGCGGAACACACAGGTAACAGTCACCCTCAGCACTAATAGTCAAAGCATACATAGCAGCAAGGATATCATCATAGTCAAGATCAAAGATAGCAACCCCCGACCTAAGCAGATCACCCCAGCGAGAGAGCTCAGTGACGGCAGGAAACTGTGCACGCCAGGCGTCAGTCAGGCGGCCGAAACAGCGCTGCGTGGCGTGCGGGCCGCCACACGTCTCTCCACTGCGGTCGCCGGTGCGGATAACGTAAGCACAGGGACCAGCACCCCCAGACCTCCCACGCCCAGCGTACCACTCACGAAGCTGCTGGGGCGAGAGGGTCTCACGAGGGCGCTGCTGCTGCTGGCGCTGGCCACCGCCAAAGCCTCCCCGCTGCACAGTGCCACCCCGACCAGCACCACCGCCACCGCCGCCACCCCCACCGCCGCCGCCGCCACCTCCACCCCCACTTCAGCTGCCTCCGCTGCCTCCACCTCCACCACCGCCACTGAAGCCCCCACTCCCGCTACCACCTCCACCCCCACCCCCTCCGCCGCCTCCACCGCCACCACCGCCGCCCCTGCCATCCCCTCCAGCCCCCTTGCCCCCCTTGCTCCTGCCGCAGCAGCGCCTCCCACTAGGAGCAGATGCAGCGCCGACCGACTCGGTGCCAACGAGGTCGATAGCAGTAGCAGAGGCAACAGAGGGCAAAAGGGGAACGGGGGAGCACCCCTCAAAGAAAGGGGCACGAGGGTCACCACGAGAGGCTCCTACAGCGACTATGCTCTTCTCAGCTGCAAGGAGGCGCTCCTCGAGGAGGTCAACGGTGAGGGTGGTGGGGCAAAGGGAGAGGAAGTGGTCCCTGACCGAGCGAAGGGAGTCAGGGAGCCGGGTGACTAGGTAGTAGAGGGTGATGTACATGGGGGGGGGGGTTCGCGGCGCAGAACTCGGCAGGAAGCGCAGCGCGGTAGCGGGTGTCACTAGTGCGGAGGTGCGTAATGAGGTCAGCGACTATGGCAAAAGCGGCTAAGTCAGGGAACAGGTACGGCAGCATGAGGCGGCTAAGCGCAGCAGTGGCAGGGGAAGAGTAGCGCGCAACTACAGCGTCGTACAGAGTCTGAGCAGTCTTGTACTGGCTAAAGTGCGCGCGCTCAGTAGACGGTAGGTGACTACGAACAGCAAGGCGCGCAGCAGCATCGCGCGTGGTCCACTGCGAGCGAACGGCACTGACAGCATCAGCAGCAGGTGCAATCACACGCCACACGTGTGATCGAACAGTGAAACTCCGTCCCTAGAGTCGCACTGCAGAAAGAGCTGGAGGTCATCGACCCATACCTCGAAATCGACCGCTCAACCCTCAGCATCGAAGGTAAGAACAGCGACTAGGGCTAGCCATGGCGGTGGTGCCAGAGGAGAGTCTGGTGAGACAGGAGGCGACACGAGCAGGGGGCAGACTCAGGACCAGACCGAGACGCTGCAGCAAACACCTGACCCGACGCGGCAACCTGACCAGACTCAGCAACCGGAGGAGACACAGTAGTCAGGGTGTACAGGCTCGACCCAGGCTGACGGGTGAACGTGGCCAGAAAACGCGATTCGGGCAGGAACACGGAAGGTTTTAACGGTGGGCCCTTCTGAAAAAAAATCGTCTAGGCTAGGAAGGTCCTAGCTCTGATACCATGTTGAGAAAACTAGGAAGGTATGTGTCGATTAGGTGAGGGGAGGGGGGTACAAGACAACTGAGAGGATTTGGGTTGTACCCTCTAAGGAATGACCCCTACACAACCTAGAGAGAAATAACTAGAAGTACATAATTTGACATTCCTTTGCGTTTTTTTCCCTAGTCCAGTAGTTTTTGGTCCCCGGTCAGGAAGTGGTCAGTGACGCAAAAAAATCGCGCCTGTAGGGGGGAAGGTGGGGATGGAGGATCCCGACGCGGTTGCGTCATTTCTCGTTTCGGGACCCAAAGTTTCGCGCGTGGCATGACGCCCAAACCTATTCGGTGGGTTCTGCCCCCGGTTCCTGATGCGGGTGCCATTCCGATGCCGTCATTTTTATTTCAAAATTTTGTGTGCTGGCAAACACCAACGGTTTGTAGACCGAAACTCTCCCGATTCCCGACGATGGTTGCCAAAGCTCACTCGATAGACCCCTGCTGGTTCCAGAGATTATTGTCGCCACGAAGCTTCGGGTACCTACACCTCGATTGCAATAGCGATTTAGGCCGCGTCGGCCGCGGATTACCAGCGCTGTATAACACACTGTCGTGTTCTGCCCTGTACACGTTGCCAGATAGCAGAGCGCCGCCTCGCCTAACAGTCACTGCTAGGAAAATTCGTCTCCTAACCACGGTGATTCACCGCCTCACCTAAGATCTGTTCCCCTCGTCACCTTGGATCAGTGGGTCTCGTCACCGGATATCTGCTCGCCGTATCGACGTGTTCTCCTCTCGCTTTCCAAGTAGCGCTCCCACCAAACTCATGTTCCTGCATTTCAGTGTTACGGTCCACTCCTCATAGCGCTTTAGCTCCAGCTTTCTACCATTGTGGTACTAAAATCTGACAGGCAAAATTGTAGTATTCTCCGGGCGTAAGACGGGATTCAGTATAAGAGAATACGTAACACAAACTGAAGTCTGCAGTGAGGAGGTGCGAGCCGCAGACGGGAGTGAGTCGCGATATCGCACGAGTGGAAGTGGGGTGTGTGCCGCGTTTGCGTGCGGGTCGCGCGCTGGGAGCTGCCGCGATTACATCGGAACCTATACCTGTGTGTCAATCCAGATGCCATCCATTCCCTTGAGGTTTGAATGACATCGCTAGGGCAATTTTTGCGATGCCTGGGATTGGTGTCTTTCAATACATACAACTCTTGGATTTCCCTCCACAATCGAACTCGCCATTTCTCAAAGCGCGCAAGTACTGTACACATCCAATTGCGGAAAATTGTTCGGTACTTTTTTTTCTCTTTTGGGTTGATGCAAAATATTTGTGAATCAATCGAAGTGTGATTGCTCGCCAAAGAGTGACTCGACAATCTTTGCGGGCGAGGCTGATCTACAGTATCTTAGTGGTTACCGAATGAAATTGTTACAGTATGCTTTTATTAAGTTACTTCGAAAACCGTGAGGTTATAATTTTGATATGTACACTCGAACGTGCTATTGAGCATGCTATAATTTTGTTGCCCTACTGAGACATGCTATTTATTGATGATGTCGATTTGATTTCTGCATGCCAAAACTAAATATAGCATTGAAAAAAACTGTATATAAATTTCAGCGGATATAAGACGTTTGTCATATGCACAGCATGACATGACAAATTAAGAAAGTGACGTTCAACCATACAGGATTAAATACATTACATAACTTAGCAGTAATAAAACGACCAAGCATAAATCCTGCATTTTGGGAAACCAGCACTCGGTACGTGCACAATCCTGCATAGGATATGAAGCGTACATATCGAACCTGCAAAAAGAACATACGATAAGAAAAAAGACTACCACAGCAGAAGTTACTGACGTCGATACAAAGCATCTGGGTCAGAGTCGGACACTACGTTGTAAGCAGCAACCACAAAAAGCGGCAACCACCGGTGGTACAGAAGCACTCATAATGACACAACCTGCAAAAGAACACACGATTAGCGAATCTCAGACAAACCTCGGGACGAGACGCCAATAAGAGACAGACAGCAAGTCAAAGAAGAGACATTGCGCGACAATTAAGTAAATATTACGGTCCTGCCTAGACTTACCTACTAATGAAGCATTCCAAAATACGGATGATTCCCTTCAATGAAGGTATAGCGAGTACATTAGAGTGAGACGAAAAAAAAAGGGTCGACGGTGTATGCAGAAGGTGAGCGCAAATTAAGAGATGCACTAAGGCTGCTTCTCTGGCCCTGGCACTAACAACAGAAACGAAGAGATCGCAGATGAGGAAATGAAATACTCTCGAAAGGGAGAGCTGAAG
This sequence comes from Closterium sp. Yama58-4, assembly GCA_947470075.1. NCBI lineage: Eukaryota > Viridiplantae > Streptophyta > Zygnematophyceae > Desmidiales > Closteriaceae > Closterium > Closterium sp. Yama58-4. The sequence goes on from CANIUD010000844.1 coordinate 320,445, forward strand.
TTCTCAGTGAGGGGAGCGAGAAACTAGGTGGTTGTGTTCCAGCGAGGCGGTGAGCAGAGCACTTCCCTGCTGGAGCACCAGCGAAGCACCAACTTGTGAAGATTATGATTCATGCACCAGCGAAGCACCAACCAGAGCACTTCACCTTGCAACGCGGTAACGATTCTGATTCGTCGCCTCGATGGCTCACCCGCCGCCACCTCTCATATTGCTAGAGAAGGATGTGCATCAGCTACGGTGTCAAAAGCGTGAGCATGGATTGGCTGCAAATATCTTGCCGGGGCAGGCTGCCAAGTGTAGCCTTACAAAACTACAGTCGCCAAAGGGGGATCGTGTAGAGATGTGGTCAGTAACAAGCAGAACAGTCATTATGTACAACTTTATGTGCTTACATACAGATTACATTTCAGAAAGTGTCTCATACAAAAGCCATATTGGAAGCCACAGAATTGGCTAAGTGTTGGAAATTCCAATGTTTTTTTTTTTTTAATTAATTAGGGTAGACTTAGGCATCCTTGCCATACTACAACCGAAATAATTGCAAAAAACACATTTAAGAGTGGTTTGTCGCTTCAAGTGCCCGCCTATTTCAATACCTTTTAAGGCTGAGAACCACTTGGTTTGTCGTCCAAATCATAAGTTTGATGGCTCTATTATCTCCCCTATACCTCCTCCACTATTCTGGAATTAAATTTGTTTTTGGGTGGAATTCACCAAAACCAAGATACAAGCTACACCAACGAAGCTCCAACCACATGACAACACATTCTCTGGCTATCATGGACATGTGCTAATTTCAAGCATGTCTTTTTGTAATTAGAAGTATGTGCTGTGTATATGACCTACCTGTTAAACTGTGTTATGTTGGTAGGCTGTAGTGGGTAGCCAATATGGGGTACAACCCCAACTAGGGTTTGCTACTTGTACCCAATTCTTCCATTCAATGACACATTCTTGCTTAGTCCTGTTGATATGGTATTCAGAGCAGGAGGTCCCTAGGACCTATCGACCGTTTCTTTTAAGGGCCCACCACCGCTCGCATGCGGTTACCACGCTACCCCGTGCCCTAGCCTCGTAGCGCCCTCGTGCGTCCTCGTTAGCGCCCTCGCGCGCCCTCGTTAGCGCCCTCGCGCGCCCTCGTTAGCGCCCTCGCGCGCCCCTCGTTAGCGCCCTCGCGCGCCCTCGCTAGCGCCCTCGAGCGCCCCTCGTTAGCGCCCTCGCGCGCCCCTCGCAGCGTCGCCCGCCCGCCGAGCCGCCTGCTCGCAGCGTCGCCCGCCCGCCACGCTGCCCGCTCGCCGCCCGCCCGCCGCGCTGCCTGCTCGCAGCGTCGCCCGCTCGCCCCGCTGCCCGCTTCGCAGCCCGCCCGCCCGCTCGCTGCCCGCTTCGCGGCCCGCCCGCTTCGCTGCCCGCTCGCAGCGTCGCCCGCCCGCCCGCTGCCCGCTTCGCAGCGTCGCCCGCCCGCTTGCTGCCCGCTCGCAGTGTCGCCCGCTCGCCCGCTGCCCGCTTGCAGCGTCGCCCGCCCGCCCGCTGCCCGCTTGCAGCGTCGCCCGCCCGCTGCCCGCTTCGCAGCCGCCCGCCGCGCTGCCCGCTCGCCGCGTCGCCCGCCCGCCCGCTGCCCGCTTCGCAGCCGCCCGCCGCGCTGCCCGCTCGCCGCGTCGCCCGCCCGCCCCGCTGCCCGCTTCGCAGCCCGCCCGCCGCACTTCCCGCCTGCAGCGCTGCCCGCCTCGCCTGCTGCTCCCTGCCCGTGCACCGCCGCTTGCTCCTGCTGTGGCTGCTAGCTTCGCTCTAGCGCGTCCCCTCTGCTGCTGCCGCTGCTCTGCTGTGCCCTCACGCCTGAGCTATGGCCTCTATTCGCGTTCTTTCCTTCGATGCTGAGGGCCGTCCCGTGCAGTTCACTTCCTGGCTCGACGACCTGCAGTTGTATCTTATGAGCAATAGCACGGACCACATCTCCCTCTATGACTACGCGTCTGGTGCTGCCGCTGCTCCTGCTGCCACAGCCGAGCTTAGTGTACGTTCACAGTGGCAGACTCGTGACGCTGCAGCTCGCCTGGCTATTCGCAGTCACCTGCCGTTAGCTGAGCTAGAGCACTTTGGCGACTGCAAAACCGCTAAAGCCCTATACGACGCTGTCGTTGCTCGCTACTCCTCACCTGCCACAGCCGAGCTTAGCCGCCTCATGCTGCCTTACCTGTTCCCTGACCTGTCCACCTTTGCTACAGTCGCCGATCTTATCACCCACCTTCGCACTAGTGATGCTCGCCTGCGTGCCGCCCTTCCCACCGAGTTCTGCGCTAAGAACCCCCCTCCACTGTACTGGACACTCCACTTCATAGTCACCCGTCTCCCTGACACCCTCAGCTCAGTGCGCGACTATTTCCTTGCTCGCTGTCCCACTGAGCTCACTGTCGCCCTCCTAGAGGAGAAGCTGCTAGCAGCCGAGAAGAGCATTGTAGCTGTAGGTGCTGCTCGCGGCGCTCCTCGCACCCCCATCTTTGAGGGGTGCTCTCCCTCTCCCCTCGCTCCCTCCTATGCTACTGCTGCTGCTGTTGACTTCCTTGGTGCTGAGTCTGCTGGCGCTGCTTCTGCTCCTGGTGGGAGGCGCCGCACCGGCAAGGGCAAGGGGGGCAAGGGTGGCGGGGGTGGCGCTGGGGGGGGAGGGGGTGGGGGAGGTGGGGGGGGAGGCGGTGCTGGAGGGAGCGGTGGCGGGAGTGCCGGTGGGAGTGGGGCCGGCGGCGGAGGCGGGGGCGGCGGCGGGAGCATTGGCGGCGGTGGCAGCGGCGGCAGTGGCGGCGGTGGCGGTAGTGGCGGTGGCGGTGGCGGTGGTGGCGGTCGGAGCGGAGGTAGTGGCGGCGGTGGAGGTCGGAGTGGAGGCACCGGCTCGGGCCAGAGCTCCCAGCAGCAGCAGCGTCCCCAGTCGACCCAGCAGCTTCGTGAGTGGCTTGCTCAGCGTGGGACGTCGGGGGGCAGTGGCCGCTGTTCCTATGTCATTCGCACAGGTGATCGCAAGGGGCAGACGTGTGGAAAGTTCCACACTCAGTACCGCTGCTTCTTCCGCCTTGACGACGCTTGGCGTGAGGAGATGGGCGAGGATGTTGAGCGCCCTCGCTGGGCTGAGCTCATGAGGGCTGGTGTTGATATCTTTGCTCTTGACTATGATGCTATTATTGCTGCCATGTATGCATTGACTGTTAGTGCCGAGGGAGACTGTTACTTGTGTGTGCCGCCTGACCCAGGTATAGAGCCCGCTGCCCTAGGTACTAGTGAGTCTGCTCTCTCTGGTATGGTGCCCCCTGTACCTGCTCCCTCCAGCACTGTCCCTGCTGCTTGCGAGTCTGCTCTCTCAGGTACAGCACCCACAGAGACTGCTCTCTCAGGTACTGCACCGGCTGAGACCTGTCACACCTTCACCCTTGACTCAGGTGCTTCCCGCTGCTTCTTTCGAGACAGTACTGAGCTCACACCGCTTCCTGCACCGGTCCCAGTCTCCTTGGCTGACCCCTCTAGGGGCCCAGTCCTTGCCCAGTCCACCACTGTGCTCCCTTGTCCGGCGGTTCCGTCTGGCTCGTTGACGGGTTTCCACCTCCCCTCGTTCTCGACGAACCTGGTGAGCAACGCTGTCATCCAGGATCAGTGGGTTGACACCTTTACCCCTGGAGGACAGCGTGTGGCGATCTGCACGTGCTCCAGGACCGGCCGTCACCTGGCTACGTTTACTCGTCGGCCGGGGTCGAGTCTCTACACACTGACCACTGCGTCTCCTCAGGTCGCTGCTGTCGGTCAGGTGTCCGCGTCAGGTCTGGTGGCCCACGCCTGTGAGTGTCGTTCCCTGTCGCACCAGACTCTTCTCTGGCACCACCGCCTGGGTCACCCCTCCTTGCCACGCCTCCGTGGCATGCACCGTCGCCGCCTTGTGTCTGGTCTTCCCAGGTCCCTCCCTCCCCTCCCTTCCTTGCCTGCGCCGCCTTGCCTTCCTTGCGTCGAGGGGCGGCAGCGCGCCGCTCCTCACTCCTCCTCGTTCCCCCCGACAGAGGCTCCTCTGCAGACCCTCCACCTGGACGTGTGGGGCCCAGCCCGCGTTCGTGGCCAGGGCGGTGAGCGGTACTTTTTGCTGGTTGTCGACGACTACTCGCGTTACACCACGGTCTTCCCCTTGCGCACCAAGGGTGAGGTCCCTGCTGTTCTGATCCCTTGGATCCGCACAGTTCGTCTCCAGCTCCGCCGCCGTTTCCGGACGGATCTTCCTGTCCTGCGTCTGCACTCTGACAGAGGTGGTGAGTTTTCCTCCGACCTCTTGAGGACCTTCTGTCAGGCGGAGGGCATCGAGCAGACCTTCACGCTTCCGGACTCCCCACAGCAGAATGGGGTTGCTGAGCGCCGCATTGGCCTGGTCATGGAGGTCGCTCGTACCTCCTTGGTCCACGCGGCGGCTCCCCATTTTCTGTGGCCGTTTGCTGTCCGGTACGCCGCGCATCAGCTCAACCTCTGGCCCCGTGTCTCCTTGCCGGAGACCTCGCCCACACTGCGTTGGACGGGGGAGGTTGGCGATGCGTCGCGCTTCCGGGTGTGGGGTGCTCGTGCCCTTGTCCGCGATACGTCCGCGGACAAGCTCTCCTCCCGCACGCTTCCCTGTGTCTTCCTTGGCTTTGTCCCTGACGCGCCTGGCTGGCAGTTTTACCACCCCACCTCGCGCCGGGTCTTCGCCTCTCAGGACGTCACCTTTGACGAGTCGGTCCCTTTTTACCGTCTCTTCCCCTACCGTACTGCCCCCCTCCCTCCCCCGCCGCTTTTCCTTGCTCCTGGTCCCCCTCCGGTAGACCCCCTTCCCCCTCAGGGTCCTGCTCCTTCAGGTGTCTCTCAGGTAGACCCTTTTTCCGTCGCTGAGCCTGTCGAGGTCACAGGTGACTCAGGTGCTGCTGCAGGTGGTGCTGCTGGGAGTGCTGAGCCTGGGGGTGCTGAGCCTGCGGGTGCTGGGCCTGGGGGTGCTGGGACTACGGGTGCTGGAGCTGAGGGTACTGTGCCTGAGAGTTCGGCGCCTGGGGGTGCTGAGCCTGGGGGTGCTGCGACTGGGGGTGCTGAGCCTGCGTGTGCGGAGTCTGGGGGTGCTGAGTCTGGGGGTGCTGCGCCTGCGGGTACTGAGCCTGGGGGTGCTGCTACTGAGCCTACGGAGCCTCGGGTTGCTGCGTCTGGGGGTGCTCCGGTTCGGGGTGCTGAGCAGTCTCTCACACCACAGCAGCTTCGTGACTGGTACGTCCGGCGCTTTCGCCGTCCTAGTGGCTCGGCTGGAGCTGGGGGTACTGGAGCTGCCGGGACTGGTTGTTCTGGGAGCACTACGACTGGAGCTGCTGGAGCTGGGGACTCTGGAGCTGGCGGCGCTAGCGGAGTTGTAGCTGCCGACTCTGGGGGTGCTCTTCCTTGCGGTGCTGCGGACCCTGGGGGTGGTGCTGCTGCTGGTGCTGCGGACCCACCTGGTGGAGCTGCTGCTGGAGCTGAGGACCCGAGCGGTGGCGCTGCTGCTGGTGCTGGGGACCCGGACGCTGGAGTCTCTTCTGCTTCTGGAGACGCTGCGCGGCCGCGGCCGTACTTCGTACCGCTCCTTCAGCAGGTTCTTGGGCAGGCTCCTCCTCCTTGTCCTCCTCCCTCCGTAGAGTGTCCTCCGACTGTCCAGCCGCAGTCACAGTTACCGCCTGCCTCGCCTCTCCCTGCTCCCTCTCCTTACACTGGTCCCACAGGAGGTCTTACAGAGCGTCGTGAGCCTGAGTCTCGTCCTGCGTCGCCTGTCCGTACTGCTCGCACTGGTCGTCGTGTCCGTCGTGAGCGTCCTCCTCCTGTCCCAGGCACTCACTACATGACTCTGCGTCCCTCTACTGCTCCTCAGCGTGTCCCTCTGCCGTCTCCTCCTGCGTCCTCTTTGCCTGCTGTTCCGGACCCTGAGTCTGACCAGTATCGTGCTGAGCACCCTACTGTCACGCGTCTCCTAGCTACTGTTGTCACTGACCCTACCTTTGAGTCCTCGTCTGCGTCTGCTCTGGTCGCTGAGTTGGTTGACTTTGCTGCTGCCTGTCGTCTAGACTACGCTGCTCGCCTTGTTGCTGGGTCTGAGTCTGCGTCTGTCTGTCCTCCGTCCGTCGGGGGTGAGTGTGCTCTTGGCACGGACGTCCTTGAGGACAGGCAGGAGGACTTTGACTCTCTCGCGGCTGCTGTACCTCATCTCGTGGCCTGGTTGCTTGCCCCTGAGGGAGACCCGGATGCACTAGACATCCCCACTCCGCGCACTTACGCAGAGGCGATCTCGGGTCCCTACTCCTCTCAGTGGCAGACAGCCATGGACGCAGAGATGGCATCCTGGAAGTCCACAGGCACCTACGTCGACGAGGTTCCCCCTCCTGGGGCGAACATCGTCGATGGCATGTGGATTTTCAGGGTGAAGCGGCCGCCAGGTTCTCCGCCTGTCTTCAAGGCTCGTTACGTTGCTAGAGGCTTCAGTCAGCGTCAGGGGGTCGACTTCTTCCAGACCTTCTCCCCCACCCCGAAGATGACCACTCTTCGGGTTCTGCTGCACGTTGCTGCTCAGCGTGACTACGAGCTTCACTCTCTTGACTTCAGCACAGCGTTCCTGCAGGGCAGCCTGCACGAGGAGATCTGGCTGCGCCGCCCACCTGGCTTTACTGGGTCGTTTCCTCCTGGTACCCAGTGGAGCCTCCGCCGGCCAGTCTACGGTCTCCGCCAGGCGCCACGCGAGTGGCACGACACACTGAGGACTACACTTGCGGCTCTTGGGTTCGCGACGTCTGCTGCTGACCCGTCGCTGTTTCTGCGCACAGACACGTCGCTGCCGCCGTTCTACATTCTCGTGTACGTCGACGACTTGGTCTTTGCTACTGCTGACACTGAGGCACTCGCTCGTGTGAAGTCGGAGCTGCAGAAGAGACACACCTGCACTGACCTGGGTGAGCTGCGTAGCTACCTTGGCTTGCAGATCACCCGGGACAGAGCTCGCCGCACCATCACCCTGACTCAGTCACACATGGTGCAGCAGGTCCTTCAGCGCTTCGGCTTCCAGTTCTCCTCACCACAGGCCACACCTCTGGCTACCAGCCACTCGCTCTCAGCTCCACCTCCGGACGAGTCCGTAGAGCCGAGTGGCCCGTACCCAGAGCTTGTGGGCTGCCTCATGTACCTGATGACTTGCACGCGACCTGACCTCGCGTACCCTCTTAGCATCCTTGCTCGTTACGTTGCGCCTGGGAGACACAGGCGAGAGCACTGGGAGGCTGCTAAGAGGGTGCTGCGCTACTTGTGCAGTACATCAGGCATGGGGCTGGTGCTTGGAGGACGCGACAGAGTTGTCCTCACTGGCCACTCGGACGCTTCTTGGGTGGACGACCTGGCTACGCAGCGGTCGTCGCAGGGTTACACCTTCAGCCTTGGCTCTGGTTCTGTCTCGTGGCGGTCCACCCGCTCTTCTTCTGTTCTCGGCTCTAGTTGTGAGGCTGAGATCTACGCCACAGCCATGGCTGCCCAGGAGTTACGCTGGCTCACCTACCTGCTGACTGACTTGGGAGAGCGGCCTAGTTCTCCTCCAGTTCTGTACGGTGACAACAAGGCGGCCCTTGCCTTGTGTCAGGAGCACAGACTGGAGCACAGGACGAAGCATATTGCTCTTCGCTACTTTCTTGCTCGAGAGCTGCAGCAGCGAGGTCAGCTTCGGCTTGTGTACGTGGACTCGAAGGCCAACACTGCTGATATCTTCACCAAGGCGCTCCCGCCTAGTGATCATCAGCGGCACTGTACTTCCTTAGGCCTTGTGTCCACATTCCCTCATTTGCTTACTGCTTGACTTTCTTTGTACTGTCCTTTATATATATCTCGTTGCTTGCTTGCTAGGTCTTGATCACTGTGTTGCTTGTCTTGTACTATATCTAGCACTGCATGTGAACTGGCCTTGTGGCCTTTGCTTGTGCTCGGAGTGTGGTGACGTTGTGATCCACCCTGGGCTTGCTTTGCTTTGCTAGACTGGTCTTGTGACCCTTTGTTCTCCCCCACTTTGCCTATGGGGGTGTGTTAAACTGTGTTATGTTGGTAGGCTGTAGTGGGGTAGCCAATATGGGGTACAACCCCAACTAGGGTTTGCTACTTGTACCCAATTCTTCCATTCAATGACACATTCTTGCTTAGTCCTGTTGATACTACCATGGTGGCAGCCTACAATGGTGCCCTGTGATATTTCGACGACATTGCCTGGTTTTGCCCCAATACGCCCCAACCCATGCACAAACAAGCGTCACGTGCTGCGTACTCATGCGAATGAGCCCAAACCACTTCCTATGGGAAGGTAGTTGATTGAAATACCTGATTTTGTGAAGAAATGGTGCTAAAAAAAACAACCAAATGATGAAACGGTGACATGTTGCGTATTGTCCTATCCTTGATCAGATTCAGCCCATCAAACGCACAAACAAGTGTCACGTGCTGCGTAGTTGTGCGAATGAGCTCAAACGAGTTCATATGGCTAGTGAAATAGGGCTAATCAAAAAATCTATATGATTGAACGGTGACATGTTGCCCACTGGCCTATCCTTGCACAGATTCAAGCCATCAAACGCACAAACAAGCGTCACGTGCTGCGTAGTTGTGCGAATGAGCTCAAACTACTTCCTATGGCTAGGGAAATGGGTAACCTAGGGAAATGTGTGAAAAAATAGGGTTAAAAGTGTGAAACTATATGCATGCTATATTTGTGTAGGCTGTAGTGGGGTAGCCAATATAGGGTACAACCCCTCTAGGGTTTGATACTTGTACCCAACTCTCTTTCAATGCAACTCAGTCCTGCTTCTAGATTCTAACATGGTATCAGAGCAGTAGGTCCGTAGGACCGTTTTTTTTTCGGGCCCACCCTTCGCTAGTGACCGAAAAGATTACCGTGCTGCCCCACGCCCTGTTCTGCGTCGCGCCGCCCGCGCGCGCCCTGCCCTGCCTTGCCTTGCCGTGAGCGGCCCTAGAGCCCGTGCGCGGCCCCTGCCCTTGCCGTGCGCCGCCCCAGTGCCCGTCGCGCCGCCCTAGAGCATGCGCGCGGCCCCTGCCCCTGCCCTGCGCCACCCCAGAGCCCGCGCGCCCCTCCTGCCTGCCCGTCGCGCCGCCCTAGAGCCCGCGCGCTGCCCCTGCCTTCCCGTCGCGCCGCCCCAGAGCCTGCGCGCGGCCCCTGCCTTTGACGTGCGCCGCCCCAGAGCCTGCGCACGGCCCCTGCCCTTGCCGTGCGCCGCCCCAGAGCCCGCGCGCCACTCCTGCCTTCCCGTCGCGCCGCCCCAGAGCCTGCGCGCGGCCCCTGCCCTTGCCGTGCGCCGCCCCAGAGCCCGCGCGCCCCTCCTGCCTGCTCGTCGCGCCGCCCTAGAGCCCGAGCGCTGCCCCTCCTTGCCCGTCCTGCCGCCCCAGGGCCTGCACGCGGCCCCCGCCCTTGCCGTGCGCCGCCCCAGAGCCCGCGCGCCGCCCCTGTATGCCCGCCAGACCGCTGTCGCGGCCCCGCCCTGCAGCAGCCGACGCGGCCCCGCCAAGCCGCTGACGCGGCCCCGCTTTGCTGCCGACGCAGCCCCGCCTGGCCCCGACCTGCCGCCGACACGGCCCCGCCCTGCAGCAGCTGCCGTGGCCCTGCCCTGCCGCTGTCGTGGCCCCAGCCCTGCAGCTGACGCGGCCCTACTCTGCAGCCGCTTTTGCGGCCCCGCCGTCGCCGCCGTCGTGCGCCTACCCTGCCGCTGCCAGCCGAGCGCCGGCCCTGCTCGCTCGGCGAGCGCCTGCCCTTCCCGCCACTGGTGAGCACCTGCCCTACCGCGCTTCCCGCGCGCCTGCCTTGTTAGCGCGCTGCCGCGCCATCTGCCTGCCTGCCTGCCTGCCTGCCTGTCTGTCTGCCTGCCTGCCTGCCTACCTGCCTGCCTGCCGTGCCTGCCCTGCCCGCGCTGCTACTGCTGCTACTGCTGCTACTTCTGCTACTGCTGCTACTGCTGCTACTTCTGTTACCGCTGCTAGGCTGCTGCTGCTGCTACTGCTGCTACTACTGCTACTGCTGCTACTGGCGGTGGCCAGATGCAGCTCCAGCGACGTCCGCGCGAGTCTCTCACGCCCCAGCAGCTTAGTGAGTGGTACGCTAGTTGGGGTTGTGGCGGTAGCCGTCGTGGCTGTCGCCTTGGAGCTGGTCAGTCGGGAGCGTCTGGCAGTGGCCAGCTGCAGCTGCAGCGGCGTCCGCGTGAGACACTTACGCCCCAGCAGCTTCATGAGTGGTACGCTCAGAGTAGAGGGTCTCGGAGTACCGTTCGCTGCCCGTACGTCATTCGCACAGGTGCTCGGACTGGTCAGGCTTGCGGGACACTTGGTCACACACAGTCCCGCTACTTCGCCCGTCTGAGCGACGCCTGGCGTACCGAGTTTGGCGACGCGGCTGAGCTCCCCACCTGGCTGGAGCTACTTAGGCAGAGGGTAGATATCTTTGCTCTTGACTATGATGCTATTCTCACTGCCATGTATGCGTTGCCTACTAGTGCTGACGGTGCCTGTTACCTGTGCGTACCGCCTGACCCAGGTATAGAGCCTGCTGCTCTAGGTACTGGTGAGGCTGCTGCTCTAGGTGCTAGTGCGTCTCCTGCTCTAGGTGCTGGTGAGGCTGCTGCTCCAGGTGCTGGTGAGTCTGCTCTCTCTGGTACTGCGCCTGCTGAGGCCTTGTACACCTTCACACTTGACTCAGGTGCTTCCCGCTGCTTCTTTCGCGACAGCACCACCCTCACGCCGCTCAGTCGGCCGGTTGCAGTCTCCCTGGCAGACCCCTCTGGGGGTCCAGTCCTTGCGCACTCCTCCACGGTCCTGCCGTGTCCGGCGGTCCCGTCTGGCTCCCTGTCAGGTCTTCACCTCCCCTCGTTCTCTACGAACTTGGTGAGTGGTGCTGACCTCCAGGACCAGTGGGTTGACCAGTTCACTCCTGGAGGTCAGCGCGTGACCCACTGTACGTGCTCCCGGACGGGCCGGCACCTGGCCACGTTTACCCGTGCGCCTGGCTCGAGTCTGTACACACTGACTACTATGTCCCCTCAGGTCGCTGTATCTGCGTCTGCGTCTGCGTCAGGTCAGCTAGCGGCCCCCTGCTCGTGTCGCGCTTTGTCGCACCAGACCCTCCTTTGGCACCACCGTCTTGGTCACCCCTCGGTGCAGCGCCTTCGTAGCATGCACTGCCAGGTCCTTGTCTCTGGTCTTCCCAGGGTTCTCCCTCCCTCGCCTGCTCCTCCCTGTCTTCCCTGTGTTGAGGGGCGGCAGCGCGCCGCTCCTCACTCCTTGTTTCCCCCGACGACTGCTCCCCTGCAGACCCTGCACATGGACGTGTGGGGCCCAGCCCGCGTCACTGGACAGGGCCGCGAGCGGTACTTTCTGCTGGTTGTCGACGACTACTCGCGCTACACCACGGTCTTCCCCTTGCGCACCAAGGGTGAGGTCCCTGATGTTTTGATCCCTTGGATCCGCGCTGTGCGTCTCCAGCTCCGCGAGCGGTTTGGGACGGAGTTTCCCGTCCTGCGTCTGCACTCTGACAGAGGTGGGGAGTTTTCCTCCGACCTTCTGCAGAGCTTTTGTCGTGGGGAGGGCATTCGCCAGACGTTCACGCTTCCGGCCTCTCCGCAGCAGAATGGGGTTGCTGAGCACCGCATTGGCTTGGTCATGGAGGTCGCTCGTACCTCCATGGTCCATGCGGCTGCCCCCCATTTTCTGTGGCCATTTGCGGTCCGCTACGTCGCCCATCAGCTTAACCTCTGGCCCCGTGTCTCCTTGCCGGAGACCTCGCCCACACTGCTGTGGACGGGGGAGGTTGGCGATGCGTCGGTGTTCCGAGTCTGGGGATCTCGTGCCTTTGTCCGCGATACCACCGCGGACAAGCTCTCTGCCCGCGCTGTTCCCTGCGTCTTCCTTGGCTTTGTCCCTGACGCGCCTGGTTGGCAGTTTTACCACCCCACCTTGCGCCGTGTCTTCCCCTCTCAGGACGTCACGTTTGACGAGTCGGTTCCCTTTTACCGTCTCTTCCCCTACCGCACTGCCCCTCTTCCCCCCCCCCCCCCCCCCGCCGCTCTTCCTCGCTCCAGGTGCTCCCCAGGTAGACCCCCTCCCCGCTCCCGGTCCTGCTCCTTCAGGTGTGTCTCAGGTAGACCCTCCTCCCTTGACTGCGCCGGTTGAGGTCACTGGTGACTCAGGTCCTGCTGAGGGTGGTCCTGCTCGGGGTGCTGCTTCTGGGGGTGCTGAGCCTGGGGGTGCGGAGCCTGGGGGTGCTGAGCCTGGGGGTGCTGAGCCTGGGGGTGCAGAGCCTGGGGGTGCTGAGCCTGGGGGTACTGCGTCTGGGGGTGCTGCACCTAGGGTCGCTGGGGCGTCTGGTGAGCTGTCTCCCTGGAGCGGCCGTCTCCGTAGCCGCTCCACTGGTGCCTCGCCGCTGCCCTCTCGTCGTCGTCTCCCTCTCTCCCCACAGCAGCTGCGTGAGTGGTACGTTAGCCGTCAGGGTCGAGCTGCTGGAGCTGGGGGCCCTGCTGCAGGAGACGCTGGTGTGGGAGGCACTGGAGCCGGCGCTGTCCCTGGGGGTGCGGAGACTGGGAGTGCTGAGTCTGGGGGTGCTGAGCCTGTGCGTGAGGAGCCTGGGGGTGCTGAGTCTGGGGGTGCGGCGCCTGAGGGTACTGAGACTGCTGGTGCGCGGTCTCCTTGGAGTGGCCGCCTTCGTCCGCGTGTGCCTCTCACCTCACAGCAGCTGCACGACTGGTACGGTCGCCGTCAGGTTCGCACTGCTAGAGCTCGGGGCTCCTCCGCTGGAGGTGCTTCTGCTGACGCCACTGGAGCTGGGAGTGGTGCTGGTACTTTGTCTACTGGAGGTGCTGGAGTTGCTGGTCCCGGAGGTGCTCGTACTGGAGCTGCTGGGACAGGAGGTGCTGTGTCTGGGGGTGCTGCTGCTGGAGACACTGAGGCTGGAGACCCTGGGACTGGAGGTACCGGTTCTGGGGGTGCTGCTGCTGGAGACGCTGCGGCTGGAGACCCTGGGACTGGAGGTGCCGGTTCTGGGGGTGCTGCTGCTGGTGGAGCTGGTCCTGGAGGTGCTGGAGCTGCTGGAGGCGCTGGAGCTGCTGGTGCTAGTGGCACGGCGCAGCCGAGACTATTCTTCGCTCCGCCGTCTCCGTCGTCTCCGCCGCCGCTTGACTCTGTGCTTCGCCATGTTCTTAGCCTCCCGTCTTCTACTGGTCTTCCGTTACAGCCTGGCTCCCCGCTGCCTGCTCCTTCTCCTTACACCGAGCAGCCAGGGGGTCTTGCTGAGCATCGCTACCTGTCTTGCCTGTTCGTTCTGGTTGTACCAGTCGTCGTGTTGTTCGTCTGCGTTCGCCGACTGTCCCCGGCGCTCCCCTCGTTGTCCGTCGTCCGTCCTCTGCTCCGCAGCGTGTTCCTCTGCCGTCTCCTCCTGAGTCCTCTCTGCCTGACGTTCCGGACCCTGAGTCTGACCGGTTTCGTGCTGAGCACCCTACTGTCACGCGTCTGTTGGCCACTGTTGTCACCGACCCGTCGTTTGAGTCTGCTGCTACGTCTGCCTTAGTCGCTGAGCTTGTGGACTTTGCTGCTGCCTGTCGTCTAGACTACGCTGCTAGTCTTGTTGCTGAGTCTGCGTCTGTCTGTCCTCCGTCCGTCGGGGGTGAGTGTGCTCTTGGCACGGACGTCCTTGAGGACAGACAGGAGGACCTTGAGTGTCTTGCGGCCGCTGCGCCTCATCTCATGGCCATGCTGCTTGCCCCTGAGGGAGACCCAGATGCACCAGACATCCCTACCCCGCGCTCTTACGCTGAGGCGATCGCAGGTCCCTACTCCTCTCAATGGAAGACAGCCATGGACGCAGAGATGGCATCCTGGAAGTCCACAGGCACTTACGTCGACGAGGTTCCCCCTCCTGGGGCGAACATCGTTGATGGCATGTGGATTTTCAGGGTGAAGCGGCCGCCGGGTTCTCCGCCTGTCTTCAAGGCTCGTTACGTTGCACGAGGCTTTAGTCAGCGAGAGGGAGTTGACTTCTTCCAAACCTTCTCCCCCACCCCGAAGATGACTACTCTTCGGGTGCTGCTGCACGTTGCCGCTCAGCGTGACTACGAGCTTCACTTTCTGGACTTTAGCACAGCCTCCTTACAAGGTAGCCTGCACGAGGAGATCTGGCTGCGCCGCCCACCTGGCTTCACTGGGACGTTCCCTCCTGGTACCCAGTGGAGCCTCCAGCGGCCAGTCTACGGTCTCCGCCAGGCGCCGCGTGAGTGGCACGACACACTGAGGATGACGCTTGCGGCTCTTGGGTTTGCTCCTTCGACAGCTGACCCGTCGCTGTTTCTGCGCACCGACACTTTGCTGCCGCCGTTCTACATCCTCGTGTACATCGACGACTTGGTCTTTGCCACTGCTGACACTGAGGCTCTCGCCCTGGTGAAGTCGGAGCTGCAGAAGAGACACACGTGCACAGACCTGGGTGAGCTGCGCAGTTACCTTGGCTTGCAGATCACCCGGGACAGAGCACGCCGCACCATCACACTGACTCAGTCACACATGGTGCAGCAGGTCCTTCAGCGCTTTGGCTTCACCTGGTCCTCGCCACAGTCCACTCCTCTGGCTACAGGTCACTTGCTCTCAGCTCCACCTTCGGACGAGTCCGTAGAGCCGAGTGGTCCTTACCCAGAGCTAGTGGGCTGCCTCATGTACCTGATGACCTGCACTCGTCCTGACCTCGCTACGTGGCTCCTGGTCGGCACCGAAAGGTGCACATGGATGCTGCAAAGAGGGTACTGCGCTACTTGTGCAGTACATCGGGCATGGGGCTCGTGCTTGGAGGGCGGAGTCCAGTTGTCCTCACTGGGCACTCAGACGCTTCTTGGGTTGACGACCTGGCTACGCAGCGGTCGTCACAGGGTTACACCTTCAGCCTTGGCTCTGGCTCTGTTTCTTGGCGGTCTACTCGCTCCTCTTCTGTTCTCGGCTCCAGTTGTGAGGCTGAGATCTACGCCACAGCCATGGCTGCACAGGAGTTACGCTGGCTTACCTACCTGCTGACTGACTTGGGAGAGAGGCCTCGTTCTCCTCCAGTTCTGTACGTCGACAACAAGGCCGTCATTGCCTTGTGTCAGGAGCACAGACAGGAGCACAGAACGAAGCACATCGCTCTGCGCTACTTCCTGGCTCGAGAGTTGCAGCAGCGTGGTCAGCTTCGTCTTGCTCACGTGGCCACTCAGGCCAACACTGCTGATATATTCACCAAGGCACTTCCGTCTGGTGACCATCAGCGCTTTTGTACTTTGTTGGGCCTTGTGCCTACGTTTCCACACTTGCTGTAGACTCTGCTTGTACTGTGATCTATATGTATATATATATGTATATGCCTGCATGTTTGCTCTTGCTAGGTAGTGATCACTGTACTGTTGTTGTTGCATATATGTCTCTGCATGTGAACTGGCCTTGTGGCCCTTTGCTTGTGCTCAGTATGTGTGGTGACGTTGTGATCCACCCTGAGCTTGCTTTGTTTTTCTTGACTGGTCTTGTGACCCCTTGTTCTCCCCCACTTTGCCTATGGGGGTGTGTCAAACTATATGCATGCTATATTTGTGTAGGCTGTAGTGGGGTAGCCAATATGGGGTACAACCCCTCTAGGGTTTGATACTTGTACCCAACTCTCTTTCAATGCAACTCATTCCTGCTTCTAGATTCTAACAAAAAGAAACATATGGACGATTAAACGGTGACATGTTGCGTACTGGCCTATCCTTGCACAGATTCAGGCCAGCAAACGCACAAACAAGCGTCACGTGCTGCATAGTTGTGCGAATGAGCTCAAAATAGTTCCTATGGCTAGGAAAATGGATAACCTAGGGAAATGTGCCAAGAAATAGGGTTAAAAGAAATATATAGACGATATAACGGTGACATGTTGCGCACTGGATTATCCTTGCACCGATTCATACCATCAAACGCACAAACAAGCGTCACGTGCTGCGTAGTTGTGCGAATGAGCTCAAACCAGATCCTATGGCTAGGTAAATGGATAACCTAGGGAACTATGTGAAGAAATAGGGCTAAAAAACAAATTATACACGATTGGACTGTGACATATTGCGCACTGGCCAACCCCTGCACAGATTCATGTCATCAAACGCACAAACAAGCGTTACGTACTACGTAGTTGTGCGAATAAGCTCAAACCAGTTCCTATCTTTAGGGAATAGGATCAAGTAGGCATCTGTGTGAATAAATAGGGCTATTGAAAACATACAGACGTTGAAACGGTGACGTGTTTGTCAGAATGTCCTATCATTGGATAGATTCATGCCATCGAACATACAAACGAGCGTCACGAGCTGTGTAGTTGGGCGAACTAGCTCATTCCAGCTCCTATGGATAGGGAATAGACTGAAGTAATTTATTGTGTAATTATAAAATGCTAAAAACACAATTTTATACAAGAATGATGATACATCGTCTACGACCAAGTATTAAATAATATTAGAAAACATGTCAAAAATTTTATAATATAATAAAAATACAAAAATCGTTGGCAAGATATTGGCAATGATTACACTAGCATTGTCAAGATATTTGTTTCATGAATATCTCAATATCTCAAAATGTAACATTACCAATTTAAGTTTAATAGCACTGTTTGTTACAACTTCATGAAATATGAAAAGCGCGATGAACAGTTTGCTACCACGAAACCAGCGGAGTTGACTTCAAGTGCCCAGAAACACGCGCATCACTTCGAAAAACACGCAACACCCTAACAACACTCCCTTGAATCATGCGAGTAACATTCTCGCATGATTCCCAACCCCTGAAAGACGAGGAAGATGCAAACAAGGGCCCAGTTCGGCAGCAACGGAAGAAGGACGGAAGAAAAAATTTCCCGTCTTCACGGAAGCTTCGAATCGCATTATCGAGGGCAAAACAGTGCGGGCTGTAGGGTAAAACTTTCGGAAATCGAAGCGCAGGTGTCTAGCAGCAGCGACGCGAACACCACCTAAAATTGATTCCGTGCCGTCTTCTGTCCTTATTCTCCCCCCTTGGCGGAAAGCTTCCGCCCTAGTGAGACGGAAGGTAAAAATGATTCTTCCAAAACACAAGAATCAACATTTTGATTCTAGAAGAATCACTGTTCACGGGACAACATTGCACAAAAAAGGGAAAGGGTTAAAGCACACAAAAACTTTACTCCAATAGCGTGGGGCTGTCACTCCTTTTTTCGATTTACTCCTTTTTTTTTCTCTCCTGTGGACTTCCAGGATGCCATCTCGGCGTCCATGGCTGTCTGCCACTGAGAGGAGTAGGGACCCGAAATCGCCTCTGCGTAAGAGCGCGGGTTCGGGATGTCTAGTGCATCCGGGTCTCCCTCAGGGGCAAGCAGCCAGGCCACGAGATGAGGTACAACAGCCGCAAGACACTCAAAGTCCTCCTGCCTGTCCTCAAGGATGTCCGTGCCAAGAGCACACTCACCCCCGACGGACGGAGGACAGACAAACCCAGCCTCAGACTCAGACGCAGCAACAAGACTGGCGGCGTAGTCTAGACGACACGCAGCAGCAAAGTTAACAAGCTCAGCAACTAAGGCACACGTAGCAGTGGACTCAAACGAAGGGTCAGTGACAACAGTAGCCAGGAGACGCGTGACTGTGGGGCTAGCAGCACGAACACGGTCAGACTCAGGGTCAGGAATCTCAGGAAGAGAGGACGCAGGAGGAGACAGCAGAGGGACGCGCTGGGGTACAGAGGAAGGACGAAGTGCCATAGTGTGAGTGCTAAGCACAGGAGGAGGACGCGGACGCGGGACACGACGAGCACGGCGAACAGTGCGAACAGGGGAGGCAGGACGAGACGCAGGCTCACGATGCTCTGCAAGCGAGTCCGTCTACTCAGTGTTAGGAGAAGGAGCAGGCAGTGCAGAGCCGGGCTGTAACGGGAGACCAGTAGAAGACGGGAGGCTAAGAACCTGACGAAGCACGGAGTCAGGCGGCGGGAGAGACGACGGCGACGGCGGAGTGAAGAACAGTCGCTACTGTGTAGCACCACCAGCAGGAGTACTGTTAGTGTCTCCAGCACTAGCACCTCCAGCTCCAGCGCCGCTAGCACCAGTACCTCCAGCTCCAGCGTCTCCAACTCCAACGTCGCCACCACCAAGATCCCCAGCTCCAGCTCCTCCAGCTCCAGCACCTCCAGCGTCAACGTCTCCACAACGAGCTCCACCAGCCATGGCAGCTCTAGTATCTCCAATACGAGCACCTCCAGGACCAAGAGCTCCAGCTCCTCCGGTACCTCCAGCACCAGCGTCTCCAGCTCCAGTGCCTCCAGCTCCAGCTGCGTCACTCTGAAGGCGACAGCGGCGAGCGTACCACTCGCGCAGCTGCTGTGGTGAGAGAGGCTCTCGGAGTGGAGACGCAGTACCCCAAGGCGCAACACCCCCAGAATCAGCACTACCAGGCTCCGCACGCTCAGGCTCAGCACCCCCAGGCTCCGCATTCGCAGGCTCAGCACCCCCAGGCTCCGCAGTTGCAGGCTCAGCACCCCCAGGCTCCGCGCTCGCAGGCTCAGCACCCCCAGGCTCCGCAGTCGTAGGCTCAGCACCCCCAGGCTCCGTACGCACAAGCTCAACACCCCCAGGCTCTGCACACTCAGACTCACCCCTCCCAGCAGCACCCGAGTCACCAGTGACCTCGACAGGCTCAACCAAGGGGAGTGGGTCTACCTGAGACACACCTGAAGGAGTAGGACCAGAAGGGGGGAGGGGATCTACCGGCGGGGGACCTGGAGCGAGGAAGAGCGGCGGTGGCAGGGGAGAAGCATGCGGTAGGGGAAGAGACGGTAAAAGGGAACCGACTCATCAAAAGTGACGTCCTGAGAGGGAAAAACCCGTCGCGAGGTGGGGTGGTAAGACTGCCAGCCAGGCGCGTTAGTAGGAAAGCCAAGGATGACGCAGGGAATGGCGCGAGCGGAGAGCTTGTCCGCGGTGGTATCGCGGACAAAGGCACGAGAGCCCCAGACCCGGAACCGCGACGCATCGCCAACCTCCCCCATCCAACGCAATGTGAGCGAGATCTCCGGCAAGGAGACACGGGGCAAGAGGTTGAGCTGATGCGCAGCGTACCGGACCGCAAACGGCCACAGAAAATGGGGAGCAACCGCATGGATCATGGAAGTACGAGCGACCTCCATGACTAAGCCAATGCGGCGCTCAGCAACCCCATTCTGCTGTAGAGAGGCCGGAAGCGTGAACGACTGGAGGATGCCCTCCCCCTGACAAAAGTCCCGCAAGAGGTCGGAGAAGAACTCACCACCTCTGTCAGAGTGCAGACGCAGGACAGGAAGGTCCGTCCGGAACCGCTCGCGGAGCTGGAGACGTACAGCGCGGATCCAAGGGATCAAAACAGCAGGGACCTCACCCTTGTTGCGCAAGGGGAAGACCGTGGTGTAACGCGAGTAGTCGTCAACAACCAGCAGAATGTATCACTCGCGGCCCTGTCCACGGACACGAGCTAGGTCCCACACGTCCATGTGGAGAGTCTGCAGGGGAGCAGTCGTCCAATATAAACGAGGAGGAGTGAGGAGCGGCGCGCTGCCGCCCCTCGACGCAAGGAAGGCAGGGCGGGGCAGGCGAGGGTGGGAGGGAAGGCAGAGACCTGGGAAGACCAGAGACCAGGAGAGGAGAGTGCATGCCACGAAGGCGTGGCAGGGAGGGGTGACCAAGGCGGTGGTGCCAAAGGAGAGTCTGGTGCGACAGGCGGCGACACTCACAGGGGGCTGCTACCGGACGTGACGGAGACACCTGAGCCGACACAGCGACTTGAGGCGGCGCACTAGTCAGTGTGTACAGACTCGACCCCGGCCGACGAGTGAACGTGGCCAGGTGACGGCCAGTCCGAGAGCACGTACAGATCGCCACACGCTGCCATCCAGGTGTAAAGGTATCAACCCCTGCATCCTGGAGGACTGCGTTGCTCACCAAGTTCGTTGAGAACGAGGGGAGGTGGAGACCGGACAGACAACCAGACGCAACGGCCGGGCACGGGAGCACAGTAGAGGAGCGTGCAAGAACCGGGCCCCCAGAGGGGTCAGCCAAGGAGACTGCAACAGGCCTGGTGAGTGGTGTGAGAGTGGTATTGTCGCGAAAGAAGCAGCGAGAAGCACCTGAGTCAAGCGTGAAGGTGTACAAGGCCTCAGCAGGCGCAGTACTAGAGAGAGCAGACTCACTAGCACCTAGAGCAGCAGACTCTATACCTGGGTCTGGTGGAATACACAAGTAACAGTCCCCATCACCGCTAACACTCAATGCATGCATAGCAGCAAGGATAGCATCAAAGTCAAGAGCATAGATATCAATATCGTGCTTAAGCAGGTCCCCCCAGCGGGGGAGCTCCACTGCGTCAGGGAACTAGGCACGGCAGGCGTCGTCAAGGCGAGAGAAACAGCAGTGCTCGGTGTGAAACTTCCCGCATGTCTGACCACCGCGGTCCCCAGTGCGAATGACGTACGGGCAGCGAGCACTACCCCCAGACGCCCCACGCTGAGCGTACCACTCACGAAGCTGCTGGGGCGTGAGGGGCTCAGGTGGACACTGCTGCTGCTGGCGCTGGCCACCACCAGAACCTCCCCGCTGAACTGCTCCACCACGTCCGCCACCACCGCCGCCACCACAGCCGGTACCACCACTCCCACCGCCGCCACCACTGCCGCTGCCGCCGCCATCGCCACCGCTCCCACCACCGCCACCTCCACCACCACTACGCCCACCGCTGCCGCCACCACTGCCACCGACACCTCCACTCCCACCACCACCCCCCCTGCTGCCACCGCTGCCACCCTCGCCTCCCCTGCCCTTGCCGCGGCGGCGCTTCCCACTAGGGGCAGAAGCGGCACCAACCTCCTCATCACCAAGGAAGTCAACAGCAGCAGCAGAGGCGTGGGAGGGGGCAAGGGGGGAGGGGGCACACCCCTTAAAGAGGGGAGTGCAGGGAGTGCCACGAGCAGCACCTACAGCAACGATGTTGGACTCAGCTGCAAGGAGGTGCGTCTCGAGGTTGTCGACTGTGAGGTTGGTGGGGGGAAGGGCTAGAAAGTGGTCCCTGACTACGCGAAGAGAGTCAAGGAGTCTGGTGACTACGAAGTAGAGTGTGATGTACATCGGGGGAGGGTTCTTGTCTAAGAACTCGGCTAGGAGCGCGGCGCGGTAGCGTAGGTCACTAGCGCGAAGGTGAGCTATGAGGTCCTCAGCTGTGGCAAAGGAGGATAGCTCAGGAAACAGGTAGGGTAGGATAAGGCGGCTGGGAGTAGCAGTGGCTGGGGAACTTTAGCGAGCGATCACAGCAATGTACAGGGCCTTAGCAATTTTGTGCTGGCCACAGCGTTCGGCTAATGGCAAGTGGTTGCAAATAGCTAACGCGCGCGGGGCGGACGAGGCAGCGGGCGGGCTGCGCGGGCAGCACGCGGGGCTGACGAGGCAGCGGGCGGGCTGCACGCGGGGCTGACGAGGGAGCGGGTGTGCGGCGCGCGGGGCTGACGAGGTAGCGGGCAGGCGGCGCTCGGGGCTGACGAGGCAGCAGGCGGGCGGCGCGCGGGGCAGGGCGGCTAGGGCGTGGGGTAGCAGTCGGTGGACCCTAAACAAATTCGGTCCTAGGGACCTACTGCTCTGAAACCATGATGAAACTAACAAACTGGAATGGCTTGCATTGAATGAAACATAGGTACAAGTACTAACCCTAACTTTGGGCTGTACCCCATATGGGCTACCCCACTATAGCCTACACAGAACTAGCACATATATAGTTTGACACCCTTGTATATAGCCGAGTCTTGCAGTAGCTTGAAAACTGCAGATCTTCGGTTGAAGACGGATCCAACAGCTTAGAAAGCGTTGGGATGTCAGCCGTCGATGTTGATCGAACGAGTGCGATCGAAATGTCGCACAGGAAATCGCAGATGAGCAAAAGGCATCGATATAGCGGATGTTGATCGGTCGGTTGTGATGCAGACGATGTTGGCGGGAATTCTGACACGATGTCAGATGTCGGTGAATCGGGAACCGTCGATGTCGATGAAGTCATCGTGAGCGTCCGTCCTGCAGAAAGTGTCAGACGAAAATTGAAGAGAACTTCCTAGTACAGTGCAAAACCACTCTTTCTACCTCCCATGAAAGAAAGGGTAAACCACCACTGTAATACAGCTGCGCGGGCACGAAAATCCAACCACCCTGACGCCAAGGGTAGTCAAGAACACCAAGTGTTATGACCCCCCGTTTGAATTTTAGCACCTGCGCTGTCGAGATTGTAGTCGGTGTTAAAATGTCGCTGCCGTGGCGCTTAAGAAAACGCCTAGGGTACTGCGTTGCTGTTCCTACACGGTAATCGTTTTGCGCCGATGTCGAACGCGACCCTTCGAAATATTTTTCCCTGAAGAAACTTTCTTGCTGTTCTTTTATCGCAAACTGCTGCTGAAACATTTCCAGCGACAGCGACCGAGACACCGCGTCGCAGCATCAAATCACCCTGCTGTTGTAGTGTCTTCGGCTGTCTTGTTGTCACGGCTGCCTTAAAGCTCCTGACTGTTGCAGCATCTCCAGCTGGCAGGAGCTGCCACCCGCTTTGTCGTTGGCGCGAACGTGCTGACGCGTTTGTCGGGAGCGGAAATTCGAGCCCTTCGTATTTTTTCTTTTGTCGTGACTCGGATCATTGTAATTCGTCGTCGAAGCCCGTCACGAAAATAACGAAGTCGTTGTAGCGCATCAGCGACGCTCGACGAAAAGGTCAGATCACATGACTGACCTGTGTCAGACTTGAAAACTTTGTTGAAAAACTCGAATTCAGTCACTGATGACGCCAGTACCATCAGCGGCTTTGTCGTAACTCGCCAAGGCTTTTGTCGTGATTCTTCGAAAATTCCTGGGCACAGTTTAAGAACCCTGCTGTTCCTCCCCCTGACCGCTGCAGTATTTTTCTTCAAACCCGATCTTGATCCGCAGACGACGTCGGCTTCACTGTCGGTGTTGTCGTGACTTGCCGAACTCTCCCGGGCAGGGACCAAAAATAGTTGTTGCCTCTCCCCCAATGTGTAGCAAAATTTCTTCGTCGTGTTGTCG
Source organism: Closterium sp. Yama58-4 (assembly GCA_947470075.1). Lineage (NCBI taxonomy): Eukaryota > Viridiplantae > Streptophyta > Zygnematophyceae > Desmidiales > Closteriaceae > Closterium > Closterium sp. Yama58-4. Next base: position 343,585 of record CANIUD010000844.1, read on the forward strand.
CTGGTACCCCCGAGTAGCTTTCGAATTGTACGGCTACTTCTTGTAACGACGAGTCCTTTCGCGCGCTTAAACAAGCACCACTGCAACTCCGCCGTAGGCACGGATATTGTCAGGCCTCGAGATCGACTCCGTTAAAACTCATCCTCAAAACTGCTCGTTGCACCCGCAAATGTCGGAGTCGGAACCCCACGTATTTTTCGGTCGAAGGTAGGTTCTTGCCCGAATTCTTCGGTCGTGACCTGCGTGCCCACCCGTCGCCATTCCTCTTTCCTGCGGTTAACCACCCTCGCGACCCACTAAGGGGGGGTGCTTTCGGCATGGAACCTAGTATTTTATGGGTCTACCGGGACCAAATTTCACGGAACCTAGCTCGCATCTACGCCGTCGATCTCGTTGTCGAACTTCCCTGACCGCTTTGAAATACACCGCGGAGTCTTTTGGCGAGCAGACGCTCACATGCTTTTCATTTATTTCACCCCCCGACAATTTCACTTGCCGCCATTCACCCTGCATCCACTTTCGTCAGATGAGGTATTTCTCTGTGTTGCCTGCGATTTGTATGACGTTCGATGAAGGCGCGAACGCAATCGTAGTCAGAGCAAAATTATCATATCAAACTCTCAGCCGGCCGCTTCGCTGCCCACCGTACCTATCACGCTTAAAACTCCACAGCTTCGGGGACTCCGTCGTCGCTGCTACACCGTTTTCGGATAGACCGTTGAATTAGGAGAAACTCCGCCAGCTGCTACAACTTCTTCAGCTCCGACTTTTTCGGTAGGGTAAGACGTGGGCCCAATCATGTTTGATCGCGACAGATCTGATCGCGTCGGATCTGATCGGGTTGCTTGTGATTGAGTTGCCCGAGCCGCCCGATCAGAGGTGTTTTTCGTAGAAGATTCTCATCGGCTGCTCAGCAAGCGGGGTCCAATTACCTGGCATTTTCGGCCCAATTCTAGCGAGACCTGGGAGAGGGAAAGAAACACACATGGGTCACAATGCTGTCACGTGGCTGCCCATGGACATGGGCAGCCATGATCGTGCCACCATGGTGTGAGTATTAGTATCGATGATGGTGGACAACTCACCTATACTGGGTGAGGTGCTGGTGGCGGGACGAGGAGTGGAGCCCGATCTCGGAGGGGTGCTCACGACGATATCAACCAATTGTGTCCGTCGGGAACGAGACGGGCCCGCGGTCGACGTTGGGCCTTGAACTCCGGCACGACCTGCGAGGCACGGGAAAAGGGACGGGATTTAGGCTCTTGGGAGGGAATCTGATATGCAAACTGACTAACAATCCAATCACATCGGCAGCTCCCTAACCAGCTGGGGTCGTGCTCAGAGTGTTGTTGCGCTCGTCTGTATCAAGTCTGCTCCCAATTGCGTGAGTGGGTTGTGCCCACTCTCGGCCACAGTGGGTGCAGGAGGTTCCACCAAGAGGGTAAATCGGTTGGAGCTCCCAATCCACTTTGCCGACCACTTTCACGAATCTGCGTCCACCGTGCTTTCATGCGCTGACGTTTGGACCTTATCGCACTGATGCCGTGCCTGAAGGTGGGATCGCGTTGGCGACACTCTCGGTGGGTTGACTGACCCTGCAGCGCTCTTAAACGACGCACCAGGTCATCAAGATCATGGCGGACCTCGGCCAGAAGGTGCTCCTCTGCCAGGCTCCAATTGCTTTCATTTCCACGCGTGGAGACGGTCTCCCCGACATCCTCGACCGTCGCACTAGGGGTTGGTTTGCTGTCCCTTGCCACAGATGTAGAGGTGTCCGCATGCTGGTCATCCACCACAGTTACGTCCATGTTTGCCTCGGGCTGCGCGTCATCGCCTGGTCCGTATGGGGCACGTGGATCTGGCAGTGAATTGACCAGCTCGTCGAAGTCAGTGATTTCTGCCCGGGAGACTCGGTGACCACTTGTGCGAGGCATTGCCGAGGCTAGCATCGACGGGGAGGTCGCCGAGGCTGCTGGGGATGTGGTGTTGTCACCTTGGAGACTGTGGACGCGTGTTGATGGTCCTAAAGGCTGAGGCATTGGGAGGTTGATGCTGCTGCTGAGGAAGGGCGGGGAGAGGCGGAGTTTGGTGTCATGGAAGGAACATTGGGAGGCGATCAACTCGCCGTCGGGGGGCGATTTGAAGACAACACGCCATAGTCAATGCCAAGCAGCCAAAGAGAACGTCATGCTGAGGCAGATCCGGTCGCCTGGGTTTGGATCTGACGATGAGCGGTGCGCTGCAGCTGCGAGCCTATGGCCCTTACGGTGTTGCTGCCGACTTGGGAACGCGTGGGGTTGGTGTTGGTGTCAACACGCGCAGCGGTATCCAGCCCTCCGAGGATCGGCACGGGATTAGTCTGACTGTTTTGCGTCAAAGGCAACAGGGCAACGCCGGTCGCGTCCCCTTGCACCGACGGGGAGCGTCGGGTGGGTGGTGAAACCGTAGGACGTAGTTGCTGGAATGTGGGTGGCAGACTTCTTGCTGCTGCTGCATAAGCACGAAAGGGAGGGCGATTAATGTCGATCCCAGCCTGGTTCGCGGTGGGGATGTTACCTAGACGTAGTCCGGGTGAAGCGCTAGGCCTGGGTGCGCCAGTAGACGAGGATTGACGCGTGGCAGCCAATGCCGCCAGCACCGCCGAGGCTAAGATCTTGCTCGGCGCGGAAGTCCGCACATTCATGGGATGCGATTGCGAGTCGTTTCACCATTGTCACCTTGTGCACGAGAGTTTGACAGTAAAGCAGCCATGAAGAGGGATTGTCTAGGGAGCACAAGAAGCTGGGGAGCTGTAACTTAGAAGAAATCAGCGCGTGGAGGTAGTGGTATGATGACGTGAGGAATAGAAGTACGAGCGGAATTGAAGTACTCGGGGCGCAGTATTGGGTCGATGGAGTTTGATTTGGAGGCGAGGTGGTGGCTATTTCAGATTGTTCACGCCAGGCTGGATGTACTTATGCGCGAGGAGAATTATTGGATGGCAAATTGGGTGTTCCTTCAAGGCTGGACATCTTCGTGAGGGGTTGACGGGACCTAGTAATACAGTGTAACTATTCGCAAGCATCGATGTGGTCCCCGATCATATGCGATCAATTGATCGTCTGCGATGGAGGAAGATCGTCTCTGATTGGGGTGAAAATTGGGTCTGATCGAGTTCGGGCGATCAGTTGATCGCGATTAGCTGATTACCCCTGATTGCCTGAATTTGGCTTCCAGGCTTCCTGGAAATTATTGATCGCGACAGATCAAGGCGATCAAACCCGATTGGGCCCACGTCCTAAATATTGCCGATGGTCGATTTTTGTCGGGGCCGAAACAGTGTCGCGCCACTCCACGCGCAACTTCGAAACTTTTTTCTTCATATCCAGCTATCGAACTTGCGCAATACATGCGCTTTTTAACCACCAGAGGGCTAAACATAAGGCCCCACCTTATTCGTCCAGCGCCAACAGGTCTTATAACGCCTTTGAGGTGGTAGGGAGCTTGATCTGCTACCATCGCTTAGCTGCGAAACCCGGCCTCAGCAAAAAGTCTTCTGTGTAGGTCGTTTTCTCGCCTCCTGAAGCCCGAAACCCGTTTCTCTCGTCGGACCCGTATTTGACGCAACCCCGTGTGTTGTAGCCGGTAGAAACCTTGAAGTTCGCGGGTCTAGACGCTGCGCCGAGCCGTTGTGCCGTTGGTGTACTGCCACGTCTACGACACAACTTACTCTGGCCGGAGAAATTTGTGCCCCTTGATATACAGTATCGGCTGCCACTGCTACTCCGAAAATGTTGCCGATTATTGGTGCAGGCACAGAAGGGTGTTAAACTGTATTATGCTTGTAGGCTGTAGTGGGGTAGCCAATATGGGGTACAACCCCAACTAGGGTTTCATATTTGTACCCAAACTTCTGCTAGTTCATCCATTCTTGCCTAGCTATTCTGAAATGGTATTCAGAGCAGGAGGTCCCTAGGACCTACCGACCGTTTTTTTTTAAGGGCCCACCACCGCTCGCATGCGGTTACCACGCTACCCCGTGCCCTAGCCTCGTAGCGCCCTCGTGCGCCCTCGTTAGCGCCCTCGCGCGCCCCTCGTTAGCGCCCTCGCGCGCACCCTCGTTAGCGCCCTCGCGCGCCCCTTGCTAGCGCCCTCGCGCGCCCCTCGCAGTGTCGCCCGCCCGCCGAGCCGCCCGCTCGCAGCCCGCTCGTCCTGCTGCCCGCTTCGCAGCCCGCCCGCCCGCTCGCTGCCCGCTTCGCGGCCCGCCCGCCACGCAGCCCGCCCGCCCGCTCGCTGCCCGCTTCGCGGCCCGCCCGCTTCGCAGCCCGCTCGCTCGCTGCCCGCTCCGCGGCCCGCCCGCTTCGCAGCCCGCTCGCCCGCTCGCTGCCCGCTTCGCGGCCCGCCCGCCCGCTCGCTGCCCGCTTCGCGGCCCGCCCGCTTCGCAGCCCGCTCGCTCGCTGCCCGCTTCGCGGCCCGCCCGCTTCGCAGCCCGCCCGCCCGCTCGCTGCCCGCTTCGCGGCCCGCTCGCTACGCAGCCCGCCCGCCCGCTGCCCGCTTCGCGGCCCGCCCACTTCGCAGCCCGCCCGCCCGCTCGCTGCCCGCTTCGCGGCCCGCCCGCTTCGCAGCCCGCTCGCCCCGCTGCCCGCTTCGCAGCCCGCCCGCCCGCTCGCTGCCCGCTTCGCGGCCCGCCCGCTTCGCTGCCCGCTCGCAGCGCCGCCCGCCCGCCCGCTACCTGCTTCGCAGCGCCGCCCGCTGCCTCACTGCCCGCTTGCTGCGTCCCCTCTGCTGCTGCCGCTGCTCTGCTGTGCCCTCACGCCTGAGCTATGGCCTCTATTCGCGTTCTTTCCTTCGATGCTGAGGGCCGTCCCGTGCAGTTCACTTCCTGGCTCGACGACCTGCAGTTGTATCTTATGAGCAATAGCACGGACCACATCTCCCTCTATGACTACGCGTCTGGTGCTGCCGCTGCTCCTGCTGCCACAGCCGAGCTTAGTGTTCGTTCCCACTGGCAGACTCGTGACGCAGCTGCTCGCCTAGCCATTCGTAGTCACCTGCCGCTAGCTGAGCTCGAGCATTTTGGCGACTGCAAATCCGCTAAGGCCCTGTACGATGCTGTCGTTGCTCGCTACTCCTCGCCTGCCACAGCCGAGCTTAGCCGCCTCATGCTGCCGTACCTGTTCCCCGATCTGTCCACCTTTACTACAGTCGCCGATCTTATCACCCACCTTCGCACTAGTGATGCTCGCCTGCGTGCCGCCCTTCCCACCGAGTTCTGCACTAAGAACCCCCCTCCACTGTACTGGACACTCCACTTCATAGTCACCCGTCTCCCTGACACCCTCCGCTCAGTTCGAGACCACTTCCTTGCTCGCTGTCCAGCGGCGGTGGCGGTGGTGGCGGTGGTGGCGGTGGCGGTCGGAGCGGTGGTAGTGGTGGCGGCGGCGGTCGGAGTGGAGGCACTGGCTCGGGCCAGAGCTCCCAGCAGCAGCAGCGTCCCCAGACGACCCAGCAGCTTCGTGAGTGGCTTGCTCAGCGTGGGACGTCGGGGGGCAGTGGCCGCTGTTCTTATGTCATTCGCACAGGTGACCGCAAGGGACAGACGTGTGGGAGGTTCCACACCCCGTACCGCTGCTTCTCCCGCCTTGACGACGCTTGGCGTGAGGAGATGGGCGCGGATGTTGAGCGCCCCCGCTGGGCTGAGCTCATGAGGGCTGGTGTTGATGTCTTTGCTCTTGACTATGATGCTATTATTGCTGCCATGTATGCATTGACTGTTAGTGCCGAGGGAGACTGTTACTTGTGTGTGCCGCCTGACCCAGGTATAGAGCCCGCTGCCCTGGGTACTAGTGAGTCTGCTCTCTCTGGTATGGTGCCCCCTGTACTTGCCCCCCCCAGTGCTGTCCTGGCTGGTTTCGAGTCTGCTCTCTCAGGTACAGCACCCACAGAGACTGCTCTCTCAGGTACCGCACCGGCTGAGGCCTGTCACACCTTCACGCTTGACTCAGGTGCTTCCCGTTGCTTCTTTCGTGACAGTACTGAGCTCACACCGCTTCCTGCACCGGTCCCAGTCTCCTTGGCTGACCCCTCTGGGGGCCCAGTCCTTGCCCAGTCCACCACTGTCCTCCCTTGTCCAGCGGTTCCGTCTGGCTCGTTGTCGGGTTTCCACCTCCCCTCGTTCTCGACGAACCTGGTGAGCAACGCTGTCCTCCAGGATCAGTGGGTTGACACCTTTACCCCTGGCGGACAGCGTGTGGCGATCTGCACGTGCTCCAGGACAGGCCGTCACCTGGCTACGTTTACCCGTCGGCCGGGGTCGAGTCTCTACACACTGACCACTGCGTCTCCTCAGGTCGCTGCTGTCGGTCAGGTGTCTGCGTCAGGTCTGGTAGCCCACGCCTGTGAGTGTCGTTCCCTGTCGCACCAGACTCTTCTCTGGCACCACCGCCTGGGTCACCCCTCCTTGCCACGCCTTCGTGGCATGCACCGTCGCCACCTTGTGTCTGGTCTTCCCAGGTCCCTCCCTCCCCTCCCTGCCTCGCCTGCGCCGCCTTGCCTTCCTTGCGTCGAGGGGCGGCAGCGCACCGCTCCTCACTCCTCCTCGTTCCCCCCGACAGAGGCTCCTCTGCAGACCCTCCACCTGGACGTGTGGGGCCCAGCCCGCGTTCGTGGCCAGGGCGGTGAGCGGTACTTTTTGCTGGTTGTCGACGACTACTCGCGTTACACCACGGTCTTCCCCTTGCGCACCAAGGGTGAGGTCCCTGCTGTTCTGATCCCTTGGATCCGCACAGTTCGTCTCCAGCTCCGCCGCCGTTTCCGGACGGATCTTCCTGTCCTGCGTCTGCACTCTGACAGAGGTGGTGAGTTTTCCTCCGATCTCTTGAGGACCTTCTGTCAGGCGGAGGGCATCGAGCAGACCTTCACGCTTCCGGACTCCCCACAGCAGAATGGGGTTGCTGAGCGCCGCATTGGCCTGGTCATGGAGGTCGCTCGTACCTCCTTGGTCCACGCGGCGGCTCCCCATTTTCTGTGGCCGTTTGCTGTCCGGTACGCCGCGCATCAGCTCAACCTCTGGCCCCGTGTCTCCTTGCCGGAGACCTCGCCCACACTGCGTTGGACGGGGGAGGTTGGCGATGCGTCGCGCTTCCGGGTGTGGGGTGCTCGTGCCCTTGTCCGTGATACGTCCGCGGACAAGCTCTCCTCCCGCACGCTTCCCTGTGTCTTCCTTGGCTTTGTCCCTGACGCGCCTGGCTGGCAGTTTTACCACCCCACCTCGCGCCGGGTCTTCGCCTCTCAGGATGTCACCTTTGACGAGTCGGTCCCTTTTTACCGTCTCTTCCCCTACCGCACTGCCCCCCTCCCTCCCCCGCCGCTTTTCCTTGCTCCTGGTCCCCCTCCGGTAGACCCCCTTCCCCCTCAGGGTCCTGCTCCTTCAGGTGTCTCTCAGGTAGACCCTCCTCCCGTCGCTGAGCCTGTCGAGTTCACAGGTGACTCAGGTGCTGCTGCGGGTGGTGCTGCTGGAAGTTCTGAGCCTGGGGGTGCTGAGCCTGGGGGTGCTGAGCCTGCGGGTGCGGGGCCTGGGAGTGCTGGGACTACGGGTGCTGGAGCTGAGGGTACTGTGCCTGAGAGTTTGCCGCCTGGGGGTGCTGAGCCTGGGGGTGCTGAGCCTGCGGGTACTGAGCCTGCGGGTACTGAGCCTGGGGGTGCTGCTACTGAGCCTACGGAGCCTCGGGTTACTGCGTCTGGGGGTGCTCCGGTTCGGGGTGCTGAGCAGTCTCTCACACCGCAGCAGCTTCGTGACTGGTACGTCCGGCGCTTTCGCCGTCCTAGTGGCTCGGCTGGAGTTGGGGGTGCTGGGGCTGCTCGTCCTGGGGGTGCTCGTACTGGGGGTACTGGAGCTGCCGGGACTGGTTGTTCTGGGAGCACTGCGACTGGAGCTGCTGGAGCTGGGGACCCTGGCGCTGGCGGTGCTAGCGGAGTTGGAGCTGCCGACTCTGGGGGTGGCGCTGCTGCTGGTGCTGCGGACCCGCCTGGTGGAGCTGCTGCTGGAGCTGAGGACCTGAGCGGTGGCGCTGCTGCTGGTGCTGGGGACTCGGACGTTGGAGCTCCTGCTGGTGCTGAGGACCCGGCCGCTGGAGTCTCTTCTGCTTCTGGAGACGCTGCGCGGCCGCGACCGTACTTCGTCCCGCTCCTTCAGCAGGTTCTTGGGCAGGCTCCTCCTCCTTGTCCTCCTCCCTCCGTAGAGTGTCCTCCGCCTGTCCCGCCGCAGTCACAGTTACCGCCTGCCTCGCCTCTCCCTGCTCCCTCTCCTTACACTGGTCCCACAGGAGGTCTTACAGAGCGTCGTGAGCCTGAGTCTCGTCCTGCGTCACCTGTTCGTCCTGCTCGCGCTGGTAGTCGTGTCCGTCGTGAGCGTCCTCCTCCTGTCCCAGGCACTCACTACATGACTCTGCGTCCCTCTACTGCTCCTCGGCGTGTCCCTCTACCGTCTCCTCCTGCGTCCTCTTTGCCTGCCGTTCCGGACCCTGAGTCTGACCGGTATCGCGCTGAGCACCCTACAGTCACGCGTCTCCTAGCTACTGTTGTCACTGACCCTACCTTTGAGTCCTCTGCTGCGTCTGCTCTGGTCGCTGAGTTGGTTGACTTTGCTGCTGCCTGTCGTCTAGACTACGCTGCTAGCCTTGTTGCTGAGCCTGAGTCTGCGTCTGTCTGTCCTCCGTCCGTCGGGGGTGAGTGTGCTCTTGGCACGGACGTCCTTGAGGACAGGCAGGAGGACTTTGACTCTCTTGCGGCTGCTGTACCTCATCTCGTGGCCTGGTTGCTTGCCCCTGAGGGAGACCCGGATGCACTAGACATCCCCACTCCGCGCACTTACGCAGAGGCGATCTCGGGTCCCTACTCCTCTTAGTGGCAGACAGCCATGGACGCAGAGATGGCATCCTGGAAGTCCACAGGCACCTACGTCGACGAGGTTCCCCCTCCTGGGGCGAACATCGTCGATGGCATGTGGATTTTCAGGGTGAAGCGGCCGCCAGGTTCTCCGCCTGTCTTCAAGGCTCGTTACGTTGCTAGAGGCTTCAGTCAGCGTCAGGGGGTCGACTTCTTCCAGACCTTCTCCCCCACCCCGAAGATGACCACTCTTCGGGTTCTGCTGCACGTTGCTGCTCAGCGTGACTACGAGCTTCACTCTCTTGACTTCAGCACAGCGTTCCTGCAGGGCAGCCTGCACGAGGAGATCTGGCTGCGCCGCCCACCTGGCTTTACTGGGTCGTTTCCTGCTGGTACCCAGTGGAGCCTCCGCCGGCCAGTCTACGGTCTCCGCCAGGCGCCACGTGAGTGGCACGACACACTGAGGACTACACTTGCGGCTCTTGGGTTCGCGCCGTCTACTGCTGACCCGTCGCTGTTTCTGCGCACAGACACGTCGCTAACCACCCTCGCGACCCACTAAGGGGGGGTGCTTTCGGCATGGAACCTAGTATTTTATGGGTCTACCGGGACCAAATTTCACGGAACCTAGCTCGCATCTACGCCGTCGATCTCGTTGTCGAACTTCCCTGACCGCTTTGAAATACACCGCGGAGTCTTTTGGCGAGCAGACGCTCACATGCTTTTCATTTATTTCACCCCCCGACAATTTCACTTGCCGCCATTCACCCTGCATCCACTTTTGTCAGATGAGGTATTTCTCTGTGTTGCCTGCGATTTGTATGACGTTCGATGAAGGCGCGAACGCAATCGTAGTCAGAGCAAAATTATCATATCAAACTCTCAGCCGGCCGCTTCGCTGCCCACCGTACCTATCACGCTTAAAACTCCACAGCTTCGGGGACTCCGTCGTCGCTGCTACACCGTTTTTGGATAGACCGTTGAATTAGGAGAAACTCCGCCAGCTGCTACAACTTCTTCAGCTCCGACTTTTTCGGTAGGGTAAGACGTGGGCCCAATCATGTTTGATCGCGACAGATCTGATCGCGTCGGATCTGATCGGGTTGCTTGTGATTGAGTTGCCCGAGCCGCCCGATCAGAGGTGTTTTTCGTAGAAGATTCTCATCGGCTGCTCAGCAAGCGGGGTCCAATTACCTGGCATTTTCGGCCCAATTCTAGCGAGACCTGGGAGAGGGAAAGAAACACACATGGGTCACAATGCTGTCACGTGGCTGCCCATGGACATGGGCAGCCATGATCGTGCCACCATGGTGTGAGTATTAGTATCGATGATGGTGGACAACTCACCTATACTGGGTGAGGTGCTGGTGGCGGGACGAGGAGTGGAGCCCGATCTCGGAGGGGTGCTCACGACGATATCAACCAATTGTGTCCGTCGGGAACGAGACGGGCCCGCGGTCGACGTTGGGCCTTGAACTCCGGCACGACCTGCGAGGCACGGGAAAAGGGACGGGATTTAGGCTCTTGGGAGGGAATCTGATATGCAAACTGACTAACAATCCAATCACATCGGCAGCTCCCTAACCAGCTGGGGTCGTGCTCAGAGTGTTGTTGCGCTCGTCTGTATCAAGTCTGCTCCCAATTGCGTGAGTGGGTTGTGCCCACTCTCGGCCACAGTGGGTGCAGGAGGTTCCACCAAGAGGGTAAATCGGTTGGAGCTCCCAATCCACTTTGCCGACCACTTTCACGAATCTGCGTCCACCGTGCTTTCATGCGCTGACGTTTGGACCTTATCGCACTGATGCCGTGCCTGAAGGTGGGATCGCGTTGGCGACACTCTCGGTGGGTTGACTGACCCTGCAGCGCTCTTAAACGACGCACCAGGTCATCAAGATCATGGCGGACCTCGGCCAGAAGGTGCTCCTCTGCCAGGCTCCAATTGCTTTCATTTCCACGCGTGGAGACGGTCTCCCCGACATCCTCGACCGTCGCACTAGGGGTTGGTTTGCTGTCCCTTGCCACAGATGTAGAGGTGTCCGCATGCTGGTCATCCACCACAGTTACGTCCATGTTTGCCTCGGGCTGCGCGTCATCGCCTGGTCCGTATGGGGCACGTGGATCTGGCAGTGAATTGACCAGCTCGTCGAAGTCAGTGATTTCTGCCCGGGAGACTCGGTGACCACTTGTGCGAGGCATTGCCGAGGCTAGCATCGACGGGGAGGTCGCCGAGGCTGCTGGGGATGTGGTGTTGTCACCTTGGGGACTGTGGACGCGTGTTGATGGTCCTAAAGGCTGAGGCATTGGGAGGTTGATGCTGCTGCTGAGGAAGGGCGGGGAGAGGCGGAGTTTGGTGTCATGGAAGGAACATTGGGAGGCGATCAACTCGCCGTCGGGGGGCGATTTGAAGACAACACGCCATAGTCAATGCCAAGCAGCCAAAGAGAACGTCATGCTGAGGCAGATCCGGTCGCCTGGGTTTGGATCTGACGATGAGCGGTGCGCTGCAGCTGCGAGCCTATGGCCCTTACGGTGTTGCTGCCGACTTGGGAACGCGTGGGGTTGGTGTTGGTGTCAACACGCGCAGCGGTATCCAGCCCTCCGAGGATCGGCACGGGATTAGTCTGACTGTTTTGCGTCAAAGGCAACAGGGCAACGCCGGTCGCGTCCCCTTGCACCGACGGGGAGCGTCGGGTGGGTGGTGAAACCGTAGGACGTAGTTGCTGGAATGTGGGTGGCAGACTTCTTGCTGCTGCTGCATAAGCACGAAAGGGAGGGCGATTAATGTCGATCCCAGCCTGGTTCGCGGTGGGGATGTTACCTAGACGTAGTCCGGGTGAAGCGCTAGGCCTGGGTGCGCCAGTAGACGAGGATTGACGCGTGGCAGCCAATGCCGCCAGCACCGCCGAGGCTAAGATCTTGCTCGGCGCGGAAGTCCGCACATTCATGGGATGCGATTGCGAGTCGTTTCACCATTGTCACCTTGTGCACGAGAGTTTGACAGTAAAGCAGCCATGAAGAGGGATTGTCTAGGGAGCACAAGAAGCTGGGGAGCTGTAACTTAGAAAAAATCAGCGCGTGGAGGTAGTGGTATGATGACGTGAGGAATAGAAGTACGAGCGGAATTGAAGTACTCGGGGCGCAGTATTGGGTCGATGGAGTTTGATTTGGAGGCGAGGTGGTGGCTATTTCAGATTGTTCACGCCAGGCTGGATGTACTTATGCGCGAGGAGAATGATTGGATGGCAAATTGGGTGTTCCTTCAAGGCTGGACGTCTTCGTGAGGGGTTGACGGGACCTAGTAATACAGTGTAACTATTCGCAAGCATCGATGTGGTCCCCGATCATATGCGATCAATTGATCGTCTGCGATGGAGGAAGATCATCTCTGATTGGGGTGAAAATTGGGTCTGATCGAGTTCGGGCGATCAGTTGATCGCGATTAGCTGATTACCCCTGATTGCCTGAATTTGGCTTCCAGGCTTCCTGGAAATTATTGATCGCGACAGATCAAGGCGATCAAACCCGATTGGGCCCACGTCCTAAATATTGCCGATGGTCGATTTTTGTCGGGGCCGAAACAGTGTCGCGCCACTCCACGCGCAACTTCGAAACTTTTTTCTTCATATCCAGCTATCGAACTTGCGCAATACATGCGCTTTTTAACCACCAGAGGGCTAAACATAAGGCCCCACCTTATTCGTCCAGCGCCAACAGGTCTTATAACGCCTTTGAGGTGGTAGGGAGCTTGATCTGCTACCATCGCTTAGCTGCGAAACCCGGCCTCAGCAAAAAGTCTTCTGTGTAGGTCGTTTTCTCGCCTCCTGAAGCCCGAAACCCGTTTCTCTCGTCGGACCCGTATTTGACGCAACCCCGTGTGTTGTAGCCGGTAGAACCCTTGAAGTTCGCGGGTCTAGACGCTGCGCCGAGCCGTTGTGCCGTTGGTGTACTGCCCCGTCTACGACACAACTTACTCTGGCCGGAGAAATTTGTGCCGCTTGATGTACAGTATCGGCTGCCACTGCTACTCCGAAAATGTTGCCGATTATTGGTGCAGGCACAGAAGGGACCCTAACGGAACAGTCTTGTCGTAGGCAGCCTTTTCCAAACTTCTCGGTGGTTTGAAGAACAACTTCCATCTCACACTACGCCGCTCCTGCCGAAAAAACACCCACGATGCACCCTCATGTAGCAATACCTGCCGCACCCGGGCGGGATGACGGTAGACCCCCGCTTTCTTCAGGCAGTCGCCACGCCGCCTCTCCTCGCCGTGTCCTTCTCTGTTGCAAATCACCATGCGCCTGGCTTGCTCGACCAGCAGTCGTTTTCACGTGTTGCTACATGCAATCTTTGCGCATAGTGAACGCACGTCACTTGGCGAAGACGTCCAGGAACCTTGTGCGCAACGTGACGAAGATGCCCAATGCCACTTGCCGCACGCAGCCGCTCCGAAAATATCGTGTGCTGTTTGACGACCACGTGCCGACGCAACTTGCACCACGTTGCTTCCGACAATTTCGGATGTGCGTTGACGACGATCCTACCGACGTCAGCTGCTACACAGAATTAACTCCAAAAATGCCGGAAACAACTGTTGTTAACTCATGCATTCAATGCGATGATAGCCATTGCTGTCCACTATCCGGGGTAAGGGAGGCCACGGTCAATCTCGACCGTCGAGGGCAAGGATCTGTCGCTGCAAATGAGCGCCTGGTGAATTCATGGCCGCTAGGAGCAACTACCCGTTCTCCTGGCCGGCTATCGCGCAGCTCCTGAACCCCACGGCATCCTTCCCTGCCCCCCTCCCTCCGAGGGGTATTACACTCTAAAAAGCGGGGTGAGCTAGGAAAGTAGCTCTGATACCAGGTGTTATGAGTTGTACTAAACAGAGTGCGCGAAAGACTTCTATAAAGAGAACACGATTACAGTTTGAAGAAACAATGTGTTACGAATAGTAATGCTTAATTATTACTGTGCACTCCTTACCGCAGCAAAGAGAAGCACGCAGTATCGAGAACGAACGCGAAGAGTCAGACGGTTAGGAATCGACTCAAAGCGTCAGACAGTTACAGCACATCTGGACCGTCGGAAGCAGACGGCATCGGGCAGCTGCAGGCAATGTGAGGGTTTTGGCGGGAACAGTTTCGTAACTGTACGCGCCGCACGGTTGGGAATGAATTTGAATAAGGGAATGTACCCCTTAGAGTACATGGCTAGCTAGGACGTTTCGTCTTCCCTGTACTCATATTTATATTTGTTGTATTTGCATGTTTTATCATCTCAAGCATTTTACATTCACTCTGCTATTGAGATCAAGGGCCCACCACTACCACACTGCGTGCAAACCTTCTTGAGTAGATCCTGGTAACGATCAACTTCTGATTCTAGCATGGTATCAGAGCGGCTCGGGAATCCTTCGCACTGCCACTCCCGAAAATTACGACATTCGGAAAGTGGCGTCCGGCACACGCTCGCGTGTGAGAATGGCCGGAGGATCTGGTGGTCAGACCAATCTGACGGCTGAAGCGCAACCCAATCCGGCTGCGACAAGCGAAAACACGACGACGATCGGCACCGAAGTCCTCGCACAACTTCTTCAGCGACTCACCAACCTGGAGCAAGGGCTCCAAACATTGCGGAACGGCGACGCGGGAACATCCTCGCAACCTTCTCAACCGGCCCCAACTGGCCAGAACGCCGCCCCGCACACATTCTCCCTCGACACCAATGGCTCAACCCCCAAGGCTCCCCGTCCCAGTGAAGAGGCAATTCTTTCTGCTCAATCAAGGTTTCTCAGCATATCAAAAATAAAGACAAGTACATGTTTTGACGGCAGAGACTTCTATACCAGGAGTTCGAACTGGAGCTCCTGCTGCGGAACGCCCAAATCTTCCATTACTTCGACGGGAGCTACGCGGAGCCCGCTGAGGACACCAACGACGCCAGGACTCGCTACTACAACGAGTCTCTGATGGCGTACGGAGTCCTCCTGCGCAACATGTCGCCGGCGGAGCAGCTCAACATTCGTTCGTACAAGACATCGGCTGCTCCAGCCCTCGACGCCTGGCGCCATCTCAACGGTGTGTATCAGCCGAAGGACTCAGTCTCTTCAAGCCGGCTGCTCCAGCAGTTACTGGAGACCAAGATGACCTCAGGGGAGAAGGTCAACAGCTACATCAATCGCTGCCAGATCCTTCGCAATCAAATTGCGAAGTTGGGAAGCTCGATTTCGGAAGAAATCTTCGTCAACATCGTGCTTCAAGGGCTCGGCCCAGAGTGGCAGCCCTGTAAGGCGCTTCTCCGACAGCAGGGGGTCATCTCGGAGGCCGCCCTTTGCGCCGCCCTTCTCGTCGAACAAAGGGATATGGATCAGCAGCGACCAGCGCCACGACGAGAAAGAGAACGGCTCGCCTTCTACGCCGACAACAACGAAGAGCGAAGACCGCGGCGCCTCTACTGCAAAATCTGCAGAACCTTCGGGCACTTGGCGGATCGATGTAAATACCGATCTCGCCCTCGCCAGACCAATCCGAGCAACTGGTCCGGCCGACAAGACGTACGAGGCGACGTGCATTCAGCCCAGGGGTATCCACCCCCACCCGCGCGCAACCTGAACCCAGCGGTTCAGCATCAGCAGCAGCAGCCGTCATCGACTGCCCCAGTTCGCAACGTCATGAGCAACATGGCCATGACAGGCGAGTCGCGTCGTCGCCGCGTGCGCTCACCTTCACCTGAGCCAGCACCGCACCCCATTGGCGCATTCAACAACAACAACCCATTCAGTCCGCGCCACGACTTCACCGACGACGACGACCAGGACTGGAATCTTCCAGTCCCGCTGCTTGAAAGTCCCCCGCACGTACCTGATATGCGGGTGGCGCCACTTGATTGGCTCTCGCGCGAGCAATTTCTAAAGTTCGACACTCCGCATATCGTCACGCCACGACTGGCGCTGCTCGCACGTGACGACAACAAGCGCTACAACACCTGGTACCTGGACAGCTGCTGCGGCCAGCACATGGTGGGCTCGGAGCGTTACATATCCAACGCCGTCGCCACCCCCACAGTCACCTACGTCACCGTGGCTAACAACACTCGCCTGCGCACAAGGCATCATCTGCTCAAAGCACGTGGAAGCCGCACGCACATCACACTTAATGATGTGCTGATCGTCCAGAACCTGCGCTTCAACCTCCTGTCCGCCGCACAGCTCATGGACTGCGGCGTTGACCTCAGCACGGATCACGCGACGCGCGACATTCTGCTGCACTACGAATCGCGCACCTTTCCCCGCAGGCAGATCGGACGAGCACACTCCGAAAATGGAGTGTATGTCCTGGATTTCGACATCCCCGACTGCAGCGGCGACTCGCACGAGTTAATTGATCTCGTGCCACTGCGCTTCGAGCACATCCACCGCAGGGATTGGAAACACCCTGACGGGAGGACGTGGGTCCCGCATCATCCCCACCCACGTGAAACTGCGCTGCACGACCCCGACCCAGACGGCATCTGCAGGGACTGTCACACGCCGACGACGTCAACCAGCGCCATTGCCGGCCGCGGACTCGCCGCCATCGCCGAAGCAGAACGTCATGCGCCGCCAGAGGAAGGAATGTCTCAGCTCGAGCTTGAGGTCACTACTCGCCGCGTGTTTGGCGCAGACCAAAACCCACACGCCGGACCCCCCTCACAGCGGCTCGAAAGCATTCTGCGCGGACAACGCCGCGGAACCTTGGACTCATGCGGAGTCGCGCGCCCTTACACCCTCGAAGAATTTCTGCGGGTGTACCCCCACTGGCGCGACCCCGCGGCAAAGCTTACCGTGGAACAAGAGGAAGCACTGGCACGCCGCGAAGCAGAGGATCTTTGCCAACAAAGTCTCGCCGAAGCGCGCGGGACATTCGCTTGCGGCGCATGGGGAGCCGAAGCGGAAGAAAGCGCCTCCAATGAAGGGGGGTGGGGAAGCGCTGGCGGCTGGGAGACGAGCGATACCGGCGGATGGGGAGACAACGGCGGAACCTGGGCCAACGCAAGCGGCGGATGGGGCGCCGCAACTGGCGCCGACAACAGCGGCTGGGGAACTTCCCGCGAAGAACGAAGTGGCGGAGAGGATGAAACAAAGGAAACTGACGCAACACCTGCAGTCGTTCCCCTTGGTCGTCCCCCGCGCCATATTCCACTCGCATTACCTCCTCCTGACAATCCCCCACGTCGCGACCCATGGGATACCATCGTCTGGGGTAACGAGCCGTCAACCCCGCGTTGCACCGTCTACGGACCTGCCTCTGAGCCACGCGAACCCACCTTCGTCCCTGGAACTATCCCTGGGACCAACATCCCGCTCTCTGAGATCCGCGACAGAGAGTTTCTGGCGCTGATGCTGACTACCGCGGCAGCAGGAGAAGATGCAGAGGAAGCAGCAGCAGAACCCGCTACCATACCTAACGAAGACCCTGAGGAGGCTCGCGCGCGCTACATGCGCACTTCCGGCTTTCGCGCTGACGATGCACTTTGGCACCAGCGCCTCGGACATCCTTCACGCGCGACGCTGAAAAACTGCATCGACGCAGGCGTCTTCGCTCCTGGCGCACTCCTGCGCCCTGACGGCACTGAAGTGAGAGGCGCGACACACCCGCGCAACTGCACCGTCTGCCCCGAAGCTGCGCTGAGCCACCAACCGTTCCCGCTGCTCGAGCCTGGGACAAATCGCTACCCCAAGCTGCATAAGGTGTACAGCGACTTCCTGAACGTGGGGCACTGCGGAGTCGACGACGAAATGTACACGCTCACCTTCATCGACGCTGGAACGCGCTACGTGTGGGTCGTGAACGTCGAATCACGCGACAGAGCCTACGAGGTGTTCCGCCTCTGGCTAGCACATGCGGAGCGGCAATCTGGGAAGAAGCTCAAAATCTGGCAATCTGACGGCGCGGCAGAATTCAGGAGCAATCAGATGCAGACCTACTTGGCGCAAAAGGGGATCGAGCATCACATTTCTCTCCCCTACGCGCACCAGCAGCAGGGCGTAGCTGAGCGGACGAACCGCACGTTGATGACGAAGGTGCGGGCGCTGATGAAGCAGTCTAAATTACCGCCGATCTACTGGACTTATGCAATGCACCACGTCGTGCGGGTGCATAACCTGCTTTCAACCACCGCCATCACCGGCAATCTGTCCCCCCATGTCAAGTGGACTGGGACAAAGGGGGACACATCGATGCTCCGCGTGTGGGGGTGCATGGTTCAATACCGCCCGCCGACATCAACCATCGGCAAATTCGCCAGCCGCGCGCGCTGGGGAATTCACCTCGGCATCAGCCACGAGTACAAGGCATGGATCGTGCTGGACCTTCTCAGTCAGAAAACCGCCCACGCTCGCGACGTAATCTTCTACGAACGTCTCTTCCTCGAGCAGTTTAGACACGACGAGCAGACAAACGCGAACCGCGTCTACGCAAATGACGGGCACAGCTACGCAACACCCGAAGACGAAGCCGCTGCAGCAATTCTGGAGCAGGACACTAGGGGCGAGTTCACATGGGAAGATCGGCGCAGCAGCGACGACGACGACGACGATTCCTCGGAAGGAGGAATGGGCGGAACAGGCGGAAGCGGCAGAGGCGCAGCACCACCAGCGCCACCTGAACCAGAGAGCGATGACGACGATGTGCAGGAAGTCATCCCGCAACGTCGCCACGACAGCACCGTCTCAGGACTGCAGCTGCTCGGGCTTCACACCGCAACCTCAAAGGCACCAGGTGTCGTCGAGCCTCGAAACCCGCGCGAAGCTCTCTCTGGACCACACAGCAAGGAATGGCGCGAGGCGATGGACGCGGAAATCAAGGCGCTTGAGTCCCGAGACACCTGGGTGTTAGTCGACCGTGCGGCAATCAAAGGCGCAAGGATCCTCTCGGGGAAGTGGGTCTTCCGCGTGAAGACCGCAGCGGATGGAACGATCGAGCGCTTCAAGGCGCGTTGGGTGGTTCGCGGCTACGACCAGAGGCATGGCATCGACTTCGACCAGACATTCGCTCCAGTCAGTCGCCACACCTCCGTTCGAATCTTGCTCGCCATCGCAGCTGCAAGGCACCTGCCACTCCGCCAGATCGACGTGAAGAACGCGTTCCTGTACGCGTTAGTAGACGCCGTGATCTACGTAGAACAGCCGCACACATACGGTGAAGGGGACTCGCGAGTCTGTCAACTGCGCAAGTCGCTCTACGGGATCAAGCAGGCACCGAGGCTGTGGCAGCAGTATCTGCACAACATTCTACTTGAAATCGGGTTCAAGCAGATGCCCCACGATCCAGGAATGTACCGTCGCGATTTCCGCGGCGAATACATCCTCCTCACACTTTACGTCGACGACTTGCTCTACACAGGCTCAAACAACGAGCTACTCGAGCAGTTCGAGAAGGCCCTGGCGGGGCGCGTCGACATCACGTGCAACTACGAGGTGAAGCAGTTCTTAGGCCTCAACATCTCCTACGCGCCTGAGGCCATTCACCTCTCAGCGGCTAAGTACGCAGAGGAGTTAGGGAAGCGGTTCAACATCTCACCTGCACCCCTCTCAACTCCCTACCGAACCCCTGGACCGAACCACAAACCTGACAACAAAGCCCTATCCCCTGCTGGAGTTCAGACTTACCAGCAGCAGCTGGGATGCCTGCTCTTCGCCTCTGTCACCTGCAGGCCAGACCTCTCCTACATCGCAAGTCAGCTGGCCCAGTACTCACGCAAACCAACGGCTGAGAATCTTCTGGATCTGCAGCGCGCCCTGCAGTACTTCGTCTCAACGCCCAAGATTGGGCTATGCTACTCAACTACACCAACCCCATCCTTCAATCTCATCGGCTATGTGGACGCCGATCATGCAGCAGATCCCGACAATCGACGGTCCAGGACCGGCTTCCTGTTCCGACTCGAACCAACGGGACCAATCTCCTGGAATTCGCAGAAGCAGGAGTTGGTTGCCCTGTCGTCAGCCGAAGCGGAATTCATCGCAGCAACCGCAGCAGTTCGCGAAGGGCTTTACTTACAGGAACTTCTGCAGAAGGCAAAAATTCCGGCTTCGCCCACCTTTCGTCTTCACTGTGACAACCAGAGCGCGATCCGCATCGCGAACAAACCTGGTTTCGTCAACCGCACCAAGCACATTGCGCTGCGGTATTTCTTCGTGAAGGACGAAGTAGACAAGGGCAAGGTCAACTTGACCTATTGCCCGACCGGTGACATGGCAGCGGACTTCCTCACGAAGCGACTGCCACGCCAGCAGTATCAGCACTGCTCCAAACTCAGCGGCGTGGTCAAGCAGGTCAAGTCGAGCTACGGCCAGGAGTGAAGGGGGGTGTTACGAATAGTAATACTTGATTATTACTGTGCACTCCTCACCGCAGCAAGAGAAGCACGCAGTATCGAGAACGAACGCGAAGAGTCAGACGGTTAGGAATTGACTCGAAGCGTCAGACAGTTACAGCACATCTGGACCGTCGGAGCAGACGGCATCGGGCAGCTGCAGGCAATGTGAGGGTTTTGGCGGGAACAGTTTCGTAACTGTACGCGCCGCACGGTTGGGAATGAATTTGAATAAGGGAATGTACCCCTTAGAGTACATGGCTAGCTAGGACGTTTCGTCTTCCCTGTACTCATATTTATATTTGTTGTATTTGCATGTTTTATCATCTCAAGCATTTTACATTCACTCTGCTATTGAGGTCAAGGGCCCACCAACACTACCTTACTGCGTGCGAACCTTCCTGAGTAGATCCTGGTGACGATCAACTTCTGATTCTAGCACAACGAAAGAAGTTAGAATATATAGGGCGAAAACTAGCTAGGCAAGGACCTCGTGACGTGCGTGGGTCGGAAGTGTCGCGATTGGTGCGGGGCGACTCGGAATTGGTTCGGTGCGAAAGTGTAGGCCGAGCCACACTGACGCGAAGTGCTCGGGGCTGTCCTCGCTAAGGACAGTTCTACAGTAATGAATTGTGAATTCATTACAAGCGCACTCTATTTAGAACAACTCATAACACGTTTGGTAACTAGATTTTCCAACCACCCCCCAAACCCCTGACGTCCAAACCACTGACGTCCAATCCAGTGACGTCCAGTTCCTTGTACTGGACACACGGCAAGGCAGTGCCTTGTGATGTACGTTGCAGACCAGTCCACCTCCACTCGTTGCCAGTCCGCATTGGCTGCCTTTGGCGCGAAAAGCGTCTCTGTCTGACCGTGCGCGCGTCGATCCCATGGTGCGACCCTGCCTAGCCTCGTCCTCTTTTTGCCGCGCGCACCCCGCCGCTTTGCGCGAGTCTATTACCACCGCATTACGCAGAACTAGTCGCCCAGCGTCGGTTAGTAAAACGATCAACGGTAAGGTATCACCTGGTTCCATCACGACGCGCTTCGTATCTCCATTCGCTTCATCTTCCATCGACGCGTTTCGTCCCACGGCCGCTCCTCGATCTCTCCTCTCGCTACAGTCACCTTCTGTTAACATCAAGCTCGCGCCTTTTCGCGGCCTTTCCTCTGTTTTCGTCTTCGCGTCGCTCCTACCTCCTCTTAACTCGTCTCCGCTGACCGATTTCCCTTCCAAGGCGACACCTTGGGAGTGCCGATCCACCTGCCTTACCTCCAAGGCCGCGCCTTGGTATTGCCGAACCACCAACCTTGCTCCGAAGAACCGGGTAACAGGCTTCTGCACCGTCCGATCTAGATCTACTCCTGCTAAAAGCGGAATGGTGGACCCAGCTGCCCCATCGGACGCGGAAGTTCCGCCGCGCGTCGCCACGGCGGGCGCTTCCCGCCCCGCGGAGAATTCCGCTGCGGAAGAAGCGGAGCGTCCGGCGGAAGGGGGGGAAGTATCGGCGGAGGACGCGCAGATCGCGGCGGAAGTCGCGGCGAAGAAGGCGAAGCGCGACGCTTCGTCCTCGTCGTCTGCTGCTGAACCCGACTCCATCCCTGGCGAATCCTCTGCTGCTGCTCCTTCCGCCGCTACTCCCGCTGCAGCCGAAGAGCCTCAGGAAGCTTCCGCTGCTGCTCCCCCTACCGCGCCATCCCCCGCCGCTCCCCCTACCGAGCCTTCCCCCGCCGCCCCCGTCGCGCGCCCGACGGTGTACAAGCTGCGCCAGGATCACAGCGTGCTATTCTCGGAAGCTTCCGCGTACTTGCTGGGGGAGGAGGGGTGCGTGCTGGTGCTGCAGCGAGGCGACCTCACCAAGTGGTCCGTGGACGGGCGGTCCGACGCTATAGTGAGTGTTCTTCTCTTGTAACGAGTGTTTCTGAAGCTGTCGGGTGCACAAGGGTCTCGTGGGTTGCATACGGTGCAGATACCTGATCATGCCGCGGCAACGTGTTGTTCCCATCAGCAGCATGCCGTGCTCGCAACCAAACCAGACCAAGCCAGACCAAGCCAGACCAAATCAGAACACACACCATCAAGCACTTCAACTCGTGCGTGCGCATGTGTGTGTGCGTGCGTGTGGGTGCATGTGCGTGTGCATGTGCATGTGCATGTGCATGTGTGCGTGCGTGTGTGCATGTGTGCGCGCGCGCGTGTGAGTGTGTGTACGTGCGTGCGGTGTGTGTGTGTGTGTGTGTGTGTGTGTGTGTGTGTGCGTGCGTGCGTGCGTGTGTGTGTGTGTGCGTGCGCGTGCGCATGTGTGTGTGTGCATGCGTGCCCGCGTGTATGTGCTTGTCTTTTTTGTTGGTGTGGTGTATATGTGCATGTGTCTGGTTGTGTGTGCATGCATGTGCACATGTGCGTCTCTCACAGGTGAATGCAGCCAATGAGAGAATGCTGGGAGGAGGCGGAGTGGACGGAGGTAAGCCGCTCCCCCCATCCATCCTTCCTTCCACTATTCCTATGCTTCACTCTCTCTTCTCACCGCCATTGTCAAGCGAATAGCAAACAAATAATCATCAATGACAGCAAGTGACAAACAACTAGCTCATTCTCTTACCCGTTTCTTGCCATGCCATCCGCTTTTGTCCACTCAACAAGCCTCCCTCTGCTCAATCTTCTCCTATGCACAGTCCTGCTCATTCCTGCTCAATCCTCCCTCTGCTCAATCGCGCTGCTGCTTTGGGAATATGTCTGATCGATCATTCAACAGGCCTCCCTGATTGCAAACTGAGGGATGAGCTATCGTCTGCTGCATCCCTTCTTCCTCCTTCTCCTCCCATCTCCCCCTCTCCGCCCCTCCTCCAGCCATCCACTCCTCAGGGCGGCGGGTCCAGTGCTGTGAGGGAGTGCAAGGCGGTGCAGCAAGCAAGCAGAAAACTGCAAGGCGGTGTATGACCCATTCTCTTCCCACTCTCTCCTCTCCCCACGCTTTCTCCTCTCTCCCCACCCCAGCCATCCACAGGGCAGCAGGCCCGGCACTGGTGAGGGAGTGCAAGGCGGTGCCGGAAGTCAGCAGCGGGGTGCGCTGCCCCACAGGCCAGGCTGTGTGCACGGGGTGGGTAGGGGGTTAGTGTGGCTGTACGGGGTGGGTAGGGGGTTAGTGTGGCTGTACGGGGTGGGTAGGGGGTTAGTGTGGCTGTACGGGGTGGGTAGGGGGTTAGTGTGGCTGTACGGGGTGGGTAGGGGGTTAGTGTGGCTGTACGGGGTGGGTAGGGGGTTAGTGTGGCTGTACGGGGTGGGTAGGGGGTTAGTGTGGCTGTACGGGGTGGGTAGGGGGTTAGTGTGGCTGTACGGGGTGGGTAGGGGGTTAGTGTGGCTGTACGGGGTGGGTAGGGGGTTAGTGTGGCTGTACGGGGTGGGTAGGGGGTTAGTGTGGCTGTACGGGGTGGGTAGGGGGTTAGTGTGGCTGTACGGGGTGGGTAGGGGGTTAGTGTGGCTGTACGGGGTGTGAGTGCAGGGGTGTGAGTGCAGGGGTGTGAGTGCAGGGGTGTGAGTGCAGGGGTGTGAGTGCAGGGGTGTGAGTGCAGGGGTGTGAGTGCAGGGGTGTGAGTGCAGGGGTGTGAGTGCAGGGGTGTGAGTGCAGGGGTGTGAGTGCAGGGGTGTGAGTGCAGGGGTGTGAGTGCAGGGGTGTGAGTGTGGGGGCACGACGGTGTGAGTGGGGGTTGTGAGTGTACGGGGTGAGCGTGGCTGTATGGGATAAGGGTGAAGCATGTTATTTACAAGGTGGAGTCCATCTGCCCCTCCCCTTCGCCATCGTCTCCTCCCTCTCCCCCTCCTCCCATGTCCTTTTCCATCTCCCGTTTAACCAGAGCAGCCGAGTTCCCAGGGAAGCATGGCATATCATTCACGCGGGGGGGTCCATCTGGGGCGCTCTGTCCCTCCCCCATCTCCCCTCCCTCTCGTCTCCCCACCCCCTGTCACCTCCACCAGAGCAGCCGAGCTGCCAGTGAAGCATGTGATTCACTCGGTGGGGCCCATCCTTTTCTGTCCCTCATCCCTCCACTCTCCCCTGGCCCCCACGCCCCTTCCCTTCTCCTCCACCAGAGCGGCGGAGCTGCCAGTGAAGCATGTGATTCACACGGTGGGGCCCATCTACACGTCAGCTGCGCGCTCTGCACCGCTGCTGCAGTCCGCCTACGTGTGAGTCAACGTGGGCCTCACAACCTCAGTTATTAATGCTGGTCAACTCGAGTCAACATTGGTCAATATGGCTCTGGCAAAGCGTTGATCAAACTGACCCATTCAACCTTGCTGGTCAATTTTCAGTCAGCCGCGCCAACGCTGTCCCCGCCATCCCATCCTCTCCCTTCCCCCCTTCCCAGCCGCTCTATGGAGGAGGCTCGCAAGGCAAATGTCAAGTTCATCGCCTTCCCGGCAGTTTCCTGCGGCATCTATGGGTGAGTCAGCATCATGTGTGGGTGAGTCAGCATCACGTGTGGGTGAGTCACCATCATGTGTCAGTGAGTCGTCATCATCTGTGTGTGACTCAGCATCACGTCTCATCGAGTAAGCAATGTTCATGGTGTTCATGTGGGTCTACTCAGGCACTGCTCATGTGGGTTTTCTGAGGCACTGTTCATGTGGGTCTACTCAGGCACTGTTCATGTGGGTTTACTTAGATACTGTTCATGGGGCTGTACGAGATTCCTGGACCTTCCATCCTCTGAACAAGCTGCCACTGGAATCCATTTCCCTTGGTGTCTCCCTTGGTGCCTCTCATGCTGTTGTGCTGTCTATGCAGCTACCCTTTTCCCGACGCTGCCCAGGTGTCCCTCAAGGCGCTTCAAGCAGCCTGTGCTGGCTTTTCAGAGGTCAGTCCACCTCTCTCTCTCTCTCTCTTCTCTCTATAGCTTCACCACCTGTGCCTCCCATTCGTGCCTTTCACTCGTTCCTTCCATGTGTGCCTCTCCCTGTGTCATGGCCTGTGCGCCTCCCACTAAGAAGCCTGTTGCCTTCCATTGCCTTGCGTTGAACCGCTTGTGTGCGCGGATGTGTTGGGCGGATGTAACTGTGTGTGTGCACGCGCGTGCACACATGCATATGTGCCTGCACGTGTGCATGTGTGTGTGTGGGGGGGGGGGGGCAGGGAGGGGTGTGTGTGTGTGTGTGTGTCTGTGTGTGTGTCCGTGTGCGTGCATGTGCATGCGTGCAGGTACATTTCATTCTCTTCAACGAGGAGGCCATGGATGCATATGAAGGAGCAGCAGAGGACCTGCAGCTGCCGCTCCTCGAGATCGAAACAGACGGTTGAGCTGAACCAGCTGCGCCATACAAGCGAGCACGTGTGTGGGATCCGTGTGTGTGAGAGCACTTAGCTGGTTCATTTTGCAGGGTCGCTTCACGAATTCATTGCAGTTTGTTGTACAGTAGAGGAATGAATTAATTCTATGAAATATATTGCACTGTAAATGAGTTGTTGCTGTAGCCATGGGAGGTCAAAGCGAATTGCTCTACAACCCACATGGAAATGTTAAATAGGTAGCTGGAAGGCTTGCACATCTTCACTTATGCATGTCTACACATACACCTGTGCACAGCACTACTGCATTCTGCACTGCAATTGACCAGTGCTTTTGCTGGACTGACACACTTGCAGTGCAGTCAATCATGGCTGCTGCAGCAGTGCAGCGGTACAATCACACAAAGGACCTCCCCAGCTTGCGTTCAAAGAGACGGTGCAACAGATAGACCTGCAGAAATGGACAAGGTGGGTGCGGGAGGGGTGTGGAGAATGGCGAGAATCCCGCAGTACCCCAAACCACCTTTGATTAAGCAAGCACGAATGCCTCCTTCCTTATGCTCTGACGGTGCAACGAATGGGCCTGCAGAAAAGGACTGGGAGTGCTATACTGTGAAGGGAGTGCGCGGGGGGGGGGGGGGGGAGGGGGAGCTGCACAGTGAAGGGCCCGCAGTGCCGCACTACAGCACAGTGCAGTACTGTGAAGGGGCCGCCAAGAGGGTGACAGGGGGAGTGCGGGCATGATTGCTGCAGAGAGGATGGAGTGCGGGCATGATTGCTGCAGAGAGGATGGAGTGCGGGCATGATTGCTGCAGAGAGGATGGAGTGCGGGCATGATTGCTGCAGAGAGGATGGAGTGCGGGCATGATTGCTGCAGAGAGGATGGAGTGCGGGCATGATTGCTGCAGAGAGGATGGAGTGCGGGCATGATTGCTGCAGAGAGGATGTAGTGCGGGCATGATTGCTGCAGAGAGGATGGAGTGCGGGCATGATTGCTGCAGAGAGGATGGAGTGCGGGCATGATTGCTGCAGAGAGGATGGAGTGCGGGCATGATTGCTGCAGAGAGGATGGAGTGCGGGCATGATTGCTGCAGAGAGGATGGAGTGCGGGCATGATTGCTGCAGAGAGGATGGAGTGCGGGCATGATTGCTGCAGAGAGGATGGAGTGCGGGCATGACTGCTGCAGAGAGGATGGAGTGCGGGCATGACTGCTGCAGAGAGGATGGAGTGCGGGCATGACTGCTGCAGAGAGGATGGAGTGCGGGCATGACTGCTGCAGAGAGGATGGAGTGCGGGCATGATTGCTGCAGAGAGGATGGAGTGCGGGCATGATTGCTGCAGAGAGGATGGAGTGCGGGCATGATTGCTGCAGAGAGGATGGAGTGCGGGCATGATTGCTGCAGAGAGGATGGAGTGCGGGCATGATTGCTGCAGAGAGGATGGAGTGCGGGCATGATTGCTGCAGAGAGGATGGAGTGCGGGCATGATTGCTGCAGAGAGGATGGAGTGCGGGCATGATTGCTGCAGAGAGGATGGAGTGCGGGCATGATTGCTGCAGAGAGGATGGAGTGCGGGCATGATTGCTGCAGAGAGGATGGAGTGCGGGCATGATTGCTGCAGAGAGGATGGAGTGCGGGCATGATTGCTGCAGAGAGGATGGAGTGCGGGCATGATTGCTGCAGAGAGGATGGAGTGCGGGCATGATTGCTGCAGAGAGGATGGAGTGCGGGCATGATTGCTGCAGAGAGGATGGAGTGCGGGCATGATTGCTGCAGAGAGGATGGAGTGCGGGCATGATTGCTGCAGAGAGGATGGAGTGCGGGCATGATTGCTGCAGAGAGGATGGAGTGCGGGCATGATTGCTGCAGAGAGGATGGAGTGCGGGCATGATTGCTGCAGAGAGGATGGAGTGCGGGCATGATTGCTGCAGAGAGGATGGAGTGCGGGCATGATTGCTGCAGAGAGGATGGAGTGCGGGCATGATTGCTGCAGAGAGGATGGAGTGCGGGCATGATTGCTGCAGAGAGGATGGAGTGCGGGCATGATTGCTGCAGAGAGGATGGAGTGCGGGCATGATTGCTGCAGAGAGGATGGAGTGCGGGCATGATTGCTGCAGAGAGGATGGAGTGCGGGCATGATTGCTGCAGAGAGGATGGAGTGCGGGCATGATTGCTGCAGAGAGGATGGAGTGCGGGCATGATTGCTGCAGAGAGGATGGAGTGCGGGCATGATTGCTGCAGAGAGGATGGAGTGCGGGCATGATTGCTGCAGAGAGGATGGAGTGCGGGCATGATTGCTGCAGAGAGGATGGAGTGCGGGCATGATTGCTGCAGAGAGGATGGAGTGCGGGCATGATTGCTGCAGAGAGGATGGAGTGCGGGCATGATTGCTGCAGAGAGGATGGAGTGCGGGCATGATTGCTGCAGAGAGGATGGAGTGCGGGCATGATTGCTGCAGAGAGGATGGAGTGCGGGCATGATTGCTGCAGAGAGGATGGAGTGCGGGCATGATTGCTGCAGAGAGGATGGAGTGCGGGCATGATTGCTGCAGAGAGGATGGAGTGCGGGCATGATTGCTGCAGAGAGGATGGAGTGCGGGCATGATTGCTGCAGAGAGGATGGAGTGCGGGCATGATTGCTGCAGAGAGGATGGAGTGCGGGCATGATTGCTGCAGAGAGGATGGAGTGCGGGCATGATTGCTGCAGAGAGGATGGAGTGCGGGCATGATTGCTGCAGAGAGGATGGAGTGGGGGCATGATTGCTGCAGAGAGGATGGAGTGCGGGCATGATTGCTGCACAGAGAGGATGGAGTGCGGGCATGATTGCTGCACAGAGAGGATGGAGTGCGGGCATGATTGCTGCAGAGAGGATGGAGTGCGGGCATGATTGCTGCAGAGAGGATGGAGTGCGGGCATGATTGCTGCAGAGAGGATGGAGTGCGGGCATGATTGCTGCAGAGAGGATGGAGTGCGGGCATGATTGCTGCAGAGAGGATGGAGTGCGGGCATGATTGCTGCAGAGAGGATGGAGTGCGGGCATGATTGCTGCAGAGAGGATGGAGTGCGGGCATGATTGCTGCAGAGAGGATGGAGTGCGGGCATGATTGCTGCAGAGAGGATGGAGTGCGGGCATGATTGCTGCAGAGAGGATGGAGTGCGGGCATGATTGCTGCACAGAGAGGATGGAGTGCGGGCATGATTGCTGCACAGAGAGGATGGAGTGCGGGCATGATTGCTGCAGAGAGGATGGAGTGCGGGCATGATTGCTGCAGAGAGGATGGAGTGCGGGCATGATTGCTGCAGAGAGGATGGAGTGCGGGCATGATTGCTGCAGAGAGGATGGAGTGCGGGCATGATTGCTGCAGAGAGGATGGAGTGCGGGCATGATTGCTGCAGAGAGGATGGAGTGCGGGCATGATTGCTGCAGAGAGGATGGAGTGCGGGCATGATTGCTGCAGAGAGGATGGAGTGCGGGCATGATTGCTGCAGAGAGGATGGAGTGCGGGCATGATTGCTGCAGAGAGGATGGAGTGCGGGCATGATTGCTGCAGAGAGGATGGAGTGCGGGCATGATTGCTGCAGAGAGGATGGAGTGCGGGCATGATTGCTGCAGAGAGGATGGAGTGCGGGCATGATTGCTGCAGAGAGGATGGAGTGCGGGCATGATTGCTGCAGAGAGGATGGAGTGCGGGCATGATTGCTGCAGAGAGGATGGAGTGCGGGCATGATTGCTGCACAGAGAGGATGGAGTGCGGGCATGATTGCTGCACAGAGAGGATGGAGTGCGGGCATGATTGCTGCACAGAGAGGATGGAGTGCGGGCATGATTGCTGCAGAGAGGATGGAGTGCGGGCATGATTGCTGCAGAGAGGATGGAGTGCGGGCATGATTGCTGCAGAGAGGATGGAGTGCGGGCATGATTGCTGCAGAGAGGATGGAGTGCGGGCATGATTGCTGCAGAGAGGATGGAGTGCGGGCATGATTGCTGCAGAGAGGATGGAGTGCGGGCATGATTGCTGCAGAGAGGATGGAGTGCGGGCATGATTGCTGCAGAGAGGATGGAGTGCGGGCATGATTGCTGCAGAGAGGATGGAGTGCGGGCATGATTGCTGCAGAGAGGATGGAGTGCGGGCATGATTGCTGCAGAGAGGATGGAGTGCGGGCATGATTGCTGCAGAGAGGATGGAGTGCGGGCATGATTGCTGCAGAGAGGATGGAGTGCGGGCATGATTGCTGCAGAGAGGATGGAGTGCGGGCATGATTGCTGCAGAGAGGATGGAGTGCGGGCATGATTGCTGCACAGAGAGGATGGAGTGCGGGCATGATTGCTGCACAGAGAGGATGGAGTGCGGGCATGATTGCTGCACAGAGAGGATGGAGTGCGGGCATGATTGCTGCAGAGAGGATGGAGTGCGGGCATGATTGCTGCAGAGAGGATGGAGTGCGGGCATGATTGCTGCAGAGAGGATGGAGTGCGGGCATGATTGCTGCAGAGAGGATGGAGTGCGGGCATGATTGCTGCAGAGAGGATGGAGTGCGGGCATGATTGCTGCAGAGAGGATGGAGTGCGGGCATGATTGCTGCAGAGAGGATGGAGTGCGGGCATGATTGCTGCAGAGAGGATGGAGTGCGGGCATGATTGCTGCAGAGAGGATGGAGTGCGGGCATGATTGCTGCAGAGAGGATGGAGTGCGGGCATGATTGCTGCAGAGAGGATGGAGTGCGGGCATGATTGCTGCAGAGAGGATGGAGTGCGGGCATGATTGCTGCAGAGAGGATGGAGTGCGGGCATGATTGCTGCAGAGAGGATGGAGTGCGGGCATGATTGCTGCAGAGAGGATGGAGTGCGGGCATGATTGCTGCAGAGAGGATGGAGTGCGGGCATGATTGCTGCAGAGAGGATGGAGTGCGGGCATGATTGCTGCAGAGAGGATGGAGTGCGGGCATGATTGCTGCAGAGAGGATGGAGTGCGGGCATGATTGCTGCAGAGAGGATGGAGTGCGGGCATGATTGCTGCAGAGAGGATGGAGTGCGGGCATGATTGCTGCAGAGAGGATGGAGTGCGGGCATGATTGCTGCAGAGAGGATGGAGTGCGGGCATGATTGCTGCAGAGAGGATGGAGTGCGGGCATGATTGCTGCACAGAGAGGATGGAGTGCGGGCATGATTGCTGCAGAGAGGATGGAGTGCGGGCATGATTGCTGCAGAGAGGATGGAGTGCGGGCATGATTGCTGCAGAGAGGATGGAGTGCGGGCATGATTGCTGCAGAGAGGATGGAGTGCGGGCATGATTGCTGCAGAGAGGATGGAGTGCGGGCATGATTGCTGCAGAGAGGATGGAGTGCGGGCATGATTGCTGCAGAGAGGATGGAGTGCGGGCATGATTGCTGCAGAGAGGATGGAGTGCGGGCATGATTGCTGCAGAGAGGATGGAGTGCGGGCATGATTGCTGCAGAGAGGATGGAGTGCGGGCATGATTGCTGCAGAGAGGATGGAGTGCGGGCATGATTGCTGCAGAGAGGATGGAGTGCGGGCATGATTGCTGCAGAGAGGATGGAGTGCGGGCATGATTGCTGCAGAGAGGATGGAGTGCGGGCATGATTGCTGCACAGAGAGGATGGAGTGCGGGCATGATTGCTGCAGAGAGGATGGAGTGCGGGCATGATTGCTGCAGAGAGGATGGAGTGCGGGCATGATTGCTGCAGAGAGGATGGAGTGCGGGCATGATTGCTGCAGAGAGGATGGAGTGCGGGCATGATTGCTGCAGAGAGGATGGAGTGCGGGCATGATTGCTGCAGAGAGGATGGAGTGCGGGCATGATTGCTGCAGAGAGGATGGAGTGCGGGCATGATTGCTGCAGAGAGGATGGAGTGCGGGCATGATTGCTGCAGAGAGGATGGAGTGCGGGCATGATTGCTGCAGAGAGGATGGAGTGCGGGCATGATTGCTGCAGAGAGGATGGAGTGCGGGCATGATTGCTGCAGAGAGGATGGAGTGCGGGCATGATTGCTGCAGAGAGGATGGAGTGCGGGCATGATTGCTGCAGAGAGGATGGAGTGCGGGCATGATTGCTGCAGAGAGGATGGAGTGCGGGCATGATTGCTGCAGAGAGGATGGAGTGCGGGCATGATTGCTGCAGAGAGGATGGAGTGCGGGCATGATTGCTGCAGAGAGGATGGAGTGCGGGCATGATTGCTGCGCAGAGAGGATGGAGTGCGGGCATGATTGCTGCAGAGAGGATGGAGTGCGGGCATGATTGCTGCAGAGAGGATGGAGTGCGGGCATGATTGCTGCACAGAGAGGATGGAGTGCGGGCATGATTGCTGCACAGAGAGGATGGAGTGCGGGCATGATTGCTGCAGAGAGGATGGAGTGCGGGCATGATTGCTGCAGAGAGGATGGAGTGCGGGCATGATTGCTGCAGAGAGGATGGAGTGCGGGCATGATTGCTGCAGAGAGGATGGAGTGCGGGCATGATTGCTGCAGAGAGGATGGAGTGCGGGCATGATTGCTGCAGAGAGGATGGAGTGCGGGCATGATTGCTGCAGAGAGGATGGAGTGCGGGCATGATTGCTGCAGAGAGGATGGAGTGCGGGCATGATTGCTGCAGAGAGGATGGAGTGCGGGCATGATTGCTGCAGAGAGGATGGAGTGCGGGCATGATTGCTGCAGAGAGGATGGAGTGCGGGCATGATTGCTGCAGAGAGGATGGAGTGCGGGCATGATTGCTGCAGAGAGGATGGAGTGCGGGCATGATTGCTGCAGAGAGGATGGAGTGCGGGCATGATTGCTGCAGAGAGGATGGAGTGCGGGCATGATTGCTGCAGAGAGGATGGAGTGCGGGCATGATTGCTGCAGAGAGGATGGAGTGCGGGCATGATTGCTGCAGAGAGGATGGAGTGCGGGCATGATTGCTGCAGAGAGGATGGAGTGCGGGCATGATTGCTGCAGAGAGGATGGAGTGCGGGCATGATTGCTGCAGAGAGGATGGAGTGCGGGCATGATTGCTGCAGAGAGGATGGAGTGCGGGCATGATTGCTGCAGAGAGGATGGAGTGCGGGCATGATTGCTGCACAGAGAGGATGGAGTGCGGGCATGATTGCTGCAGAGAGGATGGAGTGCGGGCATGATTGCTGCAGAGAGGATGGAGTGCGGGCATGATTGCTGCAGAGAGGATGGAGTGCGGGCATGATTGCTGCAGAGAGGATGGAGTGCGGGCATGATTGCTGCAGAGAGGATGGAGTGCGGGCATGATTGCTGCAGAGAGGATGGAGTGCGGGCATGATTGCTGCAGAGAGGATGGAGTGCGGGCATGATTGCTGCAGAGAGGATGGAGTGCGGGCATGATTGCTGCAGAGAGGATGGAGTGCGGGCATGATTGCTGCAGAGAGGATGGAGTGCGGGCATGATTGCTGCAGAGAGGATGGAGTGCGGGCATGATTGCTGCAGAGAGGATGGAGTGCGGGCATGATTGCTGCAGAGAGGATGGAGTGCGGGCATGATTGCTGCACAGAGAGGATGGAGTGCGGGCATGATTGCTGCAGAGAGGATGGAGTGCGGGCATGATTGCTGCAGAGAGGATGGAGTGCGGGCATGATTGCTGCAGAGAGGATGGAGTGCGGGCATGATTGCTGCAGAGAGGATGGAGTGCGGGCATGATTGCTGCAGAGAGGATGGAGTGCGGGCATGATTGCTGCAGAGAGGATGGAGTGCGGGCATGATTGCTGCAGAGAGGATGGAGTGCGGGCATGATTGCTGCAGAGAGGATGGAGTGCGGGCATGATTGCTGCAGAGAGGATGGAGTGCGGGCATGATTGCTGCAGAGAGGATGGAGTGCGGGCATGATTGCTGCAGAGAGGATGGAGTGCGGGCATGATTGCTGCAGAGAGGATGGAGTGCGGGCATGATTGCTGCAGAGAGGATGGAGTGCGGGCATGATTGCTGCACAGAGAGGATGGAGTGCGGGCATGATTGCTGCAGAGAGGATGGAGTGCGGGCATGATTGCTGCAGAGAGGATGGAGTGCGGGCATGATTGCTGCAGAGAGGATGGAGTGCGGGCATGATTGCTGCAGAGAGGATGGAGTGCGGGCATGATTGCTGCAGAGAGGATGGAGTGCGGGCATGATTGCTGCAGAGAGGATGGAGTGCGGGCATGATTGCTGCAGAGAGGATGGAGTGCGGGCATGATTGCTGCAGAGAGGATGGAGTGCGGCATGATTGCTGCAGAGAGGATGGAGTGCGGGCATGATTGCTGCAGAGAGGATGGAGTGCGGGCATGATTGCTGCAGAGAGGATGGAGTGCGGGCATGATTGCTGCAGAGAGGATGGAGTGCGGGCATGATTGCTGCAGAGAGGATGGAGTGCGGGCATGATTGCTGCAGAGAGGATGGAGTGCGGGCATGATTGCTGCAGAGAGGATGGAGTGCGGGCATGATTGCTGCAGAGAGGATGGAGTGCGGGCATGATTGCTGCAGAGAGGATGGAGTGCGGGCATGATTGCTGCAGAGAGGATGGAGTGCGGGCATGATTGCTGCAGAGAGGATGGAGTGCGGGCATGATTGCTGCAGAGAGGATGGAGTGCGGGCATGATTGCTGCAGAGAGGATGGAGTGCGGGCATGATTGCTGCAGAGAGGATGGAGTGCGGGCATGATTGCTGCAGAGAGGATGGAGTGCGGGCATGATTGCTGCAGAGAGGATGGAGTGCGGGCATGATTGCTGCAGAGAGGATGGAGTGCGGGCATGATTGCTGCAGAGAGGATGGAGTGCGGGCATGATTGCTGCAGAGAGGATGGAGTGCGGGCATGATTGCTGCAGAGAGGATGGAGTGCGGGCATGATTGCTGCAGAGAGGATGGAGTGCGGGCATGATTGCTGCAGAGAGGATGGAGTGCGGGCATGATTGCTGCAGAGAGGATGGAGTGCGGGCATGATTGCTGCAGAGAGGATGGAGTGCGGGCATGATTGCTGCAGAGAGGATGGAGTGCGGGCATGATTGCTGCAGAGAGGATGGAGTGCGGGCATGATTGCTGCAGAGAGGATGGAGTGCGGGCATGATTGCTGCAGAGAGGATGGAGTGCGGGCATGATTGCTGCAGAGAGGATGGAGTGCGGGCATGATTGCTGCAGAGAGGATGGAGTGGGGGCATGATTGCTGCAGAGAGGATGGAGTGCGGGCATGATTGCTGCACAGAGAGGATGGAGTGCGGGCATGATTGCTGCACAGAGAGGATGGAGTGCGGGCATGATTGCTGCAGAGAGGATGGAGTGCGGGCATGATTGCTGCAGAGAGGATGGAGTGCGGGCATGATTGCTGCAGAGAGGATGGAGTGCGGGCATGATTGCTGCAGAGAGGATGGAGTGCGGGCATGATTGCTGCAGAGAGGATGGAGTGCGGGCATGATTGCTGCAGAGAGGATGGAGTGCGGGCATGATTGCTGCAGAGAGGATGGAGTGCGGGCATGATTGCTGCAGAGAGGATGGAGTGCGGGCATGATTGCTGCAGAGAGGATGGAGTGCGGGCATGATTGCTGCAGAGAGGATGGAGTGCGGGCATGATTGCTGCACAGAGAGGATGGAGTGCGGGCATGATTGCTGCACAGAGAGGATGGAGTGCGGGCATGATTGCTGCAGAGAGGATGGAGTGCGGGCATGATTGCTGCAGAGAGGATGGAGTGCGGGCATGATTGCTGCAGAGAGGATGGAGTGCGGGCATGATTGCTGCAGAGAGGATGGAGTGCGGGCATGATTGCTGCAGAGAGGATGGAGTGCGGGCATGATTGCTGCAGAGAGGATGGAGTGCGGGCATGATTGCTGCAGAGAGGATGGAGTGCGGGCATGATTGCTGCAGGGAGGATGAAGTGCAGTGCGGGGAGGCAAGGATCAAGTGTCTTGGCTGCAGTGCTGACAGCCCTGTAGCATCACCTCAAGGAAGGGTTGGTTGGGCAGTGCAGCACTGTGCAGCACTGTTCAGCACTGTTCAGCACTGTGCAGCACTGTTCAGCACTGTGCAGCAGGGTTATCACTGCAACCTAGTCTCTAAGAAAGCACTGTAACATCACCTGACCTGACCAGCACTGAAGCATCATCTGACCAGCAGTGTAGCATCACCTGGATTGAGCTGCAAAGAATGAGCGCGCCTGATTGGACGGCCGTCTTGAAGATGAGCCTCGCTGTGGTGGTCTTGGCCACTGGGCGTGGGGCAGGGCGTGGGGCAGGGCATGGGGCAGGGCGTGGGGCAGGGCGTGGGGCAGGGCATGGGGAAGACGGCAGGGGGGATGGGGGCAGGGCAGGGGAATGGGGAGGAGGGTAGGAAGGGAGAGATGAAGGGGGAGCATTGTTGTGGGAAGATGCGCCGCATGCTGTGGTGGTCTTGGCCATTGGGCATGGGCACCGGGGGCGGGGGGATGGCAGTGGGGGTGGAGGCAGGCGGGAAGTAAAGGGGGAGGTGGGGGAAAGGTGGGGGAAAGGTGGGGGAAAGGTGGGGGAAAGGTGGGGGAAAGGTGGGGGAAAGGTGGGGCGCATGAGGAGGGGGGGCGTCTTGAAGATGCGCCACATGCTGTGGTGGTCTTGGCCACTGCGCGTGGAAACCAGAGGGGGGGAGATGGCAGGGGGGATGAGGGGGCAGGGCAGGGGAATGGGGCGGAGGGTAGGGAGGGAGAGATGAAGGGGGAGTAGTAGTGTGGGTGATAAGCCCTGCTGTTGTGGTCTCGGCGACTGGGAATGGGGAAATGAGGTGGAGATGAGGGAGAGAGGGAAGGGGGGAGGTGGGGGAAAGGTGGGGCGCATGAGGAAGGGGGGCCGTCTTGAGGATCAGCGTTGCTGTGGTGGACTTAGGGCAGGGTACGAGGGCACTGCAGTTGGGGGAATGGCAGGGTGCGAGGGGGCAGGGAGGTGGGGGAAAGAGCAGGGTGCGAGGAGGGGGAGACGGGGGAAGGGCAGGGCAGGGCGCGAGGATTGGGAGATGGGGGAAAGTGCAGGGCACGAGGGGGAAGAGTTGGGAAAAGATGAGACGAGTGCAAGGGGAGATGTGGGAGTCATGGGGAGAATGTCGGAATGAATGGGGAGATTTGGGAAAAGTGGGGCGCGAGGAGAGGGGATGTGTGATGCGCATAGAGAGGGGATGTGTGATGCGCATAGAGAGGGGATGTGTGATGCGCATAGAGAGGGGATGTGTGATGCGCATGGAGAGGGGATGTGTGATGCGCATGGAGAGGGGATGTGTGATGCGCATGGAGAGGGGATGTGTGATGCGCATGGAGAGGGGATGCGGGAATGAAAACAGGCCTCCAAGGGAGCACAGCCTTCCTCACCATAAGAGTGGCTTGGCAAGCAGAGGATGCGGAGGAGTTGGGAGGGAGGCGAGGGGTAAAGGACGCGAAGGGAGAGGTGGAGGAGGGATGTGGGTGGGGGGGGGGGGGGGGGGGGGGGGGGGGGGAGAAGGAATAGATTCGGGGAAGGAAGGGGAGAGAAGACATGGAAGAAAAAGGAGATGCGAAGGGAGGGAGGGGAGCGAGATGGTGATGCGTGTGCGGCGAGGTGACTTGCAAGTTGGATCAACAGTGATGTGTGTGCGGCGAGGTGACTTGCAAGTTGGATCAACAGTGATGTGTGTGAAACGGACTTACGAAGAACGACTCTCATGCTGCCTCACAATCTGCTTTACCATTCATCCTCGCTCTTATCTCCGCCCCTCTCACTCACATTTCTTCACCCCCTCTCCTCTCCACCCTCCTCCTCACTCACGCTCATTGAGCCTCTGAGCCTGGGAGTGTCGGAACTTGGCATGAATCGTCAGCACCATCACCCGCTCATACAGGTCCCCTCCTCTTCTCCCCCCTCACATTCTCTCACCCTCTCACCCCTCCTCCTTCCCGCACATTCCTTCACCCTCCCTCTCACCCCTCATCCCCCGCTCACATTCGTTGAGCCTCTGAGCCTGCGAGTGGCGGAACTTGGCATGGATTGACAGCACCATCACGCGCTCATACAAGTTCTTCGCCTTGTCCCTCGTCTGCTCCACATGCTCTGTGGGTGAGAGGTGCGAGTGGGATGGATGGAGGAAAAGAGGGAGGTACGTGAGGAGGAGAGAGGTGAACTGCACCATCACCCGCTCATACTCTTTGCCTTGTCCCTAGTCTGCTCCACGTGCTCTGTGGGGCGAGATGAGGAGAAAAGGGGGAAGGTGTCATGAGGACGAGGGGTGATGGAGGGGCGCAGTGCAATGAGAACAAGGAAAGAGGACAGCACAGCACAGCACAGCACCGCACAGCACCGCACAGCACAGCACAGCACAGCACAGGACAGGACAACACAGCACAGCACAGCACAGCACAGCACAGCACAGCACAGCACAGCACAGCACAGCACAGCACAGCACAGCACAGGACAGCACAGCACAGCACAGCACAGCACAGCACAGCACAGCACAGCACAGCACAGCACAGCACAGCACAGCGCAGCACAGCACAGCACAGCACAGCACAGCACAGCACAGCACAGCACAGCGCAGCACAGCACAGCACAGCGCAGCACAGCACAGCACAGCACAGCACAGCACAGCACAGCACAGCACAGCACAGCACAGCACAGCACAGGACAGCACAGCACAGGACAGCACAGGACAGCACAGCACAGCACAGCACAGCACAGCACAGCACAGCACAGCACAGCACAGCACAGCACAGCACAGCACAGCACAGCACAGCACAGCACAGCACAGCGCAGCACAGCACAGCACAGCACAGCACAGCACAGCACAGCACAGCACAGCACAGCACAGGACAGCACAGGACAGGACAGCACAGGACAGCACAGCACAGGACAGCACAGCACAGCACAGCACAGGACAGCACCAACATGTGCTCCTACAGCTTCCTCGACTTGTCCCTCTAATCAGCCACGTGTACTGAGGGATGAGAGGGGAGGAGATGGGCGGTCGGATGCCAGGCTGGCAGAGTCACGGGACAGGGGATCATGGAATGGAACAACGAAGGGGGGGAGCAAGGAGGGAGGGGACAACACGGTATAGCGCCACAGAGCACCGCACAGCACAGCACCGCACAGTACCAAACCCCACCGCACAGCACCGCACAACGCACCTTCCTTGGCGAGCTCCTTTTCGCTGAAGTGGTGGCCCACGTGCAGCTCAAAGACAATCTCCTCGTTGATGGGCGACTTGTTCGTGAAGCACACCTTGTAGTCGCCCTCCCGCATCGACTCAAATGAAAACACGCCCTCCGTCTGACCCTGCGCCGAGTGCACGTGGTACCCGTCGGGGTCCTCTACCTGTTGAGAGGAAGAGGGAGGAAGGAACGGCCGAGGGGTGCATGATCTGTGAGGCCGTGCGCTGCGCTGCGACGATGTGTGGATCATGCGTACCTGATAGCTGTTGAGGTGACTTTTGAGTCGACTCAAAAGTCACCTTGTTACCATGGCGACTCAAAAGTCACCTCGTTACCATGGTGACTCAAAAGTCACCTTGTTACCATGGCGAACGTTTCCGTTGGGATATTCCTTCAATGTCCGGCCTGAGCGGTCGAGATTTTTGGTTGAGAAAAGGGGAACGACAGGGAATGAGGGGTGAAGATGGGACAAAAAGGTTTTGCATTAGAGAGACTGCACGGAGAGCGAGAGAGAAGTTTGGGCGAGTCTTACCTAGAAGAATATTGCAATTGGCCGAGTGTTGCTCGCAAAGGAGCCTTTTTGACAGGTTAGGAATAGGTAAGGCACTATGTGATTGATAACGGGGCTGTGAAATGTGACATTGTTCTCTAAATGGGAGCATGGGAGGGGTTATTGTGCTGTGCTTACAACGATGTCGACCCCCAGCGACTCCCATTCACCCCACGTTTGCGAACTGACGACGACGAAGTTACCATGCACTTCGTCGCCGACGTAATGCACGTAGTAGGTCAGGCACTCGAACTGGTCTAGCGTGAATCGAACCGCGGAAGCTTCGCGAAATGCGGCGAGGAGAAAAGCCAACAGGAAGAGGAGAAAAGAAGGCGACGCAGCTCGTCGACACCTGCCCATCATTGTCAGCCTGAGGGATCGCGAATCAATAGAAAGTCTACGATCTAGGTCCGGAACTGTCGAAATTTACCTACCAAAAACGGATCTTGATGCCTGAACGATGTGTGTGATCAACTGCCGCACCGAGAAGCTTATTATTGTCGGTGAGGCTTGGGGATTGACGATTAGTGCGGGTGCAGGGTGTACGTTGACAGTTCAACCGTCATGTTTAGAACAGGGCTCTCGGTATCCGGGTAAACACTCTGAAACTCAGGTACATTCCGTATGTTTTTTCGGCTAACCCTGATTCATCAGAATCGTTTTAGAAGAACAGTAGATAGGCTGCTGTCCCTCACGCACGGTTACGACCGTTTGATGGTATATGCTTGCCTGTATCGGTATACACTATCAATGACAAAAAAAAATCGTTTTAGAAATCATCCGGACCATTTCCGGATGATTTGGCTAAGCGATCGGGGACTTCAGTATTGTTTCGAAAACAATCCTGATATTTTAGCTCGGTACCAGTTCGGTACCAGTTCTTGTGTAGGATGTCGAATGCAATGATGCCCATAAGTGCTGTCAGACATGATGTATATCTCAGGGCTGTTGGTCCTTGCCCACCCAACTTAGACATTTTAGAGCCACTTGCGCCTAGGGTGATAGAACTGCTCCTGTGCATTTTCGGATTTTCGGAAAAAACACACCGACGCGGAAGGGAAACTTTCGAGGGAATACTGATTCTTCAGGTCTTTTCTCAGGCGAACCCGGAGCCTTCCGTGCCTTCAAAAACGAAAGATTTGCCCTGGTTTAGAACGATTCAGAAGGTGGACAGCGGAATTTATTTTTTCACCGTATTGCACCGTGACGCAACAAGATGAACCGCACAGAACGAACTGTGTGCATACGCGCTCGACCCGCCCTAACCGTAAAAACAGGATGTTGTGGGATCCAATGGATGCGC
The DNA here is from genome assembly GCA_947470075.1 of Closterium sp. Yama58-4. NCBI lineage: Eukaryota > Viridiplantae > Streptophyta > Zygnematophyceae > Desmidiales > Closteriaceae > Closterium > Closterium sp. Yama58-4. The sequence continues at coordinate 384,068 of CANIUD010000844.1, forward strand.
GATATAAGGGCTTCAGGGCTACATACAGTCGCTATAAGCAGATCAGTTACCTTATGTGTACTACACATTTCCGTTGAGTCAACTTGTTGTTTTTGATGCCATCGAGGTACCCGTATTTCAGCTCTGATTTATGTTTAATGTGGTTTTCCATTAGAAAATTTCAAAATCAAGTTATTATTGTGTGACAACGTATGCAAGCCTGCAACCATGAACTCGTGGGTTTATTAGAATGAAGATTCGTTCTTACATTGAATCGATTTTTTTTTCTAATACAGATGCCACGGCCCTACAATAGCGAGTGTCGTTCAACCCAAGGACGATCTGCCCCTACGAACTCACAGGAAACAGAGCGGGAACTCTGACAGCAACCCGGTTTCTTGGTGTAAGGAATTTTCTCGGCATTCCTTACGGAGCCCGACTACATCGCGTACAGCAACAGCCGTTGTTCGCCCGTTACTGCTAACGGGACTTCGCCAACTTCGCGCGCACTGTTTTGCCAAACCTCGCACTGCTGGCCCAGCCGCGTCGGTCTACGCTTCGGGACTAGCCCGGGCCTCGCTGCCAGCATAGCACTAGCTAGCTCGCACGCACCGCGTTACCGTTTGCATGTTTCGCGTATAAATGTTCGCTCATGCCTTCGCTCACATGCTTGTACTCGTTTGACAACTTAGTGCAATTCTCGTTACCTCGATTCATTGCACCCGTAACACTTGGTATTCAGAGCCACTTTCCTTTTCGGACCGCGCATCTCCGCACCCCAAGACATCAACTTTTGATTTTTCACTCGAAGGGCCCCACGTACCTTAGCACCTAGGAGCCGCTGTCCTCGCGTTCTCTCGTAAACGCGTGCAGCCACGACTGCGCCTAGACTAAGCCGAGCCGACGCCCTTCGAAATGGCTGAACACATCGACGTCACGACTCTCACGCAGGAGCACTTGAACGATCTGCTGCGACAAATCCGCGAGAGCGCCGAGGAAATCGCGACGCTGACGGCCGAACGCTCGTCCCTGCAAAACGACCTCACACGGGCACAATCCCAAGCACCTGGCACTGCGATTCAGCCCCCACTGCAGACATCACAGCACGGAAGTGTGGGGCAACCCGCGAGCGCGGAGCGCAAGTGATGGCGTCGTCCGCCGTGACGGCGACGACGACCACGGCACGACACACCCCAACGCGACGAATGCGGCCAGGACTCAGCCTCGAGTCACGATTTCGGTGCCGGCCGGCGAATCAACTCTTCCGTCGCCGATGCCGCTAAAGCCGCAGCGTCCGCCATGCTTTGACCCAAGTCAGCGGGGTGGTCCTACCGTTCAGGCGTGGCTCTTCACGTTGAACGTTTTCTTCGACGCGAACTACGTCTCGGAGGATACGGCGAAGATTCGCTACGCCGTGTCGTTGCTGCGAGGACCCGCCATGGACTGGTGGCGCGTCATCGTCACAAAGCCGGTGGACTACGCGACTCTACCGACACGGGAAGGACAAACCGGACCCTGGGCGCCGTCGTATTTCGTGGAGGTGCCCCAATATCGCACGTGGGACGCGTGGTGCGCAGGTCTGCGCGCTCGTTTCGAGCCAATCGCGGCTTCGATTGCGGCGCGACAGAGGCTCCGCACTTGGCGCCAACTCGGTTCCGTCCAAGTCTACACGAGCGGATTTCTGGCGCTATGCGAGCAGGTGGGATATATGCACGAGAGCGAGCGCATCGACCGCTACATCGGCGGCCTGAAGCACGACATCGCTCAGGAAATCCAGCTTCGCGGCGTCACCGATTTTCAAGACATTCTCGCTATGGCGGAGAAACTTGATTTCTTCCGCCGACCGAGACCGGGGTCCTACGGAAGCAGCCATTGGGGACATCGGCCTCGTGGGACGAACGAGGGCGCCACGATACGTGCCGTCGCCGCAAACGCCGCTGCCGCACCGTTCAAAGGGCGCTGCTTCGCGTGCAATCGGCCGGGACACCGCAAGAGCGAATGCCCGGAAAACGCTAAGGGAAAGGGGGAAGCCGAGCAGCAGAAACAGACCAAGCAGCAGGGAAACGCTGGGAGTCAGTAGCAGACGGGCCCTCTACTGACAGGTCACGCCGCTCGCCCGACCCAACCGACCCTCACCGAGTGATTGTGCCGGTTCACGCAATCGACCACACCCGGCCGAATAAGGAGGGTACTACGGTAGACAGCCCCATACTGCTTAGTGGGAAAATCGGGACGGACTTAGTAAAAATCTTTGTAGACGGGGGAGCCAGCCACAGCCTCATCAACACTGCCACAGCACGAAAACTGCGACTGCCATTGGACAGATGCTTACCTGAGATCGACGCAAGACTGGTTGACGGCACGCCGCTGGCAATACGAGCATAGACCGGGTTCGGATTCGATGTGGGGGTAACTTCACGTTTAGCCAGGAAATGCTCGCAACGACCCTCGACGGAACCGATATTTTACTCGGGCATGATTGGTTGCGACGACACAATCCGCGAATCGACTGGACGACGGGTGACTGCACCGTGCGAGTGAACGGTAACAACATCGCCTTACCTCGCTGGGGCTCACCTGAGCCTTCGTCGGCGCGTGTCAACGCGATCACGATGAAACGCGCCGTAGCGGCAGGAGCTGACGTGTACGCAATCGACATTCGGGAAGCCGAGGCAGCAGACACAGGAGGGGATTTACAGAAACTGCTGGCCGACGCACCGAGTGACCTGGCAGCACTGTTAAAGCAGTACAGCGACATTTTCCCGGACGATTTACCGACGGGGCTGCCACCTCAGCGACCGCACGACCACAGGATAGAGTTAGAACCAGGGACACAGCCAACAGTACAGCGAAAGTCCCGACTGACCCAGCCCGAACTGGACGAACTGAGGAAGCAGCTCGATTACCTGCTCGAGAAGGAGTTCATTCGCCCTAGTTCGTCGCCCTTCGCAACACCGATACTGTTCACGCCGAAAAAAGACGGGGGATTTCGCATGTGCATCGATTACAGAGCACTGAACAGGGTTACCATCAAGTCCCGTTACCCCATCCCGCGAGCCGACGAACTGATCGACCAACTGCGCACAGCCCGGGTTTTCTCGAAAATTGACCTCCGTGGGGGTTACCACCAGATTCGCGTCAATCCGCCCGACTGCCCTAAGACCGCATTCCGAACACGCTACGGATCCTTCAAATACACCGTCATGCCTTTCGGACTGACCAACGCCCCCGCCACCTTTCACATGACCATGAACGAAGTTTTCCGCCCGCTCTTAGATAAGTGCGTCATAGTATACCTGACAGAGCACAGCACTTACAGGACATCGAAGCAGTTTTTAAAATACTGAGTGAGAACCGCCTACTGACGAAAGCGTCTAAGTGTGAGTTTTTACAAGATCGCCTGGAGTTTTTGGGACACATTATTTCAGCTGCAGGAGTGGAAATAGACCCGAAGAAAATTGCGACGATTCAAGCGTGGCACGCGGCGACCAACTTGACCGAGTTGCAGAGTTTTTTGGGGTTCGTCAACTACGTGCGCCGGTTCGTCCCCGACATGGCGAAGCTGACTGCCCCGTTGACCGACCTGCTGAGGAAGGGGGTTGAGTACACGTGGGGGGAGAAAGAGCAAGCTGCCTTCTCGGCCCTCAAAAACATTTTGTGCTCACCGCCCGTGCTGCACATCGCAGATCCACACCGTCCGTTCGAGCTCGTCACTGACGCAAGCGACATGCTGTGGGAGCAGTCCTGTTGCAGGATTTCGGGAACGGCCTCCAGCCAATCGCGTACGAGTCCCGCAAGCTGCACCCGCCCGAGCGCAACTACCCGATACACGACCGCGAAATGCTCGCGATCGTGCACGCGTTCAAAGTGTGGCGCTGTTACTTGACCGGCGCAGACGTGACAGTACGGACAGACCACCGATCACTACAGTCCCTACGCGCCCAACCAAATCTCAATCCGCGACAAATTCGTTGGTTGGACTACCTCGAGTCCAACTTCCACTACACGGTTACGTACAAGAAAGGCGCCTCCAACATCGCCGACGCACTCACCCGCCCTACCGCCCAACTCCACGCCATCCTACTCGCCCAAACCAACCCACTTTTAACAGGTCTATTCACCCACGGATACCGCACCGACCCATTTTTCACGACTGGAAACTCGCAGCAACTTGCAGAAACCAAAGGAGTCTATTACGTAAAAACAGGCACCAACCGCATCTGGGTACCCGCGTACTCACTACTGAGGGAGCTGCTACTGCAGGAGGCACATGACGGAATACCTCGGGACATTTTGGGGTAGAAAAAACGCGACAGCAACTGCAGCGGTATTACTACTGGCCGGAGCTGTTGACCGACGTGCAGCAGCACGTGGGCTCGTGCCCCACGTGTCAGGTGATGAAAAGCTCGAGGAAGCGGAAGGCGGGTCAATTACAGCCGATACCACCGCCCGAGCGCGCCTGGCAGCAGGTTACCATGGATTTCGTCACAGGGTTACCTTCGAGCCCTGGGGGTAACGACGAGGTGATGGTCGTCGTTGACAGATTGACGAAGATGGCACACTTCGCTGCGTGCAAAAAGTCGATCTCAGCCGAGGAGACCGCTCGCCTGTTCATCGCAGCCGTTGTTCGCCTGCACGGGATACCAGCAGCGATTATCAGCGACAGGGACACGAAGTTTACGAGCAACTTCTGGAGAAATCTCTGGGAACAGTTCGGGACCAAGCTACAGTTCAGATCGTCGTACCACCCCGAGACCGACGGTCAAACGGAGCGGACGAATCAGACGATGGAGCAGTTGATTCGTGCCACGTGCGACGACCCCACCACTTGGGAGCAGCAGCTGCCGCTGATTGAGTTTGCGTGCAACAATGCCACGTCAGCGACGACGCAACAATCCCCCTTCTACCTGAATTACGGGCAAAACCCTACAGTGCCCATAACGCCGAGTCCGGACAACCCAACACCACGGGCACAGCAATTCGCCGAAATTCTGCAAGCTGCCCGCACCAGAGCCGCAGAAGCAATTAAAAAAGCAAACGTCATCGCTAAGCGCAACGCTGACCGCCACCGCCGCCCAGTCACGTACCAGTCAGGGGATTACGTACTACTCGACACGCAAAATCTGCGACTGCCCGACGTACCAAAACTCCGACCGCGCTACTGTGGCCCATTCCAAATCAGCCACATGATCACGCCAGTAACCGCGCATCTACTGTTACCGACCGACTGGTACATCAGCCCTTCGTTCCACATCAGCTTGCTTCGCCCCTACATCCCAAGCACAAGCCAACTGCCTCGCCACCGCCCGCCATCCATGACTCGCCCTGCATCGGAGCCGATCATCGAGCCCGAAAAAATCCTGAGCCATCGGATTCGCCACCCCACGGGAATCAAGAGGATTGAATTCCTCGTCCACTGGAAGGATCGCACGCCAACTGAGGACAGCTGGGTGCCCCTGGCCAACCTCGAAAACCACCCTGGAGCCGGGGATTCCACGATATACACGCACTCACGTAGCGGAGGGGGCTTCTTGAGGGGGGGGGGTAGTGTAAGGAATTTTCTCGGCATTCCTTACGGAGCCCGACTACATCGCGTACAGCAACAGCCGTTGTTCGCCCGTTACTGCTAACGGGACTTCGCCAACTTCGCGCGCACTGTTTTGCCAAACCTCGCACTGCTGGCCCGGCCGCGTCGGTCTACGCTAGCCCGAGCCTCGCTGCCAGCATAGCACTAGCTAGCTCGCACGCACCGCGTTACCGTTTGCATGTTTCGCGTATAAATGTTCGCTCATGCCTTCGCTCACATGCTTGTACTCGTTTCACACCTTAGTGCAATTCTCGTTACCTCGATTCACTGCACCCGTAACACTTGGGCTCATCACACCTTTTTGTTCACTGGATATTCGCATTCTGAAGCCACTCGTTCCGCGTCCGCCGCATGGCGGAACGGCCTTGTTCAGTTTGCAACACCAATACGCCATTAGTAACCTCATCAAGGCACGAAGAATGTGAGCATAACTGGAGCATGATCCTCCACTAACCCTCTTTAGATTCTAGCAACTCCGCAGAATTGGCAGACGTCGTCACGTTGGAAGCCTCGAATTGGATTCGTGAGCTTTGAGGCAGATACATTAACGATGGACGAGGACCGGCTGCTCGCTCGGCTGCGCAGATTCGTCGAATCTTCTCACGCCCTGCTCCGTGAAACCACCGCCATTTCCTCGTCTAAGAGTCCAGATTCCGCTGTAGAAGCGCCTAGGGGTTGCCGCGAGGACGCTAATAACGGGGATGCTGCTGCTAATAGCGAGCAGCGTGCGGGCGACCCTGAAAAGGCTGCTCTTGCGGGGCTGGTGCGCGCGGTGGACGCGGTGGTGGCGGAGACGGAAGCCGCGGGGCGGATGCTGGCGGAGAAGGGGGATGCGGTTTGGGGGGAAGGGGGGAGGGGGGAAGCGGAGCTTGAGGAGCCGGACAGGCGCAAGGGTACCAGGGGAGGGGGAAGGGGTGGACGGAGAAACTCAAGGCGAGGGGAAGGGCTGGACATTGGCGCAGGGGGCGCAGCAGGGGGCGCAGGAGGCGCGGGAGGCGCGGGAGGGGAAAAGGGGAAGAACGAGGCTGGGAAGAAACCATTTCCTGAAATTCCTGCTGACGTCATCTCTCTATCGCTGGAGGTGCACGGGTGGTTGTTTGGGCGCAATGGGAAGGGAGAGCGAGTGAGTGTGTGGGGGCTAGGGCATTTGCATCCAAGCTGCATGGGAGGAAACGATTTTCTGAGGCACCTCGAAAGTGCTTTGCTCGCCTGCGATAACCTTATGTGATGATGCCACCTCTGACACACAAGTGACTGTTCAGTTGAGTCAAAGCGACCACCTTTGACACTCATCAACGGCAAAGGCTGTTGGAATGAAGAATCAACGTGATGCTGCAGTGCTGAGACGTCTCAAACTCGACATCGAAAACGTTTCAAAACTCTAAACTTGAGATGCTTCAAAACTCTATGAGACGTCTTAATCTGAGGCGTGTCAATCTGCGGGTGTACCTCGTGCTTCAACGCCTTCGCTCTTCAATCTCCTTGCTCTGTTCCTTTATTGCCCTCAGGCCGTTGGTCGAAGCATCTCGGCCGTCCATGCACTGCTGGCGTCTCATCAGAGCCGTCGATGGGCGGCAAGCCTGCATCAGCTGCCGACTAGCATTGATGCGGTCATGCGAATCAGCAGGTAGGGTGTGCGTGACATGACGCCATACGGTGACATGACACCATACAGTGACATGCCATGCCATGGGACAGCATGTCATAACAGTCATGTCATGCCATGGGACAGCATCACAGCACACGGCTTCATGCTTGAGCACCGAGCCATTTGCTTCGCACCAGTTGTGCGTCACGCATGGCACGTGGTCGTCGTACCATGTCGTTGTGCCAGAATAAAGAGGTGCACAATCACAGTGTCTATTTCATTTCTCCTCCCCACCCTTAATCCGTCCCTGCTCCCCCCCCCCCCCCCCAGTGCCATGCGACCGCTCCTCTCCTTGCTGCTGCACCTGCTGAGCCTCGCGCCCCCCTCACTCTCCACATCCTTCTGCCAAGCCCAGGTGTGTGCGCATCATAACAAGTATCTCAGCAATGCTCTTATAACGAAGACAGCCTGCCAGGATCGTGCTGCACGTGCAGCTCTGTACTCGCTCTGGATCATACATGTTCAGGTCAAAGGTGCTAACCCAGTATGTTCAATTGTAGAAAGAATATCCACAAATAATGTGTAAGCACCTGGTAAACCTAGGGCGGTCATGTCAGGTGGCTAATCTACTGCTTCATGAAATTGGCTTTGAATTTGTCCTGTTTCCAACAATCAGCTCTTTTCAGTTTTCCATCCGGGTTCTCTCACCCACCTTAGCGTGCCCCAGGCGTCCGCCCTACTGCCCATCCTCACGTCCCCGCTCTCTGCACGTCAGCACCAACACCTCTTTCATTTCAACTTCTAACACCACCCCCAACCACCTGCCGCTCATCTTGTCCCTTCTTGTGTCTGCCAGGCGTCCGCCCTACTGCCCATCCTCACGTCCCTGCTCTCCGCAGGCCTCCACCAACACCTCTTCCTCCACCTCCACCAGCAAGCGCGTCTGCTTCAACCCCCCCTCTCCTCCTCCAAGCTGTCCTCCACTCCCCCTTCTCGCCCCACTTCAGCTGCCTCCTCAGCCGCCTCCTCCCCCGCTGCGTCCCCCTACAAGCCGCCCCACCTGCGCTCCTCCCGCAATGCACACGCCCCCTCGCCTGCTCTCTCTCCCTCCTTGTCCCCCCTGCCTCCTGTTCTGCCACCAGCAGCAGCACAACCTGCAGCAGCTGCATCAGGAGCAGATAGAGGGGTGGGTGCACTTGCGTCGCCATCAACGCTTGCAGCAGGGTTGAAACTCGCAGCAGGTGCAGCTTCTGCTCATGGCCCCCGTTCCTCACACCTGCATGGATTTTTTCCGGGCAGCCGGGCGACCGAGCAAAGCAGCTGGGGTTATTTTCCCTCGGAAATCAACAATGCAAGGGGGTCTGGGTCCGAACAGAGTGAGGAGGAGGACGGGTGGGGTGGAGAGAGGGGAGGGGAAGGGGGAAGAGGCAGTTGGGGGCGGGGAGGCGATGGGAGGAGGGGAGGCGGTGGTGTGGAGGCAAGGAAGCTGAGAATAGCTGCACTCACGTGCATCAAGGTGGGTTGCTTGCTGCTTGCTTGCTGCGTTCCTGTCTCTGGCTTTCTTAGAGAGTGGGATCTATTCATTTCGTAGAACGTAGGGTGCTGAGAGCGTTGTCAACTGTTCACAAGGACACAGGTGTCGTTGTATCTAGTCCCGTGCGTGCCTCCCAACGTTGATTGCTAAGCCAGTGAGTAAATCCATCTTCGAATCTCTTCATCCATCATTGGAGGCTCTGTTACATCCATCTTTGAATGAATCTCTTTATCTTTTCCCTGCTGGCATGCAGGCTCTGCTTGCATCGTCCATGTTGACCTTCGCATGTCTGTTTCCCTTTCGACCCTTGGCATGTCTGTTTCCCTTTCGACCCTTGGCATGTCTGTTTCCCTTTCGACCCTTGGCATCGTTCCTTTCCTATCGGATACATTGTTGCCTCTATCCTTACTTTCTCTCCCCCCTTTCTTCCTCCCCTGCTACCTCTTCCCTCCCATCTCGTCCCGAGCACCCTATTCCCGTGGGCCCCAGGGCATGGCGGGTGGGTGTCTCACTCGGGTCGCTGCACGAGTACCGGGCCGTGCTCTTTGCTCACTTCTCTCCTGCCCTTTCCCCTCCTTTCCCATCTCTTCCCGTGCACCATGTTTCGCATCCCTTCCTGTGCACCATGTTTCGCATCCCTTCCCGTGCACCATGTTTCGCATCCCTTCCTGTGCACCATGTTTCGCATCCCTTCCTGTGCACCATGTTTCGCATCCCTTCCTGTGCACCATGTTTCGCATCCCTTCCTGTGCACCATGTTTCGCATCCCTTCCTGTGCACCATGTTTCGCATCCCTTCCTGTGCACCATGTTTCGCATCCCTTCCTGTGCACCATGTTTCGCATCCCTTCCTGTGCACCATGTTTCGCATCCCTTCCTGTGCACCATGTTTCGCATCCCTTCCTGTGCACCATGTTTCGCATCCCTTCCTGTGCACCATGTTTCGCATCCCTTCCTGTGCACCATGTTTCGCATCCCTTCCTGTGCACCATGTTTTCCCAGAGCATGGCGGGCTTGTGTCCCAGGGCATTGCACGCACACTGGGCTGTGCTTTTCCCTCACGCCTCCGCGGCCACCGCCAGGTGCGTTCTGCAAGCCGTCCTTGATTCAGTGTTTCACCCCCACTCACTCTTTCACGAGTAGCTTCCTGACTCCCTCACAGGGAGCTTGCTCACAGTCAGCTACTACATGTCCTGTGCTGGAAATGACAGAGAGTCTTCCCACATGCCCCACATGCCCCACATGCCCCACATGCCCCATGCCTTGCTGGTTCTTCTACTGCCCTGCCTCCCCCACATGCCTTCCACTGCCCCACATGCCTTCCACTGGCCCATTGGCAGGACTTCGTCCACATCCCTTCTAGCCGCTCTACTCTCCGACCCGTCCCCCAAGGTGACGTGAGACAGGTGCACTGCATGGGGGAGAGAGGAAGTTGATGGCTCTAAACACGATTCCCTGTCCTCAGCCGTGATCTCTCTTCAGCCGTGATCTCTCTTCAGCCGTGATCTCTCTTCAGCCGTGATCCGCTTTGATTCGCTCCTCCGCCTCTCCTCCCCTCCTGTCTCAACCTTCTTCATCCGTGCCTCTTCTTCTTCATCCGTGCCTCTTCTTCTTCATCCGTGCCTCTTCTTCTTCATCCATGCCTCTTCTTCTTCATCCGTGCCTCTTCTTCTTCATCCGTGCCTCTTCTTCTTCATCCGTGCCTCTTCTTCTCTCCTCTATCTTCCTCCCCCCCTTCCTCTCCTTCTTCAATGCTGGTGCACATCTGCAGGTGCGAGTGGCAGCAGCACAGACCCTCACTGCCCTCCTCGACTCGCCTCTCACTCTCACCTTCCTCCATCGCACTGCTGCTTCTGCTCCCACCGCTGCTGCTGCCTCTGCTGGAGGGGCTCGCACCCCAGGCAAGAGGGCACCAGTGCGAGGGTCAGGAGGGGTGGAGAGTGGTGCTGTTGAAGCAACAGGGGGGAAAAGAGCTGCTGGTCCTGCTGGGGGTTATGATGGTGTTGGTGGTGGTGCTTGTGCTTCAAGCAGCAGCATCAGTAACAGCAGCAGCAGCAGCAGCAGCAGCAGCAGCAGCAGCAGCAGCAGCAGCAGCAGCAGCAGCAGCAGCAGCAGCAGCAGCAGCAGCAGCAGCAGCAGCAGCAGCAGCAGCAGCAGCAGCAGCAGCAGCAGCAGCAGCAGCAGCAGCAGCAGCAGCAGCAGCAGCAGCAGCAGCAGCAGCAGCAGCAGCAGCAGCAGCAGCAGCAGCAGCAGCAGCAGCAGCAGCAGCAGCAGCAGCAGCAGCAGCAGCAGCAGCAGCAGCAGCAGCAGCAGCAGCAGCAGCAGCAGCAGCAGCAGCAGCAGCAGCAGCAGCAGCAGCAGCAGCAGCAGCAGCAGCAGCAGCAGCAGCAGCAGCAGCAGCAGCAGCAGCAGCAGCAGCAGCAGCAGCAGCAGCAGCAGCAGCAGCAGCAGCAGCAGCAGCAGCAGCAGCAGCAGCAGCAGCAGCAGCAGCAGCAGCAGCAGCAGCAGCAGCAGCAGCAGCAGCAGCAGCAGCAGCAGCAGCAGCAGCAGCAGCAGCAGCAGCAGCAGCAGCAGCAGCAGCAGCAGCAGCAGCAGCAGCAGCAGCAGCAGCAGCAGCAGCAGCAGCAGCAGCAGCAGCAGCAGCAGCAGCAGCAGCAGCAGCAGCAGCAGCAGCAGCAGCAGCAGCAGCAGCAGCAGCAGCAGCAGCAGCAGCAGCAGCAGCAGCAGCAGCAGCAGCAGCAGCAGCAGCAGCAGCAGCAGCAGCAGCAGCAGCAGCAGCAGCAGCAGCAGCAGCAGCAGCAGCAGCAGCAGCAGCAGCAGCAGCAGCAGCAGCAGCAGCAGCAGCAGCAGCAGCAGCAGCAGCAGCAGCAGCAGCAGCAGCAGCAGCAGCAGCAGCAGCAGCAGCAGCAGCAGCAGCAGCAGCAGCAGCAGCAGCAGCAGCAGCAGCAGCAGCAGCAGCAGCAGCAGCAGCAGCAGCAGCAGCAGCAGCAGCAGCAGCAGCAGCAGCAGCAGCAGCAGCAGCAGCAGCAGCAGCAGCAGCAGCAGCAGCAGCAGCAGCAGCAGCAGCAGCAGCAGCAGCAGCAGCAGCAGCAGCAGCAGCAGCAGCAGCAGCAGCAGCAGCAGCAGCAGCAGTCGAGCTTCCTTCATTTCTCTTTCAGCTATCCTGGCTGACAGTATTGTGGATATGCACAATGGTGGGTGCATAGGCACATGTGTACGGGGCACATGTGTATGGGCACTTGTGTGTGGGCACGTGTGTGGGCACGTGTGTTTATCATCAATTCCCGGTCCCCCGCCCCTCATCTACCGATGTTGTTGACTGTGATCCATGCACATGTGTCCTCCCATGTGTCCTCCCATGTGTCCTCCCATGTGTCCTCCCATGTGTCCTCCCATGTGTCCTCCCATGTGTCCTCCCATGTGTCCTCCCATGTGTCCTCCCATGTGTCCTCCCATGTGTCCTCCCATGTGTCCTCCCATGTGTCCTCCCATGTGTCCTCCCATGTGTCTTCCCATGTGTCCTCCCATGTGTCCTCCCATGTGTCCTCCCATGTGTCCTCCCATGTGTCCTCCCATGTGTCCTCCCATGTGTCCTCCCATGTGTCCTCCCATGTGTCCTCCCATGTTTCCTCCCATGTGTCCTCCCATGTGTCCTCCCATGTGTCCTCCCATGTGTCCTCCCATTTGTCCTCCCATGTGTCCTCCCATGTGTCCTCCCATGTGTCCTCCCATGTGTCCTCCCATGTGTCCTCCCATGTGTCCTCCCATGTGTCCTCCCATGTGTCCTCCCATGTGTCCTCCCATGTGTCCTCCCATGTGCTTGTGCAACCCTATCCCCTGCTTGCATCCATCTGTGGCAGCAGTGATACTACAGCAGGAGCACGATCCGTGGGCTGGGCCCTGTCGCTTGCAATGCTCACCTTAACACGTGTCCTCCTGTCCTCCTGTCCTCCTGTCCGTGCATCAACCAACCCCCATCCCCATCTGTCCCGCCCCGAGTGCAGCCGTGGCTGCAGTGCTGCAGCAGGAGCAGGACCCGTGGACGCTCTCCCTCGCCTGCAAGCTGGCGTCCCTGCTGGCGCACTGCACTCCGTAAGATGTGCCTCTGCGACCCTTATTGTTATTGTGTGGGTTTAGCAACTTAAATAACCTCCTCCTCATATATGTGTAGTGTATGTATATATTCTGTTTTGTCATCTGTGCCTCTGTGATTCAGCCGGGCTGTGAAACAGTGCGTGCTCCCATCTCTTTGCAGTCTCTCAAATCATTGTCATAGCACAAGAGAACAGTTTGGCATGTCTGGTGTGAGTTGGCATCACCAGTCCCTTCACACGAAGAGAAGAGCACACCTGTATAAAGAGATCCTTAGCAGAGAGTCATTGAAAATACGAAAGCACAAGACAGCGGATTTTCTGGGCTTCATTGTTGTACTCCCTGCTTCAATCTATTCCATTCAATACCCCCCCGTTCCACCCCTTCCCTGCTCTCCCCCCCCTTCGCCCTCCTGCTCCCCCACTGAAGGTACCATCGCCTCCGCTCTTCCCCTCGTTTGAGTTACATTCTGCCCTCCGCTTTAGTCACGCGGATCTCCACTCTCCTCTCGCCGGGCCCGCTCTCCTCCTCCTCCTGGTCCACCAGCATGTCTTATAGCGAGGATGGCATCTCCACTGCCTCTGTAAGCTCACATGATAAGACCTCTTATCCGTTTCCTCCTGGCCTGTTTCATAGCTAGCTACTCTTTGTTTCATGCATGTCTCGCCTAGGTGGATGGTGACTCGACTCCCATGCCACGTGTCTTGGATCGTGCAAGAGTGAGTGAGTGTGTGTGTGTGTGTGTGTGTGTGTGTGTGTGTGAGTGTGTGTGTGTGTGTGTGTGTATGTGTGTGTGTGTGTGTGTGTGTGCTTGCATGCGTGCACGCATGCGTGTCTGAGTATCTGTGTATGAGTGCATGCGTGTGTGAGTATCTGTGTATGAGTGCATGCGTGTGTGAGTATCTGTGTATGAGTGCATGCGTGTGTGAGTATCTGTGTATGAGTGCATGCGTGTGTGAGTATCTGTGTATGAGTGCATGCGTGTGTGAGTATCTGTGTATGAGTGCATGTGTGTGTGAGTATCTGTGTATGAGTGCATGCGTGTGTGAGTATCTGTGTATGAGTGCATGCGTGTGTGAGTATCTGTGTATGAGTGCATGCGTGTGTGAGTATCTGTGTATGAGTGCATGCGTGTGTGAGTATCTGTGTATGAGTGCATGCGTGTGTGAGTATCTGTGTATGAGTGCATGCGTGTGTGAGTATCTGTGTATGAGTGCATGCGTGTGCTTGGGTGTGCTTGGATGTGCTTGGGTGTGCTTGGATGTGCTTGGGTGTGTGTGTGCGAGCAGGCAGCCACAGCAGCAGCAGCGACAGCCTCTCTGGGCCACATCCTTTCGCGCTCCACACTCCCCCCCCCGCAACCACCCGCCACAGCTACCAGCACCACACCATCAACCATCACATTCACATGCCTTCTCTCGTGGGTGCAGCCCTGCATTCCCACTGCTGTGCGCGTTGAAGCCCTTCAGGTGAGCATCCTCGGTGATAGATCCATCCACCACATGCACCATCCACCACGTGCACCATCCACTCCACCACGTGCACCATCCACTCCACCACGTGCGCCCCTCTGGTTACTCATAATAATCTCTCCTGACGTAAGCTTCCCATTGGTGAGGCTCCAGTCTCCTGATTTTCTTCCTTCTCTGCTCACCACCCCCAATTTCCTCTGTTTTTTTCCTGCCAGGCCCTAATAGCATGAGTGGCCATATTTCTTGCATATCTTTCCATGCCTTTCAGTTCAGTTATGGTCCTTTTTTTCCAACCACACACCTCGTTCCTCACTACCCGCCTCCAGGCGCTGGCAGCATGGGTGTCCACATTCCCTGCATCTGCCGCTGAGCCCCTCTGGCCGGACCTCTTTGCCCTCGTCACCGCCACATTGGCTCCTCTCACCACACCTGCCAAGCCCGATGCTGCCAGCACCTCAGCAACACACGCTGCAACACAAGATTGGCTTCCTAATGCACACTCTGACAGCTGCTGCTCGCTGCAGGCTGAATCCGCTCTCACTGATCGCCTCCAGCCTGCAGCACTCAAGGTGCATTTCTCAGAGTCTTTCTTGGCTCCTCGGTCTTTCTTGGCTCCTCGGTCTTTCCTGCTGTGTTGATGTTACTTTTGAGAATTCTCAAAAGTAATATCAAAAGCAACATTAAAAGTAACATCAAAAGTAACATTAAAAGTAACATCAAAAGCAACATTAAAAGTAACATCAAAAGCAACATTAAAAGTAACATCAAAAGAAACATTAAAAGTAACATCAAAAGCAACATCAACATAGCAATTGACCCCTCCGCTCTCCATTTATCCTCCCCTCCTGCACCCCTCTCTCTTGCTCTCCTCTGCCCGCTTTATGCCCTTCCCTCCTCACTACCCTTGCGCCTCCACAGCTGCTGGGTCGAATGCTTGTCGCTCTGGCTGGCACGCGAGGAGGCGGACTAGTAGCAGCAGGAGCAGGCAGTGCACAGCTGCAGCACGAGTCGGAGTTGATAGGAGGAGGAGAGGGGGAGGAGGAGGGCGAGGGCATGAGGCGGCAGCTGAAGGTCACTTGGAACACTCGCACGACACTGTTGCGTGCTTGTGCTTGCGTGCGCTCTTGTAGCCAGCATTGCTGTGCCTGCCCCCCCCACCACCACCACCACCAGCAACAACAGTCAGGACTAGCCTCTGTCTCCCCAGCCATGGCAGCGGTCTGTGCTAGTACAGCCCATGCCCCTGCCACAAGTGCTAAAGCTGCTACAGCTTGTGACTCTGCCTTAACAGAATCTGCTACAGCCTGCCTTCCTGCTAATAATGCATCCACAGCCTGCAGCCCTACCACGTTACCCTGTGCTACAGTCGGTGCCACAGCATGTGCGTCTGCAGCTTTGCCTGCTGTACCTATTGCCTCTTCTGTGATTGGTAATGAGCTGACTTCCTCTACTCAGCTGCTGCCACGTGTTCCTCCTCCTGGAGCCTCACAGTGGGCTGAGGTGCTTCGCCTTGGCCTGCTGCCACCCCTCCTCCGACACCCCTCTCCTCCGGTACAGTGCGGTAACAATGGGTAACATGGTGCATTGTGGTTATGAGGAGTGGTAAGTTATGGTAATCAGGCGCGGGTACTGCCCACTGGATAGGCACCGACGAAGCAGGTAGTGCCCCTCCTCTAACATCCCCCTTGCCCAGTACAAGACTGTCTACGGTGACACGGAGAGGCATGACACAGAAAGACGAGGCGTTAAGGATATGGCAATATGGGGTATGGTATGTCGTTAAGGGTTATGGCATGCCATTAAGGGGCGTGGTATGCCATTGAGGGGTATGGCATGCCATTAAGGGGCATGGCTAAGTGACGAAAGACGCGTCTAGCGTCTTGGACGCTAGCGTCTAGACGCTAGACGCTCTTCTGAGGCTAGTTAGACGCAGAAAAAGACGCATGCCCGGACAGGGAAAAAAAAACCTCCGGGCAGCTAAAAAAAACAGTTATAGGGAATCGTGGTGCTTGGAAGCGGAGGAGGAGGTAGGAGTGGGGGAAGCCATAACCTAGGTAAGAGATTAGCTAAACCCACAAGGGTTTTTGAAAGAGATTTGAATTGAAGTGAGAGTGGAGGAGCACAAATGCGTCCAGAGGTAGGACGCAATACGCCCTGAGCGTCTTTAGCCACTTAGGGGTATGGTATGCCATTAAGGGGTGTATGGTATGCCATTAAGGGATATGGTTTGCCATTAAGGGGGGGGGTATGGTATGCCATTAAGGGGTATGGTATGCCATTAAGGGGTATGGTATGCCATTAAAAAGGTATGGTATGCCATTAAGGAGTATGGTATGCTATTAAGGGGTGTATGGTATGCCAATAAGGGGTATGGTATGCCATTAAGGGGTGTATGGTATGCCATTAAGGGGTGTATGGTATGCCATTAAGGGGTATGGTATGCCATTAAGGGGTGTATGGTATGCCATTAAGGGATGTATGGTATGCCATTAAGTAGGGATGAGCATATAGCCGAACACCCGTTCGGTTCATCTCGAACATGTTGGAGACGAACTGAACGGGATTTTTTTTTGCTAAAAAATGTTTGGCCCGAACATGTTCGCCGTTCGGGCGAACATGTTCGGTGTTCGCCGGCCGCGATGTGCCGAGCCGCGTCGAACACAAACATGTTCGTGTTCGACACGTCACATCGACGAACACCTCAGGTGTTCGTCGACGAAAAGGCCGCGACCTAATTTTCGCGGCCAATTCAATTGTGGCTCAATTTTTAGAGCTGAGCGACCATGTCGCTACCACCAGCCTGCCCAGCCCACTACCACCTGCTACACCCACACCTTCTAGTACTAGCCTAATGCCTAAATTTCTTTCAATTATGGCGTTTGGGGTTTAGGGTGATTTCGATGCTTAACAATAGAAGTAGCGGGATACCATCAGGGTTTCCACCGTCGAAGAGGTTTCACCGTTAGGTAGTGTTGTTATCAAGTGTTTTGTCATGCCAAGCCCTCCGAGGCGAACACGAACATGTTCCTTGCGAACATGTTCGTGTTCGCCAAAGTGTTCGAAATGTTCGCCTCTCCAGGCGAACTTCGAACACCCTTTCTGGCGAAACCTGTTCGGCGAACCGAACACTGTTCGGTTCGCCGAACGGCCATGCTCGAGCCAAGGCGAACGCGAACATCTTCGAGTTCGCCTCGTGCTCATCCCTACCATTAAGGGGTATGGTATGCCATTAAGGAATGTATGGTATGCCATTAAGGGGTGTATGGTATGCCATTAAGGGGTATGGTATGCCATTAAGGGATGTGGTATGCCATTAAGGGGTGTCTGAGCCAATCTGGCCCCCACACTAGATCTGTATGGTCTCTTTCCTGTCCCTCTCCATGGCCTCTTCCCCCACACTAGAGCTGTGTGGCAGTGCTCACCTACATGACACATGGCATGCCAACCTACACGACACGTGGCATGCCAACCTACACGACACGTGGCATGCCAACCTACACGACACGTGGCATGCCAACCTACACGACACGTGGCATGCCAACCTACACGACACGTGGCATGCCAACCTACATGACACGTGGCATGCCGACCTACACGACACGTGGCATGCCAACCTACACGACACGTGGCATGCCAACCTACACGACACGTGGCATGCCAACCTACACGACACGTGGCATGCCAACCTACACGACACGTGGCATGCCAACCTACACGACACGTGGCATGCCAACCTACACGACACGTGGCATGCCAACCTACACGACACGTGGCATGCCAACCTACAGGTCACCTGGAGCACTTGCACACCACCCTTCCTCGCTTGTACACCACCCTTCCTCGCTTCCACACCACCCTTCCTCGCTTCCTCAGTCCCCCCACCCTCTACTGCCGCTCCCCCTCCCCCACCAGATCCGCCTGGCAGCGCTCACATGCTTCCTGCACATGCCGGCGCCCACCCTGCAGTACCTCAACCACATGCATGACGTCATCTTCCAACCAATGGTACGCTTCCTTCCATGTGTCCACCTCTCTTGCCCAATCTGTTTTCTGACAATTCTCAAGAAACAGATTCAGCTCCTATGTCCCTCCCATGAGCAGCTCATTGACTGCGCATTTCCCACACTTCCGCTTTGCTGGAGGTCAGTTCGTTTCTTACTATCTCTGATTTTAAACTCTTTGCAAAATAAACTCCCCCCCTTAGGGGTCGTCTCTTAGCTTTCTGGTGTTCACGTTCGTCTGCAGGGTGAGTTTACTGTTCCTCCTCGTCTTCCTCTATTTCTTTTCCCTCTCCGACCTCCCTTGTTTGCCAATGCCAGTTCGCCTTGGCAGCAGGAGAGTCGCTGCCAGCAGTGCAAGGAGCGCTGATGAAGGTCTTTGGAACCATTCTGCTGCACCTTATGCCCGCACTGTGAGTTGGGTTTTGCTTACATGGTGAGTGCTGCTGCCCGCACAGTGAGTGCTGCCTTTATGTGATGTGCAAATACTTGTTATCAGCGGGGGGGCGGTGAGTTGGAACTTCGTAAGAAATAAACTTTGGGTACCCTTGTTTCACTGCACTGAAACCACCCACAAGCACACGACGTGCCTGCCACGTTGCTTGTGCAGTCCTGGTGACTTCTGACTCGAATCGAATGTCACCTCCCACTTGTTTTTCCAAGTTGCTTGTGCTGGTGTTACTGGTTTGCTCCACCCATCTTCACTCCTTAGCAGCACTACTGCACTCCTTGACATACAGCAACCTCTCATTCCACCAGCCTTCCGTATCCCTCCGGCACTTACCAGCTTTCCTCTCTGACCTCCCCCCCCCCCCCCCTCTCTCTCCCCTCCGCCATGGGCATATGAGAATGAATAGAACTCCAGATGAACACCGGCATGCCTTACTGCTAGAGCTGCCATCGCTCTCATCTTGCTCAACCTCCTCCTCCTCTGCCTTGAGTCTCTTCTCTCACGGCCGCATGCTGCTGCTTCAAGCCTGCTCCTCTTCTTCCGTTCTTGTGAGTGCCGTTGCTCTCCACTGCAAAAACAATGACTCACTGCACTGCACTGCACTGCACTGCACCCCATGCGAATCATCCAACCTCTCTTTCACAGTATTGTGCCATTTTCTTCACCCCACTTTTTTTACATCTCCTTTTGCATCCACAACCAAACTTTCCTTTTCTATGTTACCATTTAGCTTCATTTACCTTTGCCAATCTCCGGTCATCCCATCTTTAGTATGTTTCTACTTTACAATGCTGCCATTTGCTTCATCCTTCCTTACTACTCCCCCTCCCCCATCCCCCCGTCCCCATGCCCCGATGTGCTGCCCTGCCCCCAACCGCAGGTCCGCTCTGCTGCAATGTGGTCCCTTGCTAACATCTCAGAGCGTCTGCCGCCCATGCACTGTAGCAGCAAGTACTGTAGCACCAGTCACTACAGCAGGGAGGGTTCTGGCACCGCACTGGGTGTTCATGTTGGTGGGGAATGGAGTGCCGCCTGGTGGGGTGCGTCCGACGCTGAAGCTCTCGCCAGTGCTGCAGTGAAAGGAGCAGGCGACAATGATAAGGTACTGTATGTATGATAATCAAATGATAATGGTACAATGATTTATTCATGATAGTCAGCGAGATGGATTAGGTACTTTTTTATGAGCAGGTGATGATAACGAGAGAAGGTGTTTATGATAAGCACCACAATGGCATGCACTTATTGATCATTTTTGCAGAATCCGTTAGGCCAGTGACATTGTCCTTCCCTTGCTCCTCCATCTCTCCTCTCAACCCTCCCCCCCCTCTCAGGTCAAAGCCAGTGCCGTTCGGCTGTTGGGGGCTCTCGCCCGCTGCTGCTGCTTCTGCCACCGCTGCTGCCCACACACCAATGCAGAAATCCCTGCCAGACCATGCTGTTGTGGTCGCCACACCGCCACTGCCGCACGCCTCTCCTGCTCCTCAACAGCTGCTGAGACTGGAGGAGGGCAGGTACGGTGCCACCAGAATAACGGCCGGTGCTGCTGTGAGAGCAAGGTGGAAAAAAACGGTTGTCGAAAAATACGATTGTTTTTTTCGATGGTATTTTACGGTAGCTTTTGGGAAAAAAACGACGTTTTTTTGTTAGAAAAAAGAAACACAAAAACTTCAAAGATGCTATTTTTAGCAAACAAATGCCTCGCAGCATCTTTTAAAGCATCAGCAGCACTCCTAATGGCCCTCTCGTTCTATTTATGTAAAATTGTCCATGTTCCAGCAGCACATGAGAGATTTTCTTGAAAAAACGATGGTTTTTTTCCACCCAAATGCCACATTTTCCAAAAATCGTTTTTTTATCGTTTTTTACGATTGATTTTTACGATACGGTATTATACGATCAAATTTTGAAAAAAAACGTCGTTTTTTTGCACCTTGTGTGAGAGTCAACAGCCAGTGCGGGGTGAAGCAGCAGAGGCATGTGAAACCGGCAGGGGAAGTGGTTGCAGGTTAAGTACTGGTGGCCGTATCGAAGGAGATCAGCAGCTGCAGATGCAGCAGTGTCCTGGTGATAGCTGTATCAGCAGCACGGCCACTGCTGGTTTGACTCAGATTGTTGGACTTGCATCAGAAGCAGCAGGGGCTGCACTAGCAGAGAGGGGTGCAGAAGCAGGAAACATTGACATGCATAAGAGGGAAGCTGAGAATCAAGAGACAGTAAGTGCACGGGAGGAGGTGGAGGAGGAGAGGGAGAGCAGTGGTGGAGTGGAGGGGGCGTGGCAGGAGCGAGTGGTGGACGGCATTCTCTCATGCGCCTTGCAGAGCAACCCCAAGGCAAGTGCGTGGGATGTGACAGTGACAGTGTGTGGGGAGTGGGGAGTGGGGAGTGGGAGTGGGGAGTGGGAGTGGGAGTGGGAGTGGGAGTGGGAGTGGAGTGGAAAGCGGGGAGTGGGAAAAGGGAGCAGAAGAGGAGGTGGAGGGAGTTTGTTTGATTGATTGTATCATCCTGATCATGTTCTCTCTACCCCTCCTCTCTCTTTCCCTCCTTCCGCTTTTCCTCTGTGCCCCAACCCTTTCTTCTCGTTGCTCATACATGCACAGATGCAGTGAAATGTGTCTGCAACCCTTTCTTCTACCACTCCCCCTTCCTCACTTTAAAGCCATCTCGTTACATCCCTTTTTCCCGCCCCTCTTCCCCCCCTCCCCCCCTCTGTTCTCGCCATACACAGGTGCAGTGGAGTGTGTGTGCGGCGCTTTCCCTCTTCCTCCAGAACCCCTCCGTGCACCTCCCTTCCTCTCCCTGGTACATCACTTTGCATTAGACATGAGCATATTCACGAACGCCTGTTCGGTTCGACTCGAACATGTTCGAGTTCGACTAGAACATGTTCGAGTTCGACTGCGTTTTTTTACCGCGCCGCCTCGAACTCGAACATGTTCGAGTTCAAATCTGCCCTACATGAACATCAAAGTGTACGTGATAAAAACCAGCACGACATTGGCCGCGCTGGTTTCCAATTTAGGGTTGCGCAGATCTGAGATTGAGCTCATTTCGAGCTCAATCTCTTGCTTTTAGTTTAGCATGGCTTAGGCTCCTAGCGTACGGAAACATAAGCCAAGAACTGGTACTTAGGCATTTCCGCTACTAAGAGCCCATTTTTAGCAGATCCACTTTAGAGTTAACGCGGCCAACCATACTTTTAGTCCGGACCGACCCTTCGCCCGTGGCGAAAGGCATTCGCCCATGGACCTCTCCATCCCTCCTTTCCAGGGAATAACCTGATTTAGGGACGAGATCTATGGCGATGAAAGGGACTGGTGGTACCAGTTCAGGATGGGGAAACGACGGGGGACTAGTGGAAAATACAGGGGTGAACTCGAACACGTTTGAGTTTGCCATGAACACTTAGATGTTCCCGCGAACATCTAAGTGTTCGCCTTTGCATACGAACACTCGAACATGAGATTTCTGAAAGAGTGTTCGAGGGAACCGAACACGTTGGTTCGAAATTTCTAGGTGTTCGAAAATGTTTGAATCAATCATGTTCAAATTCGATGCTCATGTTTATTTTGCATCTTTGATGCCCCTCAAAGGAACACACTTCCTCTCCTTGGTACGAGGTGAATTTTTAACGAGGTGACTTGGTCGACTCATAAGTCACCTCCTGTCCTCTCCCTGGTACATTACTCACACCTGAATCTATTCTTTCCCTGTCGCCACTGTGGTTTCCAAGTTGCCAACACTGCTGCTCGATAATTTCCTTCCCTTTATCTACTCTGTGCGGGTGGCATTTCCACTCCTCTTCGCTCACTCTTGCAGCCCATGTCAAAACTTGAGCTTTGAATCCATACATTACTAATGAGCTTGAAGCTCTTTAAGGACATCGGGGATAAGCAAGGAATGGATGGGGAGGGGAATCGGGCAATCTCTAGGGATTGGGGGTAATCCCAAGGCAATCTCCAATTGGTGGGTTGGAGATTGCTTGGAGATTACATTTGGGTTTGGTTGGGATGTGGGTGTACACCCAACCAAACACAAAGTGCAAACTACACTACACTATGATATAAAATTGCAAGTACAAAATGTGAGATTGAGGGCTAACACTAACAGCCCATACCGCCCATACCATACACTTCTACATATGCGATTAGAATCGGCTCTCGAGATACATTTTCGCAAAAAGGTTTGGTGATACCCACCCTCCTCCTTTTGCCTTTCCCCCTTTCCCCTCCCTTTTCCCCCTCTCCCTTGCCTGATTTCCCCAGTCCCCTTTCCCTCTTCCTCCTTTCCCATGCCCTCTTCTCCCTTCATTCTCCCTCTTTCCCATTCCTGCTCTACCTTCTTCATCCCTCCTCTCCCCTTTCCTCCTCCCCCTTTCCCCCTCCCCCTTCGCCCTCCCCCTTCCCCCCACTAGGACTGCCCCCACTCTCGCCACACTGCAGGCGCTCTTACAGCGCTCCACCAACTTCAAGATTCGCATCCACGCCGCTGCTGCCCTCATCCAGCCATGCGCCAGGGCGGGTGAGAACTAGCGTAGATAAGAGCTGGGGCAGGTGAGAGCTGGGGCAGGTGAGGGCAGGGGCAGGAGTATCTGCTGGCTGATGGTATGCACCCATTGCCGACTGCATTCCTCCTTATCATCCCCCCTTAACGCCAGACTATGGCCCAGCATTCTGTGCTATCTGGCTGGCTCATTGCGCTCATGCCTGATTGCCTTAGCTTTGCACAACCCCCCCTCCCCCCCCCCTGTCTCACTCCCTCCAATGTCAGACTATGGTCCGGAGTTCTGTGCTTTCCTGCTGCCTGAGCACACTCTCAGCCTCCCCACCCCCTCCCTTTTTGCCCAACCCCCGCTCACTTCCCCCCATGGTCAGACTATGGCCCGGAGTTCAGAGCTCTCCTGCAGCCTGATTGCACTTATCCCTGTTCCCCTTTGCCCCACCCACCCCCCCTTCACACCCCCTCCAACGTCAGACTATGGAGCGGAGTTCGGTGCTGTCCTGCTGACTGCTGACTGCTTGCACCCATCCCGCTCCCTTCCTCCCCACCCCCTCCCTTCATCCCCACCCCCTCCCTTCCTCCCCACCCCCTCCCTTCCTCCTCACCCCCTCCCTTCCTCCCAACCCCCTCCCTTCCTCCCGACCCCCTCCCTTCCTCCCAACCCCCTCCCTTCCTCCCCACCCCCTCCTTTCCTCCCGACCCCCTCCCTTCCTCCCCCCCCCTCCCTTCCTCCCCACTCCCTCCCTTCCTCCCCACCCCCTCCCTTCCTCCCCACCCCCTCCCTTCCTCCCCACTCCCTCCCTTCCTCCCCACCCCCTCCCTTCCTCTCCACCCCTCCCTCGCACCCCTCTCACGTCAGACTATGGCCCAGAATTCGGTGCTATCCTGCACGCCCTTGTCTCGTCGCTCGCCTCACTGGATGCAGTGGATGAACAGCAGACTGCAGTGGAGCAGCGGTACAAGCCGGTGCTGAGGGATCAGGTGCGGTGGGTTGAAGAGTGGGGGGTGAGGGGGAGGGAAGGTGGGAGGGGGGGAGGGGGGGGCGAAAAGCAGGTGGCATGGTAAGACTAGTGTGACATGGCGGTGTGGGAATGGCCGTGGTATTGGGTGTGTTTGGGACAGTGTTATTTTGATAGGACGAGCAGTGGAGTGTGGTGCTTCAAGCTGTGGTGCTTCAAGCTGTGGGGTGGTAATGGAGCATCGAGAAGTACTAGCATTGAAGCCACAGGTACCCGCGTTGAAGGTTCCAGCTTCTCACGACTGGCATGTCATTTACTGCGCCTGAATCTGTGTCACTCATGTTCATGTCGCTGTAACATCACATGATATGTATGTCTGTAACACGTGTGCATTCATGGCATCATCAGATGGCAAAACGCTCTGAATCTGTGTCAAACCATGTTCGTGTGTGTCACATGTGTGTGTATGACATCAGATCACAGCGACACTCCTCCACATGACTTCATTTGCTTCACCTCAAGACCTGAGCATCATCCGGCCGATGTTGCAGCAGGTATGCGTGATGGGCTTGCAGCAGGTATGAGTGGTGGGCCCTCAGATGGCGTGCTGGCTCTGCGTGAAAATTGTCTTGTTTAGTCACTTTCCCATCCTCTGCCTATGAGGCTCTCTACCCAACCGGCCATAGTTTGTCAGACATAGCTGCATTCATGCACTGGTTATATCAGGTCAGCACCTAACCCTCCCCTGTGCCACTTGCATGCTTGCACTCGCCGTGGCCTTACCCTAAACCCTATTTCCAGCATGCACAATGCATCTTCCACGCTGTGGAGTCCGCACGCTCAACAGCACTTCGTTCCTCTGCTCATTCCGTCCCCTTTACAAGCATTTCCGATAAGCAATTGGCTTCAACAGCTCTGCTGGCTGCGCCTTTGGTCAATCCGCCTTTCACTATGTGCACTCATCGGCAGCATTTCTCGTGTGGATCGGCCAGTGCTGCTGGGAGTGATGAACGTGATGCTGCTGCTGCTGGCAGTGATGAACGTGATGCTGCTGCTGCTGGCAGTGATGAATGTGATGCTGCTGCTGCTGGCAGTGATGAATGTGATGCTGCTGCTGCTGGCAGTGATGAATGTGATGCTGCTGCTGCTGGCAGTGATGAATGTGATGCTGCTGCTGCTGGCAGTGATGAATGTGATGCTGCTGCTGCTGGCAGTGATGAATGTGATGCTGCTGCTGCTGGCAGTGATGGTTGTGGTGGTGCTGGCCGAAATTGTGGTGCATCATCATTTGCGCATTGTATCTCAGCATCAAGAGAAGGTGGCATGGGTGTATGCTGCCATGCGAAACTGGTGGCTACTGAGATGACATGGATTGATGAGCCGATAAGGAGATTGATGACCCTGTTACAAGATGAGTGATGATGGTAAAGGAGTATAGCTGGAGTGAGAGTTATGGCACCAGGACGAAAGCATAGGTGACTTTATGAAGTTATAGTGAGGTAATTAGGATATTTAATATCAAATGTATGTATGGAAGGAAACAAACAGCACAATGTCAAGAAATGAATTTGTATATGTAACAAATTTCTGCAACAACCTGGTGTAGTGTAGCATAATGTTGGTGGTGCACCCTGTGCATGCTTGCATTGCTTGTATAACCCTCGACTCTCTTCTAATGCCAACCCTCTTTTGCCCTATCCACCCCTCCACCTCCTTGCCTAGCTAACTAAACCCTAGCTATGGTTACTAAGTTCCAGTCCTGTTTTTGACACACAACATGGGTTCCACTTTTAGGAAAGCGGTACTGGTCGTTACGACATGCTCACGTGGAAGGAATCCTTCGAGACCTAGCTGGAGATGGCCAGGCTGATGTGCTTCGCCGACGGCGCCATGGAGACGCTGCCGGAGAGCAACGTCGAGTTGCGCGCGGAGTTTCGCGCAGTGTAGCTGCTGACCTTCACAGTCATCTCGTGGTGCTGCTCATTGGTGGTGCATATTTCTTTGAAGTCTTGCCAGCGTCACCTGGACGCCGGGCATCAGGCGTGGCGGTTTATCATGACAATGTACCAGATGACTGACGACCTGTACATCGGCCAGCTCGAGGAGCAGATGACGCACCTGCGGATGGGCGAGCAAGAGACTGCGACCAACTACTGCAACCGAGATTGGCATCTCCTTGCCTGCATGCGGATTGCCGGCGCCGAATACTCGACGGCGTCGTACATCATGCACATCATCAAGGGGCTCCCGAGCAGCTACAACCTGATGAAGCGATTGATGGTGGTGTCGGGCACGCGCGAGTCTCTCAACGAGGACTCGCTGACCTCGTACACTCTGAGGGATGAGGTGATGCAGGAGGCCGAGCGGTCCACAGAGCTCCTGCCACTGGCGCACTACGCTGCCCCGACCAAGCAAGGAGGCCGACCGAGGCAGCGCGGCAAGCCTGGCGGCGGTGGTAGCAGTGGTAGGAAGCCGGCCAAAGACGCCGACAAGGGAAAGTCAGCTAAGGACAGCAGTCGTAGAGGCGGAGGGCGACGTCGGGAATGCTGGCTGAGCGGCGACCCCGACCAACTCTCCTTTGAGTGCACCGACCGCAGTGACTCCGACGACGATGCAAAGGGAGGCTGCAGGAGGTCGGCAAGCCGTCGTCCACGTCGGGAAAGCAAGCCGCGCAAGGACAAGCGGTCGAACAAGTCGACCTCGACGAAGGACGCCGACTCCTCCACAAGCGGCGAGGGGCGAGGCGACAAGGAGGCGTCGTGCTCGCTGGTCGGTGTCGTGGAGCTGATCGTCTCGCTGGCGCCGGAGGCTGGCGAGGACTTCCAGGCGGTGGCGGCAGCCATGCAGGTGAACCCGGCAGTGGTCCTGCTTGACAGCGGCTGCTCGCACCACCTGATGGGGACGAAGGAGGCTTTCATCGACTTGGAGCCGAGCGGCGATGTCAAGCACGTGCGCGGCTTCAATGGGGCGCTGCAGGACGTTCGCGGCCGTGGCACCATCGCTGTGCAAGGGGATGCCGGGAAGCAGGTGCTCATCCCCGACATTATCTACGTCCCGAGCGTGCAGGCGAACCTGCTTTCGGTCGGCCAACTGAAGGAGAGTGGTGTGAAGCTGCTGGACGACGGCGACGAGATGTTGCTCGTTTCAGCGGCGGGGGACGTGCTTGGTTCGGCGAAGTACACCGGCCGGGTCCCCTGCACCGACTTGCGCCCGTGCCCCGAGACGACGGCATCAGCGCTGGCTGAGGCGGTGGCTCTGCGGACGATCGCTGCGGCGAAAAATTCGACGCCAGATAGGTGGCATGCGAGGCTCGCACACGTCATCGTCCACATGATCCGGAGCTCGGCGAAGCACGAGGTCGCCACCGGCCTGGACATCAAGCCGTCGGCCGGCACCGACTCTCCGTGTGTCTCGTGCGTCGGTGGGAAGCTGGCGCGACACACCTTCCCCGACAAGGGCTCGGACGCCGAGGACGCTCTGGCTGTTGTGCACAGCTTGTACTTCTTGCTCCTGAAGGACCACAAGACTCGCTGCGTGTGGGTGAAGCCGGTCGCCAAGAAGTCGGACGTGTTGTGGGAGTTTGAGCAGTGGCTGGTGGTAGCCGAGCGGCACACGAAGAAATCGGTGTTGATGCTGCGCTCTGACCGGGGAGGGGAGTTCCTCGGAAAGGACTTCACCGCCCTCGTGGACGGCAAGGGGATTGTCTACGACTTGACCTACCCGTACACCCTGTAGCAGAATGGCATGGCTTAGCGGGAGATGCGAACGGTGGTGGAGTCGGTGCGGACGATGCTGCTGCACATGGGCGTGCAGCACCACTGGTGGCACCTCACCTTGCGTCAGGCCGTCTGGGTCCGCAACTGTCTTGAAAGGTCGTCGCTGCCGCCGGGGACGACGCCGTACCAGCTGCTCACCGGGAAGAAGCCCGACTTGTCGCTGGCACGCGTGTGGGGCTGCATGGCGCAGTTCCTGGTCCCCGAGCAGCAGCGTGGTGGCAAGCTACAGCCGAAGGCCTGGTGGGGCCTTCACCTCGGTGTGTCGGAGGAGAGCAAGGGCTGGGAACTTTTCGACATCACTAGTAACAAGGTGGTCACCACGTCGGACGTGGTGTTCTACGAGATGCTGTCGCTGGAAGTGTGGAAGTTGCAGCACGGGCCGGCATCGGGGGAACGCCGGCCAACTCGCCGACGGACACCTCCACCGCGACACTCCCTGTGCTCACCAAGATCGGTGAGCTTGCTGATGAGGACGCCAAGGAAGTCCTTCCTCCTCCCCCTACCCCTGCCATTCCACCTCTCGTAGCCGATCTGCGTGCGCCGACATCGCCGTCGGCCTCCGAAGCTGAGGGGAGCAGTGGGGCGTTGGCTGTGGCGCCGGGTAAGGGCATCGCCGGCGGCCGACGTGGCGTCAAGCAAGTCGGCGTGGAAGCGGAGCCGACAAAGGCAGGGGAGCAGCAAGCCGAGGAGCTAACGCCAACAAAGGTGAAGGCGGCGAAAGAAGCGTTTGCTGGGAAGCCGCCAACAGGGTAGCAGCATACGGTGAAGCCGACAGGGGAGCTGCCGGCAACGGAGAAGTCGGCTGGGACGCCGGCTTTGGTGCAGCAGGACGCCGAGGACAGTGAAGCCGGCGAAGCTGAAGGGGAGCAGTCGGACGCCGGGCAGTCCACAGACAACGATGTGGTGGAGGTGCCGAATGAGCAACCTGAGTTGCGACGCTCAGGTCGAACGACTGAGCCTTTACGCCTGTCCGCCGTTAGCTGCCTTCACCACAATGTACGATGACCCCGACGATGACCTGCTGTACGACGACGCCGAGGAGGACGTCGACTCGCCGGAGCTCGACCCCGACATATGCATGCCGAGCCCGAGCACCGATGGGATATCGAGACGATGACGGTGAGTGAGGCGTTGGCGAGCTCGAAGGGCAAGGCGGTGAAGGCCACCATGGACGAGGAGATCCGCAGCCTCATTGCCAGCGGCACGTGGGAGCTGGTGGAGCGGCCGCGCGGCGTCAACATCATGAAGAACCGGTGGGTGCTGATGACCAAGTACCACATCGACGACACGGTCGCTCGTGCGAAGGCGAGGCTAGTCATGAAGGGCTTTACGCGCCGGTGATCAGCTATGTCACGCTGGGGATCTTACTCAGCATCGTCGCCGTCCTCGACCATAACCTGATGCAGCTCGACCTGAAGAACGCCTTCATCCAGAGCAAGCTGGACCGGGTGTTGTACATGTACCAGCCGGGCCACTACAACGACGGGACCGGCCGGGTGTGCAAGCTGCTAAAGAGCCTCTACGGGCTGAAGCAGTCGCCGCTGTTGTGGTACCGGGTGCTCGATGCCTTGCTGATGGGCGCCGGATGGAAGAAGAGCCAGGTCGACGAGGCGTTGTACTTCAAGGTCGGCAATGACGGAGTGGCCTGCTGGGTGCTGGTCTACGTCGACGACCTGCTTGCCGCCAGCAGCAGCACCGCGATGCTGAAGGAGCTGAAGGAGCTGCTAGAGGCCGCCTTTGAGCTGCGCGAGATCTCGCCGGTGGAGAAGTACCTCGGGCTGGAGATCGTGCGCGATAGGCCGGCGAGGAAGCTGTGGCTGCACCAACAGAACTACGCCGACAAGCTGCGCAGGCGGTTCATCGACGAGGAGCAGACCGGGAGAACCCCAAAGGTGCAGGTCTCCGTCGATGTCTACGCTGAGCTAACCTTCGACGACGAGGAGGCACAGGAGCGCCAGGAGGAGGAGTACCGGCAGAAGGTCGGCTCACTGCAGTTCGCGGCGACGACGACAAGGCCGGACATCGCCTTCGCCTGCAGCAAGCTGGGCAGCGGCCTCACAGTGCGGAATGACCAGCACTGGCGCGAGAGCGACTGCTGCCTTGCCTACCCCACCAACACTCGGGACATCGCCTTGGAGTTCGGCGATGGACCAGAGACGATGGAGCTGGTCGGCTACGTTGACGCCGACGACGACGACAAGCAGAACCGGACGAGCACGGGCGGCTACGTGTTCGTCTACGGAGGGGCCGCAGTCTCCTGGTCGAGCCAGCGCATCAAGTGCGCGACGCTGTTATCTCTCGACTGAGTCGGAGTACGTAACGGCAACCCAGGCAGGCAAGGAGGGACGTCGCCTTCGCTTCCTCCTTGCAGAGCTCCGCCAGCTGGACGCCGGGATGCCGACCGTCCTTCGGGTGGACAACAAGTCAGCCATCACGGTCGCCGAGGGCATGGGGTTGACGGGCAACCTCAAGCATATGGAGCGACGCTACGCCTGGCTGCAGCACATGGCTAAGCGCGGGAAGTTTTCGCTGAAGTACATCCCGACCACCGAGCAGCCGACCGACTTCCTGACGAAGGCGCTGCACTACCCGAACTTCAACCGGTGCTCCATTGCAATCGGCCAAGTGCGCTTGGCCGACGTGGGCGACGGCAACGATGTAGGTGCCGTGCCCTCATGCATGGTTGGTGGGGTGACTGGCGTGCTGTGTGTTGGGTGCACGCCGACGGGCTATTCTCCGAGTAGTGCTCCCGTGTGGGCTGGGGGGGGCCAAAGCGTGAACGCGGTAGGGGAGTGTCAACGGGAGTTGTTGTTGGCCCCGTCCTCGCTTGGG
The DNA here is from genome assembly GCA_947470075.1 of Closterium sp. Yama58-4. Taxonomy (NCBI): domain Eukaryota; kingdom Viridiplantae; phylum Streptophyta; class Zygnematophyceae; order Desmidiales; family Closteriaceae; genus Closterium; species Closterium sp. Yama58-4. The sequence goes on from CANIUD010000844.1 coordinate 414,835, forward strand.
CGGAGCTGACCTCGTGATCGGGTGTGCGGGAGGTGCAGCCGACGTGTAGCAGTGGGCGACGCCGACTTGGGCGAGCTGGTCGACGGGCTAGGTCGACCTGCACGGGCCCACTGCAAGCTGCCGACTTTGGGATGCTGGCGGCCCGTCTGCGAGTTGTCGACGACGAGCTCGTCGACCAGGGGAGGGCGCCGAGTTTGGAGTGGACCGAGTCTGGGTGGTCGACCTCGCGATGTTTACCTCGGAGGCGTCGACTTGGTGATGCCGATCTGGGGGAAGCTGACATGGTGTGGTCGGCTAACAGCTGGGCTGGTCGACTTGGTGTGGTCGACTGGAAGTAGTCGTCGACTTGGGTAGGCGACGCGCACGAGGAGAAGCAGCTAGTCGACGCCGAACACACAAGCTGACGCCGCCTTGGTGGTTGCCCAGTTGACCAGGTTATTCAGACAACAGGGATCAGTAGAAGTGCGCGACGGTCGCTCAGGTGGCTCCTGCGAAGCCGACCTCGGAAGTGGTATCCCGAGGTCGACGTGGCTGATGGGCGCCGTCAGTCGGTGGTGTGTTCTTGGCTTGGCGTCTACGCTGTGCACGTGACGGGGCGTGGCACACCAACCAGCCGTTCGCACCAGCGAAGCAGGTACACCGTTGTCATGCGGGTGCAGCGCTGTGCAGCCGACTTACTACAGCATTGGCACGCCGCGGACTTGCAACGTTTGCAAACCGCTGCTCTGCAGCGCTAGAGCGGTGCAAGCTTTGCAGCGATGGAACGCGGTTGACCATGATGAGCTGGCAGTCGACCTGCTTGCATGCTAGCTCTGATGTAGTCAGTCTTGCCAACTTTGTTGCTATCATTCTGAACCTTTGTTGTCAACTTTTGCTAGTGAAACTCTTGCCAAATTTCCCTGTGAATGCTCGACTAGTAAGAGCACGAGTAAACGACTAAGGAACGAACGCTACGATCACTCCTACCCCGTGCCTTGCGCGTAGTCTAAGCTCCCGTTGTGAGAGTTATCTCCGCATGGTGCGGTGAACGTAGACGGCACCGTGACTTACCTTAAGTCTAATCGACTTAGCTCCGCTTACCTATCGTGTTCGTAGGCCGGCAGCTGTGCGTTAGTCACCATGGTGGGCGTTGGTGACGCAGGTGTAGCTAACACCCTGGAGGCACGGCTGGAGGATGCGAGGAGACGCCACTTGGCTGGCGAGTACGGGGAGACTCTCCCCTAGGCGGTCGTCGAGGCGGGCATCCGCGCCGTGTGGGCGACGGAGCACCCTTCCCGGCCTACCTCCCCTCGACCGGTGAACAACGAAGGTGGCGTCGACGTGGGCGTCAACGCCGGTGACCAAGTCGGCAGCAGTGCGGGAGGCACGTCGAGGCAAAGAGGAGTGAGACACGCCGGTGAAGTTATTGACGGGAATGAAGTGTTGGCCCCGCCCTCGCTTGGGCGACGCCAACATCCTAGTCGGATGTACGGGAGAAGTAGTTGACTGTGAGCAATGGGAGAGCAGCTCAACGAGCTTCGTCGGGCTGCAGAGGACCGCTGCTCAAGACAGTCATGGAGCTGGAGCCGTCGACGAGGGGAGCTCGATGGCTGCAGCTGAGCTAGGTGGTTGACGGAGGGGTCCGTCGACGTGGGAGGTAGTTCTACGGGCGCGGTGGTCGACGAGGGGTTCATTGACCAAGGCGCGAAATGGGTGGTCGACCAGGTCGACCAGGTAACCTGCTCGGCGAGTTCTGCGGAGGCACGCGAACGTCGCCGACGTTGCAGTGATGAAGGCGAATTCAGGTTGGTATCCTAAAGTCGATGTGGTTCGTCAGGCGCAGACCACAACCGACAGATGTACAACGGTGCAAGTCGGGCCAACCGTCTGCGCACACCTACATACGCGCGCACTACTGTCTTCTACGGGTGCAACGCTGGACAGCCGCACTGTTGCAATGTTGGCACGCCAACGATCTGCTATGTTGGCATGCCGCGAATCTGCAGTTCTGGCTCGATTCCTCTATGAATTGCTAGCAGGAGGTCGTCCACGCTGTGCTGGTGGTCGACCAGGCTAGGTTCAGAGTTGCTTGATGCTTGATGTAGTCATTCTTGTCATTGCATGTTCAATCATTTTGTAACGCAATCTTTGCTAGAGGACACCCTTGCCAATTTCTCCCGTGAGTGTGCAAGTGCCAAGGAACACAAGCAAAGCTACGATCACTCCTAGAGTTCGTGCCAACACACCGTAGTCTAGCTCACGACTGTTGTTGAGTGACTTCCTCATAGTGCGGTGAGCGTGGACGGCTCCGCAGATTACCTTCAGTTAGGAGCCGACTTTTGCACCTACTAAGTCGTTCGTAGGCCGGCAGCCATCATAGTCACCATGGTCGACCCCGTAGTTGAAGAGGGCGTAGCGGACACCTTGGAGGCACGCTTGGCTGATGCGAGGAAACGCCACGCGGATGGCGAGTACGGGACGATCCCCTTGGAGATCGTTGAGCTGGGCATCCGGGCACAGTGGGCGACGGAGCACCCTTCCCATACTGCATCTCCTCGACCGGTGCGAAACGAAGGTGGCGTCGACGACGAGGTCGACGGCGGTGCACGAGTCAGCGGCAGCGAAGGCACAAAGAAGAGAGGGGTGATCAAGGTCGACGGTGGCGTCAACGGGAGTCAGGCGCGAGTGCAGCGGTCGACGGCGGCTGCAGGCAACTCGCGTGTCGACGTTGGTAGTCGACGTCGCTCACCTCAACGAAGTAGTGGGAGGCCCACGTCGACGATGCACGTGACGACGAGCGGGATTGCGCAGGCGTATGGCTACTTCAAGTTTTCGCCGGACAAGATCACCATCGCACAGCTGCAAGGTCGACGGGACCTCATCACCTGGAGGGAGGCGATGGAACCTCACTTGGAGGTCGCCGGGCTGAAGGGCTTTGCCGACGGCACCGTGCCGATTCCTCCAGAGGACGAGGTTAAGCTGCACGGGGTGTTTCGTGCTGCTCACCTGCTCACCTTCATGGTCATCTCGAGGTGCTACTCGCTGGTGGTACAGATAGCGCTCAAGTCATGTCAAGAGCGACTGGATGCTGGTCTCCAAGTATGGCGATTCATCCTGTCGACGTTCCAGGCGACGGACGACCTGTACATTGGGCAGCTGGAGGAGCAGATGGCACACATTCGGATGGGCGAGTAGGAGTCGGCGACGGACTACTGCAAATGTGCTCGACGGATTCTGGCCGAGATGCGGATGACGGGCGTCGAATAGTCCATCGCCAATTCGGTTTGTCTTCTTGTCGAAAGCAACTAGCCAGCGTGTGGTTGGGTAAAACCAGTGGTTTCGGCTTGCCTGCCATTGGTTTTGGCCAATGGTTTGCGAGTTCCAACCTTTGAGGGCGTTCGTTTGCGTCTTACCGAGCGAGAACCCGGAATTGGTCAGAAGTCGTATCTGTTTCCGAGGCATGGGAGGTGAGCATAAGGTCCAGCCCAGGTTTGGAAGTACCTGTGAATTTTCCTGCCATTCATGAAGGGCCACACTTGCATTACATGATTGGTCGGATTTTGGCTCAGCCACGCTGTCTGTGAGGCCTTTATCTTCAGATAAATGGATCCAAAGTTGTATGATTTTAAACCAGAAATCGTTTATTGTGAAGCATATAATTAAATGTAGTATGTTTCCTACGTAATCTGACATAAATATACGATTGAATCAAAATATAATCCAGACAAAAATTAAATGAAAGCTCTCGTTTAGCGATATTAGTATTTAAATCTTCAAAACTTGGTGTTTAGGGTGATGTGACTATTCTGGAAATTAAGGATTTATTAGTCGGTTAGGGTGAAGTATTGTAAGTCAAAATATCCCAAGTGCTGCACTTTTTACTGTAGGTATAGGGAAACTGCAACCTCCACCCTCAAGGGAACGTAATCGCAGGGGTATTGCCTTTCGTGGGGGGTAAGGACGGGGAACATAAAATTAGATCAGTTCGGGTTCGTCCTCGTCGTTTATTCCAGCTTGACATTCGACAGCGGGACATCGCCCTGTCAAACTATCAGGCGCTCCCACGCAGAACTATATTTCTGGCGCTTCAGGTGTTTTTGCAAGAGGTATCCCTGTCTCGCCTCGTTTCGTCAAGACGCCAATTCTCTTCGCGTGGTGAGGACGAGGAAACCTGGGATGGAGGGTGTACAGGTGGGGCGGGAATTGGCTCGCGTGATCAGAGTCACGACAAGTGCCAGCTGGCGAGCTAGGCAGTTTGTCGACCTCATCTGCTGGGAAGCGACGACTGAGTCATTTCCACAGGCAAAAGCATGCAACCATTTGCTGGTTGATTGACGTGTGGCACAGTTGGCCTTTTTTTTTTTTAAACAATGGGAACACAACTGCTACCCTTGGTTGTTCTCGCTCGCCTAGGGCTCTGCGTGTGTAATGTGTGCGGTGGGGTGCGATGTAGCATGTTCCCCAAAAACATTCATAGCTTTTATAACGGGCTGGGTATGGTTTAGGGCATTCACGTGAGGTACCATCTCCCTTACCCATAACTCTTCCCTCGCCCTCTCCCCAATCAATCGGTTGGAGTAAAAACCAAAAACCTACTGCCATTTCTACTGCCATTTCTTTTTTTTTTTTTTTTTTGGTTGGAGGGGTCACAACCTCTACTGCCATTTCTCTCTTGTGTCTCCCCTTCTCTGATTTTTTTAATCCCGCAAGTCAAATTTCTCCAGAAAACAAACCAGCCAGTGCCTAGGCAACGTCCCTGACTTCCTCCTATTGATTCTACATCGCGCTGCTTTGTGGCAACGTCGCGCTGATCTCTCGTCGCTGCGACGAGAGATTCGTCGGATTCCATGTATGTGAGTCGTTTTGTAAAGTTTAAGATATTTGAGTTTTTACATGTTTGTGATTGTAAATTTACGTGTGATGTTCTGCAACTATTTTTGGTTATATTGACGCTTTTTCTTCGTATTAACAATGCAATGTTTCAAGGCTGAAGGTGTCTCTACTTGTGGTGCTCGCCATACAGAAACGCAGAGTCCTATTATCTGGTGAGCACTTGCTAAATGGCGCCAGGTGCCACGTTAACATGTATTATACTGAAATGTTTTGTTGTGTTCTGTTGCTTTGTTCATATTCTCTGCTACCATTTTATGGTTGGTGTTTTTGACATTTTTAACATGAATTCAATGTAGTTTATGTGTTCCTGCAGGTGTGCACAAAAGTTGAGAGGTACCGCATTGCCAGGGCAGGATCTACTTATAGGGACTGTAGATAGTCCACCCTCAGCAGCAGCTTGGAGTTTGATGATCTTTATACATTTGTTGTAATACAGCATTTGAGCGCAAAGGGAGATACCATTCTGTGTAGTATGGAGGATGACAACAAGCTGTTCAAGTGTGACCTCTACCCCCAATGTGTAGCAAAGTTCAGACTTGCACATGAGAGAGCACGACATATGAAGAGGGGACAGCAAAAGTCTAGCGTGGAAGAAGCATCGTCCGCGGGGTTATGCGGTGATGATAGCCAAGGAGGAGCTGTAGAACGGATCCGAGCATCTGCAAACCGTCTTCTTTCACGATCCACCAAGTGCACACGTTTAGGGCCGAGCCATTTTGATGTGCAACCCGACGCGGCAGAGTTGAACGAAGACCCTACAGGCTATGTGTTTGCTCCTGAGTGAGATGCAACATCCGTTGACATCGATGCTCACGCCTACCGCTTCATTCGCACAGCTGCTGGAGGGTCTGGGCTTTCGCAGGTGGATATCTCCGAATTGATGTCCATTCTCGTCGAAGTTGTGGCCAACCCTGGACGACTAACGCTCAAGTCGCTCGCAGACTTCGACAAGTACAAAGAGGTGCAAATGGCCGGGGCCAACCTTGAACCATTTGAGCAGGTGGACCTCTCAAAGGTGAGTGATTTGAAGCCCGTGATCTTATGGCGGCGTTCGGCTCTTACGTGCGTCACAAGCTTGTACGCGAACGTGGCGAATGCGCAAGGGTTTGTTGTGCGCCCTCCCAAAAATTTCAACCCGGCGAAACGGATCTACAAGGGTCCTGAGACGGGAAATTGGTGGCGGAAGGTTCTGCGCGAGCTGCCAACTACTGATCTAGGCAAGGCCGTCGCTGCCGTGATTATATTTTCGGACGAAACGACCCTGACGACTGATGGCTGACTCAAGGGTTGGCGGATGTACACCTCACTAGCGAACATTGCACCGGGGAATCGGTGGAGACCCGATGGCCATCGACTCTGTGCTCTCCTACCTGATGATGATGGGAGTTTCTTCACGCATGTGGATAAAGAACGGCGGCGGCTTGAAGTGTTTCAAGCGGCGTTGAATCTTATCATGGCGGACTTGAATATGGCCCAGAACTCGTAAGTCCTTAAACGCTTGCCTCTCAATTGTTTGGTCCTCAATTGTTCACTGTTATAGATGATTTATATTCGTTGACCGAATCCGTGTTGTCATGCATGTAGTGGCGCGGAGTTGACGGACCCATACGGGATTCGCCGTACGGTCTTTCTGATCACGTACGCATATATTGGCGACTATCCGGAGCAGTGCAAAGTTGCAGGCACCAAGTCCGGCATCAAGACTCGTTTTTCGTGCCCTAGGTGCTCCTTTCTGAAGGGGGAGTTGAACAACATGGCGTACCCGCTTGGTGTATCGAACGGAGACATTACAGAAAGAGCGTGTGTTGGAGATGGAATGCGAAACGAGGGTTACAACACGCAACAACTTAACAAAGCTCTACAGTACACACTTCGTTAAGGTAATTGTTACTTTTATTTGAATGCAGCAATCCTAAACGATACATAATACTTGTTTTGTTTTCAGTAATTCGGGATCCTAACGCGCGCGCGCGCGTGTATGTGTGTGTGTGTGTGTGTGTGTGTGTGTGTGTATGTGTGTGTGTGTGTGTGTGTGTGTTTGTGCGTGTGCCCACGTGCATGTGCGCGCACGTGTGTGTGTTTGTGTTTATGTGTGTATGTATGTGTGTGCGTACGTGCGTGCGTGCGTATGTGTGTGTATGTGCGTGTGTGTGCACGTGCATGTGCGCGTGCGTGTGTGTGTGTTTGTGTTTATGTGTGTATGTATGTGTGTGCGTACGTGCGTGCGTGCGTGAGTGTGTGTATGAGTGTGTGTGTGCGTGTGTGTGCGCGTTCATATGCGCGCGTGTGTGTGTGCGTGTGCATGTGTGTGTGTGTGTGTATACTTGTGTGTGTGCATATGTGTGTGTGTGCATGTGCGTGTATGTGTGCATGTATGCGTGCATGTGTTTTTATCGCAGAGTGCCCTATGGGGACAACGCTTTGGTGACAAGGATTTCGGCAATCCGTACCGACAACTCACATCCGACATCATGCACATGTCCCTCCTTGACGTATACAAGCACATCTTGGAGGGTCTAAAATCGAAGCTCAGTGAGGCCACCCTTCGGAAGCTCGACGCTTCTCTCAAGCGGATCACACAGTACAGCAGGCAGTCGTTCTTTCGAATTCCTGCTCATACTGCTGGCTACTTTAGAGGCCATAACACCTTCAAGGCCTTCCACCACCAGGCAGTGATGCAGGTGCTGCCAGCGCTCCTAGTGATGGCGAAGGTGGACAATAGGACAATTCGAGCAGTAGAGCTGTACTGCACGTGGCACAGGGAGGCATGGCATCGCACGTACCACACTGATGCCTCCCTGAAGAACCTTGACGAGATGGCTAGAACGTGAGTTGATTCGCGATTACCCGCATCCCATTGCATGCTTGCTTTGTTTCCCTCATCCATGTTTGCAATCAACGTTCAACATCCTCTTTGTACCATGCCTTTGCATTATTTGCAGGCTTGTTCCGATGTTGATGGACGAGTTCACGGTGGACGATCAAGCATCAAATTTCAACGCACCCAAGATTCACGCGATGCTGCACGTCAGTGACGACATCAGGCATCGGGGCATTCCGATTCACTATTGCACCGATGTCTATGAGCACGTGCACGTGGCACCGATGAAGACACCATATCGAGCTTCGAACAAGAGGAACGCAGAAGCATCGAACACACGGCGTTGCCTTGTATCAGAGCTGGTCGAGTGGATGAGCGCCAGAGATGAGGTTCCTGATGCTCAAGAACACTCAGCCGCCCTTCAGCAGGTGAGCTATTATTCAATGAACGCCTACACCTGTTGTGTTGATGTTCCACCATACGGTTCCGTTTGTATTTTGTTGTTTATTATTTTGTTGTCCTTGCGTTTCTTCACCCAAATATGATATGCGTTGATTTCTCTGTCCTAAAACCCTCGTAATAACAATTATAGGCGACAGAGACGGGAGTTGCTACTGTCACGGGGACAACAGCGAAGTTTCTACTGGGCGACGAGCGAAACAAGAACTACATGGCATACGTGATGAGCGTCTCAGGCGACTTTGACCTTCTAGAGGATAATATTTTGTCCTACCTCAAAGAGCAGCACGGCGACGACGAGGTACACTATGCGAGGATGATACAGGTGCATGCCGGTGTTGCGGTACCGCCCAACGACGATTTTACGAGGTACAGCAGGTATCCACAGTACGCACGAGTGACGCCCGCATTCCATGGTGCACCTTGGTTTTCGGATATGGATGTTGATGGAGAAGATGACAAAAAAAAAAAAAAATGTGTGCCATGCAAAGCTTTTTCTTATTTTTACACTGCAATGGACTGTGCGTACTGCTGGTGTCGGGGATGAGAAAGATAAGGAGGAGCACTTTTCGGAGCAGCTTGCATTCTGCCGTGATTACAGATCCCTCGCACAGTCTGCGACGATGGACATGAAGACCTTGAACTGGTGGCCACGCCGGCGCGGGTATGGAGTGTTGCTTGTTGAAAGCATTTTGCGCGTGGGCCACATTGTCCCCAAAACCATTGACCCGGCACATCCTAGGGCTACATTTTTGCTGAATCACTTTAGATGGTAGAATCAGCCTTTGTATGTAACGTTTAGTAAATATGTGTACATATCAGTAAAGCCCTGCAGTAGCATTTAACGGTTATTACTATTGCAGTGGTATTTAGAAGATTACTCCAATAACTTTCATAATATCATTAAGGTCGTTTATGATACATTCTTCACATCTTTCCGGGATATTTTCCAAACAGAGCGACTAACGAAAAATAGGATTGTATCGATGCAGGACTATATTGAATTTTTGTTTTGTGGATACAACTGTACAAACTTTACTGAACCCATTACAACCAATTGGTTAGCTGATGACACCGTTGTAAAACGTAAACAATCTCCACTAGCCGCATTCATTTCAAAGTCGCCCGCGTGCGCTTTCAGCTTTTCGCGTGAGTATGCATTGTCATGGTCTTAACTCGGTCACTGTCATTTCTCGTCTTTCCTGTTTCCCGTAACTTATGCGGCTGCAAATCTGTTCCTACACGTCAGCCACCTGTCGCATGATTCGGATGTTTTCGCCGACATTGCAACTTCCTAATACAGAAGCTGCACAGACATCTTGTCTCTCCATATTTCGTAACTTCCCACACTAAAACTACAACACTTCCCGCACTAAAAGTACAACACTTTCGTAACTACCTAGGGAGCAACATGGGTAGGTAAGTGTCATCGTTTAGGGTTGCGCTATGTCTAAACAAATTTCTAGTTCTTGCGTCCTGTACAACAACACACAATCATCAGACTCATGGGACCAGACAGCAAAGCGGGTCTTCATCTGATTGAGTGGCTGCACTTGGGCAGCAAAGCTATGCTATCTACGTTCAACGAGTGGCTGCATTTGTATAGCAAAGCTATGCTACAGTGCATAGAGTGGCTACTTTTTGCCGCATTGATATTTGGTAGCCACCCACGAAGGCAACAAGTTACAGCATTGTGCTTTCAACCAATCAAACCAACTCGTATCATGTGTGCCACCTCATGACTGCCACTCCGGGAAACCTTCGCCTCCTTCGACGAAGCCACGAGCATGAACGAGACAAATTGAAACAGTTGTTCGGTGCATGTGGACCGCCAACGCAACACAGGTGACAGGCTGTCCCAGACGGTGACAGCGCACCCGAAGCCACCACCTCACTTCATCCCACACGCTGCTATGCACATCCTTTGAAACCCCACACACCATCCCCTTCAACCCCCCGGTTTCCCTTTGTCGTTGGATGACGAATGTGTTACCTGCTCTGTCGTCGTGTCTCAGTTTCAGAATTCAAACTTCTGAATTTCAAACTTCCCCTTCACCTTTGTCTATCCCACGTTCTCACTCGCTTGTCGAGCGACCCATTTCGAGCCTTCATGCGAGGCGCCATTGGTCTGAGGCTTGATAAAGATCCCGGGCCAAGCCAATCATGGTGTGATTCGTGAACTCGCGAAACCGCTCTTTCATTAGTAATTCTTAGCGTTGGGATTTATTTATTTATCTTAGACTGAGCATTCATGGCACGCGGTAATGCTCGAGAGCATGTCCCAGAATCTTTGCTTTCGCTGCAGACTAGGAAGACCTTGCCTCGGAAGAGCAAGGATAATCACAAGGTTCTGGGAACGATCTCTACCGCAGGTAACTTCACGTTTTATAATAGTTCGAGTCATATCCCACATCTAACTTCCGTTCTTGTCTTGTCGTAGAAGCAAGCGACGATGACGCGGCCGACAACCAAGTGCCGACCAGCCAGCGTACCGGCCTACGGTACAAGCAAGCGAGGCGGAGCCTCGATGCCATCAATGGCAGTGAAGCCGCTAAGAAGACCGTGGCTGCACCGGAAGCAGGGGTGAAGTCGAAGACAGGCTGCTCTCGTCTGCCTGTTGGCGGTTCCGCGCGTGGTGAGCGTCGCGAAGTCGCCGGTGGTTCCCCTGCATCTGCCCCTGACCCTGCTGCTGCTGCTGCTACTGCCAGTGGTCTCCCTGGTGCTGCAGTTGACGGTGGTCACCCTGATGCTTCTCCTGCTGTCGGTTCTCCCACTACCGCTGCTTCTGCTGATGGTCCCTCTGGTGCCGTTGCTTCTGCTGATGGTCCCTCTGGTGCAGCTGACAGTGGTCACCCTGCTGCTTCTGGTGCTCCCAATGCTGTTGTCTCAGCCGAGACCCTGCTCCTCAGGAAGGTATGTCTGTTTTCTCTGCTGTTCTACTTCGTTTCAGCCCACTGCTACAACACTTTCGTCGATTTTGCGCCATGCCTGCTTAGGTGCGCGTGATTGTAATACAAGTATCAAGTTATTTTTTTATGCTTTCCCAAACAACAGGAAACGCTAATTGCTCCCCGATGGAGTTGATTATGTCCAGGGCGCAAGGTCGTACATATGCAACTGAAGCCGCCAGGTTCGATGAGGAAGCGCGCGACAAACCAGATGTGGTCGAGGAGCTGCGAACTAAGGCGGAGAAGGAGAAGGCGATTGCCGGGGTTTATCAGAAGCAGAACGGACGCCTCGCCAACGACCTGAAAAGCGCTCTCGTCCTCTTAACACACCTTGCTAGGAAGGTCCAGCAAGTGGTTTGCCTTGTTTCCGGAGCAGCTGCTTGCTATCCTTGCAGCGGTAAGTTAACTACTAAGTTTTTTAATTTGTGGTTTCACTTCTTGATCTAACCGATGTTTTTTTTTATGCATGCGTTTCAGGTGCGATTCAAGCTTCGTTATCTACACAGCAAAGCCCAGTTTAAGCGGTGAAGCGACCCGGCAGCTTTTTCCAGGCAGGCACGGGTGGTGCTTGTCGTTTACTCCGCAGTGCCCCACGTTGAGGAAGTCGCTGTAGACCTTGTACAGCTTGGGGTAGCGGTTGGTTCCCGGTTCGAGCAGCGCGAACGGCTGGTGACTGAGAGCAACTTCAGGGCAAACCGTGCAGTTGCGCGGGTGTGTCGCGCTTCTTACTTTGGTGCGGTCAGGGCGCAGGAGTGCGCCGGGGGCGAAGACGCCAGCTTCGATGCAGTTTTTCAGTGTGGCACGCGAGGGATGTTCGAGGTGCTGGTGCCAGAGGTCATCACTGGCGCAGAATCTGGAGGTGCGCATGTAACGTGCACGCGTTGCTTCGGGGTCTTAGTCATGTACTCGGGCGGGTTCCGCCGCTACTTCTTCTGCTTCTTCTTCTTCTGCCGTCGTTTGCCGTGGTCATCATCAGCGCCAAGAATTCTGTCTCGAGAATTACAAAGAAGGGAATGATAGTCCCAGGGATAGTTCCGGGGACGAAGGTTGGTTCGCGTGGCTCTGGGGCAGGTCTGTAGACGGTGCGACGCGGGGTTGACGGCTCGTTGCCCCAGTCGATGGTGTCCCAGGGGTCGCGGTGCGGTTGGATGTCTGGTGGAGGTAACGCAGGTGCGGGGCGGCGCGGGGGATGACCAAGGGGAACAATAGGAGGCTCTGTCTCTGCTTCTTCTCCCCCCCTTTGTTCCTTGCGGGAAGTCCCCCAATTCCCCCCAGAAGTGCCCCATCCGCTGCCTTTGCTGCCAGATGTGGTACCCCAACCTCCGCATCGGTAGCCCAGGTGCCGCCGGTGTTGCCCTGTTCTCCAGTGTCGCTTGTTCCCCATCCGCCAGCGCTTCCCCACCCCCCTTCATTGGAGGCACTTTCTTCCGCTTCGGCTCCCCATGCAGCACATGCGAATGTACCGCGCGCCTCGGCAAGACTTTGTTGGCGAAGCTCCTCTGTTTTGCGGGGTGCCAATTCTTCTTCTTCCGCCACGGTCAGTTTCTTCGTGGGGTCGCGCCAGTGCGGGTACGCCTTCTGAAACTCCTCGCGTGTGTAAGGGCATGCCACTCCGTGCGCGTCGAAGGTCCCGACACTGGTGTCGCGCAGCATGCCTTGAAGGTGTTGCGATGCCGAGCCGGTGAGGGGATGTTCGACCGTTCCAAACACGCCGCGCGTTGGGATCTCGAGCTCCAGGGTTGACATCCCTTCCTCTGGTGGTGCATGTTGCTCTGCTTCGGCGATGGCGGCAAGTCCACGGCCGGCAATTGCGCTGGTCGAGGCAGTAGACGTGTGGGAGTCCCTGCAGACGCCGTTTGGGTCGGGGTCGTGCAGCGCCAGCTCGCATGGGTGAGGGTGGTGTGGCACCCACGGTCTTCCGTCAGGGTGTTTCCAGTCCCTGCGGTGGATGTGCTCAAAGCGCGTTGGAACGAGATCAATTAGCTCGTTTGAATCGCCGCTGCAGTCGGGGATGTCGAAGTCAAGGATATACACTCCATTTTTAGAGTGTGCTCGCCCGATCTGCCTTCGTGGTGTGGTCGGCGATGAGTAGTGCAGCAGGATATCACGCGTGTCGCGGTCCGTGCTGAGTTCGACGCCGCAATCCATGAGTTGGGCTGCGGAAAGCAAGCTGAAGTGCAGATCCTGGACGATGAGCACATCATTGAGCATGATGTGTGTGCGGCTTCCCCGTGCTTTGAGCACGACGATGCCTTGCGCGCTTGCGCGCAGGCGCGTATTGTTGGCCATGGTTACGTAGGTGACCGTTGGGGTTGCGACAGCGTTGGAGACAAAACGCTCGGAACCTTCCATGTGCTGGCCGCAGCAGCTATCCAGGTACCAGGTGTTGTAGCGCTTATGATCGTCACATGCAAGCAGTGCCAGACGCAGCGTGACGATATGCGATGTGTCAAACTTCATCAATTGCTCGCGCAAGAGCCAATCGAGTGGCGCCGCCCGCGTATCAGGTACGTGCGGGGGACTTTCAAGCAGCGGGATTGGAAGGTTCCGATTCTCATCGTTGTCCTCGCTAAAGTCGTGGTGCGTGCTGAACGGGTTGTTGTTGGAGAACGTGCCGATTGGGTGAGGTGCCGGCTTAGGTGACGGTGAGCGTACACGGCGACGACGGGATTCGCCAGTCATGGCCATTGTTCCCCATGACGTTACGAGCTGGGGCAGGCGGTGACGGCTGCTGCTGCTGATGCTGAACTACTGATTTCAGGTTGCGCGATGAGGGCTGGTACCCCTGGGCTGGACGCGTATCGTTTCGTGCGTCTTGTTGACCGGACCAGGTGCTCGGATTGGTCTGGCGAGGGCGAGATCGGAATTTGCATCGATTTGCCAAGTGCCCGAAACTCTTGCAAATCTTGCAGTAAAGGTGCCGCGGCCGTTGCTCTTCGGTGTTGTCGGCGTAGAAGGCGAGGCGTTCTCGGTCTTGTCGCGGCGTGGTCCATGTCTCTTTGTTTGACGAGAAGGGCGGCGCAAAGGGCGGCCTCCGAGATAATCCCCTGCTGTCGGAGAAGCCCTTGTAGGGCCGCCACTCTGGGCCGAGCCCTTGAAGCACGATATTCACGAAGATTTCTTCGGATATGCTGCTTCCCAACTTCACGATTTGATCGCGAAGGCTCCGACAACGATTGATGTAGCTATTGGCCTTCTCCCCTGGGGCCATTTTCGTCTCCAAAAGCTGCTGGAGTAGGCGGCTCGAAGAAACCGAATCTTTCGGTTGATATACACCGTTCAGCTGGCGCAAAGCATTGAGGGCTGGAGCAAGGGATTCCTTGTGCGATTGGATACTCAACTGCTCCGCCGGCGTCATGTTTCGCAGAAGCACGCTGTACGCCATCAGGGACTTGTTGTAGTATCTCGCCCTAGCGTCGGCGGTATCTTCAGCGGGTCCCGAGTAGCTCCTGTCGAAGTAATGAAAGATCTGTGCGTTTTGCAGCAGCAGCTCCAGCTCGAAGCTCCAAGTATAAAAATCTCTGTCGTCAAAGCACACACATGTCTTTATTTTTGATATGCTGAGGAACCTTGATTGCGCAGAGAGGATTGCTTCTTTGATGGGACGGGGAGTCTTGGGTGTTGAGCCATTTGTGTCGAGGGAGAAGGTGTGCGGGGCGGCGTTCTGGCCATTCCAGGCCGGTTGAGAGGGTTGGGAAGATGTTCCCGCATCGCCAGCTCGCAATGTTTGGAGTCCCTGCTCGAAGCTGGTGAGTTGCTGAAGTAGTTGTGCGAGGACGGCGGTTCCAATCGTCGTTTTTTCCTCGTTTGTCGCAGCCGGGTTGGACTGCGCTTCAGAAGTCAGATTTGTCTGACCACCAGATCCTCCGGCCATCCTTACACGCGATCGTGTGTCGGGCGGCACCTTTCGTTTGCTGTGGGTTTCGGAGGTGGCAGTGCGAAAGATTCCCGAGTCGCTCTCATACCATGCTACGATCAGAAGTTGATCGTCCCTAGGATCACCTCGCAAAGGTTCGCAAGCAACTGGTTGGTAGTGGTGGGCCCTTGACCTCAAAACAGAGTGAATGTAAAATGCTTTGAGATGATTAAAACATGCAAATACAAGCATATAAATAGTAGTACAAGGGGAATACGAAGCGACCTAGCTAGCCATGTACTCTAAGGGGTACATTCCCTTATTCGAATTCAAACCCAACCGTGCAATTTGAGCAGTCACGAAACTGTTCCCGCCAATTCCCTTGATCATATAGCTGCTCGATGCTGTCTGCTCCGACGGTCCGGATCTGTTCCAACTGTCTGCAACCCTTTGAGTCAACTCTGACTTTTCGCGTTCGTGCTTCGATACTGTATGCTTCACTTTGCTGCGGTTAGAAGTGCACAATCTTTTTCCACTATTCGTAACACGATATACCTTCTGATCGCAACATGTTTGTTTTCAATGGGGTTGGTTTCAGGAATAGTACATCTCAGTGTACGTGACTAGCAAGAACTGCATTATGCGCATATCTATAGTGGTAATTGTTTCCATTGCGGTACCTGTTTTATAGATTGGTGATCTTGATTCACGACCAAAAGCACTAGCAACATTGCAATTTAAATGCAATCATGCCGGTCTAACATGCTGTAATCTGTTGGCAATAAGATCCGAGGACCTATAGAGAAATGTCAAAAACACTGGTGTTGGAATAACCAAAAGGTTATTATAGCATTCCCGAAGGTTCTCTTCTAGCGCATCACCTCAAAACGAAGCAATTCTACTACAATATCGCTACATGCTCGTAAAGAGCACTCAGCAGCTCAAGAGCCACCCGAAGGTCAACAGTCACCAAAGGTCAACAGCCGTGACTGTTGACCAACCAACAACCGCATCAGAGGTTACGAGAGGTTGCGGAATGCAACCAGGAAACTGCCAAAGAGCGGCAATAGTCGCAGTTACTGTAGCTATCAAATACAGTTGCAATAAGGGAATGTACCCCTCAGAGTACATGGCTAGCTAGACATCTATTTATTTCTCCTGTAATCCTTTCTTAATCATCTTGTTCTCCTTCATTCATTATTAACAAAGTCACTCTACAGACTCCATAGTCTTTCCAACAAACTTAGCATCCTTATCCTGTCCACTTCGATCTTCACTTATCTCAGCATGGTATGAGAGTTAGGGTGGATTATAAGGCGGGCTAAGTCCTTGTTCTTCCTAAGAACAAACCCCTTACTAAGTCTTTCATTAAAGACTACTCATTACAAGTCTGCTACACAATGGCCCCTGAAGGAAAAGCCACTGCAGACTCTCCGGGCCCACCACCAGCAACGACTAATGCGCCTTCTGCGGTGACTTCCGTCAGCACCGCTCTCATTGAGCAGCTAGTCACTCACATCAACGCACTTGAGAGCCATCAAGCCATGAGCATTGATGGGTCGAGCTACGCCAGAGGTGCCGCCCGACTCCCTCTCCTTGGAGAATATCGCTGCGTCAACTCCGAGAGATCATTTACTTTTGACAACCGTCAAGCTTCAGCTCCTGCACAAGACAGTCAACATCGCGTACAGTCAGAAGCAATTGCAACCCTGCAACCAAGTTTGTTCTGACTTCAAAGCTGAAGACTTCAACTCCATTCGACGGCAAGGACTTCTATACGTGGAGTTTTGAATTTGAACTCCTTGCAACAACTGCTCAGATCTGGATGTACTACGACGGGAGTTTTCCCTTCCCATCAGAAGGCACCATCCAGGAGAAGCATCAGTACTACCACGAATCACTTCTCGCGTACATCGCGCTCCTTCGAAATCTCTCTCCCTCCGAGCAGCTTGATATGCCTCCTATAAAACGGAGTGTGCTCCCGCACAGCTGTCCTGGAAACACCTGCGTGATTCATACATAGCAACAGATCCGGTTGCCATGAGTCGTCTGCTCAGTCAACTGACATCCGTCAAAATGCAGCAAGGGGAGAAAGCGGGGCCGTATATCAATCTGAGCGTAATCTGTGCGGCAAAACCGTCCCTGACGACATGTTCGTCTCGATGGTTCTTTCGGGCCTTGGACCCGATTGGCGCCAATGCCAGTCGTTGCTCCGTGCTGGAGCAACCATTTCCGAGTCAACCCTTTGCGCCACTCTTCTCTCCGAGCAGAAGGAAATCGACCTGTACAATGAGAAAAACAGCAAGCGGGAGAAATTAGTGTTCTTTTTGGGACCAACGGAAGGGGAGCAGTATGGAAAGAAGGAAACCTTCTGCAAATACTGCAAGAAGCCCGGTCACACCATAGATCGGTGCTACAAACGAAGGGCTGCCGACGAAAGACGCAACAGCAACTCATCTAGTCAGCAGCCCCCAGCGCCCCCGACAACTCTTGCTGCAACGGCGACCCTGTCACCACCTTCCGTCGCAAGCACCTCGCAAACTCCTACACGCATTTCATCCAAGGACAAAAGAAAGGGTTCAGTTTTGAGCTGCATGGCGCGTCGTCGCAAAGGCATCCGGTACTACGACGACATCGAGTATCTACGAATCGTGCCATTACCCCTGTTGCACCAAGCCAAAAGAATTACCCCATGCTCAGTCTCTGGATTGACAGACCCACCAATATCCCACCTGACTTCGAGCTACTCCAAGCACTCCAGAGTCACCTTCCAGCCTCCTTGCCAAAAGATACATTGACCTCTCACCATACACGGGTGACTTCGACCGCATTGTCACTCCAAAGATTGCCGGTATCGCGCGGCAGAATCGCGAGAGCGTCAACACCTGGTATCTTGATAGCTGTTGCGGTAACACATGGTGGGATCAACGATGTTCATCAGTAACTCGAGGCGGATGCGACGACCGTGCGAAATCACCGTCGCCAACAACGGCCGACTCAAGGCATACGACATCGGAGAAATATACCTTGAGGTTGAAGACACCAAGTTCACCATTCACATTGGTGCTGGTTGCTCCAGATCTGCAGTAAAACTTATACTCATTGGCGCAGCTCATGCGGTGCGGGGTCGATATTCGCAGCAATTGCAAAGACAATGCCTTCAAACTGTTTTACAAGAACACTTACATCGGTAAGGCTGTTGACGACGACGGAGTCTTAGTACTGAATTTTTCGGCTCAAGGCACCACTTGAGACTCCGACCGAACTCTGCTGCTGAGGACGCGGTGAAAGTGCAAATATCGCCGGATCGTCTGCATATATCGATCCCCACAATCGAGTGGGCAGATCGATTGGCGCAACTTGGCGACCGCGACGTTTTAACGATCGCAGCTGAGAATTGACAGATCTCCCGCTATCGGTGATCAGTTGCATTCACACACTGTACAGAAATTTGGCTTAAAAGCGTATTGTAGCATAGTTACAGCGTAGTAAATAGGGTAACTGAGCCGCACATCGATCGCAACTGACGATCGATGGTCTACTTTCAACGTGTCCTGAAGACGACTCCCACGGAACAGCCAACCTGGTCGCATCCCGAGGAGGTGGACCTAGAACGGCCTGCCTCTGACGGTCTTCTACGCTTGCGTGCTGTTCCGGCCGCCTCAACCTCTACACCTGGTGACACTGGGCTTGCAACGATGGAAGAGGAAGAGGTCAGCAAGGAGCCAACGGAGCAAGAAAGCACCGAACAAGGGAAAGCTCTGGGGCCAGCCTCGCCCAGCCAGACCACTCCTAGCCCCACAGTGGGTCCATGGGGAGTTGTCCAACCACCATCAGAAGAAGCTGCTCCTGGAAGCAGCTGGGGAACTGGCACCTCAAGCGAATGGCAGTGGAACCCTTACCCTGAGGAGCCAACACTTCCGCATGAAGCTGTGGCGGAAGTGGACCCATATTGGGCAACACGCGGAACAAGCTGGGGCGGAACTCCTCTCCCTGATCACTATGCGCCTGGCACACCACCGGCGGCACAAGAAGAGTCAGAGGAAATGACCTTTGAGTTCGCGGGAGCAGCTGAGTTATCTCAACCTACTGAGGAGGCGCCGCCACCGGAGCAAGGATCCCAATTGATTCCAATCGTTGGCGACGAGTATCTCTACCACCGCGTGCCGATGGAAGAACTCCCCGCCTCTGAATGGCTTGAGGCGGAACGACTCCCACGTCCACTGCTGATCACCGGATATCTAGTTAACACCGCTGACTCGGACAACTTCATCAACATTCCTGATGAAATCCTGCAGCGCAATTCCACCCAAGCCCTCGCAGCTGACGTAGGCGCCGCCACCGACAAGGGACCTGACACGGAGCAGCGGGACGAAGCGGGAAGAAATAAATATTATCAAAAGACCGTCAGCTACCACGCGGAACCAGAGATCTGGCATCAATGTCTGGGACACCCCTCACATGCCACACTCAAAAATTCAATTGCCGCCGAAGTCTTCGACCCGAACGCCCTGCTGCTGCCCGGGGGCGGAACTCTCACTGTCTCTTCAGACAACCCACCGTGCCTCGTGTGCCCAACCGTGTTGCTCGCCCACAAGCCCTTCCCCGACCTACCCCCTGGTTACGAATGCTACAAACTGCTCAAAAAGGTCTACTGCGACTTCATGGTTCTCAGTCAGGAAGGACTTGACAGCGAGCTGTACACACTAACCTTCATCTACGCCTGCACACGCTATGTCTGGGCTGTTAACACCGACTGCCGCTCTCTTGCCTTTGAATGCTTTGTGGCTTGGATGAAGCGAGCCGAACGTCAATCCGGACTAAAGCTGAAAAGCTGCCAGACTGATGGTGGCCTGGAGTTCTTATCAGCTGAGTTCAAGGAACTTTTCAAGCAGAAGGGGATTGAGCACCTGGTGTCCCTGCCCTACGCTCACGAGCAGCAAGGAGTAGCAGAACGGACAAACAGGAGCCTCGCCACGCGGATGAGAGGCCTGATGAAACAGTCGGCCATCCCCACCAGGCATTGGCCGTTTGCGATGAATCACGCTGTTCGGCTGCACAACTTGCTGTCCTCCCGAAGCTTGGAGAACAACAACTCCCCTTACAAGGCCTGTACGGGCAGGAAAGCTGACACGCGTCCCCTTCGCGAATTCGGCTGCATGGTACAGTACAGGCTTCACAAAGCACGGACTGGAAAGTTTTCAGATCGGGCAAGATGGGGCATTCACCTCGGGATCGAAAAGGAGTACAAGGCGTGGATCGTGCTGGACTACGCGACATATGAGATGATGAAATCACGTGACTGCATCTTCTACGAGAAGCTGACCCTGCCACTGTTCAATGAATACCGCGAAGCTGACAAGACACCAGAAAGGGTTTTTGAGGGCCACCGCAGCTTCGCCACACCACACGATGAGGCTGACCTAGCAGAAGACACTGACCAGCAGATGTCACGCAATATGACACCGCCCCCAGCATCCCCCTTACACGCCCATTCAATACCCCAACCTTCATTCTAGTCTCCCAATTCACTCCTGATGGCATAACTCGAGAAGCCCACAACTACAACAGCGAAGCGCGCCAATCTCCAGATGCAGAGTTACCAGCCCCAAATGCCTCGGAGGACACCATCCAAACCGGCCACGAGAGTGACAACGATGTCGTTGAAGTAACCAGCTTCCACGACTACGACCGCCTCCACTACGAAAAGACCAACGAAACCGGTCTCCGTGTTCTTGGCCTCGCAGACGCAATTCGCCACGGTTCACCCAAAGAATCCACCAACGTGCGACAAGCTCTGTCTGGACCCGACAGCGAAAAATGGAAGGCAGCCATGGCGGCAGAAGTAGCCACATTGAAGCGCCGCAGAACCTGGAAGCTGGTTCCCCGATCATCCGCGAAGGGGAGGAAAATTCTCAACGGAAACTGGGTCTTCAGAATTAAGACCCTTGCGGATGGCTCTATCGACAAATACAAGGCATGATGGGTGGTGCACGGCTTCGAACAGACTCACATTGTGGACTACGATCAGACCTTCGCCCCCGTCGGACGACACACCTCCGTTCGGATTCTCTTCTGCATCGCGGCCGTCAAACAACGACCACTCCGACAAATTGAGGTTGGAAGTGCATTTCTCTACGCCCCCGTCAACGCCATCATCTTTGTTGAGCAACCTCACTCGCTCGAGGAAAGTGACAACGCCGTCTGCCTTCTCCAAAAATCCCTCTACGGCTTCAAGCGAGCACCTCGCCTCCGACAGCAGTACATGCACAACGTTCTGACGGAGCTAGGCTTTGTTTAGCTACCGCACGACCAAGGGATATACCGTAAGGAGTCGCGCGGCCATTTCATCCTTCTCGTTGCCTAATCGACGACCTTCTCTACACCGGCGAAAACACCGAACTGCTAGACCGTTTCGAATAAGAAATTAAGGAGAAGCTTGAGGTGACGGTCAATCACAATGTGACGCAGTTCCTGGGTCTCAACATCACCCAGTCCAGTGGCTCCATCCATCTCTCTGCCACTAATTACGCAGAAACGTTCGCAAAGAAATTCACTATCCCCCCCATCAACCTCACCACTCCCTTTCGCACGCCTCCTCCGAACCATAAACTCGACACCACGTCGCTCTCCACCGAAGACCATTGGTTGTATCAGCAGCAGCTAGGATGTCTTCTATTCGCCGCCGTCACGTGCCGGCCGGATCTCTCCTACGTCGCAAGCCAGCTCGCACAGTACCTGAAGCGACCTGAAGGGGAGAATCTACTGGATCTACGCCGAGCACTGCAATACTTCATCTCCACCCCTAACGTCGGTCTCACCTACGAAGCCAACTTAACTGCTACTCTGCAGCTTCCCGGCTACGTAGACGCTGATCACGCGGGTGATATTGACAACAAACGCTCCTGCACAGGCTTCATCTTCCAACTCCAGCCCGCTGGGCTCATCTCGTGGAATTCCTAGAAACAGGAACTCATTGCCCTTTCGTCGGCCGAAGTTGAGTTCATCGCCGCCAGCGCAGCTGTTCGCGAAGGACTGTACCTGATGGAGCTCCTGCAGGAGGCGAAAGTGACGATGAACGGGCACTTCACGTTACTCTGCGACAACCAGAGCGCGATCAAGATCGCGAACAAACCTGGTTTCGTTAACCGCACCAAGCACATCGCACTCCATTACTTCTTCGTCAAAGACGAAATCGACAAGGGGAAGGTCAAGCTCATGTATTGCCCGACCGGTGACATAGCAGCAGACTTCTTGACCAAGAAACTGCCACGTTAAAAATTTCAGCACTGCATCAACCTCTGCGGGATATCGAAGAAGTCCCACGTGGCTCACCTTCAGGAATGAAGGGGAGTGTTGGAATAACCGAAAGGTTATTATAAGCATTCCCGAAGGTTCTCTTCCAGTGCATCACCTCACAACGAAGCAATGCTACTACAGTAACGCTACATGCTCGTAAAAAGCACTCAGCAGCTCGAGAGCCACCCGAAGGTCAACAGTCACCAAAGGTCAAAAGCCGTGACTGTTGACCAACCGACAACCGCATCAGAGGTTACGAGAGGTTGCGGAATGCAAACAGGTTTTTGCCAAAGGACGGCAATAGTCGCAGTTACTATAGCTATACAATACAGTTGCAATAAGAGAATGTACCCCTCAGAGTATACGACTAGCTAGACATCTATTTATTTCTTCTGTAATCCTATCTTAATCATCTTGTTCTCCTTCAATCATTATTAATAAGGTCACTCTAAAGACTTCATAGTCTTTCTAACAAACTTAGCATCCTTATCCTGTCCACTTCGATCTTCACTTATCGCAGCAATTGGAAATGGGACAGGTGAACATTGCAGGGGGGCGAGGCATTTTTAATACCGTTCTTCAATTTTTGCTTAGACGACGCCCTTAGGACGTTTCAGTGAAGGGTTTCAAAACTTTGACAGGCGAGGATAGAAGAAAGGGCAAGAGTGGATTGAAGAACAATCATTCCAACTTTTACCTATTTGATTTTTCTTCAAACCACTCGTTCAAATAACCTTTTGGACCCCGTTTCACCGATCCGAGCTGTAGAGCCATGTCACAACAGCACCCCAAAAGCCACAGCAGCAGCACTGAGATGCGTTAGGGCGCGTGTCTTTTGAAATTTAGGCCAAAGTTCACGTTTTTAAGTCGAATTTTGGCAGATGAACACTGGTCGACCTGCAGTCGACTATCTCATCATTTTACTGTCGAGTCGCGTGTTCACCTTTGACGTGAAGCACATGGCACAAGAAATGCTCGACTTTCAAAGTTCGAATATGTACAGCAAAATTTGAGTCGCGCCCAATTTCGTAGATTACCAGGTCTATACAATAAAGTTCGTCAACCTGCCCGGGTTTTGGAACCTCTCTGTATTTTCACCTTTCTTCCCATGGGTTTTGTCAGGCTGCCATGGATATTGTCAGGCTCTTTGAGAGGCCAAATGTCATGCAATTTCTTGTCAGTTGCTCCTAAAAATGACGGACTCGGGATCTACGTGGCACTGGGAGCCAGAGGATGTCTCTTTTTTGCTCTTTCAGCGAGCATTGCTTCCTCGATTTCATTGTCAGGCGCACCGTTAACTCCGTTGGCGACTACAGGTTTTGCAACGACAACGCTATTATCAAGGCTGACAATGCCAAGGCAACACAGACAATTTTTTCCAATGGGTTTTCACGTCATTACCGATGTTATCAACGCCAAGTCTCTAAGGCGTGGACACCACCTACCAAGGAAGAAACCAAGGCCAAAGCTGCAACCTTTCTACTATAAGACTTCGGTGCTCTGAACTAAGGATCCATCAACTGCTGTTGAGATTTCAGTTTCACAACGTCAGCTTTCTCCTCAGCTTCATCACTGCACTATGCCTCGGGTGCCGAAGAAGGCTACTCAGCAGCTTGTTCCACCAACGAACAAGTTGACGGACGCTCGTGAGTCGGCCTCCAAGGGTCATCAGTCGGAGCCGGCGACACCCAAGCTGTTGCTAAAGGACGTGGAAGGCCCTTTTGCTGGCGAGACGCGCATTTCTCTGGTGAAGAAGCTTGCTGCGCTGAAGTTTCCGGAACCGGAGAAGACATCTGGGGGAGAGGGTGGTGTTACTACGGAGGAAGAATGCGACAAGGATAAGCTGACGTCTCTTGTGGCTGATCCTGAGGCTCCTGGTGGGGAGGAAGAAGAAGATGAGGACGAAGACAACGGTTATCTCATCGACGAGGTTTGACCCGGTGAAGGCTGGTGAGATTGCTGCTCGTGCGGGTTTCTCGATCACGCTGCTAGTTCCGATCAAGTACGAGGAGGAACTTCCGCGTACCATTGATACGGTCAAAGGCCTTCTGGCGCTGTGGAGGAGACATATGTCGGCGCATGTCCTGACGACGACGCGGTGTCAGGTTCTGCTCCCAACATACCTGTCGAGGAAGCGATATGGGAGGATGCAGGTCACGTTCCAGCAGGCCTCGGAAGCCAACTACGTCTGGTGTTGAAGGATCGAGCATAAGATGCTGAATGAGAAGAACATTTTCTTGGACTGGCAACACCCTGAGAACCCGGCTTACGTTCAGGAGCGTGCGACAAATCCGGATGCGATTGAAGTGTTGCTGAAGAGCGTGCCTGCTGCGATCACCTCAGAGATGGTTTACGAGTACCTGGTCAAGACGGAACTGGAAAAGCGTGGCCGTACCCCTTTCCTTAGCGGTGCGGCTTTCCACCGCGTGGTGGACCCTGTCACGGGAGCGGATACTGACAAGATCAAGGGTCTTGTTAAGGGACACCCGGGGGATAAGTATCTGCTGACAGACACGGTTCAGCATAAACAACTTCTCGTGCATTATCCCTCACTTACCTGTGATTTCTGCACTGGCATGCATCTCACTAAATTTCATGATGACTATGTGACGGAGAGGCAGGACAATATTGCAAAATGGAATTTGACTGTGCAGCGGCTGCATGCGATAAACGGTAAACAGCTGTGTACTAACCTTGTTTTTCATGCTGTCGGGGTCCAGGTTGGATTTGCTGACGGCCACACCGTTCATTGCGTGAGCAGCTGCGTCCCACAAAATAGACGTGCGCATGAAGAAGATTCTGCGGGACCCGGCTCTGGTGCTGATCTCCATTGGTGGAAGCAGGGAGGACTGGATCTGTGTCCAAGAAGCGTGCAGAAAAGCCCATGGAGCGAGTTTCACCCAGGCAAAAGCTCATGTGAAGTCCGTCCAGCACTGCATGGCGCTCCTGAAAGGGGGGGCTGCGAGTCGTGCGAGCAAGGGGAAGCTGAAAGTCATTCCCATCCGCAAGGAGTACGGCATGTAGAGGCAGTTGTGGTAGTGAACCCGTGGAAGTTTCGCAGGAAGCCACCTGACAAGGAAGCACAGAGGGGAGTAGGAGCTGTTTCTTTGTATCAAGCCCGTGGATGCAGAGGGGCCTTTTTGCAGTTGAATAATGGGTAACAACACCACTCTCACTTTCTGCGAGGTCAATGTTAACGGCCTCGGAAGCAACGGCAAACGAACTTCACACAAAAAGTGGATTCAGACGGTGGCTGACGTGGTGGTGCTTACCGACACAAGGATAGGAGAAGACCACAATTTCTGGACGCAACTAAAGCCGACGGCGGTAGCTGCGGTGGGGAAAAGTGAGCGTGCAGGAGGAATAGTGGTATTGGCTTTCAAAGAAGGGGTGACGTTAACAGATGTAGTTAGTCATCCGTCAGGCAGACTCATCGGCATGACCGTGGCAAATGTACATTTTACCTGCAGGCTCGTAGCGGCATATTTACCGGCGCAACCTTGCAGCAGAGCGGTTTTCTTCAGGAACAACTTCCCACAGTTTGTTCAGGCGCAGCCTCCAGCGCAACATCTGGTGCTCTTGGGTGACCTGAATCTGGTGGAAGACCCGGCTATGGACAAAACATCGCGAGCAGGCTCGTGTGGAGAGAACCAGAGGTGGCTAGGATACTGGTCGGCCTGGGATCTCAAGGACGCCTTCAGGACGTTGCACCCGTCAAGGCTGGACAGGGACAGGGCGATGCAGTCCAGCACGAGGATAGACAGAGGGCTGGTATCCCTGTCGCTGTTGGGGGTTTTGTCGGAGGCGAAGCATGTGAAGGCGCCGAAGGGCCTGACAGACCATTGGTTCGCGATCAAGGTTGGGCTGGCGGTGGCACCCCAGACGGGTCAAGGTCCGGGCCTGTGGAGGTTACAAGCAAGGCAAGCCAGGAGAAGGGGGATTAGAACAGCGGCAGTGAATGTACTCAAGAAGCTGGAAGGAGACACGGACATGGACCTCGGCAAAAAGCTACACCTACTCAGCGCGGGGTTGCGGGCTTACGAAAGAGAGGAGCGGAAAAGAGTGAGGGCGGCGATGGAGCATCTGGAAAAGGAGGTGGAGATGCTCCGTCACAAAGTGATGCGCCACCCAGCAGACAACTGAGAGCAGGCTGGTGTGCAAGGAGGCGCACTTGGAGGCATATCAGCTGAGCTGTAAGGAGAGGCTGCAGGTTCTGGCGGGCATCAAGGTTGAGCTCAGTGGGGAGGTCCCGTCGCCGTACCTGTCAGCAAAAATAAAGATATGGAAAAGGCAGACACAAATCCAGAGAATCACGCATCAGGGGGCAGACTACAGAGGCACAAAGCGGGTGCTGGAGGCGGCAGCGGAGAATTTTAAGGAGGCTTTTAAGGAGGTGGTACCTGAAGAGGAGGTTTGAGGGGCTTTCGCTGAGGGGCCGTCGCTTACAGAAGCAGACGCCGAACAGCTTGGGGCGTCCTGGTCGGAGCAAGAAGTCAAAGACGCGCTGGCCGGGCTTCCCAAAGGGAAATCCCCGGGACGGGACGGACTACCTGCAGAGTTCTTCATCCTGAACTGGGATATACTGGGGAAGCACGTGATGCGTTTCGTCAAAGATTTCGAACGGACCGCGAAGATGCCGGAAGGGTTGTCGACGGCGGTCACGCTGCTGCTGCACAAGAAATGGCCAGAGGATGAGCTGGGCAACTACAGACCGATTACACTGTTAACAGTCATGTACAAGCTGATCACCAAGGTGATGGCTACAAGGTTAAAGAAAGTGCTGGGGAAGGTCCTGTCGAAGGAGCAACACGGGTTCTTACCTGGGAAGAGCCTCGCGGATGCAATGTCAGTTGTAGTGGATGTGGTGGAGGCGGCGAACAACGGGAAGGAAGACTGGCTGTTGCTGCTGGTAGACTTCCAGAAGGCCTACGACAGGGTCTCGAGGGAGTACTTGTTTAAAGTAATGGAGAAAGAAAGTTACATACCAGAAAGTTTCGTTGGCTGGACCAGAGGCTTGCATGAGGGAGCAGGGACGAGGTTACTGGTCAATGGCTGGCTAAGTGACAAGGTCGAAATGAGCAGAGGAGTAAGGCAAGGCTGTCCGCTAGCGCCTCACCTTTTTCTGTGTGCGCTGGAGCCGCTCTGCAGAGAAACGTGCCGCAGAGGGTTGGGTATTGGAGAAGCGGAGGCGACGCCACTGTCGTATGTCGGTTATGCCGATGACATGTCCTTCCTGTTGCAAGGGGAGCAACAGCTGAGGGAGTCGGTGGAAGTGCTGACCAAGTTTGGCAGGCAGTCGGGCCTGAAGGTGAACAACAGCAAGTCAGTGGTCGTGCCACTGGTGCGTAACAGAGGGAGCCAGGCGCCGGCGGGACTCCCCTACAAATGGGCGACGCAGGAGGAGCCGGAGAGACTTTTGGGGGTGTGGATCACGCCGAGCGGCGATGCAGGCCCGTCCTGGGACAAGACGTATGAGAGGGTAAAGGAGGAGCTGAATAAGTGGGAGGTGCAGTACATAACTACAACGGCCAGAGTGGCAGTAGTCAGCTGCTACGTCTTACCAGTGCTGATGTTCCAAGCGCAAGTTTACCCGCCGCCGGAGAAAACATGGGACACAATAAGGAAGCTGTGCCACGCCTTCGTCTCAGGGGGAGAAGCTGCAGAAGAGAAAGTTTTTATTTTATGGAGTGCGTATCTGGCCTGCCTCCCGAGGAAGGATGGAGGGCTGGGCCAGATAGATCCGAAAATCTGTCTGGATGGGCTGGCAATTCGCACCATCGGCAAACTGGCGAAGGAGCCGGAAGGGACGCGCCGGTGGTTGCCGGAGAAAGCCGCTGTTTCCCGCAAGGGCTCGCCACGCTGTATGCGCACCCTGCGGCTATCAGACGTTGGGAGCAGGGGAGTGAGAGGTGGAAGGCAGCGGTGAAATTCTTCTGGAAGTCGCCTTTTGCGGAGATGCCGGAGCCTGCAAACAGGTGGGAAGTCGAAGAGGAGTTTCTGTGTTTTAACCGGCGAATTATGCACCGCGGCAGGAGTCCTTTCGGGGTGCAGAAAGGCACGGGAAGCCTTTTGGAGAAACGCATCAAAGACATACTCACGGACAAGCCCGGGGGACGGAGGGCGCTAAAGGATGAGGAACAACTTAAAGCGGAACTGGGTAGCAAGGAAGCGATGGAGATGGCGGTTAAAGCATACAAAGCCATTCCCGCGGGGTGGAAGGCCATGGTGGAGGAGCCAGTAACGGCCGAAGAGGTGTGGGCGGTGTCGGACTTCGTGGACCACAATAAAAGTGATGAACCAGCTACGTGCCCATGGGGAATCAAGGGTATTGAGGGCTGCAAGGTCAAGGCTGTACTACACATGCCAGACGGTGAAGGACTGCTGGAGGCTCCGGCTCGAGCGAGGGAAACGAGTTTCGACGCGGCAAGGGTGAGGCCAATAGTGGTGTGCGGAAGGAAGGTGGTGGGGCAGGTAGGCGGACCGAGGACGAGGCTGTTGACTAAATCGGGGCTTTTCGACGGGGGAAGCCTGGTACCGTTGCGGCGGATTCGAGCTGCACTCACTAAGGAGACCGGGAGATCTTGGAGGCAGGCTGAGTAGGAAGCGGTGTGGGGGCGGAAGATTGACTGGAAGAGGGTCATCTCGACTCGGGACTCAGTCAATGTCCCTCACAAGGCGAGAGACGTCCTGCTTAGAGCACATAGCATGAACCTACAGGTGGGGGCAAGGCTGGATTTTTTCATCAACAGGATCAGTTGCGGTCACTGTGGGGAGGAGGAAACCTTGGCGCACTGCCTGTACAGCTGCCCGATCATTCAGCCGGTCATTGGCGCGCTCAAGAGGTCGCTGCAGCTGCTGAACCCGGGCAGGCCGATGGATTCCTTGGGGGACCTGCTGTTTGAGAGAGGGGGCACGGCAACAGGTTTTGCGGAAATGACACTGATAGCGATAGTGTTGCGACAGGTGTGGCTGGCAAGGTGTGACGCTGCATGGCGGGCGGTTGGTTTCGAGAGGAAGAAGGTGGGGCGCCGTGCTGTGCTGTATTTTGTGACGCACGCGAGAGTCGTGCTGGCAGCCAGGGCCAGGATGACGGCTAAGGATGGGGGTGACGCTGGGGGGAAGCCAGATCGGTGGAGCCAAGTGGCGGAAGATGAGAGGAAACAGCTGCAGGGGATTTGCGAGATGGAGGGTCCGACAAAGTGGACGGCCCAGTTTTTGTCCATATGGCGCAACCCAAGAACGTTCTTTCAACCGCCTTAGGAGCAGAAGGGGGGATAGGCGTCGCTCTCTTAGCGGAACCTGTGCCCTCCAAGATGACAGTTACGACTGTGGATGTATCTACATTTGACAATGTATTTGCATCTTAAAAAAAAAAAAGTAAAGTTCGTCAACAAATCAAATTTGTGTAATCTGTCACGACGTGGTTCGTTACCATCGCGAAGCTCGCAGCTTTTTCGTCCGTGGGCAGAAGAACACACGTTTGCAGAAACGTGCTCGAGGCTTAGTGAATGCGAGGTCGACCCAAGTTCAGTGTCCTGCTGTTTTCTTCAACTTTGAGCTTCAACACACGACCGTCGTCAACAGCTCTAAACGAAATCAGCGAAGCTGGCTACCAGCAAAAGTTCGACCTATTTTTGAACCTCTACACCAAAAGACACGCGCCCTTAGGGCGCGTCACCTCTCAAGCAGTCGGCCAAAATTCGAATGCTGTCACTATTTTTCAGTTCCCGAACAGCACAATTCCGATGTTCGAACAAGATTTGAAAATTGGAATATATATTGCACTGCCTCGGATGGCACGCCGTAAGCCATGGGTTTATTTCTTTTGCCCGCGGGCAGCGTGCTGACTCGTCGGTAGCGCTACCGGGCGCTACCGACCGCTACTGGCTCTCGAAAGTGAAATATATTTGGTGAAAGGTGACGGCGTGTCACATGAAGTGACAGGTGTGTTCGAAAATGCGACGTCGCCTGTCGTGCGACGTCGTACAACCGTCGTCAGAAGATTTTGATTGCATAACGAGCATAAAAAGGCAGTTGTAAGATACCTGAAAACTTCTTCGTGCTGTTCGTGGGCGTCGTGTGTGCCCATCCCGAATTACATTCGAACGAACTCATTCGAACAGCAAGCGCGAAATCCCTCGTGCTGGATGTGACAGCTCTGTTCGATTTAGCGACGTTTCTATTTGCGAACTAACGAGGACTCAACGAACTACTTGCGAACATAGGCGAGATGTGTAACATGTCGCTTGTTCGAACAAAGGGCTTTGTTCGAATTTAGAGGTGACGCGCCCTTAGTGCTCGCCAAGCGAAATGCGCTCTGGCAGATACCTTCACGTCTTTCAGCTGAACCTAAACGTCTGTCAGCCAATCTTCGTCAGCCGCCATGGTTCGCCCGCACAGGTCGCTTTTTAGTCGCTGGCTGACGCGCTTCTATCTGATTGGTTCGAAAAGAGCAGCTTCTTTCGTCGTAGCCGTCGCAATCGTCGCGTCAATCTCCGCTGTCGCATTTCTCCTATCGCCAGGCTTTTCTCTACCGTTCTGGCCGTCTTTCCTCCCCAGGGTCCCTGCGTCACCTCCCTCCGCTTTCCCGCAGAGTGGGTGCGAAGTTGCGAGGAACTGTCGCGAGAAACGACTGGATAGATACATCTATGCCGATCAGGATCCGTCAGAATTTTGGTGAGCGTTAACGAGGACAATGTGCGGAATAGATGTGAACTTGAACTCCCGAAATGGTTCTAGGAGGGGGACTATCTCTTGCTTCACTAGCTAGTAAGGTGATCACGCAATTCTCCTTGAATGCATTTCAATTCTTGATGCATTTGCGCGTCTACGTCTTATGGCGTCAACGAGGAAATGTTACTAACGCGGATGGATTGGACATTGGTTCGAGCAGGTGGGAGGATTCGGCCAATCGCATGCGAGACAAGGCCCCCAAGGGGTGGTGGACGGGTTACATTCTGCGGGTTACCACACACCGCTGGTTCAACAGGACCGTTACGAACCGCATCCAATGGTGGCATTGGATGACCGTGATTGTAAGACGCAGTGCTGCGATAACATGGTAACATGGTAACTAATTGGGACCGTGGAAGGTGGGTGCAGTATGGGATGAGCCGGGAAAAGAACGTGTTTGTATCTGGCAGGCGTGTATTCTAGCTACAGTGAGCTTGCCTTGGCCAAATCACTCACCACCTTGTGTTAATTATCTCATCTTATTCATACAATTATCACACTTTATTGCTACTACACTACACACCACACCACCCTTCTCACAGGCGCCCGACGACACGCTCAACGCGCACAAGGGGCTCCTGTTGGTCATCGGGTCGGGGTGGACAAACAGCCGCCTGACGAAATGCACAGCACAGCACAATGCGCACAAGGGGCTGGTGCTGTTGCTGTTGGGTCGGGTCGGGTCGGGTTGCCTGGTCTCGTCTCATCCCAGCACTCCCCTTTGCACCCTCCTCGCTGCTCTCGCTGCTGCTCCTGCTCGCAATGCACCCCCCCCCCACACACACATGCGCCTGACCGACATGCACAACCCAGCGCGCACAAGGACCACTTGAGGTGCGTCGCATCACATCATTCGTCATCTTCTCCTTGCCGCCACACACCATTCTCACAGGCGCCTGACGACATGCACGACCCAGCGCGCACAAGGGGCCGGTGCTGTTGGTGATCGGGTCGGGGTGGACTCAACTCAGCACTCCCGTTTGCTCACAATCCACTCCTCCATGCAGGCGCCTGACGACATGCACAACGCGCACAAGGGGCTCGTGCTGTTTGTCATCGGGTCGGGATGGTCGCAGTTCTACTTCCACCACGTGCCCGACAAGGATGAGATGTTTACTGCTGCCTTTGCCCCGTACGTGCTGCCTTTGCCCCGTACATGCTGCCTTTGCCCCGTACGTGCTGCCTTTGCCCCGTTCTTGCCGTTGTAAAGAGGTAGTGGCTTTTGAGTAAAGTAAACTGAGGAGTCACCTTGGGATGGTCGCGGCTGCACTATCACCACATGGTGGATAAGGACGGAATCTTCACCGTTGCCTTTGCCCTGTACGTGCCATCATTGTTGTACCAAGGAGGTTGAGTAAGCTGAAAGGTCACCTTGGGGTGGTTAGTTACAGCTCACCACGTGCCTCACAAGCACAAGATGTTCACCGCTGCCTTTGCCCCATACTTGCTGCCTTGGCCCCGTACTTGCTGCCTTTGCCCCGTACGTGCTGCCTTCGCCCCGCATTTCCGCCACCGCCGCCGCTGCTGCTGCTGCTGCTGCTGCTGCTGCTGCTGCTGCTGGGACCTGAGGCCTGAGGGCTCGTTCCCTTGTGTGCATGCATGCACATAGTGGAAAGGCGTGGTGCGATCGGGTGGAGTGGCAGGCGTGCGTCCTGGCCGGAGGATGGTGCATAGATTGTCATGGGGGAGTAAGCAGTGGTGAGAATAGTCAGGTAGCCATATGACTACTCAGGTAGCCATATGAGGCAGACATATGAGGCCAGGTCAGGAGGGTGTTGTTGATTCTTGAAGCGCCTTCAGGGTTTTTGTGTTGGTCCTGTGCCCTTTCTGGTGCTCTTATACATTCTTCTCTTCAGTGCCACGTGGCAGCATAGCAGTGGAGCTGGTAGTAGTTCCTTGGTCCATTTCGAGTGCTATAAAGCCTGTCAGAGAAGCAGTATCGCCTCACCCACCACCACCTGTCCCCCATTTTTGGTGCTCTTGTGCGTTCTTCATGGCATGGCATGCCATGCCATGCCACGTGACAGCCTGGTAGTGGAGCTGGGGATGCTGGGAGCGGTGCTGCATCAGCAGCCAATGGAGCCAATTTCTTTCCATGTGGGGCCCAATGGGCCGGGCAATTTCAAAGATCTGGAAGAAGACGAGCTGATGGCGTGTGAGTGTGTGAGTGAGTGAGTGAGTGCGGCGATGGGGTGTGGGTGAGTTTAAGCAATATGTGTAAGTGTGCAAGTGAGTGCATGTGGTGAATGCATATTAACCCGCCACCGTGCGTATTCTTTTGTTTTGCACATGTAAGTGCACAAGTGCATGAGATCTTGAGGATTATCATCCATGCATGTGTTATCCAATAAAATCGCACGTTCATCCGTTCATCCATCCATCCATCCATCCATCCATCCATCCATCCATCCATCCATCCATCCATCCGTCCGTCCGTCCGTCCGTCCGTCCGTCCGTCCGTCCGTCCGTCCGTCCGTCCGTCCATCCATCCATCCATCCATCCATCATCCATCCATCCATCCATCCATCCATCCATCCATCCACCCATCCATCCACCCACCCATGCATGCTTGCATGCATGCATGCATGCTCTTCTATCCCAGTCTCCTTCGCAATGACATTGAAGCATCCAAATGAGATAGAGTGGCAGCTTTCAGTGCCCATGGCCAAGTCCATCGTGAGGGGAATGGACGCGCTGCAACTCGCCTCCAGAGAGATCTTTCCGCACCTCCCGGTCAGTGCTGCTCTGCCTGCTGCCACTTGCTGCCCGGTCACTGCCACGTATCCCGTGCTAGTCAGTGCAATGTGTTACAGTCAGCGACTAGTCATTAGCTCTCTGGATGGACTGTGGGTATGATATGGTTAGTTGGTACATACACTTTTCAGCTCTCGGTTTTGATGTGGCATGTATCAAACATGGAATGTGATGTGGTGGTGTGTGGTGTGGCATTGGATGCCTGTGGCATGTGGTGTGTAGCATGTGCCGAATGGTCTGCGGTTTTTGGCATGGGATGTGTGGGATGGGTAGTGTGGGATGGGAAGTGGGGCATGGGAAGTGGGGCATGGGATGGGAAGTGGGGCATGGGATGGGAAGTG
Source organism: Closterium sp. Yama58-4 (assembly GCA_947470075.1). Classification (NCBI taxonomy): domain Eukaryota; kingdom Viridiplantae; phylum Streptophyta; class Zygnematophyceae; order Desmidiales; family Closteriaceae; genus Closterium; species Closterium sp. Yama58-4. The sequence continues at coordinate 448,919 of CANIUD010000844.1, forward strand.
GGGAACGGGGTGTGTGGGATGGCATTGAACAGGTGGAAGGCTTTGTGGTCATGGGAGTGAGCAAGAGAGGACTGATGGCATGGCTGACAGCAGCCATGGATAAGGTGAGAAGGGCGGGCATGCCTGTTGTATCCACTTGTTCCACCTGCATGGCATCACATGGTCTACCATTTCATGGCATCACATGGTCTACCGTTGCATGGCATCACATGGTCTACCATTGCATGGCATCTACCATCGGAAGCAGCGGTATGCAGCAAGGGATTGTCAAGAGGAATGGGGATGATGGTTTGCAGCGTAATCTTTGCTTGTCACCCAGAGACACGTCTCTCAACCCAGTCTGGGAAAAATATTTTTTCTTCTTCTTCTTCGTCTTCTTTTGTCTCCCCATGGCAGAGGGTGGTGGGCATAGTGGCGTACGGCTTTGACCTGCTGGACTTTGGGCGCAACTTCCAGCACCTGCACGACTCGCTGGGCGCGTGGCCGGTCATTCTCAAGTTCTACGCCATCTTCAACGTCACCTCCCAGCTTCAGTCGCCCCAGTTCCAGAGGCTCATGGTAAGCACCGGGTGACAGATGAAGCGTGGGAGGAAGCGAGAGAGATGGGGCACAGGTGGCACCAAGGGTGGCATAGGTGGGCACCAAAGGTGGCATGGGTGGCACCAAATGTGGCATGGGTGGCACCAAATGTGGCATGGGTGGCACCAAATGTGGCATGGGTGGCACCAAATGTGGCATGGGTGGCACCAAATGTGGCATGGGTGGCACCAAATGTGGCATGGGTGGCACCAAATGTGGCATGGGTGGCACCAAATGTGGCATGGGTGGCACCAAATGTGGCATGGGTGGCACCAAATGTGGCATGGGTGGCACCAAATGTGGCATGGGTGGCACCAAATGTGGCATGGGTGGCACCAAATGTGGCATGGGTGGCACCAAATGTGGCATGGGTGGCACCAAATGTGGCATGGGTGGCACCAAATGTGGCATGGGTGGCACCAAATGTGGCATGGGTGGCACCAAATGTGGCATGGGTGGCACCAAATGTGGCATGGGTGGCACCAAATGTGGCATGGGTGGCACCAAATGTGGCATGGGTGGCACCAAATGTGGCATGGGTGGCACCAAATGTGGCATGGGTGGCACCAAATGTGGCATGGGTGGCACCAAATGTGGCATGGGTGGCACCAAATGTGGCATGGGTGGCACCAAATGTGGCATGGGTGGCACCAAATGTGGCATGGGTGGCACCAAATGTGGCATGGGTGGCACCAAATGTGGCATGGGTGGCACCAAATGTGGCATGGGTGGCACCAAATGTGGCATGGATGGCACCAAATGTGGCATGGGTGGCACCAAATGTGGCATGGGTGGCACCAAATGTGGCATGGGTGGCACCAAATGTGGCATGGGTGGCACCAAATGTGGCATGGGTGGCACCAAATGTGGCATGGGTGGCACCAAATGTGGCATGGGTGGCACCAAATGTGGCATGGGTGGCACCAAATGTGGCATGGGTGGCACCAAATGTGGCATGGGTGGCACCAAATGTGGCATGGGTGGCACCAAATGTGGCATGGGTGGCACCAAATGTGGCATGGGTGGCACCAAATGTGGCATGGGTGGCACCAAATGTGGCATGGGTGGCACCAAATGTGGCATGGGTGGCACCAAATGTGGCATGGGTGGCACCAAATGTGGCATGGGTGGCACCAAATGTGGCATGGGTGGCACCAAATGTGGCATGGGTGGCACCAAATGTGGCATGGGTGGCACCAAATGTGGCATGGGTGGCACCAAATGTGGCATGGGTGGCACCAAATGTGGCATGGGTGGCACCAAATGTGGCATGGGTGGCACCAAATGTGGCATGGGTGGCACCAAATGTGGCATGGGTGGCACCAAATGTGGCATGGGTGGCACCAAATGTGGCATGGGTGGCACCAAATGTGGCATGGGTGGCACCAAATGTGGCATGGGTGGCACCAAATGTGGCATGGGTGGCACCAAATGTGGCATGGGTGGCACCAAATGTGGCATGGGTGGCACCAAATGTGGCATGGGTGGCACCAAATGTGGCATGGGTGGCACCAAATGTGGCATGGGTGGCACCAAATGTGGCATGGGTGGCACCAAATGTGGCATGGGTGGCACCAAATGTGGCATGGGTGGCACCAAATGTGGCATGGGTGGCACCAAATGTGGCATGGGTGGCACCAAATGTGGCATGGGTGGCACCAAATGTGGCATGGGTGGCACCAAATGTGGCATGGGTGGCACCAAATGTGGCATGGGTGGCACCAAATGTGGCATGGGTGGCACCAAAGGTGGCATGGGTGGCACCAAATGTGGCATGGGTGGCACCAAATGTGGCATGGGTGGCACTAAAGGTGGCATAAGTGGCACCTAAGTTGGCATAGATAGTGGCATGGGTGGTGAGAGCAGACGACAGAGGGTAGAGAGTAAAGGGCATAGGCTAGGATTCCATCTCTCTCGCTCTCTCTCGCCGAACTGAAGAATGATGGAGAGAAGGCCCAAGAGACCTTCATATATAGGGAGCAGACGGCAAAGGGCAGAGAGTTACGGGCATAGGATAGGGCCCCATCTCTCTTGCTCTTTCCCGCCAATTTGAAAAACACGCAACTGAATAATGCCGTACGCCACATATGCCACCTTTGGTGTCACCTATGTCCATTTTGGGTGCCCCCCTACCCTATGCCACCTTTAGTGCCACCTTTCAGCTGCAGTTGCCTGACTTCCAAAGGTTCGTTTTGAGCACAATGTAGCGGAATGTGCGAAAGAGAATGGTTGGACTTGATCGTGTGCTTGTTCTGCTCATATGCTTCGTTTCCTCTCACTCATGTCCACTTTTCTACCTGGCTCGTCACCCCTTGCTGCCCACATCGCCCCATGGATGGATGGCTGACTGCAGGAAGACACGGACCCATACTACTACAGGGAGCGGCTCACCATGCCCAAGCTGCTCGTCAGTGCAGCCAACGACGAAGTGCTGGCACTGGATGACACGTGAGGCGTGTTCAGGGTTCAGGGTTTAGGTTGTTGGCACATGTGTGGGATGACACGTGAGTGGGCCTTAGGGTTTAGGGTTGTGACACAGGAGTGGGGTGGTGGCACGTGAGCAGGGCTCAAGGTTCAGGGTTTAGCATTTAGGGTTGATCACATGTGAGTGGGGTGATGCGTGTGATGATGATATTTCTGAGTCGGTCCTACACACATCCCTTTTGAGCTGATAACAGCAGCATACGCGAGCTCTGCCCTTTATCTGCCCATTTTCCCCCATCCTCCACTCGTTTTCCCCTGGTCCTTCTGAGGCCCTTTTTTCCTCTCCTCCTGCCCTTCTTGGATTCATGTGGTGCCTGGGACCACATTCCCGTTTTCCCACTCCACGCTGCCCTGCCAGCCAGGTACATCTGGTGGAATGACATGCCCGAGCCAAAGCTTCTCAAGATCATCTCTCCCTCCCACTTCCCCCCAATCTTCCCCCACTCTTCCCCCACTCTTCCCGCACTCTTCTCCCGCTCTCTCCTTTCTCTCCCCTCTTTCTTCCCCATGCCAGGTACATGTGGTGGAACAACCTGCCGCAGCCGAAGCTGCTCAAGATCATGGCCAACCCCCCCCCCCCCTCCTCCCTCCAATCCCCCCTCCCCCCCCCCCCTCTTTTACCCCCCCGTTGTTCCCCCCCCCCTCCCCCTCCCTCCCCCCCCTCGACAGGTACATCTGGTGGAACAATATGGCTGAGCCAAAGCTGCTTAAAATAATGGCAAACTCGGAGCACATGCAGATCCACGTCAACCAATGGGTGAGCACATGCAGATCCACGTCAACCAATGGGTGAGCACATGCACATCCATGTCAACCAATGGGTGAGCACATGCACATCCATGTCAACCAATGGGTGAGCACAGCACATCCATGTCAACCAATGGGTGAGCACATGCACATCCATGTCAACCAATGGGTGGGTGATTAGAGCAGGATTAGCATGATAATTCTAATGAGAAACACCTAGCCACGTGTCGATCCACCTGAAGCGCGTTGTGAGGACTATGCACTGCACTCCGTGGAATCGTTTCGGCTCGTTTTGGCTCGTTTCGGCGTCTCATAGTCTCCTACCTTGCAATCCCCTCCATGTCTTTCTTTCTTCCCTCCCCACTCCCTCTCTCGTCAAACCCCCCCACGCCCTTGGGCAGGCTAACCAAGCCACCCTCGCCTTCCTCGCCTCTCTCCTGCACGTCAACTCCTCCTGCGCCTCTCTCCCCGCCTCCTCCCGCCCCTCCCTCACCTGGACGCGCCCCTCCAACGCCGCCCCCTCTCCCAGCCGCCGCAAACGCTTCGATAAAACAGAAGGCACGGGGCTGTTTTCCCGGGAGGAAGGGGAAGCGGCAGAGGCTCAGGGAGGACTAGGAGGGGGAATGGAACGGTCAGATGGAGACGCGCTGACCAATCAGGAGCAGCCACCGCATCCCTGGAGCTGCGTGCCCGAGCTGCCAGCTGTCGACTGGCCGCGGCTGAGGTGGCGGTTTGATTGGTCCACGTTCACCATCCATGCCACGTCAGACAGGAAGCCATTGGCAGTTAGAGCATGGTGAGAGATGAGAAGGAGTAGCGTGGGCGGGAAGTGTAGGAGGGCCACAGCGGAGGGCGCGAGGGAAGGGTTCGGAACAAGGGAGGTGGAGGAGGAAGGGGCAGGTTGAGAGGAAGGTGAAGGGGGAGAGGGAGGGTGAGGGGAAGGGGAAGGGGCAAGGAAGGGGAGGGGAAGGGGGACAGGGAGGGGGGAAGGGAGGGGAGGGGGAAGGGAAGGGGGAGGGAGGGGAGGAGGTAGGAGGGAAACGATAGGTTGAGTGTATGGCTGATGCCATTCAACCTCTTGTTCCGCCCTCTGTGTGTGTCATGGGATCACACATGTCATGGGAACACACATGTGATGGGATCACACATGTGATGGGATCACACATGTGATGGGATCACACATGTGATGGGATCACACATGTGATGGGATCACACATGTCATGGAATCGCACGTTTTATGGGATTGCGCGTTTCTGCCTATCGGCTTTATTTCTCTACACTCTCAAAAACCCAAAACCCCCTTCCCCCCATTCCATTCCCCTTCCTCTCTCTCCCTTCCCTACCATGCTCCCCGTGCCTCACAGGACCGGCAAAACGGCCAGCGAGCGACGAGACTTCCGCTTCGTGCTGCAGCGAGGCTCCAAGGGATGGTGAGTGGTGCAAAGGGGTGGTGAGTGGTGCGAAGGGGTGGTGAGTGGTGCGAAGGGGTGGTGAGTGGTATGGCGTATGCCCTGCTCGTGCAACCCAACCCCTCTTTCCTCTGCATCTGCGTCCCTCTCTCCCTTCATCCCCACTCTCTCAACATCACGTTCCCCATCTCTCCCCCTCCTCCTTCCTCCCTCTGCTGGCAGTATGATGCCAACAGTGCCAGGCACGTATGCAGGCAAGTTCCACCTGTGTGTGCAGGCCACATCCTTTTTCCTCCGCACCTGCTGACCTCTCTTCCTTCATCCCCACCCCCCTCCCCTCAGCACGGCGCCCATGCCAACGGTGCCGGGCACGTATGCAGGCAAGTTTGACCTGTGCATCCAGGCCACGCCATTCTTTCTGCACACCGTGTCGCCGCCCACGCACCACCCCGACGATGGCTTGTGGCACTTCAGCTCCACCATATCCGATGTTCCCAAGGTGGCTATAACGAGGGTGATTTTTCTTCTGGAAAAGCGCTTTGGTAGGTGACTGCAGTGGTCTAAAGGTGACTATTGTGAGGGGCCTCAAGGTGACTGTCTGAGTGACCTTCCCAAGGTGATTGTGCTGCATTCTTTACCCAGCATGTTTGATTCCTACCGTATGTTCTTTTTCTCCTTGGAGATGATTTTTCAGAGAGAAGGAAAGAACCACCGTGCCACTCACACATATGGATTGATACACTGCACGTGTCATTTGCAGGTGGGGTTTCGAGCATTGTGGATTGAAGCTGATTTTGCGATTCCACAAAGAAAGGCTCCTTTTGTGTTGACAACCGAAGCCATTCTAGCCCCGAATAAGCTGCCGTTCTCACCCTGTCAGCCAGGCAACCATTCTTGTCAACAACGTTGGGTGTGATGAGACGTGCCATGCGGCCCGTTGGACTTGCCATTTGTACTTTACCGTTCATGTCGTACTCAATGTTGAAAATTCTGTCTCCATACTGGGGTTCTTTTCTTCATTTTGTTCATGTGCCGGTTGAGCCTGCTTGATGTTCTAGTATTATGATTCTAGGTTCTTCAGGCAGGAAATGTAATATCGAGGGTCCTGAGATTTTTTGTGGGAAAAGGCGGCGAGCATTTTTATAAATTTTGCAAGTGTACCGGTAACACTTTCTCAAATTTCGTATTGTGAAAGGGTGTACGTGGCCAACACTGTTAAGGAATGATTTACTGTTCACTTTGAACAGTACTTTCCAACTCACCCTTATCCTTATCTTCCTAGATTTCCTAGTGCCACGTGGCACTTAATATTGTTTGCCTTCCAATTCCTAGTCCCACATTCTACTTTCCAACCTTCCTTCTTGCATGCTATATAAACCTTGCTTGTATTCCCTCATATCAACCAATTCTCATTCAACTCTTCTTCAATTACTCAGTAACTTCTTCGCCTATTTCGCCAATAGTTCTTTCGCCAAAGTCTTCCGCCGCGTTTCATCCTCGACTTAGTCGACCCCGCTAATTCTTTAGCGGACTTAGGCCAGCGGGCCTAACACTTGGTATCAGAGCCTTCGCGGGGAGCGACTTCCAACGAGCGACCGTCGACGACGAGACTACGCCGTCATCGTCCCGCGGTGCCGACTTGCAGACTTGGAGTCGTCGAGCGAACATGGACGAATCCATGAACGCTTTCCCCCACGACATGGGCAACACGCTTGCCGAGCTCATGCGTCAACTCGAAGAATTGACGTTGGAAAATCGTCAGGTACGAGCCGAAATGCAACAGCTTCGCAATTTGGCTTCTAACCCCCATGGCCTTGCCGCACCAACTCCTGCACCCACCACGTCGACTGGCGCGGAAGCGCTGCCGGAACGTCGAAGCGCACTCAAGCCGCAGAAACCGGAGTCGTTCGACCCAAGTCAACGCGACGCGAACGTGCGGACGTGGCTCTTCATGCTCAACAATTACTTCGCCGCGAGCGGGGTGCAAGAGGCGGACGCGCAGCAGCGAATCGAATACGCCGTAACGCTGTTGAGGGGCCCGGCCTTGGAGTGGTGGCGCCAACTTACGCAGACTGCTGTACGGAGGGCTCAGTTAGACGGGCATCAACAGGGCGTGGGGCATGCAGCTGCAACTTCGAGCTTAGGGAGTCTAGCTTTGGGTGTTACATCGGTTCCGACCACATGGGAAGGATTTAAAGTGGCGCTGAAAAGTAGGTTCGATTTGGTGAACGCCTCCGAAGCTGCTAGGAAGCGTCTGCGTCATTTCCGACAGATAGGCAACGTCCAGGAGTACACACGACGGTTCTTGAGCATCTGCAACGAAATAGACGACATCACGGAAGCAGAGATGCGCGATCGCTACCTCGAAGGGTTGAAGCCGGACATAGCGGAGATTATTGCGATTCACGGGTTGTCCACCTTCGAGTCAGTTGTCGCAGCAGCAGAACGCGTCGACGCAGTACGAAGCCGACGGGGTCGTGACGATCGCGATAGGGGATACAACAGACCGATCAAAGGAGCTCGATCGAGGGACGGACCATCGCCCATGGAGATTGGTGCAGTTAACAGTGACGGCCCACAACGTAACGGTTTTAGGGGGAACTGTCACTACTGCAAAAAGCCGGGTCACATGAAGCGGGACTGCCTACAGTTCAAGGAGCGGCAGCAGGGAAACGGAAACCGCCAGTAGATAGCGGGTCGCTAGCTGGCGTGGAGGTTCCCGTACCCGCCACGTCTACCAACGTAGAGAGGACGGCCTCACAGCAGTCATTTATGGAGAACGAGGTAGACACTGTTGACCGACCAGTCGTGCTTCTAGGGAAGCTTCGCGGAGTTCCTGTTAAGATTCTCGTCGATAGCGGAGCTAGCCACTCGTTCGTTTCGTCTTCATTAGTTAGCCGTCTCCATCTTGAAGCAGATTCCTCAGTCAACTTCAAGGACGCTCGCATGATAGATAGGATGCATCTCCACATAGGACCAGTCATTTGCAAGTTTGCAAGTAGTGCTAGGACCGATCGCAGTTAGGCGTAACTTTGACTCTGCGACGCTGGACGGTTACGATTTCATCTTCGGGAGAGATTGGCTACGGACGGTTAGTACTCAGTTCGATTGGGCTCAGGGAAGCTGCGGCGTCTAGGTAGACGGGGAGTTCCGGGAGCTGCCACAGTGGAGCGATGGGGCCACATCATCCACAGCGATCATCAATGCTGTTCGTGTGCGACAGCTGGTGAAGCGAGCGGCACGGATCTTCGCGGTTTTCCTTGAGGAGGTGGAAGCTGAGGAGGGGAAAGGAGGGAGTGCAGCAGTTAGTGAGAAGACGACTCTTCCTGCTGAGGTGAGTGCACTGTTAGCAGAGTTTGCAGACGTCTTCCCCGACGAGTTGCCCCCAGGGTTACCTCCTAGCCGAGCAGTCGACCATCGAATAGAGTTGGAGCCGGGGAGCAGGCCAGTAGCGAAGCCGCAGTGGAGGTTGAGTCCAGCAGAGACAGAGGAGATGACGCAGCAGGTTAGGCACTTTCTCGCACAGGGGTTCATACAGCCATCTAGATCGCCTTGGGCCGCACCGATCCTTTTCGCGCCTAAGAAAGACGGAGGGTTACGGATGTGCATAGACTACCGCGCACTGAACGCCGCCACCGTCAAGAACAGATTCCCGGTGCCGAGAGTAGAGGATCTTCTAGATGCAGTGCAGGGCGCTAGAGTCTTTTCTAAGATCGACCTTCGTTCGGGTTACCACCAGATTCGCGTAGTTCCAGAGGACCAGCACAAGACGGCGTTTCGTACGAAGCAGGGGTTGTACCGTATAGTTAAGGCTAGAAGACCCGGGGGACTCTCTAGAATTGCTTGAAAAAATGCTAGGGTGGACATCTTAGCGGTTGCAAATTTTTAAGACCCGGGGTACACTTATTTATCATTTATCAATCTGTTATTTAGGGTGTACAGATCAATTTGGGGCAGGGGGGTCTTATATTCGTACCGAATTCACGCAAAATTCGCACGAGCGGCGCGTCAGATCTGTGTCGAAATTCGAGTCTGACACAAGTAAAGTGTCAGAATTCGAGTCTGACACAAAAAGTGTGTCAGAATTCGAATTTGTCCCAGTAAAAGCTGATGCACAATAGCAACTATAACTACTGTAAACAGAAAAGGGGGGTCTTATGATGATTAGAGGCAAAGGGGGGGTCCTCACAATATCTGCCACAATAAGAGTCCCCCTACCCGTTCAAGAGTCCCGGGGGACTTTCTTACTGGCGGGTCTTCTAGCCGGAACTATATGGTACGAGTTTAAGGTTCTACCGTTTGGACTGACCAACGCCCCAGCGACGTTCCAGACGCTTATGAACACAGTCTCTCCGAGTTCCTAGGTTCGTTCGTTGTCGTTTACCTAGACGACATACTCATCTTTTCCAAGTCGAAAGAGGAGCACGTGCAGCACTTGCAGAGGGTCTTTGAGGTCTTGCGGAGGGAGAAGTTGTACGCGAAGCAGTCAAAATGCGAGTTCTTTTTCCCCGAGGTCGAGTTCCTAGGACACGTCGTATCCGCTAGTGGCGTTAGGACCGACCCGAAGAAGATCGCAGCGGTACAGGATTGGGTAGCACCGACCTCAGTCAAGGAGTTGCAGAGCTTTCTCGGATTCGCGAATTACTACCGTCTTTCGTTCAGGGTTATGTTTCTCGGATTCGCGAAAACTTGCACTTGAATCAGGTTGATCATTGAAAGATGGAATGATTTAATGATGAAGTGACACACAGCTAGCGGGGTATTTATGCATCCATCTGCCCCTCTCAAATGACCCCATTTACACCAATAATGGTGCACCAATAATTCTGCTCTCTACCCTCCAATAATGTTGAGCTCCAATAATTGTGGTCCTACAATACTTGTAAGGACCTGAAGCTAATAAAGAGGACTACACTAAAACCGAACAGCATACCGGTATACAGTATTCTTTATACTGTATTCGGATTTCCAACACTCCCCCTTGCTGTAGGTTTTAGTGAATTCGTTTTTCTTGGAGGATGGGGTGGATGAGGTGGTGTACCACCACAAGGTAGGGGTGCGCCCAAACCAAACTAGGGTTTGGTGTTGGCCAAGCTGCCTGTCACTGTAGCACCTTTCCCTTCCCAAACTCTTGAGGCTTCCAAACTCCAACCAAACCACCTTCCCTCACGTTTTCCGATCCCTCCTTCCAATCTCATCTTTCCAAATCTGGATCTAGGGAATATTGGCTGCTGCTGAGGAAATCGTAGCGGCTCCATGCCGAAATTTCCTCGTAACCATGGCGGAATGCGCGTATCGTCAAGGCGGAATGCCCTTAGCGCACGCCGAATGTCTGAAACCGTAGCCTTTAAGATGCCCGATTGTTAGTGCCGCTGTCTTTTTCGCATGCCTGCCGTGTGACAACGCGAAACCGCAGCGGATGCGTGTCTGCCATGACTGCAGATGCGGATGACGTAAATCGGTAGCAGATGACGCATGACGTACTGCTCGCATGGAACTATATTGGCATCTGCACACTTCGCGCGATAGAAGCGATGACCCGGCGTTCGTCAGCAGCTGACGATCTCCTGTCCACGCCTGTTGCATCTTCGTGAACCTTTCTCCCCCTGCCTTTCTCCGTAAACCTTGATTTTCTCCCCCTGCCTCGTGTTGTGATAACACAAGGTTGTGCAATTCTTGAATGCACGCCAAAGATGATGCCAAGTCTCCTCAGACATCACCCATGTTGTCTTGTGATGCTCCCCCTACACTACAGCTGACGCACAGGAGCAGTAGGAGTTGCCGAACTCCATCAGCCGGAGGTTTGCGCATGTTGGCGCTAAGTCGATTGACAGGTGCGCTCCAAGTATGCGGTAAAGTGCACTCCATGTATGCAGAAATGCCCACTCCAAGTATGCAGTGTACACCAAGTATGCAGAGATGTGCACACCAGGTATGCAGAAATGTGTGCTCCCATGTATGTTCTCCATTCTTCCCTCAGATGGTGCCGTTCATCAGCAGCAACCAGTCGCTCGATACCGCTGCATCAGAGAACGAGAGATGGCGACCGGCTGCATCCTTTCTGCCTGCTCCCCCTGCCTATTGGCAACACTTGAGCAGGTGAGCAGGTCTTCCCCTTATGCTTCGTGACAATGGTCTTCCCCTTATGCTTCGTGACCCCATGTTCCACTCCAGTGCCATCAGGTACACTCCACACCCCACTCCCCCCCCACCCATGTGCTTGTAGTCATCCACGTACACAGCTACAAGCACATGAGTGAGCGTGGAGTTAGGTGATGCCATGTTGTGCAGCACAGCTCGAGGAGGCCGCACCAGGTGCGTACAACACCAACTCCCTTGACTTGACGAGCATCAGCAGATGGTATGCCCGTTTTTCCACATCCCACGTTGTTTCCTACAGCATTGTCTTCAGCCTCCTCTGGTACAGTCACTTCTGCTGCAGGTAAGTCATCTGCCGCAGCACCACGCTTGCTTCGGTTTCACTGAATTCATCAGCTGCATCAGCTCCAGGTACGTCTTGTTTTGTTGAGTCTGCTCCATCGCCTCCCGTATCCACCGCGAGACTTTGTCCTTCTCCCCCTGAAGTCCACACCGCAACGTGGGGTGAGACTTCATCGTCATGATGTTGGTGTTAAGAAAACACCCAGCGTCCAGCAGCATGTCCTCAAAGGACCGCGGTGAGTCAATGTCCGTGTCAACCTTAGGTGCCGGATTCCGCACAAAACAAGCTTTGTGTGCCATGCGGTATGCAGAATGGGTACGCAACTGTACTCCAGGTGTGCGGGAAAGCGCACTCCCGTGTGTATCCAAGTGCACTCCAGGTGTGCGGAAAGATGTACCCCCTTCACGATCATCCTTATTCGATGACACATTATCGCGGGAATGTCCAGGATCATGAGCGGATGTAAGTGCTGGCTCATATTCCACCATAAGCACTCCATGCACGTCCTTGCCAAGTCCAATTCGCACACACTCGTTTCCATCAGACATGGTGATTTCAGTGTCTCCATCAGCAACCGTGTTGATGTGAGCCCCTTTCTTCAACAGCTGACAAAAAGAGAGAAGGTTGTTCTTCAAGCCAGGTACGTAGAGGACTTCTGTGTAGCGAACCGTTGTCCCATCAGATGACGTTGCTCTGATCGTTCTCGTCATCGTGCTGCTGAGCTGGCTTCCATCAGCGAGCTCCACATAAACGGGTTTGTCTAGTTCCTTTAACTCTTCAAACCAGCGCTTGTCCGAATTCATGTGCTAGCTGCATCCGCTGTCCAACAACCACGACGACCCTCCAGACAAGGGTAAAGTTGCTTGTGAAGAGCCCACCGTTGCAATGAATGTAATAGTACATTGCTTGTCTTCCGCGGCTGCCCCTTGCTGTTTTGACGCATCGATGTCACGCTTGGGGCTGCGACTCCTTCGTGGAGAGAACGTACGACTGTTGCCGGTGTGCAATTTTGACCTTCCGCTGATATGCGGTTCCCACCCTGGTGGTGACCAGCCAGGGGGTGCCTTGGTGCACTTGACTAAGGGGTGGCCGACCTCATTGCAGTACCAACACACAAGAGATGAGCGACTTCCTTCCTTGCCTTGCATTTTCTCCCCAGCGAACTCTTCCTTATTCCCGGTGCCGCCCTTAGTAGTTGGAGAAGGTGAGCGATCTCCGCGCGCTTGTCCAACCATGCGAGGTGGACGCCGGTCACGGTTAGCCTTCGTGATGAGGTCGTGATACCTTTGCTCCTGAATCGTCATCCGCTGTAAGGTGAAGCTGTCCGTCACGTTGTGTAGCATTGCTGAGTGCCTCATTTCCTCCCAATGTGTCGGCAGTCCGGTGAGCAAGTTTAATGTGAATGTGTCCTCATCCACCATCTTCCCTGCTAGTGCTAACTTGTCCCGAATCGCCGTTGCGCGGTTGATGTATTCCTGCACCCTTTCCTCATTCCCCATTTTCAGGTTGTCCAACTGCTTCAAGAGAGAGACCTTCGCCACCGAATCTTTGGCCTGGTACGTTTCCATTAAGTACTCCCATGCCTCATATGCAGGGCTGTAGGATTCCTGGAACATGTCCAGCTGCATCTGAATCGTGGCGCTCACGCTGTGTAGTAGGACCCAAAACGCGAGTGCCGCACGCTGTGAGTAATCCGCATGTAGCATTTCCAGCCGCTCCATAGCGTCGTTAATGTCACCACTCCCCATGGTAGCCGGATACTGCAGGGTCACAAAGAACTCCCACAGATTTGTCACGCGCGCGTTCATGCGAAACCGTAGCGCCCACTCCCGGAAGTTGGAGCCATTAAACGGAGTAGTGGTGAACGCCATCATTTTGCGTGACTGCCGTTCCTTGTCTTCTTTCGTGTATTCATGTGTAGCAGGGTCTAACAGAGTAGGCACGGTTGACGGTCGAGGTAGCTGTACCTTGCGCTGCATGTCTCCATACTGTCCACCAAGTTGACGTTCCAGTACTTCCACTTGATCGCGACACATGACACCACTTGACTGCATTCCGTGTCCCATCAGCCTCATGTTGTCCACAGAATGTGCGCCAATTGGTGGACGATGCGTACGTGGAGGTATGATGATGTCGCCATGAAGGTGAGACCTGGCCATGGAACGAACTCCAATGGGATGGGAATTAGTTGCAAGTCGTCGTAGTGGGAAAGCACCAATATTGTAGGAGGCAAATCCTACATCTTCCACGCCCACTTGCCCATTTCCGTCACTCTGTTGCCCAATCTGTCCACTTCCAGTCTACCACGCTCCATTGCATGCACTGCACTCCCATACTCATCATTCTTCCCTCGTGCTTCCCTTTGCACGGATGATTGTGGTGAGGGATTGGAGCTCTCCTCTCCTTGGACGGATGCATCCCTCCCTTGGGATGACTCTCCTCCTTGAGGTATGCCCATTTCTCCATCACCACCAGTTCCTGCAGAACCATTGAATACATGAGTTTGGTTAGTACGAGGAGTGCTTGAATGAGACTGTCCATGAGTGGACGGATTGCTCAACCCATGAGAGAGTGTTGCCCTTTGCTGGATTGTCATTCCAAACTTGTCCCTCAACGAAGCTTGAAGTGTTGGTGGTGCCCTTGCAATCATGTTTTCCAGGTGCTCATGCTGAGCCAGGATTGCTTCTTAAAAAGCCGCTATCCAGTCTCCACTTCGCCATCGAAGTGCGCCACGCGATTGTTCCCAGAAGCGAACACCAGGTATACAACATTGTAGACCGGGTGTGCGGTACTCTGACTGTATGCAGGTACCTATCCAAAGTAAATGCCGGTAATTTCTTCAACCAAATTTGGCAGCATGCCCCATAGAGTAGCTCTGATACCATGCTAGAAAGGCATAGTGCCAGCGTAGCGGAAACATGTTTGTAGAAAGAACAAGTTAGAAAACTTGCACTTGAAGCAGGTTGACCATTGAAAGATAAAATGATTTAATGATGAAGTGACACACAACAGGCGTGATACTTATGCATCCATCTGCCCCTCCCAAATGACCCCATTCACACCAATAATGGTGTACCAATAATTTTGCCCTCTACCCTGCAATAATATTGAGCTCCAATAATTGTGGTCCTACAATAATTGTAAGGACCTGAAGCTTATAAAGAGGACTACACTAAAACCGAACAGCATACCGGTATACAGTATTCGTTATACTGTATTCGGATTTCCAACATTGTCAACCTCCTCGATTGACTCGCCGCTGCTTCGTTGTAACTCGCTTCGTTTACAGTTCGATGTTCCGACGTCCAGTCAGCAGCATGCAATACTCAAACTTCCGCGTTCCGAGTTTCTTGGTCAAGTAATCTGCTGCCATCTCGGATGTGGGGCAGTAGGATAGCTCGAGTCTCCCCTTCTCGATCTCGTCCTTCACGAAGAAGTATCGCAGGGCGATGTGCTTCGTTCGGTTCGCGAACCCGTGTTGAAACAATAGCTAGAATGAAGGAGCCATAGCTAGGGTTTAGCTAGCTAGGCAAGAGAGAATAGGCAAAAGAGGGGTTTCACTAGCAAACAATGGGATACATATAGCAAACCCTAACAGGGCTGTACTCACTATGGAGTAACCCACTTCGGACTAGAGAATATAACATTCTGACACACCCCCATAGGCAAAGTGGGGTATGATCAGCACAGCAAACAGTCGCACAAGAAGTTCACAAGCACAAGCAGAGCTAGAGGCAGTCACAGAGGGCAAGTGAGGAGGAGGAGGGACTGTGAGAGGAGAGAAGATTGGAGGCGGCGGCTGAAGCTGCTGGCACACGGGCTACTGGAGCAACTGGCACACTGGCTACCAAACACGCGAGGGCATCCGGACTATTGGAGTAACCGACTCCGCGGCTACGACGAACGGCTGGAGCAACGGACCCACGGGCAACTGGCGCAACGGGCTCGCTGGCTACCGGAGCAAGGACACGACCTTCCCGGACTACTGGCGCTGCTGGCTCCACAACGGCTACCTCCGTTCAACCTCCGGTCCCCCATTGTCGCAGACCCCCTTTCACACACCCCCATATGCATCCCTAGCTCCACTCCCACGGCACCCCCCTAGCGCCACTCCCTCGGCTCCCACACATCCACCCCCCTCAGCGACAGCTGCAGCAGTGGGAGACGGAGGAGGAGGAGAAGGGGATGGCTCACACACCCGCCACCCCCATACCCGCCACCCCCAGAGCTGCAGGCGCAGGAGGGAGAGGAAGGAGAACGGGGAGGGGCGGGGAGGAAACAGCCCCGCGGCGCACGGGGCAAGGGGCGGCGCGCGGGTCCCCTGGGGCGTCACAGCGGGCGACGAGGGGCGACGCGCGGGTCCCTGGGGCGCCACGACGGGCGACGGGGAGCGACGCGCAGGTTCCTGGGGCGCCACAACGGGCGACGGGGAGTGACGCGCGGGTCCCTGGGGGGCGCCACGACGGGCGACGAGGGGCGACGCGCGGGTCCTCTGGGGCGCCGCGACGGACGACGGGGGGGAGCGCGGGGGATGGAGCACGAAACCGCCGCGCGCGCCCGGGGCGCACGGCGGGCAGGAAGCCGCCACGCGCCCCGAGCGCGTGGCGGGAAGAAAACCGCCACGCGCCCCGAGCGCGTGGCGGGAAGAAAAAAGAACGTCGTGCGCCACGGGGCACGCGACAGACAGTATGGCAGGCAGGCCCACAGGCCAGGAGCGTAACTGCTCTCAGAGCATGTTGAAACAGTAGCTAGAAGGAAGGAGCCATAGCTAGGGTTTAGCTAGCTAGGCAAGAGAGAATAGGCAAAAGAGGGGTTTCACTAGCAAACAATGGGATACATATAGCAAACCCTAACAGGGCTGTACTCACTATAGAGTACCCCACTGCAGACTAGAGAAATATAACATTCTGACGACCCAATCTTGTTCGCTATGCGGATTGCTGATTGGTTGTCGCAGAACAGGGGGAAGCAAGTTTCGCTTCTTCCAGCAGTTCGCAAAGGTACAGTCCTTCCTTGGTGGCTGAGCAGAGTGCGATATATTCTGCTTCGGCTGAGGAGAGAGCAATTAGCTCTTGCTTGCTCGACTGCCATGAGATAGGCCCGATAGGTTCGAGTCGGTAGATGTAGTCGATGCGCGATCGTCTGTTGTCGGGATCGCCGCGTGGTCGACGTCTACATAGCCGATTAGCTTAGGTGTCGAGGTTCCGCTTTTATGGTAGGGTAGGCCGATCGTCGGGGTGCTGATGAGGTAGTGGAATGCGCGATCGAGCTCGGCCATGTGATCTGCTTCAAGCTTCTTGAGGTAGGTGGCGAGTTGGCTCACCGAGTACGATAGGTCCGGTCGGCAGGTGACGGCTGCGAAGAGCAGACATCCCAACTTTCGTTGGTAGTCACGTATGCCGGCGGGTTTGAGCAGAGCAGAGGCTTCCTTACGATTTCCATCGGTGTAGCAATAGGGTGTGGTGATGGCGGCTGGGGTTAGTCCGAAGCGCTTGGCGATGGTGTCGGCGTATTTTGCGGCGCTGAGGTAGATCGCGTTCTCTCCATCTTGTATGTTGAGTCCCAGGTACTGTGTGACGGTAGACGAGACCGTGAGCGTGAGGTCCCGCTGCAGCTCCCCTTCGAACCAGGTTGTGATGCCGTCGGTTGAGTCGATGTAGAGCAGGTCGTCTACGTAGACAATGAGTTGGATGTAGTCAGCGTCTTTCGTGAGTCGGTACATTCCTTGGTCGTGCGGTAGTTGGCAAAATCCGATGCGGATTAGCCAAGCGTGTAGGTATTGCTGCCACAGCCTCGGGGCTTGCTTGATGCCGTACAGGAATTTTAGCAGTTGACAGACTTGGTTGGGGTCTGTGTTGGACCCGTGCGATTGTTCGACGAAGATCTCGGCATCGACTGGGGCGTAGAGAAAGGCGTTGGCGACGTCGATTTGGCGAAGCTTCTTCCGCTTCATAGTGGCTATCGCGAGGAGAATTCGGAGAGAGGTATATCGACTAACCGGTGCGAAGGTTTCGGTGAAGTCTCGTCCATGCTCTTGGTTGAAGCCGCGTACGACCCAACGTGCCTTAAATTTGTTGATCGTTCCGTCAGATTTCGTCTTCAGGCGGAAGACCCATTTTCCCGTGAAAATTGTTTTGTTGCGTGCCACTCCGATAGGTACGACTTTCCAGGTGTTGCGTACTTCCAGCGCTTTTAACACTCTGTCTATGGCTTCGCGCCATTTTTTCCTGTGCTCCCCCCCCAGAGCCTGTTGAACTATAGCAGGCTCCTTAGATGGCGAGGCTCCGTGGACAGCGGTGACTAGGCCAAGTATCTGAAGGCCACTTGGTGAGCGTCGGGGGAGATTTGGATCCTCCGGATAGACTGCTTCGTCTCCCGCTTCTGGATCAGGTAAGAAATTGGGTCCTATGCGTTCGGAGATGTTGTTGTCAACAGGTTGAGGTGTAACGTAACCGTTGTCGGCGAAGTCGTAGTAGACTTCGGCGTTGATGCTTTCGCGGGGGTTGTCTTCGTCCATTAGGATGTCAACCGTACAGTAAGGTAGTGGTCCGGCTTGTTCTGATGCTCCGTCCACGTTCTGCTCGTCCCAGTCAGCTTCGTCTGCTGCCGAGGCGAAGGCTCGGTTGCCACGAATTCGGTGTGTGGGGTCTTGGTTTGCCCGCAGGTTGGCCAGATACGTGTGAAAGGTGAGTCGTTTGTAGAAGATAACGTCACGTGCTGCCACTGTTTCCTTCGAGTGGACGTCGAAAATCTTCCATGCGTTGTAGTGTTTTTCGATGCCCAGGTGTAGTCCCCATTGTGCGCGTTGCGAAAATCTTCCGGCTCGTGCAGTGTGCGGTCGGTACTGTACCATGCAGCCGAAAACTCGTAACATTTTTGTGTTGCCCAATTTCCCTGTCCACAGTAGATGCGGTGATGCGTTGTTCGGGAGTGACGACGACGAAAGCAAGTTGTGCAGCATGATTGCATGGTCCATTGCTGCAGGCCACTGGTGGTTGGGTAGCAGCATGCCACGTAGCAGTTTGCGCATGGTGTTCTGGAGGGTCCTGTTCATCCTTTCTGCTACGCCTTGCTGTTGATGGGCGTAGGGGAGGGAGATGAGTCTTTCGACGCCTCGTTCCGCCAGGTACTGCTTGAAACGCTGTGACTGATATTCTCCTCCCCGTTTGACTGGAAGCTTTTCAGCTTCTCGCCAGACTCCCTTTCTACTACAGGGAGCCATGCGACAAAGGCTTCGAAGGCCATGTCGCGGCTTGGCAGGTTGGCGTGCCAGACGTATCTGGTTGCGGCGTCGATGAAGGTGATGACGTAGTCGTACGCGCCTTATCCACTTTCGCGATTGTACAGGATGTCGCTGTATACCTTCTCAAGTGGTGTGTATGCAGGTGCGCTTGGGTTGTGGTGAGAGACGAACGACTGATGAGGTAAGTCGGCTTCTGGGCAAGTAAAGCAAGTTCCTAGGGCCCGCTGAAGTTCTTTGCCGTCGGGTAGTAGCAGTGAATCTTTGTCGAGGACGCCTGCTCGTATCGTGTTGTTTAGCATCATGTTGCTGGGGTGTCCTAACCTCTCGTGCCACAGTGATTCGTTGGCGCGGTGTCCAGGAGACCGTCTGTACAGATCCGAGTTGGAGTAGAAGCTGGCGACGAAGTTGGCACTTCGGTGGACTTCGCGTGGAGTGGGAGTTAGCTGCCGGGCGGGTGTCGATGAAGATTCGGCGATGGGGGCTGGTGCTGTTGAAGGGCCGGCGATTGGTGTTGTCTCTGCTGCTGCCGATGTTGTGCCTGCTTCTGTTGGAGTTGTCTCTGCTGCTGCCGATGTTGTTGCTGATTCTGTTGGAGTTGCCTTTGCTGATGTCGATGTTGTTGCTTCTGTGTTTTGTTGTATCACTGCTAATGCTCTCGTTTGTTCTTCCTCAGGTATGGTGTGGGAGTACCAGAAACCTCCGGGACTGAAGTCGGAGTCGAGATCTGGAGGATGCGTCCAAGTGGTGAAGCTTACGATACCGTCGCTGTCGGCGGTGTCGAGGTCCGGAACGAAGTCGAGGACAAATACATTATTCTTCAGGACTGCCTTGCCGATGTAGAGGCCCCCCTTCCCGTTGTACAGCTTGAACTCCTGCGTGGTGCTGTCTGCTTCAAGGTGAATACCCTTCGCCATGAGTTGGCTGACACTGAGTAAGTTGTAGCCGAGTCCTTCTGCAATCAATACTTTTAACATCCGTAGAATGACGTTGGTTTCGCGGGACTGAAGGTGAACCACCCCTTGTCGTCGTGTTCGCAGGTTCTGGTTGTTGGCGACGGTGATGACGACTTCGCGGTTGAGACGGTGTTCCCGTTGAACGAAGCGACCCGAGGAGCACATGTGCTGTCCGCAGCAGCTGTCCAAGAACCAGGTGTCCTTCCCGGATGGTTCGCTCTGGGCGATGGCTGCGTACGTCGGGTTTGGCTCTAATGACTCGCGGCGAGGTGTGCACTGGTCGAACACTTCTTCTGGTGAGAAGTGTGGCGGAGATCCAGTGATGCACGAGTCTATTCGTGTCATGCAGCTGATGATGTTTCTTGTGCCTTGTGCAGGTTGTGTCGTTGATGTCGTTGAAGATTGCATTTGATTGGTGGGGTGCGCCTGTGTAGAAGCCACCTGACTGCTCGAAGGTCGAAGTTGACGTTGCGACGGTGTTGACTGCTGCAGATTTGGATAGTGAGTGCGAGGATGTCCTGACGTCTTGCAGAGATGGCAGAACGGTGGTACATGTTGCTGTACTTGATGCTTGTTTTGTCAGTTGTTGTTGTTGTTGTAGCGTCGTTGAGTGTGAAATGCGAACTTAGGTACTGACGTTTTCTTCTTGTGACGCTCTTCGTGCAGGTCCATGTCATGCTGTTCAGCATGAATTTCGGCGCAGAGTGCCGCTTCGGAGATCTTCTGGTGAGCTCGGAGAATAGCTCGGGTAGAGCGCCAATGAGGGCCGAGGCCAGTGATGACGACTGTGACGAAGGCTTCCTCAGAAATCGATCCACCGCATCGATGGGGTCTGTCGCGCAGTCCGCGACAATGACTAATATACGCCATTCCCGTCTCGCCTGGTTTCATTTCCACTGTTGTCAGTTGTGCCATGAGTCGACTCTGATTAACAATGTTTGTTGCTTGATACAGGCTCTTCAGGTGGTTGTACGCGAGCTCGGCGGAGTTGCCGTATCCACGATAAGACCGGATGTTCTGCTGCTCGTTCGGCATTATATTTCGTAGGAGTATTGTATACGCCATCAGCGACTGATACGTGTACTGCTGCTTGTCGTATTGTGTTCCGTGCGTTGGGTATGGCAGGGAACCGTCGAAGAATCTGAGGATTTGCGCGCCTTCCATCATCAGCTCAAACTCGAATGACTAGGCTTAAAAATCTTTGCGGTCAAAAGGCGTCGATGTCTGCAGCTTCAAAACGTGTGCGAGCTGCGATTGAACCTGAAGTGCGTCCAATGTCTTCTCTTGTCCAGGTGAAGGCTGCTGATGTGGCATGAAGTTGATGGAGCCACGTTGAGGCTCGTACGGAGCAAAGGTGGGTTGCTGCTGGTTTCCGCGCGCATAGGATGAGCTGTCAAGACTCATAGGGGTGACGCCATTGTTGTTGTCGCTGTTGTTTGATTGCGCAGGTGCTGCTTGCTGGTGCTGCTCATAGAAGGACATGAAGGAGAAAATTTTCTCCATCATGCTTGGGTCGAGGCCTGTTGCTTGGTTCGCAGGTGTTTCAGTAGACTCAGCAGCTGGTCTTGTCGCCGTGCCTCCCTCTGTCTGTAGGCCAGAGGCTGGAGGTGGAGTAGGAGTAGACCCGGGAGAGCCGTAAGAGGAGCTTCTCTCGTTCTGTGTTGACATGCCTTCTGTTGTTGTAGGAGTATTGATGGAGTTGGATCTTGCCTTGTTAGCTCTCATACCATGTTGGGCTGAGAAAAAGCCCTTAGGATCTTTTCAAGGCTAAGACCCTGAGTAGGGATGTTGCAATTGCGGAAGCGTTTAATGACAAGATATTGAACCACCTTGCGCTTGTGTGTGAGGGCAAGATAGATTAATTATAGCAAAGTAATACAAGCCTTTTATAAGATTACAAGGAATATGAAAGGATGTAACTAACTTTTTTACTGTTGCTGTTGCGGTTCGATACAGCGACGACTCGGGCAACTGCTCAATACCGAGTCAGTTGTTTGTCCTTGCTGTCGCGCTGCCTTCTAGCGGGTCAAATGTCGCTGACTCTTGACCTTCGCGTAACCTCCAGCTGTTACGTTTTGTCAACCTCCTCGGTTGACTCGCCGTTGCTTCGTTGTAACTCGCTTCGTTTACAGTTCGATGTTCCGACACATCAGAAGCGTTAAATTACTTGTTTCCAACAACAGCAAAGGTGGCGCCGAAGCGCTACTCACCCGCTTCTGCCTATAAAAGAGGGTCGCGTCATTAGACCTCACCCACGTTTTTCATTTCTAGTTGTAGTCTCAATTTCCCCCCCCGCCCACCCAATTGTGTATGTTGTTTTTTGCCTATATATAGGACGAGAACGATGTACTACACCCATATGAAATGAAGAACGCTGCCTTCGCAAGTTGGCCTAAAGACACTTTCACAATGGTGGGTTTCTCTTGTGCATTGCTCACAGAGCACAACAGGCGTGGTAATTGAAAATCAGCCTTTTTTATTCACACCCGAGGTGCATGATGTTTTGAAGATTAGTGCAGAATTGGTCGCTGTCCTGCACCCCCTTCTTGATTGTTATCCCGCAATCGAAGCAACTTGTGAAAGGGTCCGTTTTCGCAAACTTGATAAACGCTACCGGTACTGTAGTGGGAACTATCTAGGGCTCGTTTGACACAGTCGATTCGGTCAATCACCTTTAGGCTGTCACCGCTTCAGACCGTTACGCACCAGGATGAACCTTACGAAATTAGACCAACACAAAAGAAGTATGACCCACCCGAGTCCCGGACGTCTCATGTACGTAAATTTGACGAAAAAAGTCCCACAGACGTTGAAACGTGCTTGGCAGGGAGGTACCGTATTCTCCAGGACATAACACCCTAGGGTGTAGCTAAAAATACAAGGAGAAATGGGGGTGGTCTCCTCATTGGAAAATGCTACATAATACTCGGGTGGATATATATATATGCCATATTTTAGTGTAGGAGTTTTTTACTTAAACAACTTGGGTGTTTCCATGGTCATTTTAACATCACAGGTTGAGGCGCGAATGTGAGTTTCGTGGCGAACTTCATCACCCCCTCAAAAATGCCATGTCGCACCTCTCTTGCTACTTGCAGTAGAAGATTCACCAGCACGTGGTGACAGCGAAATAGTGGGAGGGGGGAAATCTCGGCAGATTTTAAGTGAACGTACCGCGAAATTTTATCGAGGGAGAGATAGGAATTATAATAAGAAATTTATAAGAAAACGGGGGTGTTAAAAAAATCACATAACAAGGGGGGGTATTGTACAAACGAGGTCGCCTGTAACACCCACCCCAGCAAAAACTACCCGGGGGTGTACAATTTTGGTGGGTGGTTTGTCCGGGAGAATACGATAGCAGCCATGGTAGGCTTGAGAGACGGGTATGAAGTGTTCTCTAGAGTTGTCGGGAATTCGCACTATGACTTCACAAACTTGACAGTACAATTTTATAGAGAGGTACCACCTTGATGCCAACGATACGGCGATAATGCCAAAGGTACCACCATGATGCCAACGGTACGACCATGATGCCAAGGGTACGACCATGATGCCAACGGTACTACCATGATACTATTGGTACCACCATGATGCCAACGGTACAACCATGATGCCAACGGTACGACCATGATGCCAACGGTACCACCATGATGCCAACAGTACCACCATGATGCCAACGGTATGATCATGATGCCGACGGTACCACCATGATGCCAACGGTACCACCATGTTGCCAACGGTACCGCCGTGATGCCAACGGTACCATCATGATGCCAATGGTGCCACCATGATGCCGACGGTACCACCATGATGCCAGCGGTAGCACCATGATGCCAACGGTAGCACCATGATGCCAACGGTACGACCATGATGCCAACGGTACGGCCATGATGCCAACGGTATCACCATGATGCCAACGGTACCATTATGATGCCAAAGGTACCACCATGATGCCAACGGTACCACCATGATGCCAGCGGTACGACCATGATGCCAATGGTACCACCATGATGCCAACGGTACCACCATGATGCCAAGGGTACCACCATGATGCCAACGGTACGACCGTGATGCGAACGGTACGATCATGATGCCAACGGTACGACCGTGATGTTAACGGTACGACCATGATACCAACGGTGCGACCATGATGCCAACGATACGACCATGATGCCAAAGGTGCCATTATGATGCCAATGGTACGACCATGATGCCAGGGGTACGACCATGATGCCAACGGTACCATTATGATGCCAAAGGTACCACCATGATGCCAACGGTACCACCATGATGCCAGCGGTACGACCATGATGCCAACGGTACGACCTGATGCGAACGGTACGATCATGATGCCAACGGTACGACCGTGATGTTAACGGTACGACCATGATACCAACGGTACGACCATGATGCCAACGATACGACCATGATGCCAAGGTGCCACTATGATGCCAATGGTATGACCATGATGCCAGGGGTACGACCATGATGCCAACGGTACCACCACGATGCCAACGGTACGACCATGCTGCCAACGGTACCACCACGATGCCAACGGTACGACCGTGATGCGAACGGTACGGTCATGATGCCAACGGTACGATGATGATGCCAAAGGTACGACCATGATGCCAACAATACCACCATAATGCCAACGATATGACCATGATGCCAATGGCACGACCATGATGCCAAAGGTACCACCATGATGCCAAAGGTACCACCATGATGCTAACGATACGACCATGATGCCAAGGGTACGACCATGATGCCAACGGTACCACCATGATGCCAATGGTACCACCATGATGCCAACGTTACGACCATGATGCCAACGGTACCACCATGATGCCAAAGGTACCACCATGATGCCAACGGTACCGCCATGATGCCAACGGTACTACCATGATGCCAACGGTACGACCATGATGCCAACGGTACCACCATGATGCCATCGATACCACCATGATGCCAACGGTACCACCATGACGCCAACGGGATGACCATGATGCCAACGGTACCACCATGATGCCAACGGTACCACCATGATGCCAACGGTACCGCCTTGATGCCAACGGTACCATCATGATGCCAACGGTACCACCATGATTCCAACGGTACCACCATGATGCCAACGGTACCTCCATGATGCCAACGGTATGACCATGATGCCAACGGTACGACCATGATGCCAACAGTATGGCCATGAAGCCAACGGTACGGCCATGATGCCAAAGGTATCACCATGATGCCAACGGTACCATTATGATGCCAAAGGTACCACCATGATGCAAACGGTACCACCATGATGCCAGCGGTACGACAATGATGCCAATAGTACCACCATGATGCCAACGGTATGACCATGATGCCAAGGGTACCACCATGATGCCAGCGGTACAAACGTGATGCGAACGGTACGATCATGATGCCAACGGTACGACTATGATGTTAACGGTACGACCATGATGCCAATGGTACGACCATGATGCCAATGATACGACGATGATGCCAACGGTACGACCATGATGCCAAAGGTACCACCATAATGCCAATGGTACAACCATGATGCCAAGGGTACGACCATGATGCCAACGGTACCACCTTGATGCCAACGGTACCACCATGATGCCAATGGTACCACCATGATGCCAACGTTACGACCATGATGCCAATGGTACCACCATGATGCCAACGGTACCGCCATGATGCCAACGGTACTACCATGATGCCAACGGTACTACCATGATGCCAACGGTACGACCATGATGCCAATGGTACCACCATGATGCCAACGGTATGACCATGATGCCAACGGTATGACCATGATGCCAACGGTACCACCATGATGCCAACGGTACCACCATGATGCCAACGGTACCACCATGACGCCAAGGGTATGACCATGATGCCAACGGTACCACCATGATGCCAACGGTACCACCATGATGCCAACGGTACCGCCTTGATGCCAATGGTACCATCATGATGCCAACGGTACCACCATGATGCCAACGGTACCACCATGATGTCAAGCATATATGTTGCTTATTGTGTAGGCTGTAGTGGGGTAGCCCATATGGGGTACAACCCAGATTAGGGTTTCCTACTTGTACCCATCATGCTGCTAGTTCATTCATTCCTGCCTGTACTTTCTGACATGGTATCAGAGCAGTAGGTCCGTAGGACCGTTTTTTTTCGGGCCCACCTACCGTTGTGGTTACTGAGCTGCCCCACGTGTTGCCTGCGCTGCGCCGCCCGCGCGCGCCTTGCCGTGCCTGCGCTGCGCTGCCCGCGCGCGTCTTGCCTTGCCTGCGCTGCGCTGCCCGCGCGCGCCTTGCCTTGCCTGCACCTTGCCTTGCCTTGCCTGCGCCGCGCCTTGCCTTGCCTGCGCCTTGCCTTGCCTTGCCTGCGCTGCGCCGCCCGCGCGCACGCCCTGCCCTGCCCCGCGTTGCGCTGCCCCGCGCACGCCGTGCCCTGCCCCGCGCACGCTCTGCTCTGCCCCAGCCCGTCGCGTCGCCCGTCCGCCCTGCCTCTGCCCGTCGTGTCGCCCGTACGGGCTGTCCCAGCCCGTCGCGTCGCCCGTACGGGCTGCCTGCCCGTCGCGTCGCCTGTACTGGCTGTCCCAGCTCGGCGCGTCGCCAGTACGGGCTGCCTGCCCGTTGCGTCGCCCGTCCGCCTTGCAGCCCGCGAGTCGTGCCTCTGCTGCCCCGCGCGTCGCGCCCTACGGCAGCCCGCGCGCCGCGCTCTGCAGCCCCGCGCGTCGCGCTCTGCTGCCCTGCACGAATCGCGCCCTGCTGCTCGCGCCGCCCAGGCCGAGCCGAGCCGCCCTACCCGACCCGATCCGCCCTCCTGCTCGTGCTACTACTGCTGCTGGTGGAGGTGCTGCTAGGAGTGCTGGAGGTGCTGCAGCCTAGCCTCACCGGGCCGCTCTACTGCTCTTACTGCTGTTGCTGCTGCTCGTGCTGCTGTCTTCCCTCCGTACCGCCCTCCTCCTCGCCAGGGTTGACGAAGTAAGGGCATATGCCCTTAATGCCCTGAACATTCCGGGTGAAGTTCAGAGCAGCTCGACCATTTAAAGTTCTTGATTCGCATGGAGCCCGTGATGGTTAATGGCTCCATTTGGGTCTTCCCCTGAATTTAAGTACTGAATCTGATTTGAAGGACCCCCCATCCCCTGCCCCCCGCCCCGAACCCCCTCATCGTATTCACGAGAAAGTGATAGGTGTGGTGTGGGAGTAGTGGCGAACAGACACACTTTTCCTTAGCAGACGAGTGTACGCTCGATCACATTAGGCTAACACCTGAACTTAGTATTGTTCCTGGTAACCTCAAGTCACTCTATTCCAGAGCCCGGATTTCAAGTGCTGGCTTTTGTTGGAGTAGGCTAGTGCTCGCTCTGGCATTTATCATGGTGTTCCTTTGTTATTTCACCATGCTTAGAGCGAGTTACACCTCCGGTTCAGTTTAGGTTCATTTAATAGTTTCTAGCACAAACTGAACACACCCTAAGTTCAATTAGGGTTTCCTACTTTTGTCTCTCGACACTTTTTCCTAATCAATTTTCTTCAACCTATCTTCCTAGCCATGGCTACCACTCCTATATTAACATGGTATACAGAGCCTAATCCTTGGCGTTTTCTGCTTATTTACATCTCTTAGGACGCTTTAGACCTTAGGCATCCGGGGCGCCACCTCCCACTCAGTGTAGATTTTTCGTTTCCTACCATCTCGACCCTCGATTTTCTCTTTGTTTCCCTCATTATTTAAACTCGCGGACCCCCTTTTCCATCCCCCGAGTCCTCCCTACCCCGTCGCGCGCTTCGTCGCTCAGTTGCACACCATCTCCCCTCGTCGCGCGCGCCCTGCCCTGCCCTCCCGTCGTACGTCCTGCCCTCCCGTAGCCCGCAAGCGCCCTCCCTCTGCCGTCGCGCGCGCGCCCTGACTGCCGACGTCGCGCGCGCGCGCGCCTTGTTCGCCGCCGTCGCGTGCGCACAGTCTGCCCGCCGCCGTCACTCTCCCCGCCGCCCATTTTCTCCTTTCCGCGGCCGCCCTCCCTCCCCCCCCCCCTTTTTTCGCGGACATTTTCCTCTCCCCTCGTGGTGCGCCGAACCCCTCCTTCCTTCCCCCCCTTCTCCTGCCTTCTTCGCACCACCTCTTTCCTCTCCGCTCAGCACACCCACCTCTTCCACTCCTCCCCCTCTCTTCTCTCCTCCCCCCCTTTCGTGCTCCTCCTCCATTCCTCCACTCTCCTTTGTGCGTCAAGCACCACCTCACCTCTTCCTCCTCCTATTTTCTCTCCATATCTACTATCCTTCCATACCATCCGCCCCTTCACCCTCCTCCTCCTCTCCTGTCTCCCTTCATTCCCCTCCCGATCTCCCTCTCTCCTCCGCCTCTCTCCTCTCGTCTACTGCTGCAGCTGGCTGCCGGCCTTGCTTCGTAGCCGTGCTCTGTCCCCACTGTGTCCCTCCTCCTCTTATTTCTCCCCTCAGCGGCGCAGCAGCAGACTACTCCGCCATCATCCCTCCTCCTCTTATTTCTCCCCTCAGCGGCGCAGCAGCAGACTACTCCGCCATCATCCCTCCTCCTCTTATTTCTCCCCTCAGCGGCGCGGCAGCAGACTACTCCGCCATTGTCCCTCCTCCTCTTATTTCTCCCCTCAGCGGCGCAGCAGCAGACTACTCCGCCATCATCCCTCCTCCTCTTATTTCTCCCCTCAGCGGCGCAGCAGCAGACTACTCCGCCATTGTCCCTCCTCCTCTTATTTCTCCCCTCAGCGGCGCAGCAGCAGACTACTCCGCCACTATCCCTCCTCCTCTTATGTCTCCCCTCAACGGCTCAGCAGCTGACTACCTCGTCGAAATTCCTCCTCCTCTTTTATCTCCCCCCAACTGCTCCATTGCCATCCCCTTCCTCAGATGGGGCCTATTCTCGCTCTTACCCCTCCTCCTCTGCGCTTCCGCCCTCACCCGTCTCCTGCGGTACCTCCTCTCCTACCCTTGCCTTCCCTACTCTCCGCCCCTTTCGCTGCCCCGTCCTTCCCTTGCGCCTCTCCTCCTTGCCGCTGGACCCCCCCTCTTCTCCGCCCCTCTGCTTGGAGTCCGCTGTTCCATCAACGTCGCCGCTCTTGTGTCGTTGTCACCTCTGGTATTGGTTCTCTGGCCTCTGTCTTCAGTGTGACCCTGCCATCTCAGGATAGCATCCTTGGTGCTTCTCCCCTCTTGGACCCTCGCTTTGTCGTTCCACTTTCTCCACCCGTTCCAAGCGCTGTCTCTCACTCTCCTAGCCCTACGGCTGCCGCTCTCTCACTTCCTCGCACCTTGGAGTTTGTCCTTGACAGTGCTGCTACTGATTCTGTCTTTCGCGATGCTGGTGTCCTTCGCCATTTTCCTCGTCCCCTCTCTATTCATGGGGCTGGGGAGACCATGACCATGATCTGTACTGGCACTTCATCTCTTCCTTGTCCTGCCTCTCCCTCTGGCGCTGTCACTGGCCTTTACGTTCCCTCTTGCCGTCATAACCTCCTCTCTCTCCCTACCCTCCAACGCCTAGGTGTGCGGGCACTCTTTCCCGCCGGTGAACTCTTTTGTGATCTTCATTACCGCGACCGGCACCTTGCTCGTTTCACCCTTTCTCCTGTCACTCACCTCTACACCCTTCGTGTTCCCCTCCCCTCATCCGTCCATCACACCTCTTCTTCCTCTGCCCCTCCCGTCTCCACTTGCGACTGTCGCTCTCTCACCCAACCTACCCTTCTTCTTCATCATCGTCTTGGCCACCCCAACTTCCCTCTCCTTCGCAGCATGGTCACTTCGAAGCTGCTTCATGATCTCCCTCCCTCTCTCCCGCCCCTTCCCCCCTCTCCCGCTCCTCCATGCACCCCTTGTGTCCAAGCCAAGCTCTCTCAATCTCCTCATCCTTCTTCCCCTTCTGCCTCCCCCAAACCACTTGATCTTGTGCATATGGACCTCTGGGGTCCATCTCCCATTGCCTCCCGCCAAGGTCATCGTTACTTTCTCCTTCTTGTCGATGACCACTCTCGCTTTGCCTCTGTTTATCCCCTCCGTGCCAAATCTGACGCCCCCTCTCTCATTATTTGCTGGGCTGAGCAGGCGCGCCTTCGCTTTGGTCGTCCTGTCGCCCGCTTCCACTCTGATGGTGGTGGCGAGTTCTTTAACCACTCTCTCCTTTCTTACTGCTCCTCTCATGGCATTCGCCAGACCTCAACCCTCCCGCATTCTCCTGAACAGAATGGTGTTGCCGAGCGTCGTATTCGCACTCTCATGGAGATCACCCGTTGTCTCCTTACTCATGCTTCTGCTCCACACTCCCTTTGGAGCTACGCTCTTGTTCATGCCACTCTTCTTTCCAACCTTCGCCCCCATCCTCTTCGCCCTTCCATTACTCCCTTCCAGCTCTGGACTGGCCGCCAGCCCTCCGCCCGCCCTCTTCGGGTGTGGGGCTGTGTCGCTCATGTCCTTATCAATCCCGCCGATCGAGCACGTCAGGGTGGGAAGCTCGCTCCCAAGACGCAGCTCTGTGCGTTCATTGGTATCAATGCTGACTGTCCTGGCTATCTTTTCTATGCTCCCTCCTCTCAGCAGCTCATTCGCAGCCAGGACGTTATCTTTGATGAGACTCGTTCTCCATTCCTCGCCCCCCCTCCCACCCCTCCTCCTCCCTCTCTTCATTGGTCTGACTTTGACCCGCTACCCTCCGCTGCTCCCTCTCCTTCTCCACTTCCTCCTCCCCCTGCTCCGCCTCCCCTCCCTGCCCTCTCCGCTCCCCCCTCTGCTGTCATCTCCGGCTCCTCTCCTCCTCCCTCTTCCTCTTCTGCTCCCCTGTCCTCTCCTTCCCCACCTCCTTCTGCTCCTCTTCCTTCTCCTCCTGCTCCTCCACCTTCACCGCGTCTCACCCGCTCCATGACCCATGCTATGTCCAATTTTCAACACTCTGCTCTCTTTACTCGTCTCTCTCCCTCTCCAAACGTCGATCTTCTCGAGGATCGCTTTGAGGAGCTGTTCTCCATTCATCCTGTTTCACCCCTCCTCTGTGTCACCATTGGCGATTTCTCCAATTCTCCCACTCTTCTCTCCGTTGACACTGCCGCTATTCCCACCCCTCAGACCTACTCCGAGGCCGTGTCTGGCTTTCATGCAACTGAGTGGATGGCTGCCATCATTGCCGAGTGTGAGGCATTCACCCGAACTCAATCTTACGTTGACTCTGTCCCCCCCCCTGGCGCCACCATTGTCAAGGGCAAATGGGTCTTTCGTGTCAAGCAGCTGCCTGGGGAGCTCCCTGTCTTCAAAGCTCGTTACTGCGCCAAAGGTTTCACCCAACGTGAAGGCATTGACTACTTTGCCACTTACTCTCCCACTGCCCGTCTCCCCACTCTTCGCCTCCTTCTTGATCTAGGCGCCCGTTGGGATTGGGAGATTCACTCCATGGATGTCTCCAATGCCTTTCTCCAGGGCGAGCTTCATGAACGCATTTTTCTTGAGCGCCCCGCTGGCTTCCCTCGCCCGTTCCCTCCAGGCACTGTCTGGGAGCTGAAGCGCCCAGTCTATGGTCTTAAACAAGCCCCCCGCGAATGGCACGCTAAGCTCGCCTCCACTCTTCACTCTCTTGGCTTCTCTACCTCTTCTTCCGACCCCAGTCTCTTCATTCGCACCTCCCCCCACAGGCTTTACATTCTTGCATACGTCGATGACTTGGTGCTCCTCGCTGAAGATTCTGCCGACCTTGCCGCTGTCAAGCAGGCCCTCCAGGCGCGTCTCCTGTGCAAGGATCTTGGCGAGCTTCGTCATTACCTCGGCATGGAGATCCGTCGTAATCGTGCTGCCCGCACCATCTCTCTCTCTCAATCCTTCTACATCCACTCCATTCTTGAGCGTTTTGAAATGTCGCAAGCGAAGCCTGTTTCCACTCCTCTTCCCGCTAACCATCAGCTTACCGCCCCTGCTGTTCCCGCTCCCTCCTCAGAACTGCGACCTTATCCTGAGCTCGTTGGGTCCCTCATGTATGCTATGATGTGCACTCGCCCCGATCTTGCTTACCCCCTCAGTGTTCTCTCTCGTTTTGTTGGCCTTGGTCGCCACACTGACGTGCACTGGGCGGCTGCCAAGCGTGTTCTCCGCTATCTCCGCGCTACCTCTGATCTTGCACTCACTCTTGGTGGCTCTTCCCCCCCCGTTCTTTCCGGTTACAGTGATTCCTCCTATGCTGATTCTCGCCCTGATCGCCGCTCCTCCCAGGGTTATGGTTTCACTCTTGGCAGTGGCCTCATCAGCTGGCGCTCTACTCGTTCATCCTCTGTCTGTCTTTCCACCTGCGAGGCTGAATTGTATGCAGGCACATTGGCGGCTCAGGAGGCTCGCTGGCTCTCGTTTCTCCTTGCTGAACTTGGTCACTCTCAGCCCTCTGTGACGCTCTCCTGTGACAGTGCGAGCATGATTCACCTCACTGAAAATCCTGTCTATCACGCTCGCAGCAAACACATCGAGGTCCGCTACTTCTTCGTGCGCGAGCTGGTGCAATCTGGCTTCTTACGGCTTCGCAAGGTGGACGCTACTGCCAACCTTGCTGATATTTTCACCAAGGCCCTCCTACGTGCGCCACACCGTTTCTATGTGCGCGAGCTTGGGCTCACGCGTCTCTCTACTTCTGGGGGTGTGCCAATTCACTAGGTGTTTTGCTCCAGAGCTTCGCCTAGCCTGGGGGTGTGTTGGAGTAGGCTAGTGCTCGCTCTGGCATTTATCATGGTGTTCCTTTGTTATTTCACCATGCTTAGAGCGAGTTACACCTCCGGTTCAGTTTAGGTTCATTTAATAGTTTCTAGCACAAACTGAACACACCCTAAGTTCAATTAGGGTTTCCTACTTTTGTCTCTCGACACTTTTTCCTAATCAATTTTCTTCAACCTATCTTCCTAGCCATGGCTACCACTCCTATATTAACAGCTTTGGCCTACGCACGTGAAAATACGGGCAAGATTTGGGGCAGCTGAGGGCTCCAAGTTCTGGCCCCTAACACTTCGACAGGCCTGCTCCTCGCACGCCTCCTTGCATACCTGCTATGACTTCCCTTCGTAGTAGCGGTGGGAGTGGTGGCGGCGGCGGTGGCGGCAGTGGGAGTGGTGGCGGCGGCCATAGTTGCAGTCGCGGTGGAGTTGTTCAGTGTGGAGTTTCTGGCGGTGGCGAGATCCAGCTGCAGCGGCGTCCGAGCGAGACCCTTCCACCCCAGCAGCTTCATGCGTGGTACGCTCAGCGTTGTGCGTCTCGGAGAGGTGGCGGCGGCCGTAGTAGCAGTCGTGGTGGAGCTGGTCAGTGCGGAGTCTCTGGCGGTGGCCAGATGCAGCTGCAGCGGCGCCCGCGCGAGACCCTTACGCCCCGGCAGCTGCATGAGTGGTACGCTCAGAGTTGGGGGTGTAGGACTACTGCTCGCTGCCCGTACGTTATTCGCACAGGTGATCGAGCTGGTCAGACTTGCGGGACAGTTAGTCACACAGAGTCCCGCTGCTTCTCCCGTCTGAGCGACGCTTGGCGAGCACGGTTTGGCGACGAGACTGAGCTACCCCTCTGGCTAGAGCTGCTTCAGGACGGAGTAGATATATTTGCCTTAGACTATGACACTATCCTTACTGCCATGTATGTTTTGACTGGTACTTCTGAGGGTGACTGTTACCTGTGTGTGCCCCCTGACCCTGGTATAGCGGCTGCTGCTCTAGGTACTGCACCTGCAGAGGCCTTGCACACCTTTACACTTGACTCTGGTGCTTCCCGCTGTTTCTTTCGCGACAGTACCACGGTCACACCCCTCCCTGCACCTGTCCCTATCTCACTGGCTGACCCCTCTGGGGGCCCAGTGCTTGCACGGTCTACCACTGTGCTTCCGTGTCCGGCGGTCCCGTCTGGTGAGCTGTCTGGTCTCCACCTCCCCTCGTTCTCTACGAACTTGGTGAGCACCGCCGTCCTTCAGGATCACTGGGTTGACACCTTTACTCCTGGAGGACAGCGGGTGACACACTGCACGTGCTCTCGGACCGGCCGCCACCTGGCCACGTTCACACGTGCGCCTGGGTCCAGTCTGTACACCCTCACCACTGTGTCGCGTCACGCCACTTTGTCTCCTCAGCTGTACGCGTCTGCTCAGGTAGCTACCCAGTGTGAGTGTCGTCGCCTGTCGCACGACACTCTCCTGTGGCACCACCGCCTTGGTCACCCCTCCTTGCCTCGCCTTCGTGGCATGCACTCTCGCTCCCTAGTCTCTGGTCTTCCCAGGTCTCTGCCTGCCCTCCCTCCCTCGCCTGCGCCGCCCTGCATTCCTTGCGTCGAGGGGCGGCAGCGCGCCGCTCCTCACTCCTCCTCGTTCCCTCCCACAGAGGCTCCGCTGCAGACTCTCCACCTGGACGTGTGGGGCCCAGCCCGCGTCCAGGGACAGGGCCGCGAGTGGTACTTCCTGCTGGTTGTCGACGACTACACGCGTTACACCACGGTCTTCCCCTTGCAGCGCAAGGCGGATGTCCCTGCTCACCTGATCCCCTGGATCCGCGCTGTTCGTCTCCAGCTCCGCGAGCGGTTTGAGCGGGACTTTCCTGTCTTGCGTCTGCACTCTGACAGAGGTGGTGAGTTCACCTCCGACCTCTTGCGAGCCTTCTGTGAGGAGCACGGCATCACCCAGTCGTTCACGCTTCCGGCCTCTCCGCAGCAGAATGGGGTTGCTGAGCGCCGCATTGGCTTAGTCATGGAGGTCGCTCGTACCTCCATGATCCATGCGGCGGCTCCCCATTTTCTGTGGTCGTTTGCGGTCCGGTACGTCGCGCATCAGCTCAACCTCTGGCCCCGTGTCTCCTTGCCGGAGACCTCGCCCACTCTGCTGTGGACGGGGGAGGTTGGCGATGCGTCGCGTTTCCGGGTCTGGGGTGCTCGTGCCTTTGTCCGCGATCTCACCGCGGACAAGCTCTCTGCCCGCGCCATTCCCTGCGTCTTCCTTGGTTTTCCTCCTGACGCGCCTGGCTGGCAGTTTTACGACCCCGCCTCGCGCCGTGTCTTTGCGTCTCAGGTTTGCTACTGCTGACACTGAGGCTCTCGCTTTGGTGAAGTCGGAGCTGCAGAAGAGACACACGTGCACTGACCTGGGTGAGCTGCGCAGTTACCTTGGCTTGCAGATCACCCGGGACAGAGCACGCCGCACCATCACACTGACTCAGTCACACATGGTGCAGCAGGTCCTTCAGTGCTTCGGCTTCACCTGGTCCTCCGCACAGTCCACTCCTCTTGCTACAGGTCACTCACTCTCAGCTCCACCTTCGGACGAGTCCGTAGAGTCGAGTGGTCCTTACGCAGAGCTAGTGGGCTGCCTCATGTACCTGATGACCTGCACTCGACCTGACCTTGCATACCCTCTTGGCCTTTTGGCTCGCTACGTGGCTCCTGGTCGGCACCGAAAGGTGCACATGGATGCTGCAAAGAGGGTACTGCGCTACTTGTGCAGTACATCGGGCATGGGGCTCGTGCTTGGAGGACGGAGCGACGTTGTCCTCACTGGGCACTCAGACGCTTCTTGGGTTGACGACCAGGCTACGCAGCGGTCGTCACAGGGTTACACCTTCAGCCTTGGCTCTGGCTCTGTTTCTTGGCGTTCTACTCGCTCGTCTTCTGTTCTCAGCTCCAGTTGTGAGGCTGAGATATACGCCACAGCCATGGCTGCTCAGGAGTTGCGCTGGCTCACCTACCTGCTGACCGACTTGGGAGAGAGGCCTCGTTCTCCTCCAGTTCTGTACGTCGACAACAAGGCCGCCATTGCCTTGTGTCAGGAGCACAGACTGGAGCACAGAACGAAGCACATCGCTCTGCGTTACTTTCTGGCTCGAGAGTTGCAGCAGCGTGGTCAGCTTCGTCTTGCTCACGTGGCCACCAGGGCCAACACTGCTGATATATTCACCAAGGCAGTTCCGCCTGGTGATCATCAGTGCTTTTGTACTTTGTTGGGCCTCGTGCCTACGTTTCCTCACTTGCTGTAGGCTTTGCTTGTACTGTGATCTATGTATATATACCTGCATGCTTGCTCTTGCTAGGTAGTGATCACTGTACTGTGTTGTTGCATATATACCTCTGCATGTGAACTGGCCTTGTGGCCCTTTGCTTAGGCTCAGAATGCGTGGTGACTTTGTGATCCACCCTGAGCTTGCTTTGCCTTTCTTGACTGGTCCTGTGACCTCTTGTTCTCCCCCACTTTGCCTTTGGGGGTGTGTCAAACATATATGCTGCTTATTGTGTAGGCTGTAGTGGGGTAGCCCATATGGGGTACAACCCAGATTAGGGTTTCCTACTTGTACCCATCATGCTGCTAGTTCATTCATTCCTGCCTGTACTTTCTGACACATGATGCCAATAGTACCACCATGATGCCAACGGTACGACCATGATGCCAACGGTACGACCATGATGCCAACGGTATGGTCATGATGCCAACGGTATCACCATGATGCCAACGGTACCATTATGATGCCAAAGGTACCACCATGCCAACGGTACCACCATGATGCCCGCGGTACGACCATGATGCCAATAGTTCCACCATGATGCAAACGGTATGACCATGATGCCAAGGGTACCACCATGATGCCAACGGTACAACCGTGATGCAAACGGTACGATCATAATGCCAACGGTACGACCATGATGTTAACGGTACGACCATGATGCCAACGATACGACCATGATGCCAATGATACGACCATGATGCCAACGGTACGACCATGATGCCAAAGGTACCACCATAATGCCAATGGTACGACCATGATGCCAAGGGTACGACCATGATGTCAACGGTACCACCATGATGCCAACGGTAGGACCGTGTTTCCAACAGTAGGACCATGATGCCAACGGTACCACCATGATGCCAACGACACGACCGTGATGCGAACGGTACGGTCATGATGCCAACGGTACGACCACGATGCCAAAAGTATCACAATGATGTCAACGATATGACCATGATGCCGATGGTACGACCATAATGCCAAAGGTACCACCATGATGCCAAAGGTACCACCATGATGCTAACGGTACGACCATGATGCCAAGGGTACGACCATGATGCCAACGGTACCACCATGATGCCAAAGGTACCACCAAAATGCCAACGTTATGACCATGATGCCAACGGTACCACCATGATGCCAATGGTACCACCATGATGCCAACAGTACCACCATGATGCCAACGGTGCAACCATGCTGCCAACCGTACCACCATGATGCCAACAGTACCACCATGATAGCAACGGTACCACCATGATGCCAACAGTACCACCATGATTCCAACAGTACGACCATGATTCCAACAGTAAGACCATGATATCAACGGTACCATCATGATGCCAACGGTTCCATCATGATGCCAATGGTACTACCATGACGCCAACGGTACGACCATGATGCCAATGGTACCACCATGATGCCATCGGTACCACCATGATGCCAACGGCACCACTATGATGCCAACGGTACGACCATGATGCCAACAGTACCTCCATGATGCCAACTTTACGACCATGATGCCAACGGTACCACCATGATGCCAACGGTGCCGGGCAAGTATGCTGGCAATTTCGTCCTGTGTGTGCAGGCCACGCCCTTCTTCCTGCACATTGTGTCACCGCCCAAGCAACACTCGGACGATGGCTTGTGGCACTTTAGTTCTACCATCAGCGACGTTCCCAAGGTGAGTACAATGAAGGTTTTTTTTTTAGGGTGACCAT
The DNA here is from genome assembly GCA_947470075.1 of Closterium sp. Yama58-4. Classification (NCBI taxonomy): domain Eukaryota; kingdom Viridiplantae; phylum Streptophyta; class Zygnematophyceae; order Desmidiales; family Closteriaceae; genus Closterium; species Closterium sp. Yama58-4. The sequence goes on from CANIUD010000844.1 coordinate 486,551, forward strand.
CAGCAATGTTTCCAACTTCTGAAAAATGCATCGTAAGGTGACTCCACTGTCCTTAAGGTGACTATAGTGAGAGGTCGCAAGTGACTGACTGAGCGATGTTGGGCTGAGAAAAAGCCCTTAGGATCTTTTGCAGGGGTAAATTCGGGGTAGGACTATTGTAATAGCGGAAGCGTTTAATGAAGACTTGTGAACCACCTTGCACTAGTGTGTGAGAGCAAAGTAAGTTGATTAAAGCAAAGGGATACAGGTTTTTATATATGAGTACAAGGAATATGAAAAGATACGGTTGCAACTACTTTACTGTTGCTGTTGCAGTTCGATACAGTAACGACTCGGGCAACCGCTCTGTAACGAGTCGGTTGTGTGTCCTTGCTGTCGTACTGTACTTGTCAGGTCAAAGGTCGCTGACCTTTGACTTTCGCGTAACCTCCGGCAACCTCTTTCAACCTCCGAGGGTTGACTCGCTCGTGCCTCGATATGACTCGCTTCGCTTCTGGTGTGATGTTTCGACACGACAGAGGCGCTTTAGGAATTACTTGTTTCCAACACTCCCCTTCGCTTCTGGAGTGTCGCTGCTGATGACGTGGCCTTGTCCAGTCAGCAGCATGCAGTACTCGAAATTCTTTTTTCCGAGCTTCTTGGTCAAATAGTCGGCTGCCATCTCGGACGTGGGACAGTAGGATAGTTCAAGTCTCCCCTTCTCGATCTCGTCTTTCACGAAGAAATATCGCAGGGCGATATGTTTCGTTCTGTTCGCGAAGCCACTTTTGTTGGCGATGCGAATTGCAGACTGGTTGTCGCAGAACAGAGTGAAATTAGGTAACTCGGCTAACTTCGCTTCTTCCAGCAGCTCGCGAAGATAAAGTCCTTCCTTGGTGGCTGAGCAGAGTGCGATATATTCTGCTTCAGCTGATGAGAGGGCGATTAGTTCTTGCTTACTCGACTGCCAGGAGATAGGACCGATAGGCTCGAGTCGGTAGATGTAGCCGGTGCGGGAGCGCCTATTGTCGGAATCGCCGGCGTGATCGGCATCGACATAGCCGATTAGCTTGGTTGGTGTAGTTGCGTTCTTGTGATACGTTAAGCCGATCGTTGGAGTGCTGACGAAGTAGTGAAGAGCGCGGTCGAGCTCTGCCAGGTGTTCTGTTTCAGGCCTTTTGAGGTAGGTAGCGAGCTGGCTTGCGGAGTATGAGAGGTCGGGGCGGCAGGTGACAGCTGCGAAGAGAAGACAGCCCAACTTTCTCTGGTAGTCGCGTATGCCGGCGGGCTTCAGTAGAGTAGATCCTCCCTTGTCAAACTTATACACTATAGTCTGTGTAGGCTGTAGTGGGGTAGCTCATATGGGGTACAACATTCTAGGGTTTGGTACTTGTACTCCTCATGCTGCTCAATGCATTCATTCTCGTTCCAATTGTCACATGGTATAGAGCAGGTTCCCTCGTGGGAACTGTTCCTAGGGCCCACCGTAAGATTTTTTTTCTGCCCGGAGCGCGCTCCGCCCCTGCCCGAGTCGCGCTCCCCTCCCCTCGCTTCCCTTAGCGGCCCCGTCGCGCCGCGCTTCCGGCCCCGGCGCCGCCTCTGCTGGCCCCGGCGCCCCCCTGTCGCAACCCCGCGGCCCCACCCTCGCGTCGCCCTGCGCGGCGTCGTTACAGCCGCCCGCGACCCCGACGCCGCCCGTCGCGACCCCGTCGCCCTTCGCGCCGCCCGCGACCTCGTCGCCGCGGCCGCCTGCGACCCTACCGCTGCTGCCGCCCGCGACCCTGCTGTTGCAGCCGCCCGCGACCCTACCGTCGCCGCCGCCCGCGACCCTGCAGTCGCAGCCGCCTGCGATCTCGTCGCCGCGGCCGCCTGCCCTCCCGTCGCCGCAGCCGCGCGCGACTCCTGTGGTCGCAGCCGCCCGCGACCCCCCGTCGCCCCACCCGTGCGACCCCACCGCCGCCCTTTGCGGCCCCTTCGCCATCCCTTCGCGGCCCCGCCGAGCAGCCGCGCCGCCGAGACGCCGCCGCCGCCGAGCCGCCGAGCCGTCGAGCCGCCGAGCCGCCGAGCCGTCGTTGCCGCCGAGTTGCCGAGCCGTCGAGCCGCCACTGCCGCCGTGCTGCCGAGCCGCCGAGACGCCGGTGCCGACGAGCTGCCGAGCCGCTGAGCCGCCGAGCCGCCGTTCCTGCCGTCCCGGCCCTGTTCCTGCCGACGCGCCTCGGTCCTTCTCGCCTGCCCGGTAAGAGCAGCGCCTCCACCACTGCTCTGCCCTAGCCTGCTGCTCTCACTGCTAGTCTACTGTATCAGAATAACTAGCCAAGAATGGATGAACTAACAGAAGTTTGGGTACAAATATGAAACCCTAGTTGGGGTTGTACCCCATATTGGCTACCCCACTACAGCCTACAAGCATAATACAGTTTAACACACCCCCATAGGCAAAGTGGGGGAGCACAAAGGGTCACAAGACCAGTCCAGCAAAGCAAAACAAAGCCCAGGGTGGATCACAACGTCACCACACTCCGAGCACAAGTAAAGGCCACAAGGCCAGTTCACATGCAGTGCTAGATATAGTACAAGACAAGCAACACAGTGATCAAAACCTAGCAAGCAAGCAACAAGATATATATAAAGTACAGTACAAAGAATGTCAAGCAGTGAGCAAGTGAGGAAACGTGGACACAAGGCCTAAAGAAGTACAGTGCCGCTGATGATCACTAGGCGGGAGCGCCTTGGTGAAGATATCAGCAGTGTTGGCCTTCGAGTCCACGTACACAAGCCGAAGCTGACCGCGCTGCTGAAGCTCTCGAGCAAGAAAGTAGCGAAGAGCAATGTGCTTCGTCCTGTGCTCCAGTCTGTGCTCCTGACACAAGGCAAGAGCCGCCTTGTTGTCACCGTACAGAACTGGAGGAGAACTAGGCCGCTCTCCCAAGTCAGTCAGCAGGTAGGTGAGCCAGCGTAACTCCTGTGCAGCCATGGCTGTGGCGTAGATCTCAGCCTCACAACTAGAGCCGAGAACAGAGGAAGAGCGGGTGGACCGCCACGAGACAGAACCAGAGCCAAGGCTGAAGGTGTAACCCTGTGACGACCGCTGCGTAGCCAGGTCGTCCACCCAAGAAGCGTCCGAGTGGCCAGTGAGGACAACTCTGTCGCGTCCTCCAAGCACCAGCCCCATGCCTGATGTACTGCACAAGTAGCGCAGCACCCTCTTAGCAGCCTCCCAGTGCTCTTGCCGGTGTCTCCCAGGCGCAACGTAACGAGCAAGGATGCTAAGAGGGTACGCGAGGTCAGGTCGCGTGCAAGTCATCAGGTACATGAGGCAGCCTACAAGCTCTGGGTACGGGCCACTCGGCTCTACGGACTCGTCCGAAGGTGGAGCTGAGAGCGAGTGGCTGGTAGCCAGAGGTGTGGCCTGTGGTGAGGAGAACTGGAAGCCGAAGCGCTGAAGGACCTGCTGCACCATGAGTGACTGAGTCAGGGTGATGGTGCGGCGAGCTCTGTCCCGGGTGATCTGCAAGCCAAGGTAGCTACGCAGTTCACCCAGGTCAGTGCAGGTGTGTCTCTTCTGCAGCTCCGACTTCACACGAGCGAGTGCCTCAGTGTCAGCAGTAGCAAAGACCAAGTCGTCGACGTACACGAGAATGTAGAACGGCGGCAGCGACGTGTCTGTGCGCAGAAACAGCGACGGGTCAGCAGTAGACGGCGCGAACCCAAGAGCCGCAAGAGTAGTCCTCAGTGTGTCGTGCCACTCGCGTGGCGCCTGGCGGAGACCGTAGACTGGCCGGCGGAGGCTCCACTGGGTACCAGGAGGAAACGACCCAGTGAAGCCAGGTGGGCGGCGCAGCCAGATCTCCTCGTGCAGGCTGCCCTGCAGGAACGCTGTGCTGAAGTCAAGAGAGTGAAGCTCGTAGTCACGCTGAGCAGCAACGTGCAGCAGAACCTGAAGAGTGGTCATCTTCGGGGTGGGGGAGAAGGTCTGGAAGAAGTCGACCCCCTGACGCTGACTGAAGCCTCTAGCAACGTAACGAGCCTTGAAGACAGGCGGAGAACCTGGCGGCCGCTTCACCTTGAAAATCCACATGCCATCGACGATGTTCGCCCCAGGAGGGGGAACCTCGTCGACGTAGGTGCCTGTGGACTTCCAGGATGCCATCTCTGCGTCCATGGCTGTCTGCCACTGAGAGGAGTAGGGACCCGAGATCGCCTCTGCGTAAGTGCGCGGAGTGGGGATGTCTAGTGCATCCGGGTCTCCCTCAGGGGCAAGTAACCAGGCCACGAGATGAGGTACAGCAGCCACAAGAGAGTCAAAGTCCTCGTGCCTGTCCTCAAGGACGTCCGTGCCAAGAGCACACTCACCCCCGACGGACGGAGGACAGACAGACGCAGACTCTGACTCAGCAACAAGGCTAGCAGCGTAGTCTAGACGACAGGCAGCAGCAAAGTCAACCAACTCAGCGACCAGAGCAGACGCAGCCGAGGACTCAAAGGTAGGGTCAGTGACAACAGTAGCTAGGAGACGCGTGACTGTAGGGTGCTCAGCGCGATACCGGTCAGACTCAGGGTCCGGAACGGCAGGCAAAGAGGACGCAGGAGGAGACGGTAGAGGGACACGCCGAGGAGCAGTAGAGGGACGCAGAGTCATGTAGTGAGTGCCTGGGACAGGAGGAGGACGCTCACGACGGACACGACTACCAGTGCGAGCAGGACAAACAGGCGACGCAGGACGAGACTCAGGCTCACGACGCTCTGTAAGACCTCCTGTGGGACCAGTATAAGGAGAGGGAGCAGGGAGAGGCGAGGCAGGCGGTAACTGTGACTGCGGCTGGACAGGCGGAGGACACTCTACGGAGGGAGGAGGACAAGGAGGAGGAGCGTGCCCAAGAACCTGCTGAAGGAGCGGTACGAAGTACGGTCGCGGCCGCGCAGCGTCTCCAGAAGCAGAAGGGACTCCAGCGGCCGGGTCCTCAGCACCAGTAGGAGCTCCAGCGTCCGGGTCCACAGCACCAGCAGCAGCTCCACCGGCCGGGTCCCCAGCTCCAGCAGCAGCTCCACCGTCCGACTCCTCAGCACCAGCAGCAGCTCCACCAGGTGGGTCCGCAGCACCAGCAGCAGCGCCACCCCCAGAGTCGGCAGCTCCAACTCCGCTAGCACCGCCAGCGCCAGAGTCCCCAGCTCCAGCAGCTCCAGTCGCAGTGCTCCCAGAACAGCCAGTCCCGGCAGCTCCAGTACCCCCAGTACGAGCACCCCCAGGACGAGCAGCTCCAGTACCCCCAACTCCAGCCGAGCCACTAGGACGGCGAAAGCGTCGGACGTACCAGTCACGAAGCTGCTGCGGTGTGAGAGACTGCTCAGCACCCCGAACCGGAGCACCCCCAGACGCAGTAACCCGAGGCTCCGTAGGCTCAGTAGCAGCACCCCCAGGCTCAGTACCCGCAGGCTCAGTACCCGCAGGCTCAGCACCCCCAGTCGCAGCACCCCCAGGCTCAGCACCCCCAGGCGGCAAACTCTCAGGCACAGTACCCTCAGCTCCAGCACCCGCAGTCCCAGCACTCCCAGGCCCCGCACCCGCAGGCTCAGCACCCCCAGGCGCAGCACCCCCAGGCTCCGTACTCTCAGGCACCGTACCCTCAGCTCCAGCACCCTCAGTCCCAGCACCTGCAGCCCCAGCACCCCCAGGCCCAGCACCCCCAGGCTCAGCACCCCCAGGCTCAGCACTCCCAGCAGCACCACCCGCAGCAGCACCTGAGTCACCTGTGACCTCGACAGGCTCAGCGACGGGAGGAGGGTCTACCTGAGAGACACCTGAAGGAGCAGGACCCTGAGGGGGAAGGGGGTCTACCGGAGGGGGACCAGGAGCAAGGAAAAGCGGCGGGGGAGGGAGGGGGGCAGTGCGGTAGGGGAAGAGACGGTAAAAAGGGACCGACTCGTCAAAGGTGACATCCTGAGAGGCGAAGACCCGGCGCGAGGTGGGGTGGTAAAACTGCCAGCCAGGCGCGTCAGGGACAAAGCCAAGGAAGACACAGGGAAGCGTGCGGGAGGAGAGCTTGTCCGCAGACGTATCGCGGACAAGGGCACGAGCACCCCACACCCGGAAGCGCGACACATCGCCAACCTCCCCCGTCCAACGCAGTGTGGGCGAGGTCTCCGGTAAGGAGACACGGGGCCAGAGGTTGAGCTGATGCGCGGCGTACCGGACAGCAAACGGCCACAGAAAATGGGGAGCCGCCGCGTGGACCAAGGAGGTACGAGCGACCTCCATGACCAGGCCAATGCGGCGCTCAGCAACCCCATTCTGCTGTGGGGAGTCCGGAAGCGTGAAGGTCTGCTCGATGCCCTCCGCCTGACAGAAGGTCCTCAAGAGATCGGAGGAAAACTCACCACCTCTGTCAGAGTGCAGACGCAGGACAGGAAGATCCGTCCGGAAACGGCGGCGGAGCTGGAGACGAACCGTGCGGATCCAAGGGATCAGAACAGCAGGGACCTCACCCTTGGTGCGCAAGGGGAAGACCGTGGTGTAACGCGAGTAGTCGTCGACAACCAGCAAAAAGTACCGCTCACCGCCCTGACCACGAACGCGGGCTGGGCCCCACACGTCCAGGTGGAGGGTCTGCAGAGGAGCCTCTGTCGGGGGGAACGAGGAGGAGTGAGGAGCGGCGCGCTGCCGCCCCTCGACGCAAGGAAGGCAAGGCGGCGCAGGCGAGGCAGGGAGGGGAGGGAGGGACCTGGGAAGACCGGACACAAGGTGGCGACGGTGCATGCCACGAAGGCGTGGCAAGGAGGGGTGACCCAGGCGGTGGTGCCAGAGAAGAGTCTGGTGCGACAGGGAACGACACTCACAGGCGTGGGCTACCAGACCTGACGCAGACACCTGACCGACAGCAGCTACCTGAGGAGACGCAGTGGTCAGTGTGTAGAGACTCGACCCCGGCCGACGAGTAAACGTAGCCAGGTGACGGCCGGTCCTGGAGCACGTGCAGATCGCCACACGCTGTCCGCCAGGGGTAAAGGTGTCAACCCACTGATCCTGGAGGACAGCGTTGCTCACCAGGTTCGTCGAGAACGAGGGGAGGTGGAAACCCGACAACGAGCCAGACGGAACCGCCGGACAAGGGAGGACAGTGGTGGACTGGGCAAGGACTGGGCCCCCAGAGGGGTCAGCCAAGGAGACTGGGACCGGTGCAGGAAGCGGTGTGAGCTCAGTACTGTCACGGAAGAAGCAACGGGAAGCACCTGAGTCAAGGGTGAAGGTGTGACAGGCCTCAGCCAGTGCGGTACCTGAGAGAGCAGTCTCTGTGGGTGCTGTACCTGAGAGAGCAGACTCGAAACCAGCCGGGACAGCACTGGGGGGAGCAAGTACAGGGGGCACCATACCAGAGAGAGCAGACTCACTAGTACCCAGGGCAGCGGGCTCTATACCTGGGTCAGGCGGCACACACAAGTAACAGTCTCCCTCGGCACTAACAGTCAATGCATACATGGCAGCAATAATAGCATCATAGTCAAGAGCAAAGACATCAACACCAGCCCTCATGAGCTCAGCCCAGCGGGGGCGCTCAACATCCGCACCCATCTCCTCACGCCAAGCGTCGTCAAGGCGGGAGAAGCAGCGGTACGGGGTGTGGAACCTCCCACACGTCTGTCCCTTGCGGTCACCTGTGCGAATGACATAAGAACAGCGGCCACTGGCCCCCGACGTCCCACGCTGAGCAAGCCACTCACGAAGCTGCTGGGTCGTCTGGGGACGCTGCTGCTGCTGGGAGCTCTGGCCCGAGCCAGTGCCTCCACTCCGACCTCCGCCGCCACCACTACCACCGCTCCGACCGCCACCGCCACCACCGCCACCACCGCCACCGCCGCCACCGCCGCCGCCGCCACTACTGCCACTGCTTCCTCCGCCGCCCCCGCCTCCACCACCGACCCCACTCCCACCAGCGCTCCCGCCACCGCTCCCTCCAGCACCGCCTCCCCCCCCACCTCCCCCACCTCCTCCCCCCCCAGCGCCACCACCACCACTTTTGCCCCCCTTGCCCTTGCCGGTGCGGCGCCTCCCACCAGGAGTAGAAGCAGCGCCAACAGACTCAGCACCAAGGAAGTCAACAGTAGCAGCAGTAGCGTAGGAGGGAGCGAGGGGAGAGGGAGAACACCCCTCAAAGATGGGGGTGCGAGGAGCGCCACGAGCAGCACCGACAGCTACAATGCTCTTTTCGGCCGCGAGCAGCTGCTCCTCTAGGAGGGCGACTGTGAGCTCAGTGGGACAGCGAGCAAGGAAGTGGTCTCGAACTGAGCGGAGGGTGTCAGGGAGACGGGTGACTATGAAGTGGAGTGTCCAGTACAGTGGAGGGGGGTTCTTAGCGCAGAACTCGGTGGGAAGGGCGGCACGCAGGCGAGCATCACTAGTGCGAAGGTGGGTGATAAGATCGGCGACTGTAGTAAAGGTGGACAGATCGGGGAACAGGTACGGCAGCATGAGGCGGCTAAGCTCGGCTGTGGCAGGCGAGGAGTAGCGAGCGACGACAGCATCGTACAGGGCCTTAGCGGATTTGCAGTCGCCAAAATGCTCGAGCTCAGCTAGCGGGAGGTGACTGCGAATGGCTAGGCGAGCAGCTGCGTCACGAGTCTGCCAGTGGGAACGAACACTAAGCTCGGCTGTGGCAGCAGGAGCAGCGGCAGCACCAGACGCGTAGTCATAGAGGGAGATGTGGTCCGTGCTATTGCTCATAAGATACAACTGCAGGTCGTCGAGCCAGGAAGTGAACTGCACGGGACGGCCCTCAGCATCGAAGGAAAGAACGCGAATAGAGGCCATAGCTCAGGCGTGAGGGCACAGCAGAGCAGCGGCAGCAGCAGAGGGGACGCGCTAGAGCGAAGCTAGTAGCCACAGCAGGAGAAAGCGGCAGTGCACAGGCAGGGAGCAGCAGGTGAGAAGCGCGGCGGGCGAGCTGCGAAGCGGGCAGCGGTGTGGGCGGGCGACGCAGCAAGCGGGCAGTGAGGCGGCGCTGCGAGCGGGCAGCGAAGCGGGCGGGCCGCGAAGCGGGCAGCTAGCGGGCGGGCGGGCTGCGAAGTGGGCGGGCTGCGAAGCGGGCAGCGAGCGGGCGGGCGGGCCGCGAAGCGGGCAGCGAGCGGGCGAGCGGGCTGCGAAGCGGGCGGGCCGCGAAGCGGGCAGCGAGCGAGCGGGCTGCGAAGCGGGCGGGCCGCGAAGCGGGCAGCGAGCGGGCGGGCGGGCTGCGTAGCGGGCGGGCCGCGAAGCGGGCAGCGAGCGGGCGGGCGGGCTGCGAGCGGGCGGCTCGGCGAGGGGCGCGCGAGGGCGCTAGTGAGGGGCGCGCGAGGGCGCTAGCAAGGGGCGCGCGAGGGCGCTAACGAAGGGGCGCGCGAGGGCGCTAACGAGGGTGCGCGCGAGGGCGCTAACGAGGGGCGCGCGAGGGCGCTAACGAGGGCGCACGAGGGCGCTACGAGGCTAGGGCACGGGGTAGCGTGGTAACCGCATGCGAGCGGTGGTGGGCCCTTAAAAAAAAACGGTCGGTAGGTCCTAGGGACCTCCTGCTCTGAATACCATTTCATATTTGTACCCAAACTTCTGTTAGTTCATCCATTCTTGCCTAGTTATTCTGACATGGTATCAGAGCGAAGGTCTCGGGTTCGATTCCCGGTGTGTGCACTTCGGGCATCCCAGTGCGGGGGGGTGTCAGAGGTCTACTGGAGATCCCCGATGATCCTAGGGAAGGGTTACAGGCACGTCGGCCTGGGGGGTTATGGGCGCACTCACCCGCTATATAAACAAGCCCTTTTATCCCAGTGGTTAGTGGCTGGGATTCTGACATACTGCTGTCATGGCTTCCCCCAGTGTCCTCACTTTTGACGCTGAGGGTCGGGCCATTGACTTTGACGTCTGGGTAGATGACCTGCAGCTTTTCCTACTGAGCGACAGAGCAGACGGCCTCTCCCTTTTTGACCTCACCTCTGGTGCCTCTCCTGCCCCTGCTGCTGATGCTGACCCCACTGTTCGCTCCCAGTGGGCCACACGCGATGCTGCTGCCCGCCTTGCTGTGCGCCGCCACTTGCCGACCTCTGAGCGTGCGCACTTTAGCCAGTACAAGAGTGCTAAGACCTTGTACGACGCTGTAGTTGCGCGCTACTCTTCCCCTGCCACTGCTGCGCTTAGCCGCCTTATCCTACCGTACCTCTTCCCTGACCTCGCCGCTTTTCCCACTGTCGCTGACCTCATTACGCACCTTCGCACTAGTGACACTCGCTACCGCGCTGCGCTTCCTGCTGAGTTCTGCGCCAAGAACCCCCCCCCCATGTACATCACCCTCTACTACATAGTCACCCGGCTCCCTGACACCCTTCGCCCGGTTAGGGACCACTTCCTCTCTGTTTGCCCCACCACCCTCACCGTTGACCTCCTCGAGGAGCGCCTGCTCGCGGCAGAGAAGAGCATAGTCGCAGTAGGTGCCTCTCGTGGTGACCCTCGTACCCCTGTCTTTGAGGGGTGCTCCCCCTCTCCCCTCTTGCCCTCTGTTGCCTCTGCTGCTGCGGCCGACCTCGTTGGTCTTGAGTCGGTCGCTGCGGCGTCTGCCCCTAGCGGGAGACGCCGCCCTGGCAAGGGCAAGGGGGGCAAGGGTGCTGGAGGGGCTGGAGGGGGCGGTGGAGGCGGAGGTGGAGGTGGTGGAGGGGGTGGGGGTGGCGGTGGGGGTGGTGGCGGGGGTGGGGGCGTCGGTGGCGGGACTGGAGGTGGAGGTGGAGGCGGCGGTGGCGGTGGGAGCGGAGGTGGCGGAGGTGGCGGTAGTGGAGGAGGTAGCGGCGGAGGCGGCGGAGCTGGTCGGGGTGGCGCTGCGCAGAGGGGTGGCTCCGGTGGTGGTGCGCGCCAGCAGCAGCAGCAGCAGCGTACCCGTGAGACCCCTTCCCCCCAGCAGCTTCGTGAGTGGTACGCTGCTCGTCAGCGGGGTGGGGGTGCTGGCCCCTGCACCTACGTTCTCCGTACCGGCGACCGGGCGGGTGAGCAGTGTGGAGGCCCGCACCCCACCCAGCGCTGCTTCGGTCGGCTGACAGACGCGTGGCGCCACCAGTTCCCCGACGCTACGGAGATCCCTCGCTGGGGCGAGCTGTCTAGGGCGGGTGTTGCAATCTATGATCTTGACTTTGATGCTATTCTTGCTGCCATGTATGCTGTGACTATTAGTGATGAGGGTGACTGTTACCGGTGTTTCCCGCCTGACCCAGGCATAGAGGCTGCTGCGCTAGGTACTTGTGAGGCTGCTGCTCTAGGTGCCAGTGCGTCTGCTGCCCCAGGTGCCGGTGAGTTTGCGCTCTCAGGTGCTGCGTCGCCCCCGGACACCCACACCTTCACCCTTGACTCGGGTGCTTCCCGCTCCTTCTTTCGAGACTGCACCACTCTCACACCGCTCAGTCGGCCTGTTGCGGTCTCCCTAGCGGACCCCTCTGGGGGTCCTGTCCTTGCTCACTACTCCACTGTCCTACCGTGTCCAGCGGTCCCGTCTGGCTCCCTGTCGGGTCTCTACCTCCCCTCGTTCTCTACGAACTTGGTGGCGGGTGCTGACCTCCAGGATGCAGGAGTTGACCAGTTCACCCCTGCGCGTCAGCGGGTGACCCACTGCACTTGTGCGGACACGGGCCGCCACTTGGCCACGTTTGCTCGTCGGCCAGGGTCGAGCCTGTACACACTGACTACTGAGTCTTCCCCAGTCACTGAGTCTGCTCAGGTAGCCGCGTCGGGTCAGGTGTTTGCTGCGGCGTCCAGGTCTGGTCCTGAGTCTGCCCCCTGCTCGTGTCGTCTCCTGTCTCACCGGACTCTCCTCTGGCACCACCGTCTTGGTCACCCCTCCTTGCCTCGCCTTCGAGGCATGGCTTCCCGTCTTCTTGTTTCTGGTCTCCCCCGGTCCCTCCCTCCTCTTCCTCCGGGGCCTGCCCCCACCTGCGTTCCCTGCGTCGAGGGGCGGCAGCGCGCTGCTCCTCACTCCTCCGAGTTTCCTCCGACAGAGGCTCCGCTGCAGACGCTTCACATGGACGTGTGGGGCCCAGCCCGCGTCCGTGGGCAGGGTCAGGAGCGCTACTTCCTGCTGGTGGTTGACGACTACTCGCGTTACACCGCAGTCTTCCCCTTGCGCAGCAAGGGTGACGTCACTGAGGTGTTGATCGCCTGGATCCGCGCGGCTCGTCTCCAGCTCCAGGAGAGTTTCGGCTCCGACTTTCCTGTTCGGCGTCTGCACTCCGACCGAGGCGGAGAGTTCTCCTCTGACCTTCTGCAGACCTTCTGTCGCACACGAGGCATCCGCCAGACCTTCACGCTTCCGGACTCTCCGCAGCAGAATGGGATTGCTGAGCGCCGCATCGGCATGGTCATGGACGTCGCTCGTACGTCCATGATCCATGCGGCTGCTCCCCATTTTCTGTGGCCGTTTGCGGTTCGGTACGCGGCGCATCAGCTCAACCTTCACCCCCGGGTCTCCATGCCGGAGACCTCCCCTGCTTTGCTGTGGACGGGGAAGGTTGGTGATGCGTCGCGTTTTCGGGTCTGGGGATCTAGGGCGTTTGTCCGCGACTTGTCTGCGGACAAGCTGTCCTCTCGTGCTGTTCCTCTCAGAATAACTAGGCAAGAATGAATGAACTAGCAGAAGTTTGGGTACAAATATGAAACCCTAGTTGGGGTTGTACCCCATATTGGCTACCCCACTACAGCCTACCAACATATAACACATTACAACTTAACACACCCCCATAGGCAAAGTGGGGGAGAACAAAGGGTCACAAGACCAGTCCAGCAAAGCAACGCAAGCCCAGGGTGGATCACAACGTCACCACACTCCGAGCACAAGCAAAGGCCACAAGGCCAGTTCACATGCAGTGCTAGATATAGTACAAGACAAGCAACACAGTGATCAAAACCTAGCAAGCAAGCAACAAGATATATATAAAGTACAGTACAAAGAATGTCAAGCAGTGAGCAAGTGAGGAAACGTGGACACAAGGCCTAAAGAAGTACAGTGCCGCTGATGATCACTAGGCGGGAGCGCCTTGGTGAAGATATCAGCAGTGTTGGCCTTCGAGTCCACGTACACAAGCCGAAGCTGACCGCGCTGCTGAAGCTCTCGAGCAAGAAAGTAGCGAAGAGCAATGTGCTTCGTCCTGTGCTCCAGTCTGTGCTCCTGACACAAGGCAAGAGCCGCCTTGTTGTCACCGTACAGAACTGGAGGAGAACTAGGCCGCTCTCCCAAGTCAGTCAGCAGGTAGGTGAGCCAGCGTAACTCCTGTGCAGCCATGGCTGTGGCGTAGATCTCAGCCTCACAACTAGAGCCGAGAACAGAGGAAGAGCGGGTGGACCGCCACGAGACAGAACCTGAGCCAAGGCTGAAGGTGTAACCCTGTGACGACCACTGCGTAGCCAGGTCGTCCACCCAAGAGGCGTCCGAGTGACCAGTGAGGACAACTCTGTCGCGTCCTCCAAGCACCAGCCCCATGCCTGATGTACTGCACAGGTAACGCAGCACCCTCTTAGCAGCCTCCCAGTGCTCTCGCCTGTGTCTCCCAGGCGCAACGTAACGAGCAAGGATGCTAAGAGGGTACGCGAGGTCAGGTCGCGTGCAAGTCATCAGGTACATGAGGCAGCCTACAAGCTCTGGGTACAGGCCACTCGGCTCTACGGACTCGTCCGAAGGTGGAGCTGAGAGCGAGTGGCTGGTAGCCAGAGGTGTGGCCTGTGGTGAGGAGAACTGGAAGCCGAAGCGCTGAAGGACCTGCTGCACCATGTGTGACTGAGTCAGGGTGATGGTGCGGCGAGCTCTGTCCCGGGTGATCTGCAAGCCAAGGTAGCTACGCAGTTCACCCAGGTCAGTGCAGGTGTGTCTCTTCTGCAGCTCCGACTTCACACGAGCGAGTGCCTCAGTGTCAGCAGTAGCAAAGACCAAGTCGTCGACGTACACGAGAATGTAGAACGGCGGCAGCGACGTGTCTGTGCGCAGAAACAGCGACGGGTCAGCAGTAGACGGCGCGAACCCAAGAGCCGCAAGTGTAGTCCTCAGTGTGTCGTGCCACTCGCGTGGCGCCTGGCGGAGACCGTAGACTGGCCGGCGGAGGCTCCACTGGGTACCAGGAGGAAAAGACCCAGTAAAGCCAGGTGGGCGGCGCAGCCAGATCTCCTCGTGCAGGCTGCCCTGCAGGAACGCTGTGCTGAAGTCAAGAGAGTGAAGCTCGTAGTCACGCTGAGCAGCAACGTGCAGCAGAACCCGAAGAGTGGTCATCTTCGGGGTGGGGGAGAAGGTCTGGAAGAAGTCGACCCCCTGACGCTGACTGAAGCCTCTAGCAACGTAACGAGCCTTGAAGACAGGCGGAGAACCTGGCGGCCGCTTCACCCTGAAAATCCACATGCCATCGACGATGTTCGCCCCAGGAGGGGGAACCTCGTCGACGTAGGTGCCTGTGGACTTCCAGGATGCCATCTCTGCGTCCATGGCTGTCTGCCACTGAGAGGAGTAGGGACCCGAGATCGCCTCTGCGTAAGTGCGCGGAGTGGGGATGTCTAGTGCATCCGGGTCTCCCTCAGGGGCAAGCAACCAGGCCACGAGATGAGGTACAGCAGCCGCGAGAGAGTCAAAGTCCTCCTGCCTGTCCTCAAGGACGTCCGTGCCAAGAGCACACTCACCCCCGACGGACGGAGGACAGACAGACACAGACTCAGACTCAGCAACAAGGCGAGCAGCGTAGTCTAGACGACAGGCAGCAGCAAAGTCAACCAACTCAGCGACCAGAGCAGACGCAGCCGAGGACTCAAAGGTAGGGTCAGTGACAACAGTAGCTAGGAGACGCGTGACAGTAGGGTGCTCAGCACGATACCGGTCAGACTCAGGGTCCGGAACAGCAGGCAAAGAGGACGCAGGAGGAGACGGCAGAGGGACACGCTGAGGAGCAGTAGAGGGACGCAGAGTCATGTAGTGAGTGCCTGGGACAGGAGGAGGACGCTCACGACGGACACGACGACCAGTGCGAGCAGTACGGACAGGCGACGCAGGACGAGACTCAGGCTCACGACGCTCTGTAAGACCTCCTGTGGGACCAGTGTAAGGAGAGGGAGCAGGGAGAGGCGAGGCAGGCGGTAACTGTGACTGCGGCTGGACAGTCGGAGGACACTCTACGGAGGGAGGAGGACAAGGAGGAGGAGCGTGCCCAAGAACCTGCTGAAGGAGCGGTACGAAGTACGGCCGCGGCCGCGCAGCGTCTCCAGAAGCAGAAGAGACTCCAGCGTCCGGGTCCCCAGCACCAGCAGCAGCGCCACCGCTCGGGTCCTCAGCTCCAGCAGCAGCTCCACCAGGTGGGTCCGCAGCACCAGCAGCAGCACCACCCCCAGGGTCCGCAGCACCGCAAGGAAGAGCACCCCCAGAGTCGGCAGCTACAACTCCGCTAGCGCCGCCAGCTCCAGAGTCCCCAGCTCCAGCAGCTCCAGTCGTAGTGCTCCCAGAACAACCAGTCCCGGCAGCTCCAGTACCCCCAGCTCCAGCCGAGCCACTAGGACGGCGAAAGCGCCGGACGTACCAGTCACGAAGCTGCTGTGGTGTGAGAGACTGCTCAGCACCCCGAACCGGAGCACCCCCAGACGCAGCAACCCGAGGCTCCGTAGGCTCAGTAGCAGCACCCCCAGGCTCAGTACCCGCAGGCGCAGCACCCCCAGACTCAGCACCCCCAGACTCCGCACACACAGGCTCAGCACCCCCAGTCGCAGCACCCCCAGGCTCAGCACCCCCAGGCGCCGAACTCTCAGGCACAGTACCCTCAGCTCCAGCACCCGTAGTCCCAGCACCCCCAGGCCCAGCACCCGCAGGCTCAGCACTCCCAGCAGCACCACCTGCAGCAGCACCTGAGTCACCTGTGACCTCGACAGGCTCAGCGACGGGAGGAGGGTCTACCTGAGAGACACCTGAAGGAGCAGGACCCTGAGGGGGAAGGGGGTCTACCGGAGGGGGACCAGGAGCAAGGAAAAGCGGCGGGGGAGGGAGGGGGGCAGTACGGTAGGGGAAGAGACGGTAAAAAGGGACCGACTCGTCAAAGGTGACGTCCTGAGAGGCGAAGACCCGGCGCGAGGTGGGGTGGTAAAACTGCCAGCCCGGCGCGTCAGGGACAAAGCCAAGGAAGACACAGGGAAGCGTGCGGGAGGAGAGCTTGTCCGCGGATGTATCGCGGACAAGGGCACGAGCACCCCACACCCGGAAGCGCGACGCATCGCCAACCTCCCCCGTCCAACGCAGTGTGGGCGAGGTCTCCGGCAAGGAGACACGGGGCCAGAGGTTGAGCTGATGCGCGGCGTACCGGACAGCAAACGGCCACAGAAAATGGGGAGCCGCCGCGTGGACCAAGGAGGTACGAGCGACCTCCATGACCAGGCCAATGCGGCGCTCAGCAACCCCATTCTGCTGTGGGGAGTCCGGAAGCGTGAAGGTCTGCTCGATGCCCTCCGCCTGACAGAAGGTCCTCAAGAGGTCGGAGGAAAACTCACCACCTCTGTCAGAGTGCAGACGCAGGACAGGAAGATCTGTCCGGAAACGGCGGCGGAGCTGGAGACGAACTGTGCGGATCCAAGGGATCAGAACAGCAGGGACCTCACCCTTGGTGCGCAAGGGGAAGACCGTGGTGTAATGCGAGTAGTCGTCGACAACCAGCAAAAAGTACCGCTCACCGCCCTGGCCACGAACGCGGGCTGGGCCCCACACGTCCAGGTGGAGGGTCTGCAGAGGAGCCTCTGTCGGGGGGAACGAGGAGGAGTGAGGAGCGGCGCGCTGCCGCCCCTCGACGCAAGGAAGGCAAGGCGGCGCAGGCGAGGCAGGGAGGGGAGGGAGGGACCTGGGAAGACCAGACACAAGGCGGCGACGGTGCATGCCACGGAGGCGTGGCAAGGAGGGGTGACCCAGGCGGTGGTGCCAGAGAAGAGTCTGGTGCGACAGGGAACGACACTCACAGGCGTGGGCCACCAGACCTGACGCGGACACCTGACCGACAGCAGCGACCTGAGGAGACGCAGTGGTCAGTGTGTAGAGACTCGACCCCGGCCGACGAGTAAACGTAGCCAGGTGACGGCCGGTCCTGGAGCACGTGCAGATCGCCACACGCTGTCCTCCAGGGGTAAAGGTGTCAACCCACTGATCCTGGATGACAGCGTTGCTCACCAGGTTCGTCGAGAACGAGGGGAGGTGGAAACCCGTCAACGAGCCAGACGGAACCGCCGGACAAGGGAGCACAGTGGTGGACTGGGCAAGGACTGGGCCCCCAGAGGGGTCAGCCAAGGAGACTGGGACCGGTGCAGGAAGCGGTGTGAGCTCAGTACTGTCTCGAAAGAAGCAGCGGGAAGCACCTGAGTCAAGGGTGAAGGTGTGACAGGCCTCAGCCGGTGCAGTACCTGAGAGAGCAGTCTCTGTGGGTGCTGTACCTGAGAGAGCAGACTCGCAAGCAGCAGGGACAGTGCTGGAGGGAGCAGGTACAGGGGGCACCATACCAGAGAGAGCAGACTCACTAGTACCTAGGGCAGCAGGTCCTATACCTGGGTCAGGCGGCACACACAAGTAACAGTCTCCCTCGGCACTAACAGTCAATGCATACATGGCAGCAATAATAGCATCATAGTCAAGAGCAAAGATATCAACACCAGCCCTCATCAGCTCAGCCCAGCGAGGGCGCTCAACATCCTCGCCCATCTCCTCACGCCAAGCGTCATCAAGGCGGGAGAAGCAGCGGTACTGAGTGTGGAACTTTCCACACGTCTGCCCCTTGCGATCACCTGTGCGAATGACATAGGAACAGCGGCCACTGCCCCCCGACGTCCCACGCTGAGCAAGCCACTCACGAAGCTGCTGGGTCGACTGGGGACGCTGCTGCTGCTGGGAGCTCTGGCCCGAGCCGGTGCCTCCACTCCGACCTCCACCGCCGCCACTACCTCCGCTCCGACCGCCACCACCGCCACCGCCACCGCCACTACCGCCACCGCCGCCACTGCCGCCGCTGCCACCACCGCCACTGCTCCCGCCGCCGCCCCCGCCTCCGCCGCCGGCCCCACTCCCACCGGCACTCCCGCCACCGCTCCCTCCAGCACCGCCTCCCCCCCCACCTCCCCCACCCCCTCCCCCCCCAGCGCCACCCCCGCCACCCTTGCCCCCCTTGCCCTTGCCAGTGCGGCGCCTCCCACCAGGAGCAGAAGCAGCGCCAGCAGACTCAGCACCAAGGAAGTCAACAGCAGCAGCAGTAGCATAGGAGGGAGCGAGGGGAGAGGGAGAGCACCCCTCAAAGATGGGGGTGCGAGGAGCGCCGCGAGCAGCACCAACAGCTACAATGCTCTTCTCGGCTGCTAGCAGCTTCTCCTCTAGGAGGGCGACAGTGAGCTCAGTGGGACAGCGAGCAAGGAAATAGTCGCGCACTGAGCTGAGGGTGTCAGGGAGACGGGTGACTATGAAGTGGAGTGTCCAGTACAGTGGAGGGGGGTTCTTAGCGCAGAACTCGGTGGGAAGGGCGGCACGCAGGCGAGCATCACTAGTGCGAAGGTGGGTGATAAGATCGGCGACTGTAGCAAAGGTGGACAGGTCAGGGAACAGGTAAGGCAGCATGAGACGGCTAAGCTCGGCTGTGGCAGGTGAGGAGTAGCGAGCAACGACAGCGTCGTATAGGGCTTTAGCGGTTTTGCAGTCGCCAAAGTGCTCTAGCTCAGCTAACGGCAGGTGACTGCGAATAGCCAGGCGAGCTGCAGCGTCACGAGTCTGCCACTGTGAACGTACACTAAGCTCGGCTGTGGCAGCAGGAGCAGCGGCAGCACCAGACGCGTAGTCATAGAGGGAGATGTGGTCCGTGCTATTGCTCATAAGATACAACTGCAGGTCGTCGAGCCAGGAAGTGAACTGCACGGGACGGCCCTCAGCATCGAAGGAAAGAACGCGAATAGAGGCCATAGCTCAGGCGTGAGGGCACAGCAGAGCAGCGGCAGCAGCAGAGGGGACGCGCTAGAGCGAAGCTAGCAGCCACAGCAGGAGCAAGCGGCGGTGCACAGGCAGGAAGCAGCAGGCGAGGCGGGCGGCGCTGCAGGCGGGAAGTGCGGCGGGCGGGCTGCGAAGCGGGCAGCGGGGCGGGCGGGCGACGCGGCGAGCGGGCAGCGCGGCGGGCGGCTGCGAAGCGGGCAGCGGGCGGGCGGGCGACGCTGCAAGCGGGCAGCGGGCGGGCGGGCGACGCTGCAAGCGGGCAGCGAGGCGGGAGGGCGACGCTGCGAGCGGGCAGCGGGCGGGCGGGCGACGCTGCGAGCGGGCAGCGAGCGAGCGGGCGACGCTGCGAAGCGGGCAGCGGGCGGGCGGGCGACGCTGCGAGCGGGCAGCAAGCGGGCGGGCGACGCTGCGAAGCAGGTAGCGGGCGGGCGGGCGGCGCTGCGAGCGGGCAGCGAAGCGGGCGGGCCGCGAAGCGGGCAGCGAGCGGGCGGGCGGGCTGCGAAGCGGGCAGCGGGGCGAGCGGGCGACGCTGCGAGCAGGCAGCGCGGCGGGCGAGGGGCGAGCGGGCAGCGTGGCGGGCGGGCGACGCTGCGAGCGGGCGGCTCGGCGGGCGGGCGACACTGCGAGGGGCGCGCGAGGGCGCTAGCGAGGGGCGCGCGAGGGCGCTAGCAAGGGGCGCGCGAGGGCGCTAACGAGGGCGCGCGAGGGCGCTAACGAGGGTGCGCGAGGGCGCTAACGAGGGGCGCGCGAGGGCGCTAACGAGGGCGCACGAGGGCGCTACGAGGCTAGGGCACGGGGTAGCGTGGTAACCGCATGCGAGCGGTGGTGGGCCCTTAAAAAAAAAACGGTCGGTAGGTCCTAGGGACCTCCTGCTCTGAATACCATCTCAGAATAACTAGGCAAGAATGAATGAACTAGCAGAAGTTTGGGTACAAATATGAAACCCTAGTTGGGGTTGTACCCCATATTGGCTACCCCACTACAGCCTACCAACATATAACACATTACAACTTAACAGTTCCCTGCGTCTTCCTTGGCTTTCCCCCTGACGCGCCAGGCTGGCAGTTCTACCACCCCACCTCGCGCCGTGTCTTCGCGTCCCAGGACGTCACCTTTGACGAGTCGGTTCCCTACTACCGTCTCTTCCCCTACCGCACTGCGTCCCTCCCTCCCCCGCCGCTCTTCCTTACACCAGGCCCCCCTCCGGTAGACCCCCTCCCCCCTCAAGGTCCTGCTCCCTCAGGTGTGTCCCAGGTAGATGCAGTTGAGCCAGTCGAGGTAGCTGTTGACTCTGGTACTGCTGGTGGTGCTGAGCCTGGGGGTGCTGGGTCTGGGGGTGCTGAGCCTGGGGGTGCTGAGCCTGAGGGTGCTGAGCCTGGGGGTACTGAGCCTGGGGGTGCTGCGCCTGGGGGTGCTGCGCCTGGGGGTGCTGAGCCTGGGGGTGCTGAGTCTCGGAGTGCGGAGCCTGAGAGTGCTGGACCTGCTCGTCCGGCGTCTGGTGGTGCTGAGCCTGGCGGTTCCTCCGGTGCTTCGTCCCGGCGGGAGCTGCTCTCTCCACAGGAGCTGCGTGAGTGGTTCGCCCGGCGCTGGCGACGTGCTGCTGGAGCTGGTGGTGCTGCAGGAGCTGGGGGTTCTACTGCTGCTGAGAGTGCTGGTGCCGAGGGTCCCAGAGGTGCTCGTACCGAGTGTACTGGAGCTGCTGACCCTACGAGTGCTCCTCCTGCTGGAGCTGGTGGTGCTGCTGGTGTTGCTGGCGCTGGAGCTGCTGGTGCTGCTGGAGCTGCTGGTGCTGCTGGTGCTGCTGGTGCTACTGGCGTTGGTGCTGCTGGAGCTCCTGGAGCTGGAGCTGCTGCGTCTTCGGGTGGTCCGGCTGGAGCTGGAGCTACTGGGGGTGTTGGCGCTGGGGGTGCTCCTGGCGCTGGTGCTGCTGGGGGTGCTGGAGTTGGAGCTGCTGGAGTTGCGGGTCTTCCTGGTGCTGGTGCTCCCGCTGGGGGCGCTGGTGCTGTTCCTGCTGGCACTGGTGGAGCTGCGCGGCCGCGGCCGTACTTCGTTCCGCTCCTTGAGCAGGTTCTTGGTCTTCCGTCCTCTCTTGGTCCTGCTCCTGCCTTAGAGTGTCCGCCTCCTGTCCAGTCTGAGTCACAGTTACAGCCACCTTCCCCGCTTCCTTCTCCTTCTCCCTACACTGGTCCTACTGGAGGTCTTGCTGAGCGTCGTGAGCCTGCGTCTCGCCCTGCGTCGCCTGTCCGTGCTGCTCGCACTAGTGGTCGTGGTTCGCGTCAGCGTCCTCCCCCTGTCCCCGGCACGCACCGGATGTCTCTGCGTCCTTCCACTGCTCCGCTGCGTGCCCCTTTGCCCTCTCCTCCAGCGTCCTCTCTTCCTGAGCTTCCTGACCCGGAGTCGGACTCCCTTCGTGCTGCGCGTCCTACTGTCACGCGTCTCCTTGCTACTGTCGTCACTGACCCTTCCTTTGAGTCTACTGCTGCGTCTGCCCTAGTTGCTGAGCTTGTCGACTTCGCTGCTCGCTGTCGCCTAGACTACGCTACCAGTCTCGTCGCTGAGTCTGAGTCTGTCTGTCCTCCGTCCGTCGGGGGTGAGTGTGCTCTTGGCACGGACGTCCTAGAGGACAGGCAGGAGGAGTTCCAGTGCTTGGCTGCTGTTTCACCTCATCTCGTGTCCATGCTGCTTGCCCCTGAGGGAGACCCGGATGCACTTGACATCCCGACTCCGCGCTCTTTCGCGGAAGCGATAGAGGGTCCCTACTCCTCTCAGTGGCAGACAGCCATGGACACAGAGATGGCTTCCTGGAAGTCCACAGGCACCTACGTTGACGAGGTTCCCCCGCCTGGGGCGAACATCGTCAGTGGCATGTGGATTTTCAGGGTGAAGCGGCCGCCGGGTTCTCCGCCTGTCTTCAAGGCGCGTTACGTGGCTCGTGGTTTCAGTCAGCGGCAGGGAGTTGACTACTTTCAGACTTTCTCCCCCACCCCGAAGATGACCACTCTTCGGGTACTGCTGCACATAGCTGCTCACCGAGACTACGAGCTGCACTCTCTTGACTTCAGCACTGCTTTCTTGCAGGGCAGCCTTCACGAGGAGATCTGGCTGCGCCGCCCACCTGGCTTCACTGGGACGTTTCCTCCTGGCACCCAGTGGAGCCTCCGGCGGCCAGTCTACGGTCTCCGCCAGGCGCCTCGTGAGTGGCACGACACACTGAGGACTACACTTGCGGCCCTTGGGTTTGCTCCTTCTACTGCCGACCCGTCGCTGTTTCTGCGCACCGACTCTTCTTTGCCGCCGTTCTACATCCTCGTGTACGTCGACGACTTGGTCTTTGCTACAGCTGACACTGCTGGACTTGCCTACGTGAAGTCCGAGCTGCAGAAGAGACACACGTGCACAGACCTGGGTGAACTGCGCAGCTACCTTGGCTTGCAGATCACCAAGGACAGAGCACAGCGCACCATTACCCTGACTCAGTCACATATGGTGCAGCAGGTCCTTCAGCGCTTCGGCTTCACGTACTCCTCGCCTCAGGCCACTCCTCTGCCTACGCGCCACTCGCTCTCAGCTCTGCCTTCGAATGAGTCCGTAGAGTCGAGTGGCCCGTACCCAGAGCTTGTCGGCTGCCTCATGTACCTGATGACCTGCACTCGACCTGACCTTGCATACCCTCTTAGCATTCTGGCACGCTTTGTTGCTCCTGGGAGACACAGACCAGAGCACATGGCTGCAGCGAAGAGGGTGTTGCGCTACTTGTGCAGTACGTCGGGCATGGGGCTTGTGCTTGGAGGGCATAGTTCAGTGGTCCTCACTGGTCACGCAGACGCTTCTTGGGCTGACGACCAGGCTACGCAGCGGTCGTCACAGGGTTACACCTTCAGCCTTGGTTCCGGCTCTGTTTCTTGGCGGTCTACCCGCTCGTCTTCTGTTCTCGGCTCCAGTTGTGAGGCTGAGATCTACGCAGGGGCCATGGCTGCACAGGAGCTACGCTGGCTCACCTACCTGCTGACTGACCTGGGAGAGCCGCCTCGTTCTCCTCCAGTGCTGTACGTAGACAACAAGGCCATGCTGGCCTTGTGTCATGAGCACAGACTGGAGCACAGAACGAAGCACATCGCTCTCCGCTACTTTCTTGCTCGTGAGCTGCAGCAGCGTGGTCAGTTGCGCCTTGCTTACGTGGCCTCTGAGGCCAACACTGCTGATATCTTCACTAAGGCACTCGCGCCTTGTGATCATCAGCGCTTCTGCACTCTGTTAGGTCTTGTACCTACCTTGCCTCACTTGCTTACTTCTTGACCTTGCTTGTACTGTTACATATATATACCTGCCTGTTTAGCTTTATATATATGTGACCTTGCATGTGAACTGGCCTTGTGGCCTTGAACTTGTGCTCAGACTGTGTGGTGACGTTGTGATCCACCCTGAGCTTGCTTTGCCTTGCTTTGCTTGACTGGTCTTGTGACCCCTTGTTCTCCCCCACTTTGCCTATGGGGGTGTGTCAAACTTATACACTATAGTCTGTGTAGGCTGTAGTGGGGTAGCTCATATGGGGTACAACATTCTAGGGTTTGGTACTTGTACTCCTCATGCTGCTCAATGCATTCATTCTCGTTCCAATTGTCACAATCCTCCCTTGTCGGCTCCTGTTGTGTAACGGTATGGCGTGGAGATCGCGGTCGGTGTGAAGGCGAAACGCTTGGCGATAGTGTCGGCGTATTTTGCGGCGCTGAGGTAGATCGCGTCGTCTTCTTCTCGGATGTTGAGCCCAAGATATTGTGTGACGGTAGATGAAACTGTGAGCGTGAGATCTTGCTGCAGCTCCCCTTCGAACCAGGTGGTGATGCCGTCGGACGAGCCGATGTAGAGGAGGTCGTCTACATAGACGATTAGCAGGACGTAGTCGTCGTTTTTTGTGAGCCGGTACATCCCCTGATCGTGGGGTAGTTGTTTGAAGCCAATGCGGATGAGACGGGCGTGTAGGTACTGCTGCCATAGCCGCGGGGCTTGCTTAATCCCGTAGAGCGATTTCAGTAGTTGACAGACTTTGTTCGGCTCTCCGTTAGTGCCATGTGGGAGTTCGACGAAGATCTCCGCGTCGACAGGTGCGTAGAGAAACGCGTTGGCGACATCGATCTGTCGTAGCTTCTTCTTCTTCATGGCGGCGATCGCGAGAAGAATTCGGAGTGAGGTGTGTCGGCTAACCGGGGCGAATGTCTCGGTGAAGTCCCGTCCGTGCTCCTGATCGAATCCACGTACCACCCAGCGTGCTTTGAACTTCTCAATTGTGCCGTCTGCTTTCGTTTTGACGCGGAAGACCCATTTCCCGGTGAGGATGGTCTTGTTTCTTGCCACGCTGATGGGAACGACTTTCCAGGTGTTCCGTTCCTCCAGCGCTTTTAATTCTCTGTCCATGGCTTCACGCCATTTCTCCCTGTGTTCCCCCCCCAGAGCCTGTTGAACTGTCGCAGGCTCCTTAGGAATGGCTGAGCCGTGGACTGCGGTGACGAGGCCGAGAATTTGCAGTCCACTCTGTGAGTAGCGGGGGAGTGTGGTGTCCTCGGGATAAACAGCTTCGTCTCCTGTTTCAGGTGTTGGATTGAAATTCGGTCCTACTCGTTCTGCTTCGTTGGTGTTGACCCGTGCAGGTGTAACGTAACCATTGTCGGCGAATTCGTAGAAGACTTCGGCGTTGACGCTTTCGCGAGGATTGTCTTCGTCCATTGGGATGTCCACGGAGCAGTAAGGGAGAGGTCCGGCTGCTTCCGAGGCTCCCTCCACGTTCTGCTCGTCCCAGTCAGCTTCGTCTTCTGCCGAGGCGAAGGCTCGGTGCCCATGAAATCCGCCCGAGAGGTCAGGTCTGTTTTCTTCGATGTACATGAGGTGAGTTCCGAGGGTGAGGTTTTCGTAGAAAACGACATCACGTGCTGCTACTGTTTCCTTGCTGTTGATGTCGAAGATTTTCCACGCGTTGTAATGTTTTGCGATGCCCAGGTGTAGTCCCCACTGTGCGCGTTGAGAGAATCGCCCAGCTCGTGCAGATGGAGGTCGGTACTGTACCATGCAACCGAAGACTCTCAACATTTTTGTGCTGCCCAATTTCCCTGTCCACAGCAGATGCGGTGATGCGTTGTTCGGGAGCGATGATGACGAAAGCAAGTTGTGCAGCATGACGGCGTGGTCCATCGCTTCGGGCCACTGGTGGTTGGGCAGGTGCATGCCACGTAGCAGCTTGCGCATGGTGGCTTGCAGCGTCCTGTTCATCCTTTCTGCTACGCCTTGCTGTTGGTGAGCGTAGGGAAGGGAGATGAGCCTCTTGATTCCTCTTTCTGCCAAGTACTGCTTGAACCTCTGTGAGGTGTATTCTCCTCCCCCGTCTGACTGAAAGCTTTTTAGCTTAGCTCCCGATTCTCGTTCTGCGACTGGAAGCCAGGCGACAAAGGCTTCGAAAGCCATGTCGCGGCTTGGAAGGTTTAGGTGCCAGACATATCGAGTTGCGGCGTCGATGAAGGTGATGGTGTAGCTGTAGGCGTTTTGTCCGGGTTCACGGTTGTATAAGATGTCGCTGTACACCTTTTCG
Source organism: Closterium sp. Yama58-4 (assembly GCA_947470075.1). NCBI lineage: Eukaryota > Viridiplantae > Streptophyta > Zygnematophyceae > Desmidiales > Closteriaceae > Closterium > Closterium sp. Yama58-4. The sequence continues at coordinate 512,066 of CANIUD010000844.1, forward strand.
AGAGGTGTGTACGCAGGTGCGCTTGGATTGTGATGCGAGACGAACGGCTGATGCGGTAAGTCGGCTTCAGGGCAAGTGAAGCACGTTCCACGGGCTCGTTGAAGTTCTCTGCCGTCGGTCAGTAGAAGTGAGTCTTTGTCGAGCACTCCTGCTCTTATCGTGTTGTTTAACACTGTGTTGCTTGGATGTCCCATTCTTGCGTGCCAGGTACCTTCAGTGGCGCGATGTCCGGGTGACCGTCGATACAGATCCGAGTTGGAGTAGAAGCCGGCAGTGACGTTGGTGCTTCGGTGGACTTCTCGTGGTGCCGGTTTTAACTGTTGTGCGGGTGTCGGTGGCGAATCGTCGATGAAGATTGGTGCCGTTGAAGGACCGGCGATTGGTGTCGATGTTGCTGCTGCTGTTGGCGTTGTTGTCTCCGCTGCTGATGATGTTGTCCCTGCTGCTGCCGATGTTGTCCCTGCTGCTGCTGATGTTGTCTCTGCTGCTGCCGATGTTTGTTGAATTGTTGCTAACGCCCTTGTTCTCTCTGCTTCAGGAATGGTGTGTGAGTGCCAGAAGCCGCCGGGGCTGAAGTCTGGGTCAAGATCTGGAGGATGTGTCCAAGGAGCAAAGCTGACGATGCCGTCGCTGTCAGCGGTGCCAAGGTCTGGTACGAAGTCAAGAACGAAGACGTTGTTCTTGAGGATCGCCTTTCCGATGTAGAGGCCGCCCTTTCCGTGGAACAGCCGGAATTCCTGGGTGGTGCTATCTGCTTCGAGGTGGATGCCTTTCGCCATCAACTGACTGACGCTCAGTAAGTTGTAACCGAGACCTTCTGCGATTAAGACCTTGGTCATTTGTAGAATCACACTTGTTTCTCGTGACTGAAGTTGTACCACTCCTTGTCGTCGTGTGCGCAGGTTCTGGTTGTTGGCGACGGTGATGACTACTTCTCGTTGAAGTTGATACTCTCGTTGTACGAAGCGTCCTGAAGAGCACATGTGCTGTCCGCAGCAGCTGTCCAAGAACCATGTGTCCTTCCCGGATGGTTCACTCTGGGCGATGGCGGCGTATGTCGGGTTTGGCTGCAGTGACTCGCGGCGGGGTGTGCTGTTGTCGAGTTGTTCTTCCGGTGAGTAGTGTGGTGGTGATTCAGTGACGCAGGAGTCGGTCAGTTTTGCCATACAACTGACGATGTTCCTTGTTCCTTGCGCAGGTTGTCCCGCAGGTGGTGTTGAGGCTTGAATCTGGGTCGTGGGGTTCGCTTGTGTTGAGGCAACTTGGCTGCTTGAGGGTCGAAGCTGTCGCTGTTGTGGCGTTGGCTGTTGTCGATTTGGGCAGTGCGTGCGTGGGTGCCCAGACGTCTTGCAGATGTGGCAGAACGGAGGTACGGGTTTTGGTTGTTGTCGGTTGCTGTTGTTGTTGTATCGTCGCTGAGTGTGAAACGCGAATTCCGGTTCTGGTGTCTTTCTCTTGTGTCGTTCTTCTTGCAGGTCCATGTCTTGCTGCTCAGCATGTATTTTGGCGTAGAGCGCTGCTTCGGAGATTCTTCCGTGGGCTCGGAGAATGGCTTTTGTTGCGCGCCATTGAGGACCGAGGCCGCCGATGATGACTGTCACGAAGGCGTCTTCAGAGATTGACCCTCCGCATCGAAGAAGCTTGTCGCGCAGTTCGCGACATCGGCTGACATATGCCATCCCTTTTTCGCCTGGTTTCATTTCAACCGTTGTCAGTCGCGCCATTAGCCGACTTTGACTGACGCTGTCTGTTGCTTGATACAGGTCCTTGAGGTGCTTGTACGCGAGTTCCGCGGAGTTGCCGAATCCCCGGTAAGACCGTATGTTCTGCTGCTGAGTTGGGGTGATATTTCTCAGTAGGATCGTATACGCCATCATCGACTGATATGTATACTGCTGCTTCTCATACTGTGTGCCGTTTGTTGGGTATGGTACAGACCCGTCGAAGAAGCCAAGTATCTGCGCGCCTTCCATCATCAGCTCGAATTCGAAAGACCAGGTAAAGAAGTCTTTTCCGTCGAAGGGCCTTGACGTCTGCAGCTTTAAGACGTGCGCGAATTGCGACTGTACTTGTAGTGCATCCAGTTGTTTTTCTTGTCCAGATGGAGCTTGCGGCATGAAGCTGATGGACCCGCGTTCATACGGAGCAAAGGTAGGTTGTTGCTGATTTCCGCGCGCATATGATGAGCCGTCAAGACTCATTGGAGTCACGTTGTTGTTGTTGCTGTTGTTTGACTGCGCAGGTGCCGACTGCTGGTGTTGCTCGTAAAACGACATGAAGGAGAAGAATTTCTCCATCATGCTCTGGTCGAAGTTGGCAGGCTGGCTGGCCGAAGGCGCTGCTGGTCCCGTTGTGGTTCCTTCCTCTGTCTGCAGGCCAAAGGCGGGAGGTGGGGTAGGAGTAGTTCCGGGAGAACCATTAGAGGAACTCCTCTCCTTGTATGTTGCCATGTCGTCTGTTGATGATTTGACAGTAGTTGAATTTCCCCTGATAGCTCTCATACCATGTTGGGCTGAGAAAAAGCCCTTAGGATCTTTTGCAGGGGTAAATTCGGGGTAGGACTATTGTAATAGCGGAAGCGTTTAATGAAGACTTGTGAACCACCTTGCACTAGTGTGTGAGAGCAAAGTAAGTTGATTAAAGCAAAGGGATACATGTTTTTATGTATGAGTACAAGGAATATGAAAAGATACGGTTGCAACTACTTTACTGTTGCTGTTGCGGTTCGATACAGTAACGACTCGGGCAACCGCTCTGTAACGAGTCGGTTGTGTGTCCTTGCTGTCGTACTGTACTTGTCAGGTCAAAGGTCGCTGACCTTTGACTTTCGCGTAACCTCCGGCAACCTCTTTCAACCTCCGAGGGTTGACTCGCTCGTGCCTCGATATGACTCGCTTCGCTTCTGGTGTGATGTTTCGACACGACAGAGGCGCTTTAGGAATTACTTGTTTCCAACAAGCGACTTCCCCAAGGTGATTGTGTGACAATTTCTTCTCAGTGTGGACGAATTCTTAACCCAGCATGTTTGATTAACTTGTCGTTGTCTAGTGAGAAGAAGATTTTGAGATAAGGAAAGAACCAATGTGCTTCTCATGCATGTGGGTTGATACACTGCACGTATCATTTGCAGGTGGGGTTTCGAGCATATTGGATCGAAGCTAATTTTCCGATTCCACAGAGAAAAGCTCCTTTTCTTCTGACAACAGAAGCCATTCTAGCCCCGAATAAGCTGCCGTTCTCACCCTGTCAGCTAGACAACCATTATTGCCAACAACGTTGGGTGTGATGAGATATGCCATGCTGTTGGAATCGCCATTCATACTCAAAATTTCGTATTCATACTGGGGTACTTTTCTTCATCCTGATCTTCATGTGGTGGTTGAGCCTGCTGGTGTTCCTATTCTGATTCTATTACTAGGTTCTTCAGGCAGGAAATATCACCTCAACTGTCTGAGGTTCTTGGTGTGTAAAACCATCTAGACCTGGTCGGTTTTGCCAGTGCATTGCTCATGGAGCACAGCAGAGGTCATGGCTGAAACAACTTACTGATTCAGTGTTGAGATGGCTGGTGTTTTCAACAATAGTGTAGGATTGTTGTTCTCTGTCGCCCACACCCTTCTCCATTGTTATTTCGCAATCGAAGCAGCGAGTTAACGGGTCCGTTTCAGCAACTATTTCGATATAATGCGGCTGGATACTATCTTAGGGCCTTGACCCTGTTTGATCGCGGTCGATTCGGTCAAGTTAAGGTTGTCACCGCTTCAGACCATTGCGCACCAGGATGAACCTATTAAACTAAACGCACCAGGATGAACCCACCCCCCCAGGATGTGACAAAACTTTCCACCCTTGCATTTGTGCGACGAGTTAGCTTAGGAACAGACGGTTCTTAGCTTCAGGTGAAGCTTTACTCGCCTCGCCAAGTGTCAGAAGATTGTCAGACCTGACAACTGTGTCAGACCTGACAACTGTGTCTGACAACTTTAGTGTCCGAATACAGATCCGACGCTCTTTAATAGAAGTTGTTCTGTCTTTCAGATAATCGTAACAAACGGCAATATACCATCCTCGTCATTTGCCATGGTTCTCCCGCACAGATTGTTCATCAATCTCTGGCTCACGCGCGTCTATTCGATTGGGTCTCAAAGAGCAGCCTCTGTCGTCGCAGCCGTCGCAATCGTCGCGTCGGTTTCCGTTGTGACATTTCTCCTACTATCGCCAGGATTTGCGCTGCCATTCTTTCCGTCGTTCCTCCCCAGGGGCCCTGCGTCACCTCCCTCCGCTTTCCCGCAGAGTGGTTGCGAAGTTGCGAGGAACTGTCGCGAGAAGCGACTGGATAGATACATTTACGTCGATCAGGATCCGTCAGAATTCTGGTGAGCTTATAACGAGGATAGCGTGCGAGTAGAGGTGAATGTGAACTCCTGAAACGGTTCGAGGTGGACGTCTTGCTTCACTACTAGCCAAGGTGTTAAGCAATCCTCCTCAAACGCAATTCTCTTACTGCAGTTCATACGCGTTTACTTGTGATGGCGTCAATGAGATATGCTGTTAACGCGGATGGATTTGGACGTTGGTTGGATTGGAGCAGGTGGGAGGACTCTGGCATTCGCATGCGAGACAAGGCCCCCAAGGGGTCGTGGACGGGTTACTTTCTGCGGGTTACCACACACCGTTGGTTTAACAGGACCTTTACAGACCGTAATCACTGGTGGCATTGGCTGACCGTGATTGTAAGACATGGTAACATGGTTACCGGTTGAGGACGTGGAAGGTGATTGTACTATGAGCCAGGCAAAAATGTGTTTGTAACGATCAGAACGCCCTTTTTTTTCCCAGAATTACGCCCACATCACTCGTGACCACTCTTTTTCATCCGCGAACAAAGGCTGGTGCTGTTGATCATCGGGTTGGAGTGGACTCAACTCAACTCACCAGTCCCTTTTGCGCCCATCCTTTTAGATACTCAACTCACCAGTGCCTTTTTCACCCCCCTCTCAATGCACTCCTCCCCGCAGGCGCCTGATGACATGCACAACGCGCACAAGGGGCTCGTGCTGTTTGTCATCGGGTCGGGGTGGTCGCGGCGGCACTACCATGACGTGCCTGATAAGGACGAAATGTTCACCACTGCCTTTGCCCCGTACGTGCTGCCTTCGCCTGGCATTGCTGCTGCTGCTGCTGCTGCTGCTGCTGCTGCTGCTGCTGCTGCTGCTGCTGCTGCTGCTGCTGCTGCTGCTGCTGCTGCTGCTGCTAGGGCGTGAGGGTTCGTCTCCTTGACAAGTGCAAGCATGCATTTGGCAGGCAGAAGGGCATGGCGTGACGACACAGGACTGTTAAGTTGAAATCCTCGGCCCACATGGTCCCCCCTCCACGTATGGAATTGAAGCCATGGCATAATGATGGCGTGATGGCTTATGGCACCAACCTGCGGCTCTGCTACTGTTCGCGATGTGAGAGTGGCACACAGATTATCACGGGGGAGTAGGCGAAGTTGACGGATAGCTGGTCAGGCAAACGTTTCATGCCATGTGGTGTGATGATGTTACGTTGACTGTCGTTGCTCTTCTGAACACCCTCCTAGTTTCATCATCTTATCTGTTAGTCAGCACGACCTGGCAACCTGGCAATGAAGCTGGTGAATCCCGAATACCATAGAAGCCCGTTGGAAGAAACGTCACCGCATCACGTCACACCCACCACCACCTACCCCACCCCCCTATATCTGCTGCTCTTGTCCATGGCCCAACTATGCTATGCCACGTGGCAGCCTGGTAGTGGAGCTGGGGATTCTGGGAGCAGTGCTGCACGAGCAGCCAATGGAGCCAATATCATTCTTTGTGGGGCCTAACGGGCCGGGCAAGTTTGGTCTGCTGATAGAAGACGAGCTCATGGCGTGTGAGTGAGTGAGTGAGTGAGTGAGGTAATGTCGAGTTAGAGAGTGAGACGATCTTGTGTGAGTGAGTGAGTGAGTGAGTGAGTGAGGCGCTGGTGTGTGAATGAGTGAGTGAGGTGACGGCGTGGTGTGTAAGTGAACGAGGTGATGGCGTGTGAATGAGCTGATAGCATGCATGTGAGGTCGTGGAGATATGTGTTTATGTGTTGAAGTGAGTGCGTCAATGTACATGACATCATCAACGTCGCTGGAATGGAAACATCCCGACTTACGTTCGTTCAAATATACATCTCCATAGAGGTCGTTTCTTGTTTTCTTTATTATGCATGAACGTATAGAATTAAACAGCAATTCATTTCATAAAACGCCCATCCTGTGCTCATCCATCCCTGCGTGCTCCTCTATCCCAGTCTGCTTTGCCATGGCATTGGCGCATCCGGAGCAGCTAGAGTGGCACCTTGCGGCACCCATGGCCAAGTCCATCGTGAGGGGAATGGATGCGCTGCAACTCGCCTCCAGAGAGATCCTCCCCCACCTGCCGGTCAGTGCCGCTCTGCTTGCTGCTGGGCAGTGCCGCTCTGCTTGCTGCTGGGCAGTGCCGCTCTGCTTGCTGTCTCTCCATGCCATTGCGACGTCCCGACTGTCCCCACCTGCCCTGCCCGCACCTGCCCTGTCCCCACCCGCTACTGCCCGCTTTTGCCAGTCATTGCCTTTCTGATTGATGTCTATTCAGTCGGTGCTTTCCCCACTGACCTTCAGTCTGCTCTGGTTATGTTGCATGCTGGCTTGTTCTGGTTGGGTTATCGCCACAATTCGCGTACAATGGGATGGTGAAATGGGGTGTCTGGCATGGATGTGTGGCATGGATGTGTGGCATGGGATGTGTGGCATGGATGTGTGGCATGGGATGTGTGGCATGGATGTGTGGCATGGATGTGTGGCATGGGATGTGTGGGCTGTGATCTGTGGCATGAAATGGGATGTGACGTAGATGTGGGGCATGGGGTGTCTGGCATGGATGTGTGGCATGGATGTGTGGCATGGGATGTGTGGCATGGATGTGTGGCATGGGATGTGTGGGATGTGATCTGTGGCATGAAATGGGATGTGACGTAGATGTGTGGCATGGATGTGTGGCATGGGATGTGTGGGCTGTGATCTGTGGCATGAAATGGGATGTGACGTAGATGTGGGGCATGGGGTGTCTGGCATGGATGTGTGGCATGGATGTGTGGCATGGGATGTGTGGCATGGATGTGTGGCATGGATGTGTGGCATGGGATGTGTGGGATGTGATCTGTGGCATGAAATGGGATGTGACGTAGATGTGTGGCATGGGGTGTCTGGCATGGATGTGTGGCATGGATGTGTGGCATGGGATGTGTGGCATGGATATGTGGTTCGGCTCGGGACAGGTGGAAAGCTTTGTGGTCATGGGAATGAGCAAGAGAGGACTGATGGCATGGCTGACAGCAGCCATGGATAAGGTGAGAAAGACCTTCCTGTCTACTCAAAATTCACCTTATTACTACAATGGCAAACAAACTTGTTTAATTGACTCAAAGTCGCCTCATGGGAGTGAGCAAGAGAGCACTGATGGCGTGCTTGGCGGCAGCAATGGATGAAGTGAGAAGGAAGGGCGTGCCTGTCGCATCCAGCTCCACCTGCATTGCATTGCATGGCACCACCTACCATTGCATGGCACCACCTACCATTGCATGGCACCACCTACCATTGCATGGCACCAATGACACAATATATGGCATCGCGTCCTCTGCGTGTTGAATTTCTATTGTGAGCACTCCCTTGATGCAAGCAGGAGAATTGTTTATCGTTTGTATGCAGGAGAATTGGAATTGTCAGCAGCGGAGTGCAGCAAGCAAGGAATCGTCAAGAGGAATGGGGATGATGCTAAATCGGCAGCAGCACACCCATGCTGGCCCCAAAGACCAGCAACCTTCCATGCGTGCATAGCGGGTTCCTCGCAATTCGTTTGTTTGTCTCCCCATGGCAGAGGGTGGTGGGCATTGTGGCGCATGGCTTTGACCTGCTGGACTTTGGTCGCAACTTCCAGCACCTGCACGACTCGCTGGGCGCGTGGCCGGTCATTCTCAAGTTCTACGCCATCTTCAACGTCACCTCCCAGCTGCAGTCACCCCAGTTCCAACGCCCTGTTGTAAGCACGTGCTAAGATGGAAGGTATGGTCAGCCTGGCCCTGCCCAGAAATTTTTTTTTTCACCTGTCCAGCAGGCGTATTTTCAACGTATTCTCAAACCACTCTGCCCACGGATCCCGTTGTATGCGCCAGCGCGCTGGCGTATAATACTCCGGTCGCGTCTTTCCCAGCACAGAGCACATGGAGAGAAGCGAGTGTGGGATGGAGAATGGCGTAACGTGTAACGAGTGAGTAGTCATGTAGCCCTGTGCCTGTTTCAACGTCACGTCCCTGAGCTTGGCTCGATGCAAGCTCATGGTGACGGAGTGTTTGAGAGAGAGAATGGTTGGACTTGGATTGGATCTGTGCTAGTCTGGCTTTGCCAAGCTGCTTCTTTTTCTCTCATGCCCGTATTTCTACCTGGCTCTTTCTGCCAACCAGCCCACCTTCTTTTCCAGCTCCACTCCGCTCATTCTCTTTCTCACTACAGGACGACACAAACCTTCTCACATTGCACCATGCCTGGCTGACTGCAGGAGGACACAGACTCGTATTGCTTCAGGGAGCGCCTCACCATGCCCAAGCTGCTATAATTCTCCAAGTACTATCATAGTCACACAACCCCGTGACCCCATGAACCCATGCCTGGCTGAATGCAGGAGGGCACGGACCCATATTACTTCAGGGATCGCCTCACCATGCCCAAGCTGCTCCTCTGTGCATCTAACGATGAAGTGCTAGCACTAGATGACACGTGAGTGGGGTGATGGTGGTGGCATGTGAGTGGGATGACACGTGATTGGGGTTTACGGTAGGGTTTAGGGTTATGGTTGACGACGGTGGAGTGCGGTGGTGGCACGTGAGCTGAGCAGGGTGGTGGCACGGCATGTGACCCGTGATTATGAGAATGACGAAGATGTGTGACGCCACCAATCTTCCCTGCCCCCCCCTTCTCCCTCATCCTTCCTTCCCCCTCCCCCCCGACAGGTACATCTGGTGCCCTTATGCCCTGTTCTCCTCTCTTCGCCCACCTTCCCCCCCACCCCCACACTCCTGCCAGGTACATCTGGTGGAATGATATGCCCGAGACAAAGCTGCTCAAGATAATGGCCAACTCGGAGCACATGCATCTCCACATCAACCAATGGGTGGGTGGGTGGGTAGGGTTGTGTTCGTCTGGGTGTTTTGAGAATTCTGTAAGATGGAACAAAGCCACCTCAACCAATGCGAGCATTGTTGGTGTTGCCTTTCCACAAGCCACTTCAACCTATGCGATGAACAAGCATTGCACTCAACCGTCTTGCCTTGTTGCAAACTTTCACATTTGCAACCTCCTCTTCCACTCTTGCTTCCCACTTGTTCTCTTCGCCTGTTCCTCGCCTTACATTAACTCCTCTCCAATGTCTCCTTGGGCCTCTTTTACCAGTGTGCATGATTCATTCCCATCATCACATCTCCCATACCCGTACTCTCAAAACGCTCAACCTTCAACATCTCCCGTCAACCCCCTCTACCCGCTCTCCAAACCCCTCTCTTCTTCCCCTCTTGTCAAACTATATGTATGCATATTGTAGGCCAGGGTTTGGGTTACTCTTTAGCGGGTAGAACATTTGCACTCATGCTTTCTGTATGCCTTGCTGTTCATCATTCATCGTGTTCAGTTTCTAAAATGGTATCACGAGTAGGTTGGTAACCGCTTCCGCTATCCCCACCCTAGACCGCCTAACCTAGCACGCCCCGACGCGCCCCGCCCCGAGGCCGCTCGTTACCCGAGGCCAACCGTTGCCCGTTGCCGGCTGTCGTCCTTAGCCGCCCGCCGCCCTCACCCTCTCGTCGCCTAGGCCGCCTGTCAACGCGACCTAAGGCTCCTCCTAGCCCCACCTCCAGTCGCACTTAGGAAGGCCTCCTACGGACCCCTCCCATCGCCATGACCTAAGGCCCCCGCGAGCCCCTCCTCTCGGGCTTAGGAAGACCATCGCGGGCCCCTCCCGTCGCCACGACCTAAGGCCCCCGCAGGCCCTTCCAGTCGCGCTTAGGAAGGCCCTCGGGTACCCCTCCTGTTGCGAGTAGAAAGGCCCTCCGTGGGCCCTTTGACCTAGGCAGCCCATCGCCTAGGCCGTCCGTCGCGCTAGGCCGCCCGTCGCACCTCGACCGCTCGTCATCCGTGCTGCCTGCCGCCCGTCCGTAGCCCACTGCCCGCACGCTCGCTGCTGCAGCTGCTCGCGCGCCACAGCCCGCCACTCCAGCCCACGGCCGCACACTACTACGGCCGCCCGCGTGCTGCCACAGCCGCTTGCATACCGCCGCCAGCAGCAGCAGCCGTGTCGCGCCTGCTAGCCCGCAATTGCCCGTGCCCGCCTCTGCCAGCCCATCACTGTCAGGCCCTCCAACCGCCACTACAGCTGCTACAGTCGCCCAGGGCTGCTATTGCCGCTACAGATGCTACAGCCCGCCACCGCCGGCTGCTGACGCCAGTGTTAATGTCAGTCCTCAATGTCACATTTTGTACTTGCACTTTTTATATCCTGGTTTAGTGTAGTTTGTACTTTGTGTTTGGTTTGGTGTCCACCCACATCCCAACCAAACCCAAATGTGATCTCCAAGCAATCTCCAACCCACCAATTGGAGATTGCCTTGGGACTATCCCCAACCTTTAGAGATTACCCCCGATTCCGTCCCCATCCATTCCTCGCTCATTTTGGATGTACTTCAAGAGCTTCAAGCTCATTAATAATTCGTTTATTCTAAGCTCAAATTCTGACAGCCAGCGCCTTAGCAGCTGCTCGTTCCTAAGCTATTGGCCGTGCCTTACCTACCGCCAGTGTCTTAGCTACAACTCTTAGCCGCCTCTGCTGCCGCCCAAGCCGGCCTTGCCTGCCCGAATTACTTTTACATGCTCGAGCCGCCCTTGCCTGCCCGAGTCGGCCTTACCTTCCCGAGTTGCTCTAGCCGCCCCGGGCTCTGAGTCTCTCACAACTGCGCGCCACTGAGCTAACCTACTTCCGGACTCCTCGCACTTACGCTGAGGCAGTGCCAGGACGCTTGGCCTCTCAGTGGATAGCAATGATGGATGAAGAGATGCATGTTAGAGGTCCATAGGCACCTACGTCGACGCACTGGACGTTATCTTGACCTGCAAGTCATCAGGGACAGAGTAGTGCGTATCGTCACAGTGACACAATCACAGATGGTGTTGGAGATCCTTATGTGTTTCGGTTTTCAGTTCTCCTATGCACAACCCACCCTTCTTGTTGTAGACCATGAGCTCTCGGCTCCTATCCATAACAAGCCTGCTTAGTCAGTGGTCAGTAAGCAGAGATGGTGATGTGCTTGGTGTAGATCTTACACTTCCTCTCAGCATCCTTGCTCGCTTTGTGGCGATTGGGAGACATCGTCCCGTTCACTGAACGGTCGCTAGGAGGGTGCCACGCAATCTGGCGAGTACATGTGGGGCTTGTGCTTAGATGACGACAGTTAGTCACTCTCATGGAACACACTGACTCGTTGTGGCCAGAAGACCCTGAAAATATCAGGTCTTCACAGTGCTACTGCTTCGATCTTGGCGCTGGAGCTATTTCGTGGAGGTCGCCTCGACCGTCGTTTGTAGCCTCATCCTGTGCTGAGGTAGAGACGGTGGTGCTATCACCACCCAGGAGCTTTGCTGGCTGACTTTCTTGCTCACTACTAGGTGAGCCGACTCGCTCGGCACCGGTCCTGTTTGCTGGATAACAGGACCATGGTCCTTGTCACAAGTTCATGATCTGGAAATGGTCCAATGTAAAGTGTAAATCCTGGGTGCAACTACTGGACCATTTTTAGGCACGTAATAGGCAGGTAATTATAATGTTTCCAGAATGAAATCACGCCGTAGAACCGGCAAGAGTAGAGCCATTTCCAGATTGGTACAGTCATTCGGTGCAAAGTTAAGCGCACGCAAGGTCACGCGTGATAGTGCGAGATAATTCTAGAAACGGTGCATACAACATCTATTTGGTGCATTAAATTGAAATATGAAGTAGAAAAGTAAACGAATAGGAAAATGAAGGTAGGAGAAAAGGTAGAATATAGAAGATTAAATAAATTAGGACTGAATGGACGGCGTACTCTAACAATCCTCCTGTGTCAGGAGTCTCGACTAGAGAGCAAAGAGAAGCACATCCAGCTGTTCTTCCTATTAAGTGAGTTGCAGCAGCGGGGCCAGGCACGCGTGGTACAGGCGGCTTCAGAGGCTATCACCGCTGATATGTTCACCTAGGGGTGAGCAAGAGGCGAACACGAACATGTTCGTGTTCGCCTCAGGGCGAACACTTCAATCCAAAAAAGGTGTTCAGTGTTCGCCAGTGAAGGCGAACACCTAGCTGCCACGGGCGAACACGAACATGTTCGTGGCAAACATGTTCATGTTCGCCCCTGGAGTATTTTCAACATAGTCACATTCACTCACAATGGACAGATCTAGAATTTGGACCGTGCGTAATGAACAGTGGGGGGGGTTGTGGGTGTCTACGTGTTCATGCAATGCAATATATCAAATCCAAACACTACACGTTCAACCTAGCAACACTATTGTAGTAGCACAACACCACCACACAACTTGCTACTACGCCATGGTCCCACTGCCTCCAACCACATCATCCCCGCCTCTCGTTGCGTCAGCCCCCTCATGCTCCTCCTCCTCTTCCTCCTTTTGGTCGTCCACATCCACCCCTTCGCCCTCAATGGCAAACTCGGGCTCTGCAATTCCTCTCGGACGCCGGCCCTCGCCGATCCTCTGGCCAGGGTGTGAACTGTACCATGACCTGAGAATCATGACAGAACGCGTCCTCTCAGCGGCCAGGCTGTGCCGCTTCCAAGAGACCAGGTTGCGGCCAAGAGAGAACGCCCGCTCGCCCGCTGTGGACGTGGCAGGGATGGCAAGATAATCCCTTGCCATGCGCCTCAGCATCTGCATGTTGGTGGCTGTGTGCCAGTAATCTAGTGCTGTCACATCGGGCCGCACCGGCTTGGACAAGTACCTGCTAACCTCGTCATCCGGCACCAGCCCAAACCCCCCCCCGCCACCTCGTGGGAGTGGAACCCTTCCACGAAATCCTATCGATGCAAATCTTGCACTGACGCTTGTAGTCTGTCCCTTGAGGCCCGAACATTTGGACTTGCCACCCCAGCTTCTTCTTCCCCTTGCCAGACCCCTTACTACTCTCGGACCCCCCTTCCTCGTCAAGAAACTCAGGCGCGATGACTCCCTCTCCCAAGGCCTCCCCAGTGAATGTGCATGGATACGCTCACGGTCTCAACTTGGGTGCTCTCTTCCTCCGCTTCGGCATCCCAATAGACGCTCGCTTCCTCCCCACCTTAACCCCTACACTCCCACCTCCTTCTGCCGCGTGCTGTGAGGCCGCCTCTATCTCTACCCCTCCACCCTCTCCCACCCCCTCATCCACCTCCTCTGGCTCCAACCCATCCAACTCGTCGTCTTCATCACCCCCCCCTTCCCCACCACCATCCTTCTCGGGATCCCACCCCTCCTCATTGTCATCCCCGCTCCCCTCCTTGTCCCCATGCTCCTCCTCCTCCTCTTCGTCCTCATCCTCCCCCTCACTGTCACTATCCGTCGGAGTCTGCCCACTTGAAGGGGGCCGGGAGCCACTGTAACGAAACGATCGGCGGGATGTTGGGGCAGGAACGGCCAGAAACCCCCCAACGAAACAAGCACCAGCACCAGCGGGTCCGTCCCCTACTCGCCCTTGCATGGGTCGTTGGTGTGCCGCTCTCGCAAATCCGAGCACCTCCTTGATGACCGGAGGAAGCCATAGATCTACTGTAAACCCTAAACTCGAGGTAAGATAGTTGTAGAGTTCGAGTGCCACTGACGCGACTAAGAATAGCTTCCAATGTCCCGTAAACACTAACCCAAAAAACCTACATAGGTGAAAAAACGGTAGGTAAAAAGCCCAAAGTTCTGGAAACTAATGGAATTTCCGTATGAATGCTATGAAAGTTCCGTGTATTAACCCTAAGATGAGACGCTAAGGCTATGGCGCTTAGGGGAGACCAGGGGTGGGCGCCTAGGAAGATGTGAGTTCGAGCTGCAAAAATGAGGTCAAACTCAATTTGGTCGCGACCTAAATTCGTTGACGAACACCAAAGTGTTTGTCGTAATGTCGCATCGAACACGAACACGTTCGTGTTCGACGCGACTCGGCCAGCCGGGCCAGACGAACATCGAACATGTTTGGGCGAACATCGAACATGTTCGCCACGAACATTTTTGGCAAAATAAAAAAAAAGCCTGTTCGGTTCGCCCCGAACATGTTCGAGGCGAATCGAACAGGCGTTCGGGGTTTTGCTCACCCCTATGTGTACCAAGAAACTCCAGTTTTTTTATCATCAGTGGTTTTGCACATAGTGTAGCGTTGTTCCCTCACTTGGTTTCGTCTTTATCATTGTATCTTGTGTTGTGTGTGATTATGTTTGTATACATTAACTCATGGATTGGCCTTGTGGCCATTTTTCTCAGAGTCTAATCAAATTATATCGCTCCGAGTTGAATCACATGTCTTGTTGTTTCTAGTTGATTGGCCTTGCGGCCGTTTGCTTCAGAGGTTGTAGTACTGTCACCTTGAGTTTGTTGTCTTTGCTTAGTGACGACTAGGGATGAGCAGAGGGCGAACTCGAACATGTTCGAGTTCGCCCCCTGTCGAACATCTCCTTCTGCCGAACCGAACAGTGTTCGGTTCGACGAACTATTTAGGCGTAGGCAGGTGTTCGCCGTTCGCCCAAGGGGGCGAACGATTTGTTTCTGCGGGCGAGCCCGAACATGTTCGAGGCGAACATGTTCGAGTTCGCCCATGGGAAAATTCGTTATAGTCACAGAGATCAGAAAGGGGATTTTGAGGGTCGGGAAGATAGATAGGGGTTTGCAGGGTATGTAGGTGTCTGAAAACGCACACTTTACTACCACACCATCATGTTTCGTGAATATACGTGTCAATGTCAAATAAAATCCTACGCCTGAGCGCCACTGCTACTACCAACAACAGCATCCTCCCCGCCAGCTGTGTCGCCAGCACCCACACCCTCCTCCTCCTCCTCCTCCTCCTCCTCCTCCTCCTCCTCCTCCTCCTCCTCCTCCTCCTCCTCCTCCTCCTCCTCCTCGTCCTCCTCCTCCTCCCCCTCGCCTTCAATGGCAAACTCTGGTGGTGCGACGCCTCTTGCACGGCGGCCCATGCCTATCCTCTGGCCAGGGGGTGAACTGTACCATGATATGAGAATCATGACAGCTCGTGTCCTCTGAGAGGCCAGGCGGTGCCGCTTCCAGGAGATGAGGTTGCGGCCAAGAGAGAACACGCGCTCGCTCGAAGCGGACGTGGCAGGGATGGCGAGATAATCCTGGGCCATGCGCCTCAGCGTCTGCATGTTGGTGGCGGTGCGCCAGTACTCCAACGCTGTCACGTCGCACCGCACCCTCTCGGACAAGTACTTGCTAACCTCGTCATCCTGCACCATCCCGCCCCTCCCCGCCTCCTGGCTCGCTGACAGACGCGCCGCAAGTCGTCTCCGACTAGGGAGAAACTGCGCGTCTTCGTCGACATCCGCCTCGTCCCCCTCCTCCTCCTCCGTCACCGGGGCAAGTGGGGTCGGCCGGGGTGCAAGCGCTGCAGCCCGGGCCTGGTACTCGGCCACGCGGTCGCGTACCAGCTGGATCACCTCGCCTGACGTGGGACGCGGCCTCACCCTCCGCTCGGTCTCGGCATGCATCGTCTCCCAGTGCGCGTCGTCGAACCACGCCGCCTTCATGGAAGGGTCCAGGAAGGTGGCGATCCACAACTCGTTGCTGGACATCAGTTCATACTTCTTCAAGAGACTCAGCGCCGCCTCAATCATCGGCTTCAGCGTAGCCGATGGCCCCTTGGCAAGGCGCGACTCCATAGCGTCGATCAGGCCGTTGTAGTACGGGACCACCATCGCCCCTGTAGGGTACGCCGCCCCCTCCGCCGCCTTTCAAACTTTGGCGAATGGGCTGAGGAACGTCGTGACAACATGCAGGGACTCCCAGTCTGCGTCCGTCAGGCGCAGGCTCTCCACCTTCTTCTTGTCAGCCTTCGACAAGCCCTGTCGGGTAGAGGGTTTGGTTTGGCGGGTGGTAAGAGGGAAACTGGGGTTATTGAGGTTGTTGGGGTCCGATAACATACAACAAGCATGGCCAACAGTGTTATATGGAAGTGCTAAAACACAACACCTCGACATACCCACACATTGAACCCCTCACACAACACCTGTCACACACACCTGTGTCTGGGCAAAGAAGACAGTGATGGGTTCCTGCAGAACCTCGGCTCGCTCGACCATGTCGTGGGTCGACCCCCAGCGCGTGGGACTGTCCTGCACCAGCTTCAACGCCGGCTTCGGTTTGGCGGGGTTGGCCTGCGCGTTCAAGGTCCGCTGAAGGCCCAAGAACTTCCCTGAGCGCTGCGGCGAGAAGCCAATCCACGACGCCATCTCTCTCAGAATCTTCAACAACTTGCGGATGGTAGCCACAGCGAGAGCTGCCTTCACTGCAAGGTTGATCACGTGTGCCAAGCACCTGCGCACGGAACAAAACATTAATGGCAGAGAGAAGGGGAAGTGTAAGTACACATGGCCATAGCGATCCACAAACCCATTCCAGACCCCACACACCCTACAAGTCGAGCCGCACTGGCCCACCCGCCCATACAACCACAAGTTGTTCACGCGGGAACGACACACCCAAACTCCCACATATCCAGCCCACGCACACTCCCCTTCTTACCGGAAGTGCATGCGCAAGTTGAAGAAGCACTGACCACCACCCTCCTCCAACAGCCGTCTGAAAGGGACAATGTTGCTAGAGGCGTTGTCTGAGGTGAAACCCAGACAACGCCCCTCCAGCACCCACTGCACCACCGTGTCCTCAACCACCCTCGCCATCTCCTTGCCCCCATGCCTGCCGCCCGTGCATCTCGCGGAACTCAAGCACCATTGTGCGCAGCTGGAAGTTCTCGTCTATCCAATGACCTGTCACCACTATCCACGCCCTGTTGTTGGGTGCCGTCCACATGTCGATGGTGATCGACACCTTGCACCCCAACTCCCCCTCCTTCGCCAGCATCTCCGCAATGGCTGACTGAAGAGCGGCTGCTGCATAGACCACAGTGTCGCGGGAAACCGTCCAGCGCGAGGGGATGAAGTTCTTCTGCGCGCAGTGGCGGTTTAGCAGGATCAATAGCTCCCGAAACTGGAGAAAGGGTAGAGACAACGAGGGGGGCAGGAAACCGCGTGCACATTGGAAACCGCACATGGCCGCAGGGGAGAGAGTAGGGAAGGGAGAGATGGCAGCGATGCGAGAAAGCAGGGAAGGGAGACATGGCAGCAGGGGATAGAGCATGGAAGGGAGATATGGCACATAGGGAGAGAGCAGTGAGGGGAGGCATGGCAGCAGGAGAGAGAGGATGTAAACCAGACATGGCATTAGTGTATTGCGTTGGGGGGGAGACATGGCAGCAGGGGAGAGAGTAGGGAAACCATACATTGCAGCAGGGGATAGAGTAGGGAAACCAGACATGGCAGCAGGGGAGAGAGCGGGGAAGGGAGAGATGGCAGCGTGGGAGAGAGCAGGAGAGGGAGACATGGCAGCAGGGGAGAGAGTATGGAAACCGCACATGGCAGCAGGGGAGGGAGAGAGTAGGGAAGTGAGGGATGACAGCTAGGGAGAGAGCAGTGAGGGGAGACAATGCGTTCAGGAGAGAGAGTATGTAAACCAGACATGGCTGTAGTGTGTGGAGTGGGGCACTCTCTCCCCTACCACACTGGATGGGGCACTCACAGCCTCGGCCTCGACGATGCGGAAGGGGAGGTCGCAGGTGACCACCAGCTTGGCGATCGCCTGCCGTAGCTCCACCGAGGTAAGCTTGGTTGTCATGAACCGCTCGATCCCGCCTGACCCTTGACCTCCACCATCCGCCTTCCCTTTCTTCCTGGCGAGATGCGGCCAAGTCTTGGCATGCGGCCACTGCTCGACGTAGCCATCCGGCACACCTTTGTAGCCCCCACGGGGAAACGTCTCCCCTGGCAACTGAACGGACGGGTTGTGGTAACAGTGATACCACACGTGCATGTGCGCTGTGTGGTAGCTTTCGAAGTGCCGCTCGCCGGGTGTTGTTGTGGATTGCTTCCACGAAATCCTGTCAGTGCAAATCTTGCACTGACGCTTCTCATCTGTCCTTATCGGTCCGAACATCTGTACTTGCCACCCCGGTTTCCTGTTCCCCCCCTAAGCAGTCCCCTTACTACTCTCGGACCCTCCGTCCTCGTCTAGGAACTCCGGAGCGATCACACCCTCGCCCAAGGGCTCCCTAGTGAAAGTGCAGGGATACGCACGCTCCCTCAACTTGTTCGCCCTCTTCCTCGGCCTCGGCGCCTTAATAGACGCGGCCTTTCTCCCCACCTTAACCCCCACGCTCCCTCCGCCTTCACGCACATGCTGTGATCCCGCCTCTGTCGTCGCTCCTCCACCACCCTCTCCCACCTCCTCCTCCTCCACCTCCTCTGGCTCCAACCCATCCATCTCATGGTCTTCATCATCATCCCCCCCCTCCCCACCGCCATGCGTCTCTGGGTCCCACCCGGCCTCACTGTCATCCCCGCTCCCCTCGTCATCCTCATCCTCCTCGCCCTCACCCTCCTCCTCCTCATCCTCCTCCCCACTGCCACTCTCCGGCCGCGTCTGCCCCGAAGGAGGGGGTCGAGGGCCGTCGTAACGGAAAGAGTGACGAGATGTCGGCGCCGCTAAGGAAAGAAACCCCCCCACGAAGCAAGCGCCGGCTCCTCCAGGTCCATCCCCTACTTGCCCCTCCATAGGTCGTGGTGGGGAACCTGGTGCGCCGCCCTGAGCGCTGCCTGCACCTCGTGCTAAAGATCCACCATGGCCGGAAGCCATAATTTCGCCCTCGGCCCTAAAACCCTAAAACCCCCTCGAAGCAACGGTCGCTTTCGTCGTGTAGCACGGTCCTAAACGTATTCCAGCACGTGTAGGTTTCTGAAATGCCCGACCCGAACCCTACGGCTTTGACCACGCGCTGCTTGATCCCTATGCTACTCAACCTTAAAGTTACCCTAAACACACTACACTACTGGAAAGCCTAGAT
Organism: Closterium sp. Yama58-4; assembly: GCA_947470075.1. Classification (NCBI taxonomy): domain Eukaryota; kingdom Viridiplantae; phylum Streptophyta; class Zygnematophyceae; order Desmidiales; family Closteriaceae; genus Closterium; species Closterium sp. Yama58-4. The sequence goes on from CANIUD010000844.1 coordinate 531,283, forward strand.
CTAATCTCCGTGTAGATTAGTGGTAACAGTGTGCGAAAGCTTCTAAAACAACAAGGCTAGGGCGGTTGTGTGAGGGAGGGATAAGCTGTAAAAGCGGTTTGAGTTTGAGCTCACGAAATGAGCTCAAACTCAAAATGGTCGCGACCTAAATTTGGTCGCGGCCTATTTTGACGCGAACACTTTGATGTTCGCGGGACCCCCATTTTGAACACGAACGTGTTCGTGTTCGACTTGGGGGCCCCAAATGTCAGTGTCGAACGGCGAACGTGTTCGGCCGAACACCAAACATGTTCGCCCCGAACATTTTAGGCTATAAAAAATGCCTGTTCGGTTCGCCTCGAACATGTTCGAGGCGAACCGAACAGGCGTTCGGGAATTTGCTCATCCCTAGTGACGACCCCTATGGGAGTGTGTCAAAATTCTATGTTGTATGCATATTGTAGGCTACGGTTTGGGCTGCTCTTTTGGGCGTAGAAAATTTGCACTTATCTTTATGTATGACTGTTTCATCATTCATTCTCTTCAGTTTCTAACACCTCTCTCCCACCCCCTCACTTCAACCCCCCCACTCCTATCTACAGGCCAACCAAGCAACCCTCGCCTTCCTCGCCTCTCTCCTGCACGTCAACTCCTCCTGCGCCTCTCTCCCCGCCTCCTCCCGCCCCGCCCTCACCTGGACTCGCCCCTCCAACGCCCGCAGCTACTCCCCCCCTGGCCCCAAGCACTTTGACAGGGTAGAGGGCACGGGCTTGTTTGCGCGGGAGGAACAGAAAATGGTAGAGGCTCAGGCAGGAGGAGGGGGGATGAAAGGGATAGAGGGAGGCGTGCTGACCAATCAGGAGCAGCCGGCGCGTCCCTGGAGCTGCGTTCCCGAGCTGCCAGCTGTCGACTGGCCTAAGCTGAGGTGGCGGTTTGATTGGTCCACGTTCACCATTGTTGCCACGTCAGACAGGAAGCCATTGGCGGTTAGAGGATGGTGAGAGGGAGGGGAGGGGGATGTTTAAGGAGGTGGAGGAGGGAACAGGGGAGGGCAATAGGGAGGAAGAGGGGAGAGCGAGGTAGGAGAAGGGGAATGGGGAGAGGGAGTGTGAGGGGAAAGGGGAGGTGGGGGAGAGGAAGGGAGGGAGGGGAGGAGGTAGGAGGGGAGAGAAGGGATAGGGAGAATGGGTGTTTGTATGGCTGCTGAAAGAGCAAGCTCTTGTTCAGCTCTCTGCATGTTTCATGGGAGCGCATTTTTCTCAACTGCTTTGTCATTTTGGTTGTACGCTATGGCTTCTAAGGCACCAGCTGCTTTACTTCTCTCCATTCAGCTCCTCTTCCTTCTCGAACCCAAATCTCGCACACCTCCCCCCCCCCCCCCACAACCCCTCTCCCCCCACCCGGAATCCCCCCTTCCCCCTTCTCCCCGTTCCCGTTTCCCCCTTCTCTCACTGTGCTTCTCGTGTCTCACAGGACTGGCCGCACTGCCAGCGCACGGCGAGACTTCCGCTTCGTGGTACGGCGAGGCTCGAAGGGGTGGTGAGTGGTGGAAGCACCACCAACAGTTATAATGCAATCCACACAATTCTACAGTACAAACAATGATAGAACAATGTAATATGCATATAAATATATAAATAAATCTATATATAAATATCTATAAATATATATTTGTGTTTCTGACACTCAACACCCTCCATGCCCTTCCCTTCATCGGTGCCGGGCACGTATGTGGGCAAATTCGGCCTGTGCCATTCTTGCTCTGCTGCACCTGCCACTGCTGTGCCATTCTTGCTCTGCTGCACCTGCCACTGCTGTGCCATTCTTGCTCTGCTGCACCTGCCACTGCTGTGCCATTCTTGCTCTGCTGCACCTGCCACTGCTGTGCCATTCTTGCTTTGCTGCACCTGCCACTGCTGTGCCATTCTTGCTCTGCTGCGCCTGCCCACCTCCCCCCCCCCCCCTCTCTGCCGCCCCCTCTCAGTGTGTGCGGGCCACGCCGTTCTTTCTCCGCATCTGCTGTCCCATCTCGTTTCAATTCTCCCACCCTCCCACCCCTTGTGCTTGCTCCCCCTGCTGTGGCAGCACGGCGCCGATACCGAAAATACCGGGCACGTATGAGGGCAAGTTTGAGCTGTGCATGCAGGCCATCCCTTTCTTCCTGCACACCGTCTCGCCGCCCACACACCACCTTGAGGATGGCTTATGGCACTTCAGCTCTACTGTCACCGACATTCCCAAGGTGACTTCGGTGAAAGTGCATTTGCTTTTTATTTTGAAATATCGCTTCACAATGTGACTATAGCGAGGAGGGTGTTTAGGAGTAAAAACTGATCCTGAAACATACAAGTTAATATACTTCTTGTGCCATTTGCAGGTGGGGTTTCGAGCATTGTGGATTGAAGTTGATTTTGCAATTCCACAAAGAAGAGATCCTTTTGTGCTGACTACTGAAGCCCTTCTAGCCCCAAACAAGCTGCCGTTTTCACCTTGTCAGGCAGGCAACTTTTCTTGCCAACAACGTTGGATATAATGGGGATGTGCCACATTAGTACACTTGCAACTCACGCTCAGCATGTTGGAAAATAGTGTTTATATACCGTATTCTCCGGGACATAACACCCTAAGGTATAGCTAAAAATACAGGGATAAAACGGGAGGGTCTCATAGGAAAAAGCTACACAATGTCAGAGGTCCACTGTAGATCTCCGATTGATCCTAGGAAGGGTTACAAACACGTCGGCCTGGGGGGTTATGGGCGCACTCACCTCACGAACAAGCCTTTTTATCCCAGTGCTTAGTGGTTAGGATGTCAGAATTATTTTCTTACACTTGCATGTAGTTCTAGCTGTAGTGTAGATATTAACTTTATAGGTGGTGCACCTCTTTGTTTGCTATATGTACCCTAGTGCTATAGTGAACATTCATTCTCCTCTCATCTCTCGACTCTCCCTCCTTGGCACAAACTAGCTCAATCCCTTTGGGCCTAGGCCTCACTTAAACCTAGTCCCTACTTATGCCACTATTTTGACATAGGATTCTGACATGGTATCAGAGCGAAGGTCTCGGGTTCGAATCCCGGTGTGTGCACCTCGGGCATCCCAATGCGGGGGGGTGTCAGAGGTCCACTGGAGATCCCCGATTGATCCTAGGGAAGGGTTATAGGCACGTCGGCCTGGGGGGTTATGGGCAGGGCCCAAAATTGGTTTTTGAACATCCTTGAGAATAAGAGTCCATTGCTGACGTCACCTTGTCGGCCCGGATACTTTATTTTGCACCCTGTCAAAATCACGGTAAATTTAATTATGTAACATAACACCCTTCGTAATTAATTGTGTAAGGGTTGAATATTTCCCAAGTTACTAAAATGTTACATTCGCTTTGTTAACTTGATGCGAAACCTTGCGCCCTACACTACAGGCGAAAACATCGCGAGGGGTTGGGGGAGAGGCGAGGAAGATGGAGGAAGTGGGGCTGGGAGATGTCGGGGAAATGTGGGAATTGGAGTTGTGAATTACAGGGAAACGGGGCGATTCGGGCAAAGGAGTGGGGGAACTGGGACTGGGAGAGCCGAAGGAAACGCGGGGAGTGGGTCTTGGGGGGAGGGCCGAAAGAAAGGGGATGAACGAGGCTGGAGGAGGCGAAGGGAATAGAGCGAATCGAGCTGGCAGAGGCAACTGACACTTGGGGAGCAGGGCCGGGTTGAGAAAGGCGCGAAATGTGGGGTAGATTCGGGATTAGAGATGCGATACAAAGCAAATTTCAACTGTTAATCACTTTCTGGTTCAGTGCTTTTTTTTCCGCATCCCGTCTGGTAAGGCTAAAATCTACAATATACAGACAAAATCAGCCTACCCGTAAACCCCCATATATAAGACCCCTCCAGTTGTAGACCCCCGGGTCTATAATACGGGGGGGTACTCTATTCGGGTATATGCGAGTTATACCCCCCTAAATGGCTCCTGACAATATAAGACCCCCCCCCCCCCAACCCTAGAGAATTCCGGATTTTCAGCAAATGCAATAGAAAATGGTCATTTCCATGTTCAGGGAGAGACAGAACCACCATAAACGCACATGCGCAGACACAAAGTGGTGTTTGTGGCCAATGGGAGGAGGCACCCATATAAAGTTCGTGATGACGTGGGTTTGGCACTCGTGGAGACCACGCCGAGTATCTTTGGGAGGTGCTACAAACGGAGCAATTCGAAAATACTTGTTTGAGCTCAAAAGCATGTGTCTTATAAAAGTCGATTTGAACAGACCCGGATCTTCTAAGAAGTATGTCATATATATAGACCCCCCAATTTTTTTGGGTGCGATTATCATAATACCCCCGGGTCTTATATACGGGGGTTTACGGTATTCTGTATATGTACACTTTTGCAGAAAGGGTAGCAAACAAAATAGGCTTTCAAAATCAGGGTAACCTCCGAAAAACGGCCGCTGGCAAGTGTAAACAGTGTGTTTTACTCTTGAAAAATAGGCCCTGGTTATGGGCGCACTCACCCGCTACACAAACAAGCCATTTTATCCCAATGGTTAGTGGTTGGGATTATGATACACAATACCCAGGTGTAATTATAGAGCATTTTTTTTAATAGCAGAAATGGATGGCAACAGAAACAAGGGTCTGACTTCACTCTTAGATTGTTGAACAGGGCCGCAAAACCGAGTCTACGAGGATAACGGCACCCTCCACTAGAATCTGCCACATGGCAAATTCCAGTGGGCCAAGTCTGGCACTTGATTGGAACAGTGCCAACCGCGGGCCTTGAGGGTTCATGCACACAACGAGGCTGGAATCGCGCAAAGTGCTGCGTTGTCTCTATTACGATGTGGAATAGTTGAATAAACATTCCTGAGTAACGAATCCCTAACGCGAAGATGACTGCAGCGAGGACGAAAGACCAAGCGACAAGACAGTTATCGAAGACAGTTACAAGCAGGAAGAACTCGAAATGAAAAGCGCGAAAAAAAAAAAAAATCAAACGGTTATCGGACCGCGTACGGTTACCAAGTCGCACGGTTTCTTTTCTGCATCTAGATTGACCCTAAGGGAAATGTACCCCCTCAGAGTACATTGCTAGCTAGGACTTTCCGTATTCCACTGTATTCCTATATAAACCCTTGTACCGCATTGTATTTGTAACTTCTGTCGAGATTCAAATCTCCAGCTTCTAACAGAGTCCGTACCCGACATTGCCTAGCAATCTTCCGCTGCTACACTTTCGTGCGATCAACCTGAGACGATCCTATAAGACGGTTCAGATTGTATCATGGTATGAGAGCCACTCAGGATTCTTCGCACCACCACCTTTGATTCAAATTCAAATTCAAGGTGGCGTCCGGTACGCGCTCCCGCCGAAACATGGCTGGAGGATCCGGAGACATGCGGCCAACACCGCCGAACCTCCCGCCAACCCAACCGCGAACCCCGCGAGGACTACCACCGTCAGCAATGTGCTCCTGGAGCAACTCATCCAGCAAATCACCACGCTTGAATCTGGAATTCAACAATTGAAGAATGACAACCCAGCAACCACGCAACAACCCGAGCAACCGGCCGCTCCAGTCAAGGAACCGAGCCCAACCACTTTCGACCTCGGGTCAAACTCCTCTGCTCCAACTGCTCCTCGTCCATGTGACGAAGCCGTGCTCGCAGCTCAGAACAAGTTTCTGACTATCTCCAAGATCCGCACCAGCACCGTGTTTAGCGGACGTGACTTCTACACCTGGAGCTTTGAGCTCGAGCTACTCCTGCAAAACGCAGAAATCTTTTGCTACTTCGACGGAAGCTACGCTGGCCCCACCAGTGACTTCGACGACGCAAAAGCACAGTACTACAACGAATCGCTCATGGCGTATAGCGTCCTCCTTTGGAACATGGCGCCGGCCGAACAAGTTGGCATACGCCCCTACAAGACTCACCCAGCCCCTGCCCTCGCCGCCTAGAACTACCTCAACAAGACTTATCAACCCAAGGACTTTGTCTCATCCAGCCGCGTGGTTCAGGAACTCATGGAAGTAAAAATGGCACCTGGCGAGAAGGCAAACACTTACATCAATCGCTACCGCAGTGTCCGCGATCAACTTCTGAAGTTGGGTAACACCATCTCCGAGGACATGTTCGTAACCATCGTCCTCCGAGGACTCGGTCCCCACTAGAATCCCTTCAAAGCCCTGCTTCGCCAACAGGGCAAAATCTCTAATGCACACCTATGTGCCACTCTGCTGCACGAACAGCGTGACATGGACTTCAATCAAGAAAAAGGGACGCGCCGCGAACAAATCGCCTTTTACTCCGGTCGCGACCATCGAAGGAATCGCGACACACGATCTCGGCAATACTACTGCAAGAACTGCAAAGCCTTCGGTCACTCCACCGAACGATGCCGATCCGGACCACGCTCCAATTCCGCGCCGTGCAATAACTGTGCATATGCTCCTGACCATTCGCGCCAGGCCAACTCATGGTCCTCGGACCATCGGTTCGCCCCGCGCCAACCAAATCAACCAGACTCACAGCGGCCACCACAGAACAATACTACCCGCCACGTCATGGGCAACATGGCGATGCGCGTTCACCGTCGCACACGGCGCACTAATCGGCAACATCACTGCTACGTCTCTCCCCCTCCGCCTGGACAAGAGGTTCAGTTCAACACCTACAACAATCCGTTCACACAAGATGGAAAGTTTGTTTTCGACGAAAACGAGCAAGACTGGAACTTGCCGACACCGCTGCTAGAGTCACCGCCCCACGACGAGGATTTCCTCAACTCACCGTCAATCACATCCTACTATTTCGGCCACCACATAGACACTCGTCCCCTTGACAATTACCTCGCTGCCGGCGACAAACGCATTCCATTCCGCAACACCCCGAACCTCCCGCTCTCGGCGCAACGTCGCGGAAATTGCCACAACACATGGTTCCTCGACAGCTGCTGCGGACAACACATGGTCGGCTCCAAACGCTACATCTCCAATGCATACCCCATCCGAAAATCAACCATCATCACCGTGGCCAACGCGCAGCAGCTCCACGCGCGAGCATGCGGCATTGTCGTTCTCAAAGCCCGCGACAGCAACATCCAAATCACGCTCAACGACGTCCTCATCGTGCGCGACCTACAGTACAACTTGCTCTCCTACGACCAACTCGTCCAAAGCGGAGTACTCATGCACACTGACCCCGAGACTCGCGACATCATCATGCACTTGAAGGACTATAACACACCAAACAGCACACCACGATACATCGGAAGAGCCCACTCCGAAGATGGCGCCTACATCCTCGACTTTGACATCCCCGACTGCAGCGCCGACTCAGGAGATCTCATCGATCTCCTACCTCAAGACATGGCACGGTCACACAAGCCAACTCACCCTAACGGCCGCCCCTGGGTCAAGCACCACGCTCACCCAAAGGAAGTTGACCTGCACGCCCCTGGACCTGACGGACTCTGCCGAAACTGCCACACACCAACTGCCTCCTCCACAGAAGATAGCGCAAAGAAGCCGAAACCTTCCCTGCAGGGAAAAGGGAATGAAGCAGCCGATGAGGCTGCACCTGTGCACCTGCCTCATCCACTGCAGCTGTGCACCGACTTGCTGCCGTAGTAGCCATCTCCGCCACTGCCTCAGAAGAGCCTTCTGAACCAAACTTGGTTGTGACCACAACGCCACTTCCACCTGCTCTGGACATCGTCGAAGAGGCCGAGTGGCAAACCCCTCACCCAACAGGCATGAGGGATGGAGAGCTCGCTGCAGCGCTCACCGTTTTTCAACATCGCAAGATACGAACCGGCCCCACTGTCCACGATCGCCTCGATCTCCTCACCCGCTACATCGGCGCTGGTGCTTTTGACACAGACAACAACCCCCTTCCCATGACCTGGGAGACATATCATGTTACCCATCCCTGGTCTCAACGTACCATGACGACCGAGGAGTTTCAACGCCACGAAGAAGAAAAGCTATGCCGCCGCGCAGATGAGGAAACCACAGCAGCAGCTGCTGGATGGGGAAGCACAAGCACCATCACTGGATGGGGAAACACCGTGCACAATTGGGGAACACCACCACAGGAGGAGGAAGAACCGATCGAAGTGGAAATCGCGCGCGCCGAAGCTAAAGCCGCCGCAGAAGCCGCAGGAACCTATGGCTCCCCACGCCCTCTCGGTATCCCTCCCTCAAGTGACTCACCCACCAGTGATTCCTGGGGCTCCTCCGCAGACTCTCGACCACCCACAGACCACAATACCATACTACCTTACAACACTTATCCTCGAAGCCCTCTTCCCACTGAATCCACGCCCATTGGCCCTACGGACTCATCTCAACCCACAGCTCCTCACAGCTTACCACCTCAACAAATACCTCGCCTAGCTCTTGCCGAAAACACAGCCGACACAACTGACCCACCCACAGCAACCACTGCTTGTGATATCACACTCGCTCTCGGACTGTCAATCTCACCCCAACCCATCCCATAGCCAACACCCACAAACTTCGCCGAACTCATAGCCTTTTACGCTCGCTCGCCCGCCATACGCGCGCAACCAGAACTCTGGCATAGGCGATTGGGTCATCCCTCCCAGGAGGTCCTCAACAACTGCATCCGCGCACAAGTCTTCCTACCTGGTACATTGCTCCGCCCTGATGGAACACCACTTCCCGTCAACACCACCTAGCGCACCGAATGCACCATCTGCCCCGAAGCAGCACTCACTCATCAGCCCTTCAAGCTCCTCGAGCCCGGCACAAATCGTTATGAGAAATTGCGGAAAGTCTACAGCGATTTTCTCGTTCTCACCCAGACTGGTCTCAACGGCGAAGAATATTCCCTCTGTCAAACATTATATATGTTTGGTTTGTTAGGCTACAGTGGGTTAGCCAGTATGGGGTACACAATTCTAGGGTTTGCTATTTGTACTGATTTCTCTGTTAGTTCAACCATTCCAGTCTCGTAATCTTGACATGGTTTCAGAGCAGGTCCTTCCCTAGGACCGTTTTTTTTTTTTTTTTTTAAGGGCCCACCTAACTACCTACATACCTATCAAGCGCCCCTAGTGCGCCTCCTATTGCGCCCCTAGTGCGCTATCCTTTTTTTTTTCCGCGCGCGATCTGCTAGCCGCCCGCGCGCGGCCTATTTCGTGCGCGCGACCAGCCAGCAGCCCGCGCGCGGCCATTTTTCGCGCGCGCCTAGCTAGCCGCCGGCGCGCACGGCTCTTTTTCTTCGAGCGCGGCCCGTCGCGCTGCTCCGTGCTGCGCTCGACCCCCCCGCGCCTTCGTCGCCGCGGTCGGGCCTGCAGCAACAGCCGCGGCAGAGACTGCAGTCGCGGCCGTCGCAACTGCTGCAGCAGCCGCCGCCGCCTCTCCTGCCGCGGCCGCCGCTGCATCTACAGCAGCTGCAGCCGCCGCATCTACTGCAGCAGCCGCCGCTGCAGCTACAGCAGCAGCAGCCGCCGCATCTTCTGCAGCAGCCGCCGCTGCATCCACAGCAGCAGCAGCCGCCGCATCTTCTGCAGCAGCCGCCGCTGCATCTACAGCAGCAGCAGCCGCCGCGCCTTCTGCAGCAGCCGCCGCTGCATCTACAGCAGCAGCAGCTGCCGCATTATCTACAGCAGCGGCCGCCGCCGCATCTACGGCAGCAGCAGCCGCCGCAATCTACAGCAGCGGCCGCCGCAGCTACAGCAGAATCAGCCGCCGCTGCCTCTGCAGCAGCAGCCGCCGCCGACCCAGCAGCAGCAGCCGTAGCCGAACCTGCAGCATCTGCCGCCGCTGTCTCGACTGCCCCGGCCCTGCCTTGCCCTACTGCTACTGTCACTGCCACGTTTATTACTTACTCTTCCTCCTCCTGCTACCATGGCTACTGCTCCTGTTCTAGCCTTCGACGCTGAGGGCCGCCCAGTGAAATTTGACACCTGGCTCGATGATCTGCACCTTTTCCTACAGCTCACTGCCAAGGAAGACATTTCACTGTACGACCACGCCCTAGGCCATGCTACTGCCCCTGACTCCTCTGCTGCTAGCACACTGCGCTCCCAGTGGCAGACCCGCGACGCACACGCTCGCTTTGCTATCCGCAACTCCCTGCCGCTAGATGAGCGCGAGCACTTCGGCCAGTGCAAGACTGCTAAGGAACTGTACACAGCCGTAGTTGCTCGCTACTCCTCGCCTGCGTCTGCCACCCTAGGCCGCCTCTCCCTGCCCTACCTGTTCCCCGACCTGGCCTCCTTTCACACTGTCGCTGATCTCATCACCCACCTCAAGACTAGTGAGGCCCGTTTTCGCGCTGCTATGCCTGCCGAGTTCCTTGCTAGCAACCCCCCCCCGCTCTGGCTCACCCTCTACCACATTGTCACCCGCCTCCCTGACTCTCTGCGCACAGTCAGGGACTCCTTTCTAGCTCGCTCCCCTACTGAGCTCACCATTGCCCTCCTCGAGAAGGACCTACTTGCAGCTGAGGCGAGCATCGTCGCCGTAGGTGCCTCTCGTGGCGAGCCCCGCACCCCCTTCTTCGAGGGGTGTTCCCCTTCCCCCCTTCTCCCCTCTGTCGCCACTGCTGCTGCTGTCGACCTCCTTGGTGCTGAGAAGGTCGGGGCTGCGTCTGCTTCGAGCGGGCGCCGCAAGAGCAGGGGGGGCAAGGGTGGGGGTGGAGGCGGGGGAGGCGGGGGTGGAGACAGTGGAGGTGGCGGTGGGTCTGGAGAGGCTAGTGGCGGCAGTGGGGGTGGTGACAGCGGCGGCGGGGGTGGTGGCAGAGGCGGAGGTGGCAGCGGCGGCGGTGGCGGTCGTGGCCGTGGCAGGGGTGGAGGTGGCCGAGGCGGTGGCGGTGGCGGTGGTGGTGGTGGCCGTGGAGACGCTGGAGGTGGCCAGAGTCAGCAGCACGCCCCGACCCTCCAGGCCGCCCGTGAGTGGTACGCACAGCGTGGGTACACTTGCACGTACGTCATCCGCACTGGTGACCGCACTGGCCAGCCATGTGGGAGGTCGCACCCCACGCAGCGCTGCTTCCAGCGCCTGACTGACGCGTGGCGCACCCAGTTTCCTGGGTCTACTGAGCTCCCCCGCTGGCCTGAGCTGGAAAAGAAGGGTGTTGATATCTGGGCTTTAGACTTTGATGCTATTCTCACTGCTATGTATGCGATGTCTATTAGTGGAGAGGGTGCCCAGTACTTGCGTGTTCCGCCCGACCCAGGCATTCAGGCCAGCCCAGCTGCTGCTCTAGGTGCTAGTGTGTCTGCTCCCACAGGTCCTGCTGCAGCAGCTGCCCTAGGTGCTAGTGCGTCTGTGCCCCCTGGTACTGAGTCGACTGCAGCACTGCACACCTTCACACTGGACTCAGGTGCTTCTCGCTCTTTCTTTCGTGACCGCACTGTCCTTGAGCCACTAGCTCGGCCGGTTGCTGTCTCTCTTGCTGACCCCTCTGGGGGTCCGGTCATTGCGACCTCCTCCACTACACTTCCGTGTCCAGCGGTTCCGTCCGGCACGCTCTCAGGTCTCTACCTCCCCTCGTTCTCTACGAACTTGGTGGCGGGCTGTGCTCTGCAGGACGGGGGTGTTCACCAGTTCACCCCTGCCTACGAGCGTGTGACACATTGCACGTGTGCTCGGACGGGCCGCCACCTGGCTACTTTCACTCGGGAGCCGGGGTCGGACCTGTACACACTGACCACTGAGCCCCCTCAGGTAGCTGCGTCTGCGTCTGCGTCAGGTCAGCTGTCCGCCCCCTGCTCATGTCGCTCTCTGGCGCATGAGACTGTTCTCTGGCACCACCGCCTTGGTCACCCGTCTGTGCAGCGCCTTCGGGCCATGCACAAACGGGACCTTGTTGCTGGTCTTCCCAGGGTGCTCCCTCCCCTTCCCGACTCCCCTGCTCCTGACTGCATTCCCTGTGTCGAGGGGCGGCAGCGCGCCGCTCCTCACTCCTCCTCCTTTCCCCCGACGACTGCTCCCTTGCAGACGCTCCACATGGACGTGTGGGGCCCAGCCCGCGTTCGTGGTCAGGGTCAGGAGAGGTACTTCCTGATAGTTGTTGACGACTACTCGCGCTACACCACGGTCTTCCCCTTGCGCGCCAAGGGTGACGTCCCTGGTGTTTTGATCCCCTGGATCAGCCGAGCCCGTCTCCAGCTAGCCAAGCGCTTTCACTCGGACTTTCCTGTCCTGCGCTTGCACTCTGACAGGGGTGGTGAGTTCGCCTCCGACCTCTTGGCAGCCTATTGTGCTGAGCACGGCATTGAGCAGTCGTTCACGCTTCCGGCCTCTCCACAGCAGAATGGGGTCGCTGAGCGCCGCATTGGCTTGGTCATGGAGGTCGCTCGTACCTCCCTGACCCATGCGGCTGCTCCCCACTTTCTGTGGCCGTTTGCGGTCCGATACGCTGCGCATCAGCTCAACCTCTGGCCCCGTGTCTCCTTGCCGGAGACTTCCCCGACTCTGCGGTGGACGGGAGAGGTTGGCGATGCGTCGCGTTTCCGGGTCTGGGGATCTCGAGCTTTTGTCCGCGACACGTCCGCGGACAAGCTCTCGCGTCGCGCCGTTCCCTGTGTCTTTCTTGGCTTTGTGCCTGACGCGCCTGGATGGCAGTTTTACCACGTCACCTCGCGCCGGGTTCTGGCCTCTCAGGACGTCACTTTTGACGAGTCCGTCCCCTTCTACCGCCTCTTCCCCTACCGCACTGCCCCGCTCCCCCCCCCGCCTCTCTTCCTCGCTCCAGGTGCTGAGGTACCAGACCCCCTCCCCCCTCAGGGTGCCGCTCCCTCAGGTGTGTCCCAGGTAGACCCGGGTGAGCCTGTCGAGGTAGCTGTTGACTCGCGTCCTGCGTCTGGGGGTGCTGAGCCTGGGGGTGCTGAGTCTGGGGGTGCTGAGTCTGGGGGTGCAGAGCCTGGGGGTGCTGAGCCTGGAGGTGCGGAGCCTGGGGGTACTGAGCCTGGAGGTGCGGAGCCTGGAGGTGCGGAGCCTAGAGGTGCTGAGTCTGGGGGTGCTGAGTCTGGGGGTGCTGAGTCTTCGGGTGCTGAGCCTGAGCGTACTACACCTGGAGGAGCCCTCTCCTCCCAGCAGCTGCAGGAGAGGTACCTCGAGTACTGCCGCCTCCGGAGAGGTGCTTCTGGAGCTCGTCCCAGTACTTCCCCTCCTACCCAGGAGCTCCCCCCCATTCAGGTGATCCGAGAGTGGTACACACGGCGCTGCAGTCTTCGGAGTGGTGCTCCTGGTGCTGCGGACCCGAGCGGTGGCGCTGTTGCTGGTGCTGAGGACCCGGGCGTTGGAGCTGCTGTTGGTGCTAAGGAACCGACCGGCGGCGCTACTGCTGGTGCTGAGGACCTGACCGGTGGCTCTGCTGCTGGTACTGAGGACCCGAGCGTTGGAGCTGCTGCTGGTGCTGAGGACCCGGGCGTTGGAGCTGCTGCTGGTGCTGAGGACTCGGGCGTTGGAGCTACTGCTGGTGCTGAGGACCCGACCGGTGACGCTGCTGCTGGTGTTGAGGACCCGGGTGTTGGAGCTGCTGCTGGTGCTGAGGACTCGGGCGTTGGGGCTGCCGCTGGTGTCCCTGCTGGTTCTGGAGACGCTGTGCGGCCGCGACCGTACTTCGTACCACTCCTTCAGCAGGTTCTTGGTCAGGCTCCTCCTCCTAGTCCTCCTCCCTCCGTCGAGTGTCCTCTGCCTGTCCCACCGCAGTCACAGTTACCGCCTGCCTCGCCTCTCCCTGCTCCCTCTCCTTACGCTGGTCCCACAGGAGGTCTTACAGAGCGTCGTGAGCCTGAGTCTCGTCCTGCGTCGCCTGCTCGTACTACTCGCACTGGTCGTCGTGTCCCGCGTGAGCGTCCTCCTCCTGTCCCTGGCACTCACTACATGACCTTGCGTCCCTCCACTGCTCCGCAGCGTGTCCCACTGCCGTCTCCTCCTGCGTCCTCTCTTCCTACTCTTCCTGACCCGGAGTCTGACTCCCGTCGTGCGGCCAGTCCCACTGTTACGCGTCTCCTCGCTACAGTTGTCACTGACCCGACCTTTGAGTCCTCTGCTGCGTCTGCTCTGGTCGCTGAGCTGGTTGACTTTGCTGCTCGCTGTCGCTTAGACTACGCTGCCAGCCTTGTCGCTGAGTCTGAGTCTGAGTCTGCCTGTCCTCCGTCCGTCGGGGGTGAGTGTGCTCTTGGCACGGACGTCCTTGAGGACAGACAGGAGGAGTTCCAGTGCTTTGCTGCTGCTTTGCCCCATCTCGTGTCCATGCTTGTTGCCCCTGAGGGAGACCCGGATGCACCAGACATCCCGACCCCGCGCTCTTACGCTGAGGCGATGGCGGGTCCCTACTCCTCTCAGTGGCAGACAGCCATGGACGCAGAGATGGCTTCCTGGAAGTCCACAGGCACCTACGTCGACGACGTTCCCCCTCCTGGGGCGAACATCGTCAGTGGCATGTGGATTTTCAGGGTGAAGCGGCCGCCGGGTTCTCCTCCTGTCTTCAAGGCACGCTACGTGGCTCGAGGCTTCAGTCAGCGAGAGGGAGTCGACTTCTTCCAGACCTTCTCCCCCACCCCGAAGATGACCACTCTTCGGGTGCTGCTGCACATAGCCGCTCACCGCGACTACGAGCTTCACTTACTTGACTTCAGCACTGCTTTCTTGCAGGGCAGCCTGCACGAGGAGATCTGGTTGCGCCGCCCTCCTGGCTTCACTGGCTCGGTTCCTCCTGGCACCCAGTGGAGGCTTCAGCGGCCGGTCTACGGTCTCCGCCAGGCGCCACGTGAGTGGCACGACACACTGAGGACGACGCTTGCGGCTCTTGGGTTCGCTCCCTCTACTGCTGACCCGTCGCTGTTTCTACGCACCGACACCTCGCTGCCGCCGTTCTACATCCTCGTGTACGTTGACGACTTGGTCTTTGCCACAGCTGACACAGCGGCACTCGCCCACGTGAAGTCGGAGCTGCAGAGGAGACACACGTGCACAGACCTGGGTGAGCTGACAAGCTATCTTGGCTTGCGGATCACCCGGGACAGAGCACGGCGCACCATCACCTTGACTCAGTCACACATGGTGCAGCAGGTTCTCCAGCGCTTCCGCTTCACGTACTCCTCGCCTCAGTCCACTCCTCTGCCTACCGGTCACTCGCTCTCAGCTCTGCCTTCGGATGAGTCCGTAGAGCCGAGTGGCCCGTATCCAGAGCTTGTGGGCTGCCTCATGTACCTGATGACCTGCACTCGACCTGACCTTGCATACCCCCTTAGCATCTTAGCACGCTATGTCGCTCCTGGCCGTCACAGGAAGGAGCACATGGATGCTGCTAAGAGGGTGTTGCGCTACTTGTGCAGTACGTCGGGCATGGGGCTTGTGCTTGGAGGGCGGGACCGGGTTGTTCTCACAGGGCACTCAGATGCTTCTTGGGCAGACGACCAGGCTACTCAGCGGTCGTCACAGGGTTACACCTTCAGCCTTGGCTCTGGCTCAGTTTCTTGGCGTTCTACTCGTTCGTCTTCTGTTCTCAGCTCCAGTTGTGAGGCTGAGATCTACGCCACAGCCATGGCTGCTCAGGAGCTGCGCTGGCTGACCTACCTGCTGACCGACCTCGGAGAGCGGCCTCGTTCCCCTCCAGTGCTGTACGTCGACAACAAGGCTGCCATTGCCTTGTGTGAGGAGCACAGACTGGAGCACAGAACGAAGCACATTGCTCTGCGGTACTTCCTTGCTCGAGAGCTGCAGCAGCGCGGTCAGCTTCGTCTGCGTTACGTGGCCACTGAGGCCAACACTGCTGATGTGTTCACCAAGGCACTCCAGCCTTGTGACCATCAGCGCTTCTGTACTCTGTTAGGCCTTGTGCCTACTGGCCCTCACTTGCTCACTTCTTGACTTTGCCTGTACTGTGATCGCTATATATTTATATACCTGCATGTTTACTCTTGCTAGGTTGTGATCATTGTACGTCTTGCTCTATTATAAACCTGCATGTGAACTGGTCTTGTGACCGCTTGTTTGTGCTCGGAATTTGTGTGGAATCCTCGAGATCCACCCTGAGCTTGTTTGCCTTACTTTGCCTTGACTGGTCTTGTGACCCCTAGGTCTCCCCCACTTTGCCTATGGGGGTGTGTCAAACATTATATATGTTTGGTTTGTTAGGCTACAGTGGGTTAGCCAGTATGGGGTACACAATTCTAGGGTTTGCTATTTGTACTGATTTCTCTGTTAGTTCAACCATTCCAGTCTCGTAATCTTGACACCCTCACCTTTGTCGACGCCCACTCTCGCTTCGTCTGGGTGGCCAATGTCTCCCACAGGAGCAAAGCGTACGAGATCTTCAAAGTCTGGCATGCCAATGCGGAGACACAGTCAGGCTGCACCCACAAGCTCTGGCAAACTGACTGCGCAGCTGAATTCAAGAGCGACAAACTGGCGGCATACATTCAAGAGAAGGGCATCGTGCACAAGCTTTCCCTCCCTTGCGCGCATCCCCAGCAAGGCGTCGCGGAACGAACCAATCGCACGCTCATGACCAAGGTCCGCGCCCTCCTACAGCAGAGCCCCGTCGACACGAAGTACTGGCCTTACCCCATGCATCACGCTGTCCGTCTCCACAACCTGCTCAGCACCACTGCCAACACGGACAACCTTTCCCCCCATCTCAAGTTCACCGGAAAGCAAGGCGATGTCTCGATGCTCCGGGTTTGGGGGTGCATGGTTCAGTATCGGCCACCAGCGGCAACCACGGGGAAGTTTGAACGTCGCGCCCGCTGGGGCATCCATCTCGGCATCAGCCTCGAGCACAACGCCTCGAACATCCTCGATCACGACACCTCCCGCGTGGTCGCGGCGCGCGACGTCCTCTTCTGCGAAGACCTTACAATCCGCAAGTTCCAGTATGACCGCTACGCCGATGAAACAAGAGGAGAGCCCAACATCGCAAATTACAATCGCCCCCCGCGTAGCTTCTTCACCCCTGAGGACGAAGCAACTGCAGCACTCGTAGATCAAGACCCCACGGATCCCCACCCCGGTCCCCGCCCTTGGAGCGACGATGACGAGGACGAAGACAGCGCTCCCCTCGACTCCTCGCGCGACTCTCTCCTTAGCCCGACCCCCTCCAGCGGCCATGCCTCAGACGATGACGTGGTAGAGGTCATCAGCGACCAACGGCACAGCCCTGCTCTATTCGGGCCGAGGGTGTCGCCTTTCCCCGCGAGGGAGGGGCCGCGAGGAGGCCCGATGCCCTCGCCGTCGTGACTCGGGTCACGCGAAAAAAAGCGAGGGTGGCAATGAACTGGCACCGCCCACCTCGCCCGAACCTCCTGGCGAGGGAACCGAGGCCCGGCCCTTCGCTCCTGACCGGGACGCCCAGCCGGAGCTGCCCGTGGGGACCACCCTCTGACCCACAACCGAACCGGGTGACGCAGCTTGTGGAAGCTGGCTGACTCAGCTCGCCGAGAATGGACCAGCCCGCCGTGGGCCTGGTTACCAGTGAAACTGATTTTTGTAGTTTCCCTGCGTTCGGAAATGAGAAATTCAGATGTCCGGGCAGGCAGGAAAATCGTTACGAAAGAAAGGAAATGAAGCCATCAATGCACAGGGAAAAAAAATCGTGAACTGCAACTGTAATTCAGTGTGGTGCTTGTCTGGGCATGTGGCGGAATGCAGGGCAGGTCTAAAGTGAATTCACGCCAGGTCTAAAGAGAATTCGGAGGGGTATTTCAAGGCCGGGAACATCAAGGGTTTGTGTTTCCAGGGTTTCTAGGCGCGTGTGTATTTCGCGGTCGTCCGGACACGTGAATGCTGAATTTTTATTTTTTACGGTTTTTTTGCGCGTGCTACAGAAACAGATATCAACGTCGGGTGCTTGGGCACGAACAATACCAGGAAATGTGGTATATTATTCACGCGATACCAACACTTTCGCTCTGGCAAAATGGGTGGAATCATGTGCAATTAAACTCATGATTTTTTACCGTCCTTAAAAGCACGATTATGAGAACAATTTTCCACATTTCATAATTTGAAACACTCTGTGATCGCAGGGGCTAATATCACACCCTCGTTCTTGTACACCGGGTTTCCGCCCGACGTCTGAATATTTTGACGTGTCTTTAGCCGCGAACGTTGTTCGTGGAATTCACGCGGGGTGCTCGTTGGTGGAAAAGGGGTATTTGTTTTTCGCGCTGTAAAGTACAGTCCTGAAGGGTTTCAAGGGGAAAATATTAGCCCCACGTGAAAGCTAATTGCGCGATTTCAGTACAATCCGTGAACGACGAGCCGATATTCACACCCGCGTGTGCAACGCCCCATCACGCGCTTAAATCTAAACCGCGAAATCAAGGGCTCCGCGCTTAAATAATAACTCTTTACGAAACGACACCCTTGTGATGGCGTGATAAAGCAAATTTGATGAAAATCCGCGATGCATGGGCGCATGTCACACCCGCACGATTTTCACACCTGCACGAATGCCTAGTCACGTGCTTAAAGACCTCAATAAATGTTGTAAAAATCGTGTCGGATGACTACTAATCCCCCCCATACAGCACTCAGCTTAGCGCACGTTTCATAAACATGGAAATATGATCTACAGTGGCTTTAAACATAAAACCGCGAACTACCCGCGAAAACAATAGCTAACGAAAAGGACGGGGTTTGTCCGCTTGAGACACGCACACTTAGACCCGCACTTCAAAACTAGAAAGTTTCGGAATGCAGCTTTTGACTGATTTCCCTGTGAATCTTGATTTTTCGCGCCTGTTTCACAAGGGACGTAGGCGCGAAAATACCTAACGAAAATGCCTAGTGTCCGGTTTTTTTACACTGCTGTGTTCCGCCCGACTCTTGCATTATTGAACGGGTCATTAGACGGGGACGAAGATCGTGTATAGGGTGCTCGCTGGGGAGGCAAACGGGTTTTCATTTTCTGCTCTTTCGTTCCCATCATCTCAGGACACGCGAAACTGATATTGCCCAAGAGTTCCGCGGATTTTCCATCCACGAAAAAGTTTCTCGTGTGTCTTTCATAGTAAGTTTTCTTGTTTCGCTTTTGTTTTCATGGACGCTGAACTCGTGTCTTGTTCGACCAAACTTCCGCAAAGAAAGAAAACGCAACGTTTGCAGAGTTCGCTCCTGCACAAGTATTGTTTCGCGCTCTAGGCGTGAAAGAAATCGAAACACTAAGCATTGTTTTCACAAGCATTTTTCGCAAACCTGTGCCACGTCTGGTTCGACGGTTCGACGACGGGTACGAAAGAAATATTTAATCGCCGACAAACTATTCTGCCACGCAAACTTGAAAGCAATACCATGTGTTTGCCCTCAATCGAGAACATGTGGAAATCTTTCGCTGGTTGTGTTCGCGGGTATAAAATTCTCCCACGCGTGATCTTGCATTTCCGCAGGAGAAATTCTCCCACGCGTTCGCGGCCTTACCGCTCGGGAGTTTTCGGGAAGGCTTTCACGCTGGTGGAAATGCCCTAATTTTCGCGGATTTTGATTGTCCACAAAGTCTAGGATTTCTTTTCGTTACGACCAGCCCGACTTAATGAAATTTCACTCTGCAGCATGATTTTTCGCGCCTTTGCGAGTACACACACACGACATGATGGGGATGTCCGTGTGTCAGAATGTTATTATCTAGCCTGTAGTGGGGTGCTCTATAGCGGGTACAACCCAGTTAGGGTTTGCTATATGTATCCCAACTGCTGCTAGTGAAACCCCTCCTTTCCTTTCTTCAATTCCATTTCTGCCTGTGAGTTCAACATGGTATCAGAGCAGGTCGACCCCCTTGGGTCGATCCTGTGGGTGGGCCCGCCACCTAACTGCTTCCGCTGCTGTTATGCTTCTCGCGCGCCTCGGGCGTGCGTCGTCTTCTTCCTGCCGCACGCCGTGCGCCCCGGGCCACGCGGCGGTTTCCTACCGTGGGGGTCCCGCGCGCGCCCCCGCCCTGTCCGTCGCGTCGCCCTGGGGGACCCGCGCGCTGCCCCCACTGCCCCGTCGGTGGTCGCGTCGCCCCGCCACCCCGTCGCGCCGCCCTGGGGAGCCGCGCGCGACCCCCCGCTGCCCCGTCGACGGTCGCGTCGACCCACTGGACCCGCGCGCGGCATCCCGTCGACCCTCGCGTCGCCCCCGGGGACCCGCGAGCCGCCCCTGGAGCCGTGCGCGACCCCCCCGCTGCCCCTCGCGGCGCCCTGGGGGGCCGCGCGCGGCCCCTCGCTGCCCCATGGTGGCGCCCTGGGGGCCGCGCGCCTTCCCCCGCGCTCCTACCCCATGCCACCCGGTTTAGGGTTTGGAGGTGGGGAGTGTGGGGGTGGCGGTTGTGGGGGTGCCGGTTGTGTGCCCCGTCCCCTACTCCTCCTCCTCCGTCTCCCGCTGCTGCAGCTGCCGCTCAGGGGGGTGGGTGTGTGGGAGCCGAAGGAGTGGTGCTAGGGGGGTGACGTGGGAGTGGAGTTAGGGGTTCAGCAGGGGGTGTGTGTCAAGGGTGTGGGTCAGTTGGAGGAGGTTGTGTGGAGGTAGCTGTCGTGTCGCCTGCAGCGCCTGTAGTCCGTCGCCCTTGCTTCGGTAGCCAGTGAGCCTGTTGCACCAGTCGCCAGTGGGTCCGTTGCTCCTGCCGCTCGTCTTAGCCGCGGAGCCAGTCACTCCAGTAGTCCGTCGCCCTTGCTTCGGTAGCCACTGAGTCAGCCGCTCCTGTGCCCGTGCCTCTGCAGCTTCAGTCGTTGCCTCTCATCTTCTCTCCTTCCACAGTTCCTCCTCCTCCTCACTTGCCCGCTGTGATTACCTCTAGCTTTGCTTATTATTGTGAACTCCTGCTATGCCTGCTCATTGTGCTGATTACACCCCACTTTGGCTATGGGGGTGTGTCAGAATGTTATTATCTAGCCTGTAGTGGGGTGCTCTATAGCGGGTACAACCCAGTTAGGGTTTGCTATATGTATCCCAACTGCTGCTAGTGAAACCCCTCCTTTCCTTTCTTCAATTCCATTCCTGCCTGTGAGTTCAACACCGTGTTGGTGGGTTATTATTCGTGTGCGACAGACGACATGGATGTTACGCTCGTGAGCTCTCGTTAAGCTTCGTATTGAATTCGTTAACCTTTGGTTCTTTGCCGCGTGTATATTTACAACGCTTGCGACGTAGACACGTGGCTCGCGAACGCGGAAGTTTGGTTCCCCCTGGGTTTCCGCGGGATTTCAACGGCCAGTAATCCGTTCGGTAACCTGTAGGTATTCCCTAGGGCCGTCGGGGCGAGGAAAAAGTTTTCCTCAGCGAGGGTCCCTTGGGAATCCCTCGCGGCATGCAGCCTCCCTCGCTCACTGGCGGACGCGTGTCCGCCTTTCCCGCCCGAATCCGTCCCGTCGTCTGTTTCACGTACGCGGATCCGCGGAAAAAAAGATTGTACATATGTATTAGATGGCCTCTCGGGTCTCCAAATCCTCGGCCTCCACTCTGCCGTTACCCGACCGCCCAAAGCGGTCGAACCCAAAACTCCGCGCCAAGCCCTCGCCGGCCCCTACGCTAAGGAATGGCGCACCGCAATGGACGCCGAAGTCGCCGTTCTCGAGGCACGTGACACTTGGGTTCTCGCTGATCGCGCAGCCCTGAAAGGGAGACGTGATCTCTCGGGAAAATGGGTCTTTCGAGTCAAGACTGCTGCTGGCGGCACCATCGAACGCTTCAAAGCGCGCTGGGTCGTCCGCGGCTTCGATCAACACTATGGCGTTGACTTTGACCAGACCTTCGTTCCCGTCAGCCGTCACACCTCCGTACGCATCCTCCTCGCCATCGCAGCTGCAAAGCATCTCCCCCTCCGTCAAATCGACGTCAAAAACGCCTTCCTCTACGCGCCAGTGGATGCACTCATCTTCGTCAAACAACCCCACACCTACGGCGACGACGACGATCGTGTGTGTCAGCTCTGCAAATCCCTCTACGGCATCAAGCAAGCACCCCGCCTCTGGCAACAGCATCTTCACCAACTTCTTCTGGACATTGGCTTCACTCAACTGCCCCACGACCCCGGCATGTACCGACTGCATTACCGTGGCGACTACATCCTCCACACAGCCTATGTGGATGACCTACTCTACACCAGCACCAGCATCAACCTCCTCGCGCAGTTCGAGAAAAGCCTCAGCAACCGCGTCGAAATCACTAGCAACAGCTCCGTAACTCAATTCCTGGGGCTCAACATCTCATATACTGCTGATGCCATCCACCTCTCTTCCGCCAAGTACGCAGAAAACCCTCTCCACCAAATTCAACATCAAACCAGCCAACCTCTCCACTCCTTATCGCACACCAGCCACTCCTTCCACTGTCATTACAACCCACTCAACCCCACCGAACATCAACTGTACCAGCAGCAACTCGGCTGTCTTCTCTTCGCCGCTGTAACATGCAGGCCTGACTTGTCCTATATCTCGAGCCAACTCGCTCAATATGCCAAGCTGCCTGAAGGGGAGCATATGCTGGACCTACAGCGCGCTCTTCAATACTTCATCTCCACACCACACATTGGCCTCACCTACTCCACTCTCGCGACCCGCTCATTCAACCTCGTTGGATACGTGGACGCAGATCACGCTGCCGACCCTTCAAATCGACGGTCCCAAACCGGCTTCCTCTTCCGCCTAGAGCCCACTGTGCCAATTTCATGGAATTCCCAGAAGCAGGAAACGGTGGCGCTCTCCTCCGCCGTAGCTGAGTTCATCGCCGCCACGTCAGCTGTTTGCGAAGGACTTTACCTCTAGAATATACTCCAGCAGGCGAAAATTACGACATCCGCAAGTTTCAAATTGCACTGCGATAACCAAAGTGCGATCAAAATCGCGAACAAGCCTGGCTTCGTCAACCGCACCAAGCACATCGCACTCCGCTACTTCTTCGTCAAAGACGAAGTTGACAAGGGCAAAGTCATCTTGACTTACTGTCCTACTAGTGACATGGCAGCAGACTTCCTCACCAATAAACTGCCACTTCAGCAGTACCACCACTGCAGAACCATCTGCGGCATAACCAAGCGCTTCAAGACTTTGCCACTCCAGGAATGAAGGGGAGTGTTACGATATGGAATAGTTGAATAAACATTCCTGAGTAACGAATCCCTAACGCGAAGATGACTGCAGCGAGGACGAAAGGGCAAGCGACAAAGACAGTTATCGAAGTCGAAGCAACAAACAGGAAGAACTCGAAAGGAAAAGCGCGGGAAAGTTCAAACGGTTATCGGACCGCGTACGGTTACCAATTCGCACGGTTTCTTTCCTGCATCTAGATTAGCCCTAAGGGGAATGTACCCCCTCAGAGTACATGGCTAGCTAGGACTTTTCGTATTCCACTGTATTCCTATATAAACCCGGGTACCGCATTATATTAGTCACTTCTGTCGAGATTCAAATCTCCTTCTACTGACAGAGTCCGTACCCGACATTGCCTAGCAATCTTCCGCTGCTACACTTTCGTGCGATCAACCTGAGACGATCCTATAAGACGGTTCAGATTGTATCAGTCCCGACACCTGCGTTGTCTTGACTACCGTTTGGTCAAGTCTATGGACGTCTAATGGGTCTCATCTTCCATTCGTGAGGCGGTTCCAGTGCACGATATTGAGAAGTGCTCGACAGGCTGTGATAGCGGCTCCTTCCTTCACTCAAGTTGTTTATATTTAAAGCATTTGAGCCATGGCGACTGACACCAGCCTGCTGTAGATTACTAGGATGGCTTCTTCACCAGATTCTAGCAGTACGGTAGTTAGGCGGCAGCGGCATGTTAACATTCAGTGCACGGGTGCTGCACACGCACGGACGTCGCCTCGCCCTGTCTTGCCCCAGCCGGATGCTCCCGTTAGTGCTTCTACCGGGAATGAATCGAGCAGTAGCTCAGACTGTCATCGCCCTCCCCTTCCTCGAGTGGTTGTCCCCACCTTGACGGAGTGTAACCGCCCGCAGGGACAGATGAAGAGCTATGCGGATGCTGACTCTCCATCCCCTCGCCATCGCATGACGAAACGTGTGCGTCATGGAATCACTGCGAAAGAGAAGCTCCACTTGTTCAAGATGCAGGACTCTCAGCCCGACCTGTCGAATTGCGCCCTAGCGAAGCTCGCGAAGGTGCAGCCCTACCAGACCCGCGACGGGAAGAAGATGAGGGAGCGGCTGGAGGTCGCTTCCAGTTGGCGCCGTCGCCTCATGGGTCCTGGCCGCAGATCTAAGTACCCGTTTATGGAACGGGCGATCTACTGCCAGTTCCTAAAACACCGAGGGAGGGGCCTCGCCGTTGGGGTCAGCATGCTCCAGAAGTGGAGCGCCAAGTACATGAAGCATCGGATGCCCGGGGTCAATTGGCGCGCTTCGTTTCGCTGGGCGACTCATTTCCGCACGCGTTGGCACTTGGCGAGGCGGGTGAAGACTAAGATGGGATAAAAGTTGGCAGCAGGTAAGTTTAGCGTTCACATGCATTCATTTGCGACTACAATGTTGATCTAATGCCGGTCGTGGCTCTGTTTGCAGATTGCAAGGCCAAGGTAGAGTCGTTTTGGGAGTTTGTGCGCCAGATGCGCACTCTGCACGACTACCCACTCGACCTCATCGTGAACGCGGACCAGACTCAGCTTTTCTGGAGATGCTAGCGGAGCACACGCTTGAAATGAAGGGAGTGCGGACGGTTCACGTACGGAGTGCGGGCTATGAGAAAGAACAATTTATTGTCATGCTGGCAGTAATGGCGGGTGGGCTCAAACTTCATCCGTACGTCATGTTCAGGCGCAAGACCGTCCCGAAAGTGCCCATCCCTACCGGTAAGTGAACCATGTCTACGTTTTGGCCCGTGCGCTTGTCTGTCACACATCGCAACCTATACTGACCCTCGCGTTGTGTTTGGCAAGTGTGGTGGTCCGTGCACAAGAGAAGGGGGACTGGCTCACCCAGGTGCTGGTGCCATTTCTGAAGCCCCTGCGAGAAACTACCGGACGCTGTAGGGAGGCCTTCATGGTGCTCGACTCATACCGCGGCCACTTGACCGAGGCTATCGGGCAGACGATGCGCATGTTTAGGCTGTTAAGGGCTGTCATCCCAGGGGGCTGCACACCGCTAGTGCAGCCTCTAGATGTGTCGGTGAACCGCGCCTTCAAGTGCGATGTTCGTCATCGATACAGCGAGTGGTTTGAAGAAGACAACATCAACCTGACCACTCGCGCTGGTGAGTTGAAGCAATGAGTTCCGCTTGCGAAACTTTGTTATAGTCACAGCACACGCTTGTCAGAATATTATGCTCTAGCCTGTAGTGGGGTGCTCTATAGCGAGTACAACCCTTCTAGGGTTTGCTATTTGTATCCCCATTCTTGCTAGTGCAAACCCTCCTTTGCTCATTTCTCTCTTGCCTAGCTAGGGTTTACCTAGCTATGGCTCCTACTTGTGCCTCCTATTTTGGCATGGTATCAGAGCGGTTACGCTCCTGGCCTGTGGGCCCGCCTGCTTCCGCTGCCTTCCTGTGTGTCGCGCGTCCCGTGGCGCGCGATGTTCGTTTTTTTTTCTTCCCGCCGCGCGCTCGGGGCGCGCGGCGGTTTTCTGCCCGCCGTGCGCCCCGAGGCGCGCGGCGGTTTCCCACCGTCGAAGCGCCCCCCGTCGCCCGTCGAAGCGCTCCCCCCCGTCGCCCGTCGAAGCGCCCCCGTCGCCCGTCGGAGCGCCCCCCGTCGCCCGTCGAAACGCCCCCGTCGCCCGTCGAAGCGCCCCTGGGACCCGCGCGCGGCCCGTACGGGCTGCGCCAGGCCCGCGCGCGGCCCGTACGGGCTGCGCCAGGCCCGCGCGCGGCCCGTACAGCCCGCGCGCGGCCCGTACGGCCTGCGCCAGGCCCGCGCGCGGCCCGTACGGGCTGCGCCAGGCCCGCGCGCGGCCCGGGCAGCCCGCGCGCGCCTCGTCCGGCCTGCGGCAGGCCCGTGCGCGCGCCTCGTCCGTCCCCCGAGCTTCTGCCGGCGCCCCACCCCCGCTACTGCCCGCGTTCCTGTGTTAGGGTTTGGGGGTGGAGGGTATGGGGGTGCCGTGAGTGTGAGCCGTCCCCTGCTCCTCCTCCTCCTCCGTCTCCCACTGCTGCAGCTGCCGCTGAGGGGGGTGGGTGTGTGGGGAGCCGAAGGAGTGGTGCTAGGGGGGTGACGTGGGAGTGGAGTTAGGGGTTGCTTCAGGGGGTGTGTGTTGGGGGGTGTGGGACAGTTGGAGGAGGTTGGGTGGAGGCAGCCGTCGTGTCGTCTGCAGCGCCTGTATTCCGGGGTTCTGATAGCCACCGGTAGCTCAGAGAGCCGGTTGCACCTGTCGCCCGTGGGTCCGTTGCTCCTGTCGCTGCTGATCAGACGCAGAGCCTGTTACTCCTGTATTCCGGGGCCCTTGCTCCCGGTAGCCACTAGAGCTGCACCAGAGCCGTCTGTTGCCCTTATGTCTGCAGCTTCAGTCGTCGCCTCCACTCCTCTCTCCCCTCGCCAGCCCTCCTCCTCCTCACTTGCCCTCTGTGACTACCTCTAGCTTTGCTCATAATTGTGAACTTTAAACTATTGCTTCTTGAACTTGTGCTCAGAATGTGTGGTGACATTGTGATCCACCCTGAGCTTGTACTGCTTTGCTTGCTCTGCTGATTACACCCCACTTTGGCTATGGGGGTGTGTCAGAATATTATGCTCTAGCCTGTAGTGGGGTGCTCTATAGCGAGTACAACCCTTCTAGGGTTTGCTATTTGTATCCCCATTCTTGCTAGTGCAAACCCTCCTTTGCTCATTTCTCTCTTGCCTAGCTAGGGTTTACCTAGCTATGGCTCCTACTTGTGCCTCCTATTTTGACAACGCTCTGCAAGTTCACACTCGTGATTGTGCACCCCTTCCCTTCCCTCAGGCAATCTCAAGAAGCCGCCTGCAGAGTTGGTGCTCTGCTGGATCGACGAGTCCTGGGAAGTGGTCACAGTGGAGCTCGTGAAGAAAGCCTTCGTCACTTGTGGGATCTCCACCCCCATCGATGGCAGCGAAGGCCACCTCATCCTTGCCCACATGCGCGACAAGGGTGAGGTGGAGGTGCTTGACGACGTCAAAAACCTGGTTGAGGGGTGAGTCTGGAGGTTTTTGTTAAACTGTATTATGCTTGTAGGCTGTAGTGGGGTAGCCAATATGGGGTACAACCCCAACTAGGGTTTCATATTTGTACCCAAACTTCTGCTAGTTCATTCATTCTTGCCTAGCTATTCTGAAATGGTATCAGAGCAGGAGGTCCCTAGGACCTACCGACCGTTTTTTTTTTTTAAGGGCCCACCACCGCTCGCATGCGGTTACCACGCTACCCCGTGCCCTAGCCTCGTAGCGCCCTCGTGCGCCCTCGTTAGCGCCCTCGCGCGCCCCTCGTTAGCGCCCTCGCGCGCACCCTCGTTAGCGCCCTCGCGCGCCCCTCGTTAGCGCCCTCGCGCGCCCCTTGCTAGCGCCCTCGCGCGCCCCTCACTAGCGCCCTCGCGCGCCCCTCGCAGTGTCGCCCGCCCGCCGAGCCGCCCGCTCGCAGCCCGCTCGTCCTGCTGCCCGCTTCGCAGCCCGCCCGCCCGCTCGCTGCCCGCTTCGCGGCCCGCCCGCCTCGCAGCCCGCTCGCCCCGCTGCCCGCTTCGCGGCCCGCCCACTTCGCAGCCCGCCCGCCCGCTCGCTGCCCGCTCGCTGCCCGCTTCGCGCCCCGCCCGCTTCGCAGCCCGCTCGCCCCGCTGCCCGCTTCGCAGCCCGCCCGCCCGCTCGCTGCCCGCTTCGCGGCCCGCCCGCTTCGCTGCCCGCTCGCAGCGTCGCCCGCCCGCCCGCTACCTGCTTCGCAGCGCCGCCCGCTGCCTCACTGCCCGCTTGCTGCGTCCCCTCTGCTGCTGCCGCTGCTCTGCTGTGCCCTCACGCCTGAGCTATGGCCTCTATTCGCGTTCTTTCCTTCGATGCTGAGGGCCGTCCCGTGCAGTTCACTTCCTGGCTCGACGACCTGCAGTTGTATCTTATGAGCAATAGCACGGACCACATCTCCCTCTATGACTACGCGTCTGGTGCTGCCGCTGCTCCTGCTGCCACAGCCGAGCTTAGTGTTCGTTCCCACTGGCAGACTCGTGACGCAGCTGCTCGCCTAGCCATTCGTAGTCACCTGCCGCTAGCTGAGCTCGAGCATTTTGGCGACTGCAAATCCGCTAAGGCCCTGTACGATGCTGTCGTTGCTCGCTACTCCTCGCCTGCCACAGCCGAGCTTAGCCGCCTCATGCTGCCGTACCTGTTCCCCGATCTGTCCACCTTTACTACAGTCGCCGATCTTATCACCCACCTTCGCACTAGTGATGCTCGCCTGCGTGCCGCCCTTCCCACCGAGTTCTGCGCTAAGAACCCCCCTCCACTGTACTGGACACTCCACTTCATAGTCACCCGTCTCCCTGACACCCTCCGCTCAGTTCGAGACCACTTCCTTGCTCGCTGTCCCACTGAGCTCATAGTCGCCCTCCTAGAGGAGCAGCTGCTCGCGGCCGAAAAGAGCATTGTAGCTGTTGGTGCTGCTCGTGGCGCTCCTCGCACCCCCATCTTTGAGGGGTGTTCTCCCTCTCCCCTCGCTCCCTCCTACGCTGCTGCTGCTGCTGTTGACTTCCTTGGTGCTGAGTCTGTTGGCGCTGCTTCTGCTCCTGGTGGGAGGCGCCGCACCGGCAAGGGCAAGGGGGGCAAGGGTGGTGGTGGTGGCGCTGGGGGGGGAGGAGGTGGGGGAGGTGGGGGGGGAGGCGGTGCTGGAGGGAGCGGTGGCGGGAGCGCTGGTGGGAGTGGGGTCGGTGGTGGAGGCGGGGGCGGCGGCGGAAGCAGTGGCAGTAGTGGCGGCGGCGGCGGTGGCGGCGGTGGCGGTGGTGGCGGTGGTGGCGGTGGCGGTCGGAGCGGTGGTAGTGGTGGCGGCGGCGGTCGGAGTGGAGGCACTGGCTCGGGCCAGAGCTCCCAGCAGCAGCAGCGTCCCCAGACGACCCAGCAGCTTCGTGAGTGGCTTGCTCAGCGTGGGACGTCGGGGGGCAGTGGCCGCTGTTCTTATGTCATTCGCACAGGTGACCGCAAGGGACAGACGTGTGGGAGGTTCCACACCCCGTACCGCTGCTTCTCCCGCCTTGACGACGCTTGGCGTGAGGAGATGGGCGCGGATGTTGAGCGCCCCCGCTGGGCTGAGCTCATGAGGGCTGGTGTTGATGTCTTTGCTCTTGACTATGATGCTATTATTGCTGCCATGTATGCATTGACTGTTAGTGCCGAGGGAGACTGTTACTTGTGTGTGCCGCCTGACCCAGGTATAGAGCCCACTGCCCTAGGTACTAGTGAGTCTGCTCTCTCTGGTATGGTGCCCCCTGTACTTGCCCCCCCCAGTGCTGTCCTGGCTGGTTTCGAGTCTGCTCTCTCAGGTACAGCACCCACAGAGACTGCTCTCTCAGGTACCGCACCGGCTGAGGCCTGTCACACCTTCACCCTTGACTCAGGTGCTTCCCGTTGCTTCTTTCGTGACAGTACTGAGCTCACACCGCTTCCTGCACCGGTCCCAGTCTCCTTGGCTGACCCCTCTGGGGGCCCAGTCCTTGCCCAGTCCACCACTGTCCTCCCTTGTCCGGCGGTTCCGTCTGGCTCGTTGTCGGGTTTCCACCTCCCCTCGTTCTCTACGAACCTGGTGAGCAACGCTGTCCTCCAGGATCAGTGGGTTGACACCTTTACCCCTGGCGGACAGCGTGTGGCGATCTGCACGTGCTCCAGGACCGGCCGTCACCTGGCTACGTTTACCCGTCGGCCGGGGTCGAGTCTCTACACACTGACCACTGCGTCTCCTCAGGTCGCTGCTGTCGGTCAGGTGTCTGCGTCAGGTCTGGTAGCCCACGCCTGTGAGTGTCGTTCCCTGTCGCACCAGACTCTTCTCTGGCACCACCGCCTGGGTCACCCCTCCTTGCCACGCCTTCGTGGCATGCACCGTCGCCACCTTGTGTCTGGTCTTCCCAGGTCCCTCCCTCCCCTCCCTGCCTCGCCTGCGCCGCCTTGCCTTCCTTGCATCGAGGGGCGGCAGCGCGCCGCTCCTCACTCCTCCTCGTTCCCCCCGACAGAGGCTCCTCTGCAGACCCTCCACCTGGACGTGTGGGGCCCAGCCCGCGTTCGTGGTCAGGGCGGTGAGCGGTACTTTTTGCTGGTTGTCGACGACTACTCGCGTTACACCACGGTCTTCCCCTTGCGCACCAAGGGTGAGGTCCCTGCTGTTCTGATCCCTTGGATCCGCACGGTTCGTCTCCAGCTCCGCCGCCGTTTCCGGACGGATCTTCCTGTCCTGCGTCTGCACTCTGACAGAGGTGGTGAGTTTTCCTCTGATCTCTTGAGGACCTTCTGTCAGGCGGAGGGCATCGAGCAGACCTTCACGCTTCCGGACTCCCCACAGCAGAATGGGGTTGCTGAGCGCCGCATTGGCCTGGTCATGGAGGTCGCTCGTACCTCCTTGGTCCACGCGGCGGCTCCCCATTTTCTGTGGCCGTTTGCTGTCCGGTACGCCGCGCATCAGCTCAACCTCTGGCCCCGTGTCTCCTTGCCGGAGACCTCGCCCACACTGCGTTGGACGGGGGAGGTTGGCGATGCGTCACGCTTCCGGGTGTGGGGTGCTCGTGCCCTTGTCCGCGATACGTCCGCGGACAAGCTCTCCTCCCGCACGCTTCCCTGTGTCTTCCTTGGCTTTGTCCCTGACGCGCCTGGCTGGCAGTTTTACCACCCCACCTCGCGCCGGGTCTTCGCCTCTCAGGATGTCACCTTTGACGAGTCGGTCCCTTTTTACCGTCTCTTCCCCTACCGCACTGCCCCCCTCCCTCCCCCGCCGCTTTTCCTTGCTCCTGGTCCCCCTCCGGTAGACCCCCTTCCCCCTCAGGGTCCTGCTCCTTCAGGTGTCTCTCAGGTAGACCCTCCTCCCGTCGCTGAGCCTGTCGAGTTCACAGGTGACTCAGGTGCTGCTGCGGGTGGTGCTGCTGGGAGTGCTGAGCCTGGGGGTGCTGAGCCTGGGGGTGCTGGGCCTGGGGGTGCTGGGGCTGCAGGTGCTGGGACTGAGGGTGCTGGAGCTGAGGGTACGGTGCCTGAGAGTACGGAGCCTGGGGGTGCTGAGCCTGGGGGTGCTGAGCCTGCGGGTGCGGGGCCTGGGAGTGCTGGGACTACGGGTGCTGGAGCTGAGGGTACTGTGCCTGAGAGTTTGCCGCCTGGGGGTGCTGCCCGGCGAAAATTTTTAGGGTTTTTCATCCCGCCGTGCGCTCAGGGCGTACGGCGGTTTTCTGCCCGCCGTGCGCCCCGAGGCGCGCGGCGGTTTCCTGCCCGTCGTGGCGCCCCCGAGGACCTGCGCGCTGCCCCCCGTCGTCCTCCTCCCGTCGCCTCGTCGCGGCGCCCTGGGGGCCCGCGCGTCCCCCCCCTCCCGTCGCCTCGTCGCGGCACCTTGGGGGCCCGCGCGCCGCCCCCTCCCGTCGCCTCGTCGCGGCACCTTGGGGGCCCGCGCGCCGCCCCCTCCCGTCGCCTCGTCGCGGCACCTTGGGGGCCCGCGCGCCGCCCCCTCCCGTCGCCTCGTCGCGGCACCTTGGGGGCCCGCGCGCCGCCCCCTCCCGTCGCCTCGTCGCGGCGCCTAGGGGGCCCGCGCGCGGCCCCTCCCGTCGCCCGTCGAGCCGCCCTCGGGGGCCCGTGCGCGGCCCCCCTCCCGTCACCCGCCGTGGCGCCCTCGGGGGGCCCGCGCCCTGCTTCTTCGTGGCGCCCAAGAGCCACCCCGCTGCCTCCCTTCCCCTCCGTGCCCCGCCCCTGCTGTTTCCCGTGCTCCTGCCTGCGTTAGGGTTTGGGGGTGGCGGGCATGGGGGTGACCGGTGTGGGTAACCTGCGGCTCCTCCTCCTCCTCCGTCTCCCACTGCTGCAGCTGCCGCTGAGGGGGGTGGGTGTGTGGGAGCCGAGGGTTTAGGGTTTAAGGGGGGTGCCGTGGAAGTGGAGCTAGGGTGTCAGCAGGGGGTGTGTGAGAGGGGCGTGGGACGGTCGGGGGAGGTTGCGTGGAGGTAGCCGTCGTGACGCCAGCAGCGCCAGTAGTCCGGATGCCCTCGCGCGTTTCGGTAGCCCAGCGAGCCTGCTTCGCCAGTCGCCTGTGGGTCCGTTGCTCCTGTGTGTGCTCGTCGTAGCCGCGGAGCCAGATACTCCCGTAGTCCGGTGCCCTCGTGCGCTCGGTAGCCACTGTGCGCGCCGCTCCTGTTGCCCGTGTGTCTGCAGCTTCAGTCGGCGCCTTTCATCTTCTCGCCCTCACAGTTTCTCCTCCTCCTCACTTGCCCTCTATGATCACCTCTAGCTTTGCTTATAATTGTGAACTATTGCTATGCCTGCTCATTGTACTGATTACACCCCACTTTGGCTATGGGGGTGTGTCAGAATGTTATTATTGTCTAGCCTGTAGTGGGGTGCTCTATAGCGAGTACAACCCATCTAGGGTTTGCTATATGTACCCCAACTGCTGCTAGTGAAACCTCTCTCCTTTCAAGCACCCTATGCTTCCGCTGCTGTCCTGTCTGTCGCGCGCCCCGTGGCGCGCGACGTTTTTTCTTCCCGCCACGCGCTCGGGGCGCATGGCGGTTTTCTGCCCGCCGCGCGCTCGGGGCGCGCGGCGGTTTTCTGCCCGCCGTACGCCCTGAGGCGCGCGGCGGTTTACTGCCCCGCGCGTCACCCCGGGGACCTGCACGTCCCCCCCCATCGACCGTCGCGTCGCCCCTGGGGACCCGCGCGCGCCCCCCGCGATCCCGTCGCGTCGCCCTGGGGACACGCGCGCGGCCCCCGCCATCCCGTCGTACCGCCCTGGGGACCCGCGCGCGCCCCCTGCGCTCCCGTCGCGCCGCCCTGGGTGTCAAACATTGTATATGTTATATTTGTGTAGGCTGTAGTGGGTTAGCCTATAGGGGGGTCACAACATTAGGGTTTCATATTTGTACTCACAGTCCTTTCTAGTTCATCATTCCAGTCTGTTGTTCCGACATGGTTTCAGAGCAGGTCCTTCGCTAGGACCGTTTTTTTTTAAGGGCCCACCGTTACCTACCTACCTACCTACCTACCTAGGGCGCCTCGACTTTTTTTTCGGCCCCTAAGCACTAGCGACCCGCGACCTGCCCCTTAAGGCCCCTGTCGCGCCGCCCCTTAAGCCCCGTCGGCCCCGCGTTCGCCCCTTACGGCCCCGCCGCGACGCCCCTTAAGGCCTCGCTACGGCCCCGCGCTCGCCCCTTACGGCCCCGCGCACCGCCCCTTACGGCCCCGCGCACCTCCTCGTACGGCCCCGCCGGCCCCGCGATCGACCCGCCGCTCGCCCCTTAGCGACCTAGTCGGCCCCGCGATCGCCCCTTCAGGCCCGCTGCCGCCCCGTGCACCGCTTACGCAGCCCGCGCTAAGCCCGTGCAACCTGCGCACCGCCTGCGCACCGCCCGCGCACTGCCCGCGCACCGCTCGCGCCCCACTTCGCGGCCCCGCGGCCCCGTCGCCTACTCACGCACGCCCCGCAGCCGCCCGTCGCCTGCTCGCGCACGCCCCGCAGCCGCCCGTCGCCTGCTCGCGCACGCCTTGCTGCCCGCAGCCGCTCGTACGCCGCTGCTTCCGCTGCTGCTTGCGCACCGCTGCCTCCCGAGCGCCGCCGCTGCTCGTGCGCCGCCGCTGCCCCTACGCTCCCGCTGCCAGTGCGCCGCCGCTGCCCGTGCGCCGCTGCCGCCTGTGCGCTTCTGCAGCCGCCGCCCGCGAGGCACTCACTCTCACAGTTTTTATTTTCTACCTACCGCGCACACTGCTGCCACTGCAGCTGCCACCAGTGCGCCGTTGCAGCTCCTGCTGCCACGCTACCTACTACTGCCGCTCGTGTGCCACTACGGACAGTCGACCCCGCCCGCGCCTTACCTAGCGGCCCCGCCGGCCCCGTTGACCCTCCGCACACCTTTCCAGCGGCCTGATTCCTACTACTACTGTTACTACTGCTACTGCTACTGTCACTATGGCTAGTCCTCCCGTTCTAGCTTTCGATGCCGAGGGCCGTCCAGTGAAGTTCGAAACCTGGCTAGATGACCTGCACCTGTTCCTACAGCTCACTGCCAAGGAAGATATCTCACTGTACGACCACGCCCTAGGCCATGCCACTGCCCCTGACTCGTCTGCTGACAGCACTCTGCGTTCCCAGTGGCAGACCCGTGATGCGCACGCTCGCTTTGCTATTCGCAACTCCCTGCCGCTAGACGAGCGCGAGCACTTCGGCCAGTGCAAGACTGCTAAGGACCTCTACACAGCTGTAGTTGCCCGCTACTCCTCACCCGCTTCTGCCACGCTAGGCCGCCTCACTCTCCCCTACCTGTTCCCCGACCTAGCCTCCTTTCACACTGTCGCAGACCTCATCACCCACCTTAAGACTAGTGAGGCCCGCTTTCGCGCTGCTATGCCTGCCGAGTTTCTCACTAGCAACCCCCCCCGCTCTGGATCACTCTCTACCACATCGTCACTCGCCTCCCTGACTCTCTACGCGCAGTCAGGGACCATTTCCTCTCTCGCTCCCCCACTGAGCTCACTGTTGCCCTCCTCGAGAAGGAACTGCTTGCAGCTGAGGCGAGTATCGTCGCTGTAGGCACCTCTCGTGGCGACCCCCGCACCCCGTTCTTTGAGGGGTGTTCCCCTTCCCCCCTCCTCCCCTCTGTCGCCTCTGCTGCTGCTGTCGACCTCCTTGGTGCTGAGAAGGTCGGGACCGCGTCTGCTTCGAGCGGGCGCCGCAGGAACAAGGGAGGCAGGGGTGGGGGTGGCGGCGGAGGAGGTGGGGGTGGAGGCGGTGGGAGTGGAGGCGCGGCTGAGGAGGCCAGTGGCGGCAGTGGGGGAGGAGACAGCAGCGGCGGGAGTGGTGGCAGGGGCGGAGGCGGCAGCGGGGGCGGAGGTGGTCGTGGTGGCGGCAGGGGTGGAGGTGGCCGGGGCGGAGGCGGTGGGGGTGGTGGTCGTGGAGGCACTGGCGGAGGGCAGAGTCAGCAGCCCGCCCCGACGCTTCAGGCCGCCCGTGAGTGGTATGCGCAGCGTGGCTTTACCTGCACGTACGTCATTCGCACAGGTGACCGCAGCGGCCAGCAGTGTGGGAGGCCGCACCCCACGCAGCGCTGCTTCGCGCGCCTTACCGACGCGTGGCGCACCCAGTTTCCTGCTGCCACTGAGCTGCCGCGCTGGGCTGACCTGGAAAAGAGGGGTGTTGATATTTGGGCTCTAGACTTTGATGCTATTCTCACTGCCATGTATGCGATGTCTATTAGTGGAGAGGGTGCTCAGTACTTGCGTGTTCCGCCCGACCCGGGCATTCAGGCCAGTCCGGCCGCCGCTCTAGGTGCTCGTGCGTCCGCTCCCACAGGTCCTGGTGAGGCTGCTGCCCTAGGTGCTAGTGCGTCTGTGCCCCCTGGTACTGAGTCGACTGCAGCACTGCACACCTTCACCCTGGACTCAGGTGCTTCTCGCTCTTTCTTTCGTGACCGCACTGTCCTTGAGCCACTCGCTCGGCCAGTTGCTGTCTCCCTTGCTGACCCCTCTGGGGGTCCGGTCATTGCGACCTCCTCCACTGTCCTTCCTTGTCCTGCGGTCCCGTCCGGCACGCTGTCAGGTCTCTACCTCCCCTCGTTCTCTACGAACTTGGTGGCGGGTTGTGCGCTCCAGGACTCGGGTGTTCACCAGTTCACCCCTGCCTACGAACGCGTGACACACTGCACGTGTGCTCGGACGGGTCGCCACCTGGCTACTTTCACTCGAGAGCCGGGGTCGGACCTGTACACACTGACCACTGAGTCCCCTCAGGTAGCTGCGTCTGCGTCTGCGTCAGGTCAGCTGTCCGCCCCCTGCTCGTGTCGCTCTCTGGCGCATGAGACTGTCCTTTGGCACCACCGCCTTGGTCACCCGTCTGTGCAGCGCCTTCGGGCCATGCACAAACGGGACCTTGTTGCTGGTCTTCCCAGGGTGCTCCCTCCCCTTCCCGACTCGCCTGCTCCTCCCTGTCTTCCCTGTGTCGAGGGGCGGCAGCGTGCCGCTCCTCACTCCTCCTCCTTTCCCCCGACGACTGCTCCTTTGCAGACGCTCCACATGGACGTGTGGGGCCCAGCCCGCGTCCGTGGTCAGGGTCAGGAGAGGTACTTCCTGATTGTTGTTGACGACTTCTCGCGCTACACCATGGTCTTCCCCTTGCGCACCAAGGGTGACGTCCCTGATGTCTTGATCCCTTGGATCCGCAGATCTCGTCTCCAGCTCACCAGGCGTTTCCGCTCCGACTTCCCTGTCCTGCGTCTGCACTCTGACAGAGGTGGAGAGTTTTCCTCTGGCCTCTTGGAGGCCTTCTGTCAGCAGGAGGGCATTGAGCAGTCGTTCACGCTTCCGGCCTCTCCACAGCAGAATGGGGTTGCTGAGCGCCGCATTGGCTTGGTCATGGAGGTCGCTCGTACCTCCTTGGTTCATGCGGCTGCCCCCCACTTTCTGTGGCCGTTTGCAGTCCGATACGCTGCGCATCAGCTCAACCTCTGGCCCCGTGTCTCCTTGCCCGAGACTTCTCCGACACTGCGTTGGACGGGAGAGGCCGGCGATGCGTCGCGTTTTCGGGTCTGGGGATCCCGAGCTTTTGTCCGCGACACGTCCGCGGACAAGCTCTCCCGTCGCGCTGTCCCCTGCGTCTTCCTTGGCTTTGTCCCGGACGCCCCTGGTTGGCAGTTCTACCACCCCACCTCGCGGCGTGTCCTGGCCTCTCAGGACGTCACTTTTGACGAGTCCGTCCCCTACTACCGCCTCTTCCCCTACCGCACTGCCCCGCTCCCCCCCCCGCCTCTCTTCCTCGCTCCAGGTGCAGAGGTACCAGACCCCCTCCCCCCTCAGGGTGCCGCTCCCTCAGGTGTGTCCCAGGTAGACCCGGGTGAGCCTGTCGAGGTAGCTGTTGACTCTCGTCCTGCGTCTAGGGGTGCTGAGCCTGGGGGTGCTGAGTCTGGGGGTGCTGAGCCTGGGGGTGTTGAGCCTGGAGGTGCGGAGCCTGGGGGTGCTGAGCTTGGAGGTGCGGAGCCTGGGGGTGTTGAGCCTGGAGGTGCGGACCCTGGAGGTGTGGAGCCTGGAGGTGCTGAGCCTGGGGGTGCGGAGTCTGGGGGTGCTGAGTCTGGGGGTACTGAGACTGAGCGTGCTACACCTGGAGGAGCCCTCTCCTCCCAGCAGCTGCAGGAGAGGTACCTCGAGTACTGCCGCCTCCGGAGAGGTGCTGCTGGAGCTCGTCCCGGTACTTCCCCTCCTACCCAGGAGCTCCCCCCCATTCAGCAGATCCGAGAGTGGTACACGCGACGCTGCAGTCTTCGGAGTGGTGCTCCGGGTGCTGCGGACCCTGGGGGTAGCACTGCTGCTGGTACTGAGGACCCGGGCGTTGGAGCTGCTGCTGGTGCTGGGGACCCGGGCGTTGGAGCTGCTACTGGTGCTGAGGACCCGAGCGGTGGCGCTGCTGCTGGTGCTGAGGACTCGAGTGGTGGAGCTGCTGCTGGTGCTGAGGACCAGGACGGTGGAGCTGCTACTGGTGCTGAGGACCCGGGCGTTGGAGCTGCTGCTGGAGCTGAGGACCCGGGCGGTGGAGCTGCTGCTGGTGCTGAGGTCCCGGCCGGTGGAGCTGCTGCTGGTGCTGAGGACCCGGACGTTGGAGCTGCTGCTGGTACTGAGGACCCTGCCACTGGTGTCTCTGCTGGTTCTGGAGGCGCTGAGCGGCCGCTCCTTGGTTCTGCTGGCACTCACTACATGACTCTGCGTCCCTCCACTGCTCCTCAGCGTGTCCCGCTACCGTCTCCTCCTGCTTCCTCTCTTCCTACTCTTCCTGACCCGGAGTCTGACTCCCGTCGTGCTGCCAGTCCCACTGTCACCCGTCTCCTTGCTACTGTTGTCACTGACCCTACCTTTGAGTCCTCTGCTGCGTCTGCTCTAGTCGCTGAGTTGATAGACTTTGCTGCCCACTGTCGTCTAGACTACGCCACTAGCCTTGTTGCTGAGTCTGAGTCTGTGTGTCCTCCGTCCGTCGGAGGTGAGTGTGCTCTTGGCACGGACGTCCTTGAGGACAAACAGGAGGAGTTCCAGTGCTTTGCTGCTGCTTTGCCCCACCTCGTGTCCATGCTAGTTGCCCCTGAGGGAGACCCGGATGCACCAGACATCCCGACCCCGCGCACTTACGCTGAGGCGATGGCGGGTCCCTACTCCTCTCAGTGGCAGACAGCCATGGACGCAGAGATGGCTTCCTGGAAGTCCACACGCACCTACGTCGACGAGGTTCCCCCACCTGGGGCGAACATCGTCAGTGGCATGTGGATTTTCAGGGTGAAGCAGCCACCGGGTTCTCCTCCTGTCTTCAAGGCGCGCTACGTGGCTCGAGGCTTCAGTCAGCGAGAGGGAGTTGACTTCTTTCAGACCTTCTCCCCCACCCCGAAGATGACCACTCTTCGGGTGCTGCTGCACATAGCCGCTCAGCGCGACTACGAGCTTCACTCACTTGACTTCAGCACTGCTTTCTTGCAGGGCAGCCTGCACGAGGAGATCTGGCTGCGCCGCCCTCCTGGCTTCACTGGGTCGGTTCCTCCTGGTACCCAGTGGAGGCTTCAGCGGCCGGTCTACGGTCTCCGCCAGGCACCGCGTGAGTGGCACGACACACTGAGGACGACACTTGCGGCTCTTGGGTTCGCTCCCTCTACTGCTGACCCGTCACTGTTTCTACGCACAGACACCTCACTGCCGCCGTTCTACATCCTCGTGTACGTCGACGACTTGGTCTTTGCCACTGCTGACACCGCGGCACTCGCCCATGTGAAGTCGGAGCTGCAGAGGAGACACACGTGCACAGACCTGGGTGAACTGACAAGCTATCTTGGCTTGCGGATCACCCAAGATAGAGCACGGCGCACCATCACCTTGACTCAGTCACACATGGTGCAACAGATCCTCCAGCGCTTCCGCTTCACGTACTCCTCGCCTCAGTCCACTCCTCTGCCTACCGGTCACTCGCTCTCAGCTCTGCCTTCGGATGAGTCCGTAGAGCCGAGTGGCCCGTATCCAGAGTTTGTGGGCTTCCTCATGTACCTGATGACCTACACTCGACCTGACCTTGCATACCCTCTTAGCATCCTTGCACGCTATGTCGCTCCTGGCCGTCACAGGAAGGAGCACATGGATGCCGCTAAGAGGGTGTTGCGCTACTTGTGCAGTACGTCGGGCATGGGGCTAGTGCTTGGAGGGCGAGACCGAGTTGTACTTACTGGACACTCAGACGCTTCTTGGGCGGACGACCAGGCTACTCAGCGGTCGTCTCAGGGTTACACCTTCAGCCTTGGCTCTGGCTCAGTTTCTTGGCGTTCTACACGCTCTTCTTCTGTTCTCAGCTCCAGTTGTGAGGCTGAGATCTACGCCACAGCCATGGCTGCCCAGGAGCTACGCTGGCTGACCTACCTGCTGACCGACTTGGGTGAGCGGCCTCGTTCTCCTCCAGTGCTTTACGTCGACAACCAGGCTGCCATTGCCTTGTGTGAGGAGCACAGACTGGAGC
This sequence comes from Closterium sp. Yama58-4, assembly GCA_947470075.1. Taxonomy (NCBI): domain Eukaryota; kingdom Viridiplantae; phylum Streptophyta; class Zygnematophyceae; order Desmidiales; family Closteriaceae; genus Closterium; species Closterium sp. Yama58-4. The sequence goes on from CANIUD010000844.1 coordinate 570,780, forward strand.
ACAGAACGAAGCACATCGCCCTGCGGTACTTCCTTGCTCGAGAGCTGCAGCAGCGCGGTCAGCTTTGTCTGCGTTACGTGGCCACTGAGGCCAACCTTGCTGATGTGTTCACCAAGGCGCTTCCGCCTTGTGACCATCAGCGCTTCTGTACTCTGCTAGGCCTTGTGCCTACTGGACCTCACTTACTTACCTCTTGACCTTGCTTGTACTGTGATCACTATATATATATATCTACCTGCATGTTTACTGTTGCTAGGTTGTGATCACTGTATCTCTTGCTCTGTTATAAACCTGCATGTGAACTGGTCTTGTGACCACTAGCTTGTGCTCAGAATTTGTGTGGAATCCTTGAGATCCACCCTGAGCTTGTTGTTGCCTTGCTTTGCCTTGACTGGTCTTGTGACCCCTAGGTCTCCCCCACTTTGCCTATGGGGGTGTGTCAAACATTGTATATGTTATATTTGTGTAGGCTGTAGTGGGTTAGCCTATAGGGGGGTCACAACATTAGGGTTTCATATTTGTACTCACAGTCCTTTCTAGTTCATCATTCCAGTCTGTTGTTCCGACACTGGGGACCCGCGCGCGCCCCCTGTGCTCCTGTCGCGCCGCCCTGGGGACCCGCGTGCGCCCCCCGTGCTCCCGGTGCGCCGCCCCGTGCCCCCGTGCGCAACGAGACTTCTTCCTCCCCGCGGGTGGCGAGTGTGGGGGTGGCGGGCATGGGGGTGATGGGTGTGTAAGGCCTCCCCTGCTCCTCATCCTCTCTCCCACTGCTGCAGCTGCCGCTGAGGGGGGTGGGTGTGTGGGAGCCGAGGGAGTGGCGCTAGGGGGTGTTCACAGTGGGATTGGCGCTAGGACTGCAGTAGGAGGTGTGTGACAAGGGGATTGAGACAGTGGGGGGAGGTTGAGCTAAGGTAGCCGTCGTGACGCCAGCAGCGCCAGTAGTCCGGAGCCGGCGTGCTCCGGTAGCCAGCGAGCCCGTTGCACCAGTTGCGCGTGGGTCTGTTGCTCCAGCCGCTAGGCGTAGCCGCGGAGCCAGTTACTCCCGTAGTCTGGTGCCGTCGTGCTCCGGTAGCCAGTGTGGCATGTTGCTCGAGTCCCCCGTGTGCCAGCAGCTTCAACCGCCGCCTCCTATCTCCTCTCCTCCTTTAGTTCTTCTTCCTCCGCCTCACTTGCCCTCTGTTTCCACTACTAGCTTATGCATGTGAACCTATTATGTGATTGCTAGCTGTGCTGATTATACCCCACTTTGCCTATGGGGGTGTGTCCGAATGTTATATTTCTCTAGTCTGCAGTGGGGTACTCTGTAGTGAGTACAGCCCTCTTAGGGTTTGCTATACGTATCCCATTGTTTGCTAGTGAAAGCCCTCTTTTGCCTATTCTCTCTTGCCTAGCTAGCTAAACCCTAGCTATGGCTCCTGCATTATAGCTACTGTTTCAACACCATAAGATTCTCAGAGGGCAAAACCATTTGGGTCTCGTATGGTCTGCTAGTATACTGGATAGGGGGTTGGACTTTCTGGTTCAAAGTTAAAATAGCTGGTGTTCTAAACATGAAGCGCTGTCGCGGACCCCTTGGTTTTTAATCGAAGAAGCTGATGAAAGGGTCCGTTTCAGCACCCATTTTGAATTCTACAAAGAAACCATCTTCAGCTCCCGATGTCGTTTCAAAACGTCATGTCGTTGTTGCATCCAGCAATGGAGTCGGCCGGAGATCCACAATGAACAATGCATCGTGGCTCTTAGCAAGAACGACGTACTGAGGTTCTTATTGTGAGCCAGCTGACTGAAGCAGTTCTACAGAAGCGTGCTCGATCCATTAGCGAAGCTCATTATGTCTCGTACACACGCGTCAAACCCTGGTGTCGTCGTCAGGCGACTCCAGGGGGCTCTCACTCGTCGCATTCTGCCTGTCGCCGTCGCGCTGGCCGTCGCTTACTTGGCGATCTTCGAGCTGCGACCATCCCTGCTCTCCGCCGCTTATACCGCACAGTCGTATGGATCGCCGCATTTTTCGCAAAGCGGCTGCGAGACGGCGAGGAATTGTCACGGGACGCTGCTGGATCGATATGTTTATACCGCGGATGCGGAATTCGGGTGAGTTTACAACGGTTGCATACAGCAGAGACCATCCGCCTTGGCAGAAACGAAAGGCGGCCTGTAACTAGCCATAAACGGCTAGGGCACTCGAGAGCTCGGAACACAACCCATTGTTCACCAGAGGGCCCTGATCAGTGATCCCTCGCACACTGAAGTCCCTTGGGTTCGTCATGCACAATGGACAAGTTGCCAGCCTGCACGTCTTAACTCACCTCTTGGTCTGGGTGTGTTGTAGTGTAGAATTGGTGCAGTTTGCCTACTTCCGTTCCCGCATGTTTCTCACTCTCGGGCTTTCATTTTCCCAAGTGGGAGGGCGCATGGGTAACCCAGTAACCACGTGTAGGCGAAGGCGAGGGGCCTGGAGGGTGGAGGGATGGGGTATGTGACCACTGATCCCAAACCTGCCGTGAGTCCCGGCTCTCCGTTTTCTAGCTCCAACAGTCACTGTATGGCCAGGCCAGGCGTTCTTCTGCCCTCCTGTCCTCCTCCACCCACCTACCTCCAGGCGCCGATGGCGCAACAGCCCTGCTACTCCCGCACACAGCAGCCCGTCCTACGAGGCTGGAGGGTGGCTGCACTGCACAGTGCTCTCACTCCCAGCAACACTTCCGCCCTGCTGCTGGCCTGCCACGTGGAAGGACACGGGCAATCGTATGTGAGCCAAGGAGGTGAACTTCTCTGATAGGAATTCTCTAAATCTTCTCATTCTTTTCCTGTGCCTGGCTGCTCTGCTCCTGCTCGCAGGTGGAAGGACACGGGAAATCGCATGCGAGCCAAGGAGCCTGGGGGGTGGTGGACGGGGTATGTGCTGCTGGTGAACGCCCACCGCTGGCTCAACCAGTCCGTCACCAACCGATTCCATTGGTGGCACCACCTCACTCTCATTGTGAGCTCTGGGCTTTTCGTTTGAAGCTGCAAAAGATGCCTTTAGGCTGGTGGTGGGGCATGATGTGATGTGATGAGCTTCACATAGTTGTGGGAAACAGCACTGTCGTTCGTTCCCAATCCACCAACATGCGGAGCAGTGGTCTTGTGCACTTGATTACTGCAGTGTGGGTGAAGTTGGTGTGGTGTTGGTGCTGTTTGGTGCGGTGCCATGAGGTACTGGTTCATGAGGTGCCAAATGGGTGTTAATGTATGCCATGTGGGGGCAAGGCAAGGCATGAAGCCTAACCTTCAACGGTTGCCTCCAAGCTGTCCTTGTTCTCGCTACCCCCGTCTCCAAATGGCATGCCAAACGTGCGCAGTGTTCGGTGTGAACTTCCTCACTGCGGTGCTCATGCCATTTGGTGCGGTGCAGAGGGGTGAGGTGAGGTGCCAAGCGCTAGCAAGGGGCTGGTGCTGTTCTTTATGGTGTGGGGCTTTTGAATCTAAAGCATGTCTCGTGCCTCCTCAATGCATGTCTCGTGCCTCCTCAATGCATGTCTCGTGCCTCCTCAATGCATGTCTCGTGCCTCCTCAATGCATGTCTCGTGCCTCCTCAATGCATGTCTCGTGCCTCCTCAATGCATGTCTCGTGCCTCCTCAATGCATGTCTCGTGCCTCCTCAATGCATGTCTCGTGCCTCCTCAATGCATGTCTCGTGCCTCCTCAATGCATGTCTCGTGCCTCCTCAATGCATGTCTCGTGCCTCCTCAATGCATGTCTCGTGCCTCCTCAATGCATGTCTCCGTCCATCCTCTCGACCTCCCAGGCGCCAGACAACATGGCGAGCGCCAGCAAGGGGCTCGTGCTGTTCTTCGTTGGGGCGGGGTTGAACGACCATGGCAGGGGCGACTGGAGCCACCACGTCCCCAAAGACTCGGACGTCTTCATCCGCCTTGCTGCTCCGTGAGTGGCGTGAGTGGCAGGGAGGGGCGTGCAGTGCAGTGTGGCGCAGTGCAGTGCAGTGCGGTGCAGGTGGGTGTGAGTGGGTGGGAGCACCGTGTGTGTGCCAAGGGGTGGAATGACCATGGCAGGGATGACTGGCGCTACCACATCCCCAAGCAGACTGACGTCTTCATCCGCGTCGCTGCCCCGTGAGTGGCAGATAGTGGCAGGGAGGGACGTGAGTGGTAGAGAGTGGCGTGAGTGGCAGAGAGTGGTGCGGTTGCAGCGGTGGCTTTCACCCACAGTGCAGGTGTGAGTGAGTAGGAGTGGGAGCACCATGGGAGTGGGAGCACCATGTGAGTGGGAGCACCATGGGAGTGGGAGCACCGGAGTGGGAGCACCATGGGAGTGGGAGCACCATGGGAGTGGGAGCACCATGGGAGTGGGAGCACCATGTGGCGCTATCACATTCCCATGCCATGCAGACAGACGTCTTCATCTGTGTTGCTTTGCTGTTTTGTGAACGGCGTGAGTGGCGTGAGTGAGTGGAACTTGAGTGAGTTGGAGGGGCGTGTTAGGTCAATTCAAAAGGTGTGTTCTGAGTGGGAAGGAGGGGCATCAGTGTTGGAAATAGGCTGCACTTTGTGTGTTAGCTTTACAATTTAAGGATTTCCAACTTTTAGCAAGTTTGTTTTTGGTTGGGTGGGGTGTAGACTTTTTATGCCCAACCTATCCAACCCTATCCAAACCCATCCATCGAAAATCTCCCTGATTTGGATGGATCCTCCTAGGATTCTCTTTCAATTGCAACCCAACCCCTCCTAGTTTGTGGTACTTAAGGCCATGTATATTTTTCTTTGATCAGTCGATTCAACTCTCATTTCTGACAACGAGTGCAGTGCGTTGCGTGTTTCCATCCACACGTTGCAGTTGTGCGTGAGTTAGTGGGGCGTGAGTGGGATTGAATTGAGACCTTGCATGATGGTGCATCAGCAGCCCATGCATGATAGTGCATCAGCAGCCCATGCATGATGGTGCATCAGCAGCCCATGCATGATGGTGCATCAGCAGCCCATGCATGATGGTGCATCAGCAGCCCATGCATGATGGTGCATCAGCAGCCCATGCATGATGGTGCATCAGCAGCCCATGCATGATGGTGCATCAGCAGCCCATGCATGATGGTGCATCAGCAGCCCATGCATGATGGTGCATCAGCAGCCCATGCATGATGGTGCATCAGCAGCCCATGCATGATGGTGCATCAGCAGCCCATGCATGATGGTGCATCAGCAGCCCATGCATGATGGTGCATCAGCAGCCCATGCATGATGGTGCATCAGCAGCCCATGCATGATGGTGCATCAGCAGCCCATGCATGATGGTGCATCAGCAGCCCATGCATGATGGTGCATCAGCAGCCCATGCATGATGGTGCATCAGCAGCCCATGCATGATGGTGCATCAGCAGCCCATGCATGATGGTGCATCAGCAGCCCATGCATGATGGTGCATCAGCAGCCCATGCATGATGGTGCATCAGCAGCCCATGCATGATGGTGCATCAGCAGCCCATGCATGATGGTGCATCAGCAGCCCATGCATGATGGTGCATCAGCAGCCCATGCATGATGGTGCATCAGCAGCCCATGCATGATGGTGCATCAGCAGCCCATGCTTGATGGTGCATCACCAACCTCCTCCTCTCTCCCCTCCACTCTGCTATGGCACCCACTCTGCTATGGCACCCACTCTGCTATGGCACCCACTCTGCTATGGCACCCACTCTGCTATGGCACCCACTCTGCTATGGCACCCACTCTGCTATGGCACCCACTCTGCTGTACCCCCATGCAGGCTGGTGGTGGATCTGGGAATGCTGGGCGTCATGCTGCACCAGCAGCCCATGATGCCCATCACCTTCTATTCCTCACCGCCTGGCGTCAGCAAGAGCATGAGCCAAGAGCTTCTGGAGGAGGAGATCACAGCCTGTAAGCGAGTCAGCTTATACCAGGCCCGTATCCCCCTGATGTCAGCTGCAGCAGAAGATACCATGATTTGCACGCATAGGAGATTGCAGTCTGTAAACGAGGCAGGTTATAGCGTGTCAGCTACAGCAGCAGCAGCGTAAGCCAGGATGTGCTAGAGGACGATTCAGTAAGCCTAGAGTGTGCCTTAATCCTGCTGATGTCAGCAGACAGTACCGATACCCCACCTAAGAGCTGGTAGTGCAGGAAATGAGTGCATGCGAGGAGATGAGTGCATGCGAGGAGATGAGTGCAGAATCTCACTTTCCTTCCCTCGCCCATTCCTCATCTCATCCTCTCCCCTCCCCTCACCTGCTCACCTGCCTCACCTGCCTCACCTGCCTCACCTGCCTCACCTGCCTCACCTGTCTCACCTGCCTCACCTGCCTCACCTGTCTCACCTGCCTCACCTGCCTCACCTGTCTCACCTGCCTCACCTGCCCCCGTCACACACCTGTCTCACCTGCCCCCGTCTCACCTTGTCCGCCAGTCACCCTGGGCATGGCACTGCACGACCCCAGCACGCCCGAGTGGCCCATCTACATGCCCATGGCCAAGTCCCTCATCCGCGCCATGGATGCCACCCACCTCGCTGCCAGGGAGCTGCTGCCGCACGTGCCGGTGAGTGCTGTGCTGCTGCTGCCTCAGTGTTATCGCTTGCTTGCCTGCAAGGACTGGTTCTTCATGTCATCGCATCAGTTGTGTCAGGCTCCCTTCCGCCCCTGCCCAAGGCCATCCGCCATGGATGCCATGGATGCCATGCACGTCACTGCTTGACATAGATGTAGGAATGCATGCACGCATGGGGGTAGGGATGCATGCACGCATGGGGGTAGGGATGCACGCACGCATGGGGGTAGGGATGCATGCACGCATGGGGGTAGGGATGCACGCACGCATGGGGGTAGGGATGCACGCACGCATGGGGGTAGGGATGCACGCACGCATGGGGGTAGGGATGCACGCACGCATGGGGGTAGGGATGCACGCACGCATGGGGGTAGGGATGCACGCACGCATGGGGGTAGGGATGCACGCACGCATGGGGGTAGGGATGCACGCACGCATGGGAGTAGGGATGCACGCACGCATGGGAGTAGGGATGCACGCACGCATGGGGGTAGGGATGCACGCACGCATGGGGGTAGGGATGCACGCACGCATGGGGGTAGGGATGCACGCACGCATGGGGGTAGGGATGCACGCACGCATGGGGGTAGGGATGCACGCACGCATGGGGGTAGGGATGCTCGCACGCATGGGGGTAGGGATGCACGCACGCATGGGGGTAGGGATGCACGCACGCATGGGGGTAGGGATGCACGCACGCATGGGGGTAGGGATGCACGCACGCATGGGGGTAGGGATGCACGCACGCATGGGGGTAGGGATGCACGCACGCATGGGGGTAGGGATGCACGCACGCATGGGGGTAGGGATGCACGCACGCATGGGGGTAGGGATGCACGCACGCATGGGGGTAGGGATGCATGCACGCATGGGGGTAGGGATGCACGCACGCATGGGGGTAGGGATGCACGCACGCATGGGGGTAGGGATGCACGCACGCATGGGGGTAGGGATGCACGCACGCATGGGGGTAGGGATGCACGCACGCATGGGGGTAGGGATGCACGCACGCATGGGGGTAGGGATGCACGCACGCATGGGGGTAGGGATGCATGCACGCATGGGGGTAGGGATGCACGCACGCATGGGGGTAGGGATGCTCGCACGCATGGGGGTAGGGATGCACGCACGCATGGGGGTAGGGATGCACGCACGCATGGGGGTAGGGATGCACGCACGCATGGGGGTAGGGATGCACGCACGCATGGGGGTAGGGATGCACGCACGCATGGGGGTAGGGATGCACGCACGCATGGGGGTAGGGATGCATGCACGCATGGGGGTAGGGATGCACGCACGCATGGGGGTAGGGATGCACGCACGCATGGGGGTAGGGATGCACAGGGGCACAGATGCGTGGGGTGGGGGTAAGGTACGACTGCACTTGTTATGAGCTATTACCTGAAATTGCCAAGTCCGGGCCGACCCATGCCCCCCCGCGCCGCCCCAGTCCTGCCCAGGGCTGGCCAGTTTGCATTGCAATGATGGCTGGCCCACAGCCCACCCACCATAGTCGCTCCAAGGCGATGGTTGATGGGTGTTTAATTATGGGTGATGGATGCATGTAGAGTGATGGATGCATGTAGAGTGACAGATGGGTGATGATGGATGTGATGGGAGATGGATGGGATGGGAGATGGATGGGATGTGTGATGGATGGGATGTGTGATGGATGGGATGTGTGATGGATGGGATGTATGATGGATGGGATGTGTGATGGATGGGATGTGTGATGGATGGGATGTATGATGGATGGGATGGGAGATGGATGGGATGTGTGATGGATGGGATGTATGATGGATGGGATGTGTGATGGATGGGATGTATGATGGATGGGATGGGAGATGGATGGGATGTGTGATGGATGGGATGTATGATGGATGGGATGTATGATGGATGGGATGGGAGATGGATGGGATGTGTGATGGATGGGATGTATGATGGATGGGATGTATGATGGATGGGATGTGTGATGGATGGGATGTGTGATGGATGGGATGTGTGATGGATGGCATGTATGATGGATGAATGACACATCGCGCATTCCAGCCTCACTACCGCCATCTCTCTGCTCCAGCCCATCCCATGCCACTCTCTCTCCTCCCTGATTGTGTCGTGTGTGCCCCATTCTCCATTCCCCCTCCCCCCGCCAGGTGGAGGGCTTTGTGAGTGTGGGAGTGAGCAAGCGAGCATGCATGGCTTGGCTCTCTGCCGCGCTCGATAAGGCATGTTTTCCTTCTCACTTATATGAAGCAGCTTGTTATATGTACGTGCATTTGTTTTTGTTTTTGTTTTCGTTTTTTGTTTTCCTTCTCTCTCTATCAATTTGGGTTCTACTTCATCTGTAACTGAACGTGCCTTTCATCATGGCTTTCAAATTGCATTTCCTCCTTTCTTTCCACATCGTCATTTCATCTGCCCTCAGCACGCCCCCACTCTGTCCCTCTCTCCCTCTTCAAACCCAGCTGGCCTCAACCACCCATCTGTGCTCCTTACCTCCCGCCACCCACTCTGCCCCTCTCTCTCTTCTCTCCCCACAGCGAGTGGTGGCCTTCATATCATACGGCTACGATCTCATCAACTTTCAGCCCAACATGCAGCACCTGCTCGACTCGCTGGGTGCTGTTCCCATTTTGGGAAGGTTCTACGTAGATTACAACCTCACTCGCTTCCTGCACACCCCACAGCTGCGCCACATCCTGGTGAGAAGGGAGGGATTGAGAGATAGAGAGGGTTAGAGAGGGATGGAGAGGGATAGAGAGGGATGGAGAGGGATAGAGAGGGATAGAGAGGGAGAGAGAGGGAGAGAGGCATGGGGGCGGTGGTTTCTTCCCTGGGTGCCGTGCCCATCCCGGGGTGGTTCTACGTGGATTACAACCTCACTCGCGTCCTGCACACATCCTGCACACACAACAGCTGCACCACATCCTGCACACACAACAGCTGCACCACATCCTGGTGTGAGGTCGGGATTTGGGGTTCAGGTCAATGGAAAAAAGTGTGGGGTTTAGGGAGGGAGGTAGGCAGGGGCGGAGTGGGAGGTAGGCAGGGGCGGAGTGGGAGGTAGGCAGGGGCGAAGTGGGAGGTAGGCAGGGGCGGAGTGGGAGGTAGGCAGGGGCGGAGTGGGAGGTAGGCAGGGGCGGAGTGGGAGGTAGGCAGGGGCGAAGTGGGAGGTAGGCAGGGGCGAAGTGGGAGGTAGGCAGGGGCGGAGTGGGAGGTAGGCAGGGGCGGAGTCCTTGCGGAGTTCTAGTCAACAGCCCAGCCCGAAAGCTCTCCAACCATGCTTCTGGGAACGCTTAATTTTTTTCAAAACCCTTTTCTTTCACTCCACGCCTGACAGACAACAAATGCCACTGACTCACGAGCTCGTCCCCCCCTCCCTTCCCTCTTTCCCTCCCACTCCCTACCCAAACCCTCCCACCACCACCCCCCTTCCCTTCTCCCTCCCCACCCCTTTCCCCCCACCCCCACAGAGCTACACGGATCCATACTTCTTCCGGGAGCGCCTCAGCATGCCCAAGCTGCTCATCGCCGCCTCCAACGACGAGTTCTTCTCCATGGACGACTCGTGAGTGCACGCCCCCTTTTGATGCCTCTCCGCATAGCCTTGAAGGGTGACTCGTGAGTGCCCCATGCCCCCTTCATTGCTGCTGAATAGACGACTCGTGAGTGTTGCATAAATGACTCGTACGCACGTCCCTGGTTGTCCGTTCAGTGCGCGTCGCCTCAAGTGCCTGTTTGTTCTATTTTGTGCACGTCCTCATTCATTTGCAGGGAAAGCTGCTCACGTATTTAAAAAATTTATGCACGGAAAAATTTGCATGTTGTTTTGTTTTCCCTTGAGTGCGCATCCCATGTCACAGCACTTGCGCACGTGCCAAGACATGTGTGTTTCTTCTTTCTCAACTTCCTCTCGCCAGTACGAGTACTCTCAGATAATGGTTCGGGGCACCTCAGAATGCCACACACCCTTTTTTTCTCTTCGCCCACAACCCCTTTTTGCCACCCTTGCTGGCTCCATGTGCTCGCACGCGTCCATTCCTCACTCTCACTCTCCCCTCGTGGGTGCGCCTGGCAGGTACTTCTATTACAACGGCCTGCCACCCCCTACGCTGCTTAAGATCGTGGCCAATGTGGACCACATGGTCATCCAGAAGTCCTACTGGGTACGCCCTTACCCTCCAATCCTCTTTGCGTGTTTTGAGACTTTTTGGAGCACTCATTCTGATGTGTCAGTGGGTGAGGTCCTCCGCTCTCATGTCCCTCCCCCCCCCTCACACTGCTGACCTCTCCTTCCGCTTCTCACCCCTATTTCCTGTCGCCTTTATTTCCTTGTCACCCTCCCCCCTCCCTGCTTCTCTTCTTTACTCCCACCCAATCCTTCAGGCCTATGATGCGGTCATCTCCTTCCTCTCCTCTCTCCTGCACGTCAACTCCTCCTGCACCTCTCGCCCCGCCTCCTCCCGTCCCTCCCTCACCTGGACTCCCCCTACCAACCCCACCCCCTCCTCCCTCATTCCCCAAACCACCTCCACCTCGTCAGACTCCCCTTCCTCTCACGCCCCTCACAACCCTCACAGCCCTCAGCCTTCCAGTCTCCCAGACGCAGAGGCAGCAGCAGTGGGGGCGGCAATGGGGGCAGCAGTGGCAGCAGCACAGAACCCCCCCTGGGAGTGCGTTCCTGAGCTGCCAGCTGTTGATTGGCCGCGGCTGAGGTGGCGGTTTGATTGGCCCACGTTCACCATTCATGCCACGTCAGACAGGAAGCCATTGGCGGTTAGAGCATGGTGAGAGATGGGGAGGGGAATGGGTAGGGTGATAGGGGATGGGGATGGGTACGAGGAATGAAGGGGGAATGGATACGTGGTGGGGAGAGAAGAAGGTCTAGTGGGAATGGAAGGTGCAGGACTCTCAGAAAGCAAGGGATGTTGGCTCGTTCTGATTTTTCCCGTTGTACGAGCCACCAAAGCACTGCCCCGCAGGGGGGGAAAGGTAGGGAATGTTGGCCTGGCTGAAAGGCGCCGCCCATCTCTGACCTGGCTGAAAGGCGCCGCCCATCTCTGACCTACTAGCCGATGCTTGAGGCAGGCAGTCAGGGAAGGGGATGCTGGTGGACCAAGGGGCTGCTGCCTTGGCATATGCGCTGCAAGGAGCTGCCTCTGCTCTGAACCTCGTGAAGCACGTGGCTGTGAATCACACTGCTGTGAACCATGTGGCTGTGAATCACACTGCTGTGAACCATGTGGCTGTGAATCACACTGCTGTGAACCATGTGGCTGTGAATCACACTGCTGTGAACCATGTGGCTGTGAATCACACTGCTGTGAACCATGTGGCTGTGAATCACACTGCTGTGAACCATGTGGCTGTGAATCACACTGCTGTGAACCTGTGAATCACACTGCTGTGAACCATGTGGCTGTGAATCACACTGCTGTGAACCATGTGGCTGTGAATCACACTGCTGTGAACCATGTGGCTGTGAATCACACTGCTGTGAACCATGTGGCTGTGAATCACACTGCTGTGAACCATGTGGCTGTGAATCACACTGCTGTGAACCATGTGGCTGTGAATCACACTGCTGTGAACCATGTGGCTGTGAATCACACTGCTGTGAACCATGTGGCTGTGAATCACACTGCTGTGAACCATGTGGCTGTGAATCACACTGCTGTGAACCATGTGGCTGTGAATCACACTGCTGTGAACCATGTGGCTGTGAATCACACTGCTGTGAACCATGTGGCTGTGAATCACACTGCTGTGAACCATGTGGCTGTGAATCACACTGCTGTGAACCATGTGGCTGTGAATCACACTGCTGTGAACCATGTGGCTGTGAATCACACTGCTGTGAACCATGTGGCTGTGAATCACACTGCTGTGAACCATGTGGCTGTGAATCACACTGCTGTGAACCATGTGGCTGTGAATCACACTGCTGTGAACCATGTGGCTGTGAATCACACTGCTGTGAACCATGTGGCTGTGAATCACACTGCTGTGAACCACGTGGCCGTGAATCACACTGCTGTGAACCATGCCCCCCCTCTCCGTCGCTGCAATGCAGGACTGGGCGCACGAGGCCAGGCAGCAAACGGCGGGACTTCAGGTTCATTGTGAAGCAGGGGCTCACGGGGTGGTGAGTGCAGGGCTCACGGGGTGGTGAGTGCAGGGCTCACCGGGTGGTGAGTGTTGTGCTGGGTGGGGAAATGGGTGACGCGGCTCTGAGATGACTGGCGGGTGAGCATGTTGGCTGGGTCCTCTCATCTGGACTGTTGGTTCATTGTGAAGCGCGTCACCGTGTGGTGAGTGCGGTGCAGAGGAGGAAATGGGTCGCGAGGCTCAGATGAATGGTGGATGAATGTGCTGGTTCAACTGGGCGATTGATTCTTCTTCGTATTCATGGTCAAGCAGGGGCTCTCCAGGTGGTGAGTGCAAGGAAGATGGTGAGTGCAAGGAAGATGGTGAGTGCAAGGAAGATGGTGAGTGGAGAGCTTGGTGGAAGGGCGTTTGGTATTTATATCGTGTCTAATCTCCACTGTTATTATTCCGGAGTGGTCCATGTTCATGTGGTGTTACACCTGGTAACGAATCTGCCCGTGTGTGTTCACTGCTGCGTGAGTGAGCAAATGGTTCTCTCCTCTACCCTTACCTCTCCATTCATCTCCACCCCCTTCTCCCATCCTCCTTGCCAGCACGGTGCCATTCAAGAGTGCGCCGGGCAGCTACATAGCCAAGTTCGGCACGCTCTGTGTGCAGCCCATCCCGTTCCTCCTGCATGCTGTCTCTCCGCCTGCGCTACAGCCGGATGGGCTCTGGTACTTCAATTCCTCCATCAGAAACGTTCCCAAGGTGAGTGTGGTCAAGTGGTGATTGCGTGTGTGTGGTGAAGGGAAATTAGTGTAATGAAGTGTATCAATGTTTAACAAAGTGCTAACAGTCCTATGAAGTTAAGAGATGTGGTAGTTGTTTCATGGGGAATCGTTTCCAAGTAAGCTGTGATATGGCAAGAAATGCTGCCATGAGGGAGGAGCAGCATGAGGGAGGAGCAGCATGTGATGCTCTGCTTCAGCTACTATTCGGTCCATACCTTCGGTGGCTTTTCCAGCTGTAATATAGTTTCAAACAACCTGGTTCTCCCAAGTTCCCACCAGTTGATGCTATATCCTTCTCTCTATACCATAAAAATTGTGTTCACAGTCCAACGCTCACTTTCTCTGCTAATTATACCGAAGTTTCTTTTTATGCTTTGACCATCTTTTACTATGGTCATGTAACCTTGTATGATGAATGCACTTCTCCCACATTTTACTCTGCTCCCTCCATTGTGCTCTGCACTTGTGGACAGGTGGGCTATCGAGCATTGTTTATAGAAGTTGATTTCAATCACGGACCATATCACAAGCCCTTTGTTCTCACCACCGAATCCATGATAGCACCAAACACATTTCCCTTTGCCCCTTGCAATAGCACAGCTTGCTTGACTGAATTTGCATGATTCTGTATCGGTTTTCTCTTGGCGTTGAGCTTGCTCGAGAAAAAAAAAGGCAAAGCGTTTGTACTCAACGTTCTAACAAATTCTTCACAAGCAGCCAGGGCTGACGTTTCAAATTTGGGCCTCCCTGTACCCAAAAAAAAAAAAAAAAAAAAACAAGAGGCGACGAAATCGTCTTAGGGTTGCGAAGCAACATTACACTGAAATTTTAAGCTGCACTTGACATATAATGAGAATTATATGATATCGTAACATAACTTTGATATTTGATGAACTACTGCTATTTACATATAGATTGACATATAATATAGGTTTACATATATGAATAGGGGTGCTCGTTTTGGATATAGATTCTGAATGTTAAGAACCTTCTTTATGTTAAGTTATTCTTATTCTGTTCAGATTATTTGGTTTTATGGTGACTGGAAATCTGGAAACAACAAAACTACAAAACGAAGCGACTTTCCAGAATCAATGTGCACGACCGGACCTGAGCCGCCGTCCTTCGCGATTAATCGCGACTTCGATAGCGCTGTGCCTAACACGCTGTCACGTTTTGGCGCTAAAGTTGTAAGTAAATAATTGCGATGAAAAACCCATCCTAGGGTTTCGTCAAATTCCTTTTTGCTTCGTTTCTCTTCCGACTTCTCACGCCACTCTAGCTTCTCCCGTCCCTCACGTCACTCACGCTACTCACGCCCCAGACTAGTGCTCATATTAAGGTAAGCCATATTCTCTCTATTTCTTAAGCTCATTCTAGTTGAGAGTGGGTCCTAGTTTAACTCATTATGGTTGAGAGTTTGTTTTTTAAACGAGATCTAGACGTATATGTTAACCAGAAGATGATGTATCATCCTGCCTTATTGTTGTATCATCCTCTCTTTCATTCCGTTTTGTCTAGCTCAATTTCGTCGCTTTTTTTAGTTTCTTATTGTTTCTTACCGTTCCTCCAATCTCCATCGGTTATGCCTTATCTCTCTCTCTCTCTCTCTCTCTCTCTCTCTCTCCTCTCTCCTCTCTCTCTCCTC